>CM077675.1:137520001-138720001 GCA_039707655.1 Elymus sibiricus
TTACTTTATGCAATTTTTATTTTTTACTTTGAGTCTCCATCTTCTCTTATAAATCACCAACTAGGGGGCACTATGATCGTACTAGAGCATTGGGTATAGCTAATATTTGAGTGTGTTTCATGAATGGATCAATGATTGAGCATGATGGGCTAGGGATAACTTTATTTAGTGTTGATATTTTGAAAGACATGGTTGCTTGTTGACATGCTTGAGTATTGAAGTCATTATGTTAAAACTAGACTATTGCTTTGAATCATCTATAAGTCCAAATGTCCATGCTATACAAAAGAAAAGAATATGAGATGAACATTATAGGCATCATTCCACATCAAAAATTCTGTTTTTATGATTTACCTACTCGAGGACGAGTAGGAATTAAGCTTGGGGATGCTGATACGTCTCCAACGTATCTATAATTTTTTCTTGTTCCATGTTGTTATATTATCATTCTTGGATGTTTTACAATCACTTTATAACAACTTTATATCATTTTTTGGGACTAACCTATTGACATAGTGCCAAAGTGCCAGTTGCTGTTTTTGCTTGTTTTTTACTTTGCAGAATATCAGTACCAAACAGAGTCCAATCGCGACGAAACTTTTTGGAGATTTTTTTTGGACCAGAAGACACCCAGTGGGCCAAAGAAGTGCCAGAGAGGTGGGCTGTGGAGGCCACAACCCACCAGGGCGCGCCAGGGCCCCCCCAACGCGCCCTGATGGGTTGTGCCCTGCACGGGGCCCCCCTCCACCGCCTCTGATGCCTATAAATTCTCAAATATTCGGAAAACCCTAGGGGAGTCGACGAAACAGAATTCCAGCCGCCGCAAGTTCCAGAACCTCGAGATCCAATCTAAACACCATCACGGAGGGGTTCATCTTCTTCATAGGTGCCTCTCCGATAATGCGTGAGTAGTCCACCATAGACCTACGGGTCCGTAGGCAGTAGCTAGATGGCTTCCTATCTCTTATATGCATGAGAATCATAAGAGAGAGAGAGAGAGAGAGGAAGCCATCTAGCTACTGCCTACGGACCCATAGGTCTATGGTGGACTACTCACGCATCATCGGAGAGGCACCTATGAAGAAGATGAACCCCTCCGTGATGGTGTTAGATTGGATCTTGAGGCTCTGGAACTTGCGGCGACTGGATGTGTTTTTCATCGACTCCCCTAAGGTTTTCTGAATATTTGGGTATTTATAGGCATTAGAGGCGGTGGAGGGGGTCCCGTGGAGGGCACAACCCATCAGGGCGCGCCGAGGGCCCACTGGCGTGCCCTGGTGGGTTGTGGCCCCCTGGCGTGCACTGGGTGTCTTCTAGTCCAGAAAAATTCTCCAAAAAGTTTCGTCGCGATTGGACTCCGTTTGGTACTATTATTCTGCGAAGTAAAAAACAAGCAAAAATAGTAACTGGCACTTTGGCACTATGGCAATAGGCTAGTCCCAAAAAATGATATAAAATTGCTATAAAATGATTGTAAAACATCCAAGAATGATAATATAACAGCATGGAACAAGCAAAAATTATAGATACGTTGGAGATGTATCAACTGCACATTTGGTATTGACAAGTCAATCATATTAGTTATTAATGAAACAAACATTACATGCATGATTTGGCTAATACGAAGAAGAAACTTACCACGAAGAGCTCGTACATGGCCTGGTGAGACGCCTCGTTCCGTGCCCTCTCCTCCTCCAACAACCTAGCCGTCCTCTCCTCGAACTCCCTCTCCTTCTCCGCCACCTGCCGATCCCTATCCTCCAGAAGTGCCTGGGTTGGCTCTCTCTCTTTCTGAAGAGAAGCCTTCAACACAACTCCTCGTTAGCATTGTAATCATCTTTGTTCACACACACAATGTAATGGAGGAAAGATATCTGAGTCCGTATAACTAACCTCGATGGCGAGCTCGACTGGCCGTGGACGAGGCCTTATCTCAGGACAGGAGCTCATTTGGCACGCCTTGATCTCCCGGAGAGTGTGAGAAGACCGTATAAGTCCATCTCCAATGGCTATCGAGCCATGGGGCCTCCCGCCGCCAGCTATCATCACCGGCTCAGGATCAATAGGATACTGGCTCGGGTTAAAGTCCTACCCTTTCCTCGCCTTCCCCTCATCTCTGTACCTCACGAGCTTGTGGTGGGAGGAGATGTTGGTGAAGTTCTCGGGATGATCGAGGTCAGACTCAGAGAATGCCTTGGCCTTCTTGTACGAGGCAGTATGGGCCATGGCATAGAGGTCGTATACCTTTGGCACCTCTGTGTTATTGTAGTGCGCCGAAAAGGGCTCAATCTAGCATCAAGAATGAATTGCATGAATCATGAAGCAAACCACATACCCAGTTCCGCCCAAACTGATATAAGTTGGCGCTACCTTGATGGTGCGGCACACCAACCATTTTGGCACGCTGCTCCTTGGCATTGTTGTGGATGGCTGGCCATTCGTTTGAGCATCACTCATCCACCAACGCCTCCCAACAATCCATCTTATCCGCACACCATCTCGGGGGCACCTAAGTTAGTAAAGAGAAATTTGAGCGCTACGCCTACGAATCAAATCAAGGAAACTAAGTACAAGGCCTTAAGAATAGGTAATTACCTTCATGTATTGCTCCTTCTGCAGAAACTTTCCACGGCACGACGACTTGTCCTTCTTAACACCACGCGAGGCGTAGTAGTCTCGAATAGCCTGCGGCCGAGCCTCGTGCCGTAAGTTCTGTAGTAGGCGCCTGCACACGCCATCGATAACCTTTGCCGGGCCTCCTCGTATCCCTCCTCACACCTGTAGAAGGTCAGCAATCAAATGAGACAATATTGATTAGTACAATAACTAGCTATTGTTGATTTTTAATTGTGTAAAGGAGAAATCACCCAAAACTGTTTGATCACCATGTCGGCCCTCGTGTGGCACAAGACACCGTCGATCATCTCCTCCGACGGGGCCGTGGCAGCCAAGTAGTGCTCCCAGGTCAATCCTAGCTCTCGAAGCCGACCCTCACCGGGCAACATGACAAACCCTGGAAGTTTTGCCGGCAGATCACACCAAGGACGGTGTTGGGCCTGCGGACATCCTTGGCATGAATCCAACCCCTGCAGTATGACAAAGCCAATGCATTAGATATTTGAAGAAACGTGAAGGCAAAAGATGAAAAAAGAGTAAATGCACTTACTTCTCCCCATCAGGCAATCACCAGCCTCTGTTCGCGGGTCGCCGGCATGGGCGGGAGCCGTGTACTACGACGCTGGTAGACGGTGGCCCCCTCAACCACCTCGTCCTCGCTATCAAAAAACCGATCCCCGCCACCATGAGCATGGCCACTCGTCTCATGCTGACGTAGATCCGGCCAGGTTTCGCATGGGGTCTGCTGGGACGTAGCCCGATCTCTGCTCTGCTCCGGAGTCTCGTGGGACGAAGCGTCTGGGACAGGAGTCTCGTGGGTCGAAGGCTCGTCGACCCGAGGCTCGTGGACAGGACTCCGCATAGCCTCCACCTCAGACGGGTCCACCCTAGCAGTCCTGTGCTCGGGTGAATCAGCTGGGGGTGGCGGCGAGGAAGGCGTAGCAGCCTGCGTACCTCTACCTCCTCCTCTCTTCTTCCCCCGACCTCCTCTCCCGGTGGGCATCGATGCCGACGAAGAAGCGCCCGCCTGTGTCTGCAAACTGTCGAGCAACGCTCTCCGGAGAGAATCGGGTGGAATGGAAGTACCCCTCCCACCACACGCCGACGAAGAAGCCACGGATCGCTCTGGACCCGCGCCGACCATCTTTCAACACCTGCCATGACAAAGAGTAAACGAAATTAGTACAATATAAAAAAATTGAATACCGACATGAATAATAATATGTATATAATTTAAGTGTATCATCATCATGTATATAATAAAAGTTGAATACCTGACATGAACTAATAATAATCTTGATTGTCTTTATATGCTCCGGGATCAATAAATGCATCATCAACATAGCTATCATCAATAAATGCATCATCATCATCACTATCGGGAACAACTTGTGGAAGGCCTCCTTTATGTACCCGGTCAATCATTGACAGGTCATCCGCAGCAGTAACCTCTTCTTCTTCCTGCTCTTCTTGTTCCGGCTCAGGGGTGAAGTCGGATTCACTGTCGCTGTCTACTTCAATGTTCTGGGGTGAAGTAGAGCGGTTCTTGAAACGTTTTTGGAAAGACGTGTTTCTTGGAAGAATTCTCCTTCATATGTGTCTGGGTTAATGTGAGGTTCATAATCCTCTTCATTGAGGGGAGGTGGTCTAAAACGTGGCGGCACTTCATAAACGACATCCCAACTATCAGATTTCGGGCTCCACAAAACCCTAAGGAATTCGAACCCAGGGGCGTGTGCGAAGGTTCCCCAACAGCTTCGCCCCCTCCGAACTCACAACACAGTACCCCGCTCGATGGCGAGGAAGACGATGGTACAACAGAGTTTACCCAGGTTCGGGCCGCTGCGAAGCGTAAAACCCTACTCCTGCTTTTGGTGGATTGCCTCGCGAGGAGGTTTGCGGATGAACTAGTACAGGGGTGTGTTTGTGGGGTGGTTGTCTCGTGCCTTCTACTGAGCTATCTCGTCTCTATTTATAGCGGCCCGGGTCCTCTTCCCTTATCGCAATGGCGGGAAGGGATCCCACAATGGCCAAATTTGAAGGGGAACAGGAGGTACATCTAATCCTGACGAAAGGTGGTCTTCACCTGCAAAGTTGGTGGTGGTGACGCGGTAGTGGGCTCGCCGGTGACATCCGTCCTGCTGCACTCGCTGACCCGGTCTTGTTGCACCCGAATGGAAACCTTTGGCGGGGCTCCTTGGGAACTCGCGTGCGTCCCTGTCTTCTTTATACCAAAGGGGAAACTGGCCCCTCTGGCGCAATGGCGTCCGCCTGGCTCGGCTGGCGTCACCCATGGCCTCCTGAGGTCGTGTGTTGCATACGAGTCTCCGCCGCTCAGGAGGGGGCCTGGGGAGGCCTATCTCCCCACGGGTCTTGGCGTAGCCTCCCTCGCGACCTTGGGGTCTCCCGAGGGCCTTGTGTCGAGTGAGGCCTCGCCGGGCCGTACTTGGTTGTCGAGGTGGGCCACACCCGGGGCCGCAGGCAGGCAAGTCTGGGTACCCTGGTATCCAGAACGCCGACAGTAGCCCCCGGGCCCGAGGCGCGCTCGAGCTAGCTTCGGGGCGAAGCCACGGTGGAAAGGCCGGAGCGCCGTGGGCCCCAATTGCCTGCGGGTCCGACTCGACGCGTGGCGCACCACGAGACGTGGGCGTCTCGGCTCCCCGAAGACGTCGGGAACCGCTCCGAGTCGATCTGACGCCTGGCCTGCGCGCCTCCTTGCCATCATTATCCTTCTTTGAATGCTGTTGACCCCTTGAATCCTCTCTCTCCTCGGGCCACGCGGATGTGACCCGACGAGGGCAGGGGGAAGTGACGTGTACATCACGTCGATGTTGTGTGGGCAATGGAGGTCTTTGAAGTAAGGCAGATCCCATAAGCATGTCTTGTGAGTCCAGGCGTGTTCCTAATTATACCCTTTGAAATACCCTGGACGCTCTGGATCAGGCTCGAGAGCGTTTAACTGATCCAGGGTCTGTTGGCCTGTCAACGCAGGTGGTGCAGAGTTTTTGACAAGTCTACCTTTGATGAAATTCTTCTTGTCTTTTCTGAACTTATAGCGAGGATCCAGGAACTGTCTATGCAAGTCAAAGCAAGAAAACTTGCGACCCGCCTGCAGCCAACGGAACTGAATGGCTGCCTTGCATGTGGGGCACGGGAACCTTCCATGCACACACCAGCCAACGAATAGCGCATACGCCGGCAAGTCATGCATCGAGTACATGTACCACACATGCATTGAGAAGTTTTGTTTTGTAGCGGCGTCGTATGTCTTGATCCCATTATCCCAAGCTTCTTGCAATTCATCCTTAAGCGGCTGCATGTACACATTCATATTCTTCCCCGGATAGTTGGGCCCTGGAATTATCAATGTCAAGAAAATGTTCTTTCTTTGCATAATCTGTCTGGGGGGGAGATTGAGTGGAATGACAAATATAGGCCAACAATTGTATTGGGTTGCCGTCATACCAAACACATTGAACCCATCTGTGCTGATGGCGACTCGAGGATGCCTTGGATCTGCCGCTTTATCCTTATGTAATGCATCGAAGTGCTTCCATGCAAAAGGGTCTGAAGTGTGTACCAACATCTCATTCCCATCTGCATCTAGTTCGGTCTTTTGCCCAATTTGTGCCATGTCATCTATCTGGCCGTCACTTCGACCATGAAAAGATGTTGAAGTCTTGGTATGATTGGCATATACCGAAGAACATTGACGGGGATTTTGGTCTGAATCTTCTCACCCATACCGTTGTCTACCACAACATACCTGGAAGACTTGCAAATGGGACAATAGTTCAAGTGCGCGTACTCA
Organism: Elymus sibiricus; assembly: GCA_039707655.1. NCBI lineage: Eukaryota > Viridiplantae > Streptophyta > Magnoliopsida > Poales > Poaceae > Elymus > Elymus sibiricus. The sequence goes on from CM077675.1 coordinate 137,526,429, forward strand.
AGCCTAAATAAGGCACATCCATTCTCACAGGCATCTATCTTCTCATAGGGCATCTTAAGTACACGAAGGATTTTGTCCGACTGGTACTGGTTTGCAGGCAGTACATGGCCTTTGGGTAGAAAGCGTCCAAATATTGTCATCATCGCGTTGTAGCATTCTCTGCCCAGGTTGAATTGTTCCTTCAGAGCCATTACTTGCGCGATGACATCTAGCTGACAAAGCTCAGTGTGCTCGAGGAGAGGACGTTTTGAAGACTCCAACATTTCATAGAAGGCCTTTGTAGATTCCTCCATCTCATCGTCCGAATCCCGAGCATCATCAAAGTCTTGCACCATGTCTTCGATCCTGGTACCATGCTCGTCGGTGCGACGACGAACCACCTCAGCTCTGGCACGTTGGGCAGACTCACCATGAAATGTCCACACCATATAATCAGGTGTAAAACCCCACTTCTGCAGGTGTTTACCCATTTCACCCTCTGTCCTCTTTTTAAAGTTGTCGCACCGGACACAGGGGCACCAGGTTTTTTCCTGGCCATTTGCAAATGCGTCTCTCACAAACCCCTTGGTTTTTGTTAACCATTCATTGGTCATATCTTTCTGACTAGTGTGACCGGTGTACATCCACGCACGATCACTCATCTTGCCTGCCTACTAAACACACAAGAAATATATATATAATTCATCATATATATTCATCAGTTAATTAAGTTTGTCAATTTTATTATGCCCATGCAACCTACACGCTAATAGGTAAAGATATGTCCTAATCCCACCCTAGTATGTGTAGATTGGGTTCGTTTTCCCATGCTCTGCTCCGGATCCAATGTAGAATTTCGGCAACACCTCCCCGCCGTTCTCCTGATACACGTCTCTGTTGGGGAACGTTGCATGGGAAACAAAAATTTTCCTACGCACACGCAAGATCTATCCATGGTGATGAGCATCTACGAGAGGGAGAGTGAATCTACATACCCTTGTAGATCGCTAAGCGGAAGCGTTAATAAACGCGGTTGATGTAGTCGAACGTCTTCGCGATCCAAATCGCCGAGCGTCCCGCGATCCAATCACGATCCTTCCGATCTAGTGCCGAACGGACGGCACCTCCGCGTTCAACACACGTACGGCTTGATGACGCCTTCACCTCCTCGATCCAGCGAGCGATGGTGAAGTAGTGGTTGAGTTCCAGCAGCACGACGGCGTGGTGATGGTGGTGAGGAACAATCTCTGCAGGGCTTCGCCAAGCACTACGGAGATTATGACGGAGGAACTAGAGGGCTAGGGTTGCCGGCACACGGCTTGGGAAATCCTGATGTGTCCCGTGTGCTAGCCCTGCCCCTCTATTTATATGTTGAGCCTTGGGGTCTAAACTTGGAGTAAAAGCCTCCTCCGGGTCGGTTTTGCCCGCACAAGGTCGGTTTGGCCCGCAGGAAAAGAGTCCAATTCGGACCCTGCCGAATCGTGCACAGCCGCTCACAAGCGGTAGTACCGCTTCACACAAGCGGTAGTACCGCTTGGGCGGTAGTACCGCTTCACACAAGCGGTAGTACCGCTCGGGCGGTAGTACCGCTTCACCAAGCGGTAGTACCGCTTACGCGGCAGCAAAACTACTTTTGCACTTTCCAATACCTCGTGGGCTTTATCCCTTTGGCTCATATAAAGTGTTGCTGCACCCGAACACTTCGGTAAACATCCGGAACCCCTTCCGGTGAACTTCGGAACTCTTCCGGAGATCAAAACACTATTATCACATATATCAATCTTTACCTCCGGACTCTTCCGGAGATCCTCGTCATGTCCGGGATCTTATCCGGGACTCCGAACAACTTTCGGTCACCAACATAATAACTCAATTATACTAATCGTCACCAAACGTTAAGTGTGTAGACCCTGCGGGTTCGAGAACTATGTAGACATGACCGAGACACCTCTACGGCCAATAACCAATAGCGGGACCTGGATGCCCATATTGGCTCCTACATATTCTACGAAGATCTTTATCGGTCGAACCTCTATGTCAAGGATTCAGTTAATCCCGTATGCTGTTCCCTTTGTTCTTCGGTATGTTACTTGCCCGAGATTCGATCGTCGGTATCACTATACCTAGTTCAATCTCGTTACCGGCAAGTCTCTTTACTCGTTCCGTAATACAAGATCTCGTGGCTAACACTTTAGTCACATTGCTTGCAAGGCTCATTGTGATGTTGTATTACCGAGTGGGCCCTGAGATACCTCTCCGTCATACGGAGTAACAAATCCCAGTCTTGATCCATGCCAACCCAACAGACACCCTCGGAGATACCTGTAGAGCACCTTTATAGTCACCCAGTTACGTTGCGACGTTTGATACACACAAGGTATTCCTCCGGTGTCAGTGAGTTGCATGATCTCATGGTCAAAGGAACAGATACTTGACATGCAGAAAACAATAGCAATAAACTGACACGATCAAATGCTACGTTTACAGTTTGGGTCTTGTCCATCACATCATTCTCCTAATGATGTGATCCCGTTATCAAATGACATCTCATGTCAATGGCTAGGAAACCTTAACCATCTTTGATCAACGAGCTAGTCAACTAGAGGCTTACTAGGGACACAGTGTTGTCTATGTACCCACACATGTATTTGAGTTTCCAATCAATACAATTATAGCATGGATAATAAACGATTATCATGAACAAGGAAATATAATAATAACCAATTTATTATTGCCTCTAGGGCATATTTCCAACAGTCTCCCACTTGCACTAGAGTCAATAATCTAGTTCACATCACTATGTGATTTACATTGTAATGAATCGAACACCCATGCAGTTCTGGTGTTGTTCATGTTTAGCCCTTGGAAGAGGTTTAGTCATCGGATCTGCAACATTTAGATCCGTGTGTACTTTGCAAATATTTATGTCGTCCTCCTTGATGTAATCGCGGATGGAATTGAAACGTCGTTTTATGTGTCTGGTCCTCTTGTGAAATCTTGGTTCCTTGGCTAGAGCAATGGCACCAGTATTATCACAAAACAGAGTCATTGGGTTAAGTGCACTAGGCACTACTCCAAGATCTGTCATGAACTCCTTCATCCAGACACTTTCCTTCGCCGCCTCCGAGGCAGCGATGTACTCCGCTTCGCATGTAGAATCAGCTACCACGCTTTGCTTGGAACTGTACCAGCTAACCGCACCCCCATTAAGAATAAATACGTATCCGGTTTGCGACTTAGAGTCATCCGGATCAGTGTCAAAGCTTGCATCGACGTAACCCTTTACGACGAGCTCTTGATCACCTCCATAAACGAGAAACATGTCCTTAGTCCTTTTCAGGTACTTCAGGATATTCTTGACCGCCGTCCAGTGTTCCATTCCTGGATCACTTTGAAACCTTCCGGCCATACTTATGGCAAGGCTGACATCGGGTCTTGTGCACAGCATTGCATACATGATAGAGCCTATGGCTGAAGCATAGGGGATGACACTCATCTTTTCTCTATCTTCTGCAGTCACTGGGCATTGAGTCTTACTCAACTTCACACCTTGCAAAACAGGCAAGAACCCCTTCTTGGACTGATCCATTTTGAACTTCTTCAAAATCTTATCAAGGTATGTGCTTTGTGAAAGTCCTATTAAACGTCTTGATCTATCTCTATAGATCTTGATGCCTAATATGAAAGCAGCTTCTCCTAGGTCCTTCATTGAAAAACTCTTGTTCAAATATTCCTTTACGCTTTCCAGCATTTCTATATTGTTTCCAATCAGCAATATGTCATCCACATATAATATTAGAAACGCTATAGAGCTCCCACTCACTTTCTTGTAAATACAAGCTTCTCCGTAAACTTGTATAAACTCGAACGCTTTGATCACCTCATCAAAACGAAGATTCCAACTCCGAGATGCTTGCATGATTCTGACGGACTTAAGCATCGCTACGGGTGAGAAGGTCTCATCGTAGTCAACTCCTTGAACTTGTGAAAAACCCTTTGCCACAAGTCGAGCTTTATAGACGGTGACATTACCGTCCGCGTCCGTCTTCCTTTTAAAGATCCATTTGTTCTGAATGGCCTTACGCCCTTCAGGTAATACTTCCAAAGTCCATACTTTGTTTTCATACATGGATCCCATCTCGGATTTCATGGCCTCTAACCACTTCTTGGAATCCGGGCTCATCATCGCTTCTCCATAGCTTGTAGGTTCATCGTTGTCTAACAACATGATGTCTAAGACAGGGTTGCCGTACCACTCGGGAGCAGTACGCGTCCTTGTCGACCTACGAGGTTCGATAGCAACTTGATCCAAAGCTTCATGATCATCATCATTAACTTCCTCTTCAGCTAATGTAGGCTCCACAGAAACAACTTTCTGCGCTGCGCTACTCTCAGGTTGAAGTAAAGGTTCAACAACCTCATCAAGTTCTATCTTCCTCCCACTCAATTCTTTCGAGAGAAACTCTTTCTCAAGAAATGTTCCGTTTTTAGCGACAAACACTTTGCCCTCGGATCTGAGGTAGAAGGTATACCCAACTGTCTCTTTTGGGTATCCTATGAAGACGCATTTCTCCGCTTTGGGTTCCAGCTTTTCAGGCTGAAGCTTTTTGACATAAGCATCACATCCCCAAACTTTAAGAAACGACAGCTTTGGCTTCTTGTTAAACCAAAGTTCATATGGCGTCGTCTCAACGGATTTCGATGGTGCCCTATTTAAAGTGAATGCAGCTGTCTCTAATGCATAACCCCAAAACGATAGTGGCAAATCGGCAAGAGACATCATAGATCGCACCATATCCAATAAGGTTCGATTACGACGTTCGGACACACCATTACGCTGTGGTGTTCCAGGCGGTGTCAATTGTGAAACAATTCCACACTGTCTTAAGTGACTGCCAAACTCATAACTCAGATATTCTCCTCCTCGATCAGATCGTAGGAATTTAATCTTCTTGTTACGATGATTCTCAACTTCACTCTGAAATTGTTTGAACTTTTCAAATGTTTCAGACTTGTGTTTCATTAAGTAAATATACCCATATCTACTTAAGTCATCAGTGAAGGTGAAAAAGTAACGATAACCACCGCGCGCCTCAATACTCATCGGACCGCACACATCAGTATGTATGATTTCCAATAAGTCACTTGCCCGTTCCATTGTTTCAGATAACGGCGTTTTAGTCATCTTGCCCATGAGGCATGGCTCACATGTGTCAAGTGATTCAAAATCAAGTGACTCCAAAAGTCCATCAGCATGGAGCTTCTTCATGCGTTTTACGCCAATATGACCTAAACGGCAGTGCCACAAGAAAGTGGTATTATCATTATCAATTCTACATCTTTTGGCATCAATGTTATGAACATGTGTATCATTACTATCGAGATTCAATAAGAATAAACCCCTCACATCGGGTGCATGACCATAAAAGATATTACTCATATAAATAGAACAACCATTATTCTCTGATTTAAATGAGTAACCGTCTCGCAATAAACAAGATCCAGATATAATGTTCATGCTTAACGCAGGCACCAAATAACACTTATTTAGGTTCATCACTAATCCCGACGGTAATCGAAGAGCGAGCGTGCCGACGGCGATCACATCAACCTTGGAACCATTTCCCACGCGCATCGTCACTTCGTCCTTTGCCAGCCTCCGTCTATTCCGCAGTTCCTGTTTTGAGTTGCAAATATGAGCAACCGCACCGGTATCAAATACCCAGGCACTACAACGAGAGTTGGTAAGGTACACATCAATAACATGTATATCATATATACCTTGTTTGTTGTTGGCCGCCTTCTTGTCAGCCAAATACTTGGGGCAATTCCGCTTCCAGTGTCCAGTTCCCTTGCAATGAAAACACACAGTTTCTGGTTTGGGTCCAGCCTTGGGTTTCTTCACGAGAGGAGCAACTGCTTTGCCACTCTGCTTGGAGTTACCCTTCTTACCCTTGCCATTTTTCTTGAAACTAGTGGTTTTATTGACCATCAACACTTGATGCTCCTTCTGAATTTCAGACTCAGCGGCTTTCAGCATCGCAAACAGCTCGGCGACTGACTTGTTCATCCCGTGCATGTTATAGTTCAACACGAAGCTCTTGTAGCTAGGTGGCAATGATTGAAGAACTCTGTCAGTGATAGCCTCTGGCGGAAGGGGCATCCCTAACTCAGCCAGACGGGTGGAGTACCCAGACATTCTGAGCACGTGGTCACTGATAGACCCGTTCTCCTCCATCTTGCAAGCATAGAACTTATCGGAGATCTCATATCTCTCGATCCGGGCATTCTTCTGAAAGATAAACTTCAACTCCTGGAACATCTCATATGCTCCATGACGTTCAAAACGTCTTTGAAGTCCCGGTTCTAAGCCATACAACATTGCACATTGAACTATTGAGTAATCATCAGAACGAGCCTGCCAGGCGTTCACAACGTCTAGAGACTCAACTGGAGCGGGTGGATCACCAAGCGGTGCATCAAGGACATAAGCCTTCTGGGAAGCCGTAAGGATAATCCTTAGATTACGGGCCCAGTCCACAAAGTTACTTCCATCATCTTTCAACTTAGCTTTCTCTAGGAACGCATTAAAATTCAGGGGTGCTACTGCGCGAGCCATGATCTACAACATAAATATAGCAAAGACAACTTAGACTATTGTTCTTAGATAATGAATTTAGTTAATCATATTTTAAAAAACTCCCACTCAAATTGACATCCCTCCGATCATTCGAGTGTTACATGATCCAAATCCACCAACTCAAGTCCGATCATCACGTGAGTTGAGGTGGTTTCAATGGTGAACATCTTCATGTTGATCATATCTACTATATGACTCATGTTCGACCTTTCGGTCTCTTGTGTTCCGAGGCCATGTCTGTACATGCTAGGCTCGTCAAGTTTAACCCGAGTGTTCCGCACGTGCAACATGGCTTGCACCCGTTGTATGCGAACGTAGAGTCTATCACACCCGATCATCACGGCGTGTCTCGAAACGACGAACTTTCGCAACGGTGCACACTTGGGGAGAACACAATTTATCTTGAAATTTAAGTGAGGGATCACCTTATAATGCTACCGTCGTCCTAAGCAAAATAAGATGCATAAAAGGATTAACATCACATGCAAATCATAAGTGACATGATATGGCCATGAACTTGTGCTTTTGATCTCCATCTCCAAAGCACCGGCATGATCTCCATCGTCACCGGCATGACACCATGATCTCCATCATCTTGATCTCCATCAACGTGTCGCCATAAGGTTGTCGCGCCGACTGTTGCTTCCACGACTATAGCTAACGTTTAGCGATAAAGTAAAGCATTACATAGCGCTTAATGATTGACACGCAGGTCATACAATAATTAAAGACAACTCTATGGCTCCTGCCAGTTGCCGTACTCATCGACATGCAAGTCGTGATATTCTATACAAAACATGATCATCTCATACATCACATATATCTCATCATGTAATTGGCCATATCACATCACAACATACCCTGCAAAAACAAGTTAGACGTCCTCTAATTGTTGTTGCAAATTTTTACGTGGCTGCTACGGGTTTGCAAGAACCGTTCTTACCTACGCAAAACCACAACGTGGTGTAGTGATTGCTTTTTGATCTTCTAAAAGAACCCTCTTCATTGAACCGATTCAACTAAAGTGAGAGAGACAGACACCCGCCAGTCACCTTTATGCAACAAGTGCACGCAGCGGTAAAACCAGTCTCGCGTAAGCGTACGCGTAATGTCGGTCCGGGCCGCTTCATCTCACAATGCCGCTGAATCAAGTATCAACTAGTAACGGCAAGCAATATGTATACACCCACGCCCACAACTCGTTTGTGTTCTACTCGAGATCTCATCTACGCATAGACCTAGCTCAGATGCCACTGTTGGGGAACGTTGCATGGGAAACAAAAATTTTCCTACGCACACGCAAGATCTATCCATGGTGATGAGCATCTACGAGAGGGAGAGTGAATCTACATACCCTTGTAGATCGCTAAGCGGAAGCGTTAATAAACGCGGTTGATGTAGTCGAACGTCTTCGCGATCCAAATCGCCGAGCATCCCGCGATCCAATCACGATCCTTCCGATCTAGTGCCGAACGGACGGCACCTCCGCGTTCAACACACGTACGGCTTGATGACGCCTTCACCTCCTCGATCCAGCGAGCGATGGTGAAGTAGTGGTTGAGTTCCAGCAGCACGACGGCGTGGTGATGGTGGTGAGGAACAATCTCTGCAGGGCTTCGCCAAGCACTACGGAGATTATGACGGAGGAACTAGAGGGCTAGGGTTGCCGGCACACGGCTTGGGAAATCCTGATGTGTCCCGTGTGCTAGCCCTGCCCCTCTATTTATATGTTGAGCCTTGGGGTCTAAACTTGGAGTAAAAGCCTCCTCCGGGTCGGTTTTGCCCGCACAAGGTCGGTTTGGCCCGCAGGAAAAGAGTCCAATTCGGACCCTGCCGAATCGTGCACAGCCGCTCACAAGCGGTAGTACCGCTTCACACAAGCGGTAGTACCGCTTGGGCGGTAGTACCGCTTCACACAAGCGGTAGTACCGCTCGGGCGGTAGTACCGCTTCACCAAGCGGTAGTACCGCTTACGCGGCAGCAAAACTACTTTTGCACTTTCCAATACCTCGTGGGCTTTATCCCTTTGGCTCATATAAAGTGTTGCTGCACCCGAACACTTCGGTAAACATCCGGAACCCCTTCCGGTGAACTTCGGAACTCTTCCGGAGATCAAAACACTATTATCACATATATCAATCTTTACCTCCGGACTCTTCCGGAGATCCTCGTCATGTCCGGGATCTTATCCGGGACTCCGAACAACTTTCGGTCACCAACATAATAACTCAATTATACTAATCGTCACCAAACGTTAAGTGTGTAGACCCTGCGGGTTCGAGAACTATGTAGACATGACCGAGACACCTCTACGGCCAATAACCAATAGCGGGACCTGGATGCCCATATTGGCTCCTACATATTCTACGAAGATCTTTATCGGTCGAACCTCTATGTCAAGGATTCAGTTAATCCCGTATGCTGTTCCCTTTGTTCTTCGGTATGTTACTTGCCCGAGATTCGATCGTCGGTATCACTATACCTAGTTCAATCTCGTTACCGGCAAGTCTCTTTACTCGTTCCGTAATACAAGATCTCGTGGCTAACACTTTAGTCACATTGCTTGCAAGGCTCATTGTGATGTTGTATTACCGAGTGGGCCCTGAGATACCTCTCCGTCATACGGAGTAACAAATCCCAGTCTTGATCCATGCCAACCCAACAGACACCCTCGGAGATACCTGTAGAGCACCTTTATAGTCACCCAGTTACGTTGCGACGTTTGATACACACAAGGTATTCCTCCGGTGTCAGTGAGTTGCATGATCTCATGGTCAAAGGAACAGATACTTGACATGCAGAAAACAATAGCAATAAACTGACACGATCAAATGCTACGTTTACAGTTTGGGTCTTGTCCATCACATCATTCTCCTAATGATGTGATCCCGTTATCAAATGACATCTCATGTCAATGGCTAGGAAACCTTAACCATCTTTGATCAACGAGCTAGTCAACTAGAGGCTTACTAGGGACACAGTGTTGTCTATGTACCCACACATGTATTTGAGTTTCCAATCAATACAATTATAGCATGGATAATAAACGATTATCATGAACAAGGAAATATAATAATAACCAATTTATTATTGCCTCTAGGGCATATTTCCAACAGTCTCGGCAATAAATAGAGAGGATGTGTACCCGGAGAACAACAGGGAGGCACTGACGAAATTCTGCATCGGATCCGGAGCAGAGCACATGTGAAAATGAACCCAATCTACACATACTCGGGTTGTCCATGGATAACGTTGGACAATTCGAAAGGATGGCAGTTATAAATATGAAAAGACATGCATATTTATAGATGCCGCCCTTTCGAATGGGAGACGCATACTGGTCACGCATACTGATGATTGAAGACACCTATAGCTAGCAAGTTTCATCGGCACGAAGATCGGAACAGAGCAAATTAAGGGGGGGAGGAGATGTCATTTGTGCTCACCCGCTAACGCAGGGGAGCTCGTCCAACGCACGGGGAGGTCGTCGAACACCAGACCCTCGCAGCGATGAAACAACTGCACATTTAAATCCAAAGACGAGTAACATAGCATTATTGTTTTTTCCGTCAACCTAACTAAATATTTACAATAGGATGCCACCGCCAAGTTGTAAAAAAACGATTCACACTGCTCGTTCCCCGCAACAACCCCTAACCTAAAGAGTTATCATTTAGGGTTTTTCCATCAACATCGAGGCACCCGCTAACCTAAACAGCTGTCATTTATTGTTCCATCGACGCCGAGGCACCCCCTAACCTAAATAGCTGTAATTTAGGGTTCCATCGACGCCGAGGTACGCCCTAACCATAATTGACGTTATTTAAGGTTTCATCCATGCGGAGGCACCCCTACCCGAAATATATGTCATTCAGGGTTCCGTCGACGTCGAGGCACCCCTAACCTATATAGATGTCATTTAGGCTTTCATCGACGCCAAGGCACCCCCTAACCTAAATAGCCGTCATTTAGGGTTCCATCGACGCCGAGGAACCCCCTAACTAGCTCGTCCCTAGGCGCCCTCAGGTATGGCGACGCACGGTCGACGGGTCAGCACGCCATCTCTTTCGGTTCCGGAGACCTATCCTCTCTGCCTCTCCTCTCCTCTCTGAGGATGCTGCTGATGAGGTCTGCCCCCGCCCCTTGCTCCTTCACCTCCATGCTCCTCCGCCACTTCACCTCCTCCTCCTCCTCCGCTTCATACGCCATCCGCCGACAGGCCATCCTCTTCTCTCTTTCTTCTTCTTCTTCATTTTTTTCTCCTCCTCTTCTTCTTCTTTTCCATTTTCCTCTTCTTCTTGTTCTCCTCTTCTCCTCTTTTTCTTCTTCTTCTTCTTCTTCTTCTTCTTCTTCTTCTTCTTCTTCTTCTTCTTCTTCTTCTTCTTCTCTTCTCCTCCTCCTCCTCCTCTTCTTCTTCTTCTTCTTCTAGTTACTCTTCTTTTCTTCTTCTTTTTTTCTAACCTAACTAACAACTAACATAACTAACCTAATTAACAGTAGCTAATTAACAGTACAAATTAAATGAAAAAAACAGGGGGGAAAATAGGGGGAAAACAGGGGACTCACTAGAGGGGGGGGCAGCCGGGTGACGGGGACGGCGCAGGAAGGCCGAGGGCGCTGGGGCGGCAGTGGAGGCCGGGCGGCGGGGGGCAGGGGCGCAGGGGCGACGGGGGCGTCGGGGCGGCGGGGGTGGCCGGGCAGCGAGGGGCAGGGGCGGCCGGACGGTGACTGCCGGGGCGGCGGGGGCGGTCGGGCGGTGGTGGGGCGTGGCGGCGCGCGGGGCTCGGGGGGCGAGAGAGAGAGAGAGAGAGAGGGGGTGGGGTCGGGGACGGCGTTAGGTATAGAGGTTCTTTGCCGTCAGCTAGCAGACGGCAAAGAGTATAGTAACAGATGGCAAAGAACCATCCAGGCCGCCCGTTCTTTGCCATCTGCTAGCAGACGGCAAAGAACAGACTGATGGCAAACAAAATCTTTGCCATCAGCCAGTTCGTGGTCATCTGTTTTTTAGAAGCTCACGACAAAGACCTTCTTTGCCGTCTGCTGGCAGACGGCAAAGAACAGGCAGACGGCAAATACTCTGATTCCAGTAGTGAGAAATTCTTTCTTGCAAGGATAGAAATGATCTTAAGAAATTGCTACGCAAGTATAAGGAAAAGACTTTGAATGCTAGAATGAAATGTCATCCTAAGTTTGCTACTTCACCTATCTTTCTTACCGATAAGGATTATGAATTCTCTGTCGACCTAGAGTCAATTACTTTGGTTGAATCTGATCCTTTCCATGGCTATGAAACTGAAACTGTAGTGGCACATCTTACTAAATTGAATGATATAGCCACCCTCTTTGCTCATGATGAGAAGATTCGCTACTATTATATTCTCAAGTTATTTCCATTCTCATTAAAGGGTGATGCTAAGACATGGTACAATACTCTTGCTCCTGGTTGTGTGCGTAGTCCCAGGATATGATTTACTACTTCTCTGAAAAATATTTTCCTTCTCATAAGAAACAAGCTGTCTTACAGGAAATATTTAACTTTGTGCAAATTGAAGAAGAGAGTCTCCCACAACCTTGGAGGAGGATTCTCCAATTGCTTAATGCTTTGCCTGATCACCCTCTCAAGAAAAATGAAATACTTGATATCTTCTATAATGGACTAACTGATGCTTCTAGGGACTTCCGAGATAGTTGTGCTGGTTGTGTTTTCAGGAAACGAACTCTTGAACAAGCTGAGGAACTATTGAATAACATATTGAAGAATTATGATGATTGGACTCTTCCTGAACCACCGCCTAAACCCACTCCGAAGAAGAGGGGTGTCTTATTTCTCAGTTCTGAAGATATGCAAGAGGCAAAGAAATCTATGAAGGAAAAAGGTATTAAAGCTGAGGATGTTAAGAATTTACCACCTATTGAAGAAATACATGGCCTTGACACACCACCACCTCCACAGGTGGTAAAGGTAAATTCTTTATTAAAGTTTGATGAAGGTGATATCCCTTACAATAAACATCCTAGTCAATGCCTATATGAGTTTGACAATTATATTATGAAGCAAGATCATTTCAATGCACATGTCCTGATACAATTGAAACATAACTCTGATATGATTGCTCGCTTGAGTGACTTGCTATTTAGAATCAGTAATGATGTTAGAGGTGTAGGAAAGCATGCCTCTATGGTTCAAACTCGGTTAGAACTAGTTGCTAAGTCTCAAAAAGAATTGCTTGATGAAATGAATAATAATATGAATGATTTTGCTGCTAGAGTAGTAACTAGAGGAGGTAGAATGACCCAAGAACCACTTTATCCTGAGGGTCATCCCAAAAGAATTGAACAAGACTCTCAGAGAATTAATACTGATGCACCTAGTCCTTCTAGGAAGAAAAAGAAAAAGAAAAATGATAGGACTTAGCATACCTCTAGTGAACCTGAGATACAAAAACCTCCTGATAATAATGATGTCTCTATTTCTGATGCTGAAACTCAATCTGGTAATGAACATTCACCTAGTGATAATGAAAATGATAATGATCATGTTCATGAAGATGCTCAAACTAACAATGATAAAGAACCAGATAATGATGTTGAAATAGAGCATGTTGCTGATCTTGATAACCCACAACCTAAAAATAAATGTTACGATAAAAGAGACTTTGTGGCTAGAAAACATGGTAAAGAAAGAGATCCATGGGTTCAAAAACCCATGCCCTTTCCACCTAAACCATCTAAGAAAAAGGATGATGAAGAATTTGAACGCTTTGCTCAAAATGATTAGGCCAGTCTTTTTGCGTACCCGCTTAACTGATATCTTGAAGATGGCCCCTTATGCAAAATACATGAAAGACATCATCACTAATAAAAGAAAGATACCTGAAGCTGAAATCTCCACCATGCTTGCTAATTATTCTTTTAAGGATGGAGTACCTAAAAAACTTGGAGATCCAGGAATACCAACTATACCTTGCTCCATTAAAAGAAACTATGTCAAAACTGCTTTGTGTGACTTGGGAGCCGGTGTTAGTGTTATGCCTTTCTCCTTATATAAAAGACTTGATTTGAAGAAACTCACACCTACTGAAATATCATTGCAAATGGCTGAAAAATCAACTGCCATACCTATCGGTATTTGTGAGGATGTGCCCGTTGTTGTTGCAAATGTTACTATCTTAATTGACTTTGTTATTCTTGAGATGCCCAAGGACGACAACATGTCGATTATCCTTGGTAGACCCTTTTTGAATATTGTAGGGGCTGTTATTGATTGCATTAAAAGCAAAGTCACTTTTCATATCAATGGTAATGAGCACACGGTGCACTTTCCGAAGAAACAATTCCAAGTGAATGGTATAAATGTTATTGAAGAATCTCCGACAATCACTATTGGACATTTTCAATTACCTCTTCCTACTGCCAAAAAGAAATATGATATACTTATTGTTGGGGATATGCACATCCCCATTGAGGTAACGTAGTGTTTTGTGAAAGTTCTTCAGTTTCATGCTAATTGGAAGTGGTTGTTAATAAGACTTGATCAACCTTATTAATGGATCATTTTTGAGAGGTATGAAGTTGATGAATCTAGTAGGCACAACTCTCTGCTCCCACATTTTATTTTCTATTTTAGTTAGTCAAATAAAATAAAATGCCATGTTTATCCTGTTTTCTGTTTTCTCCGTGCAATAAAAAATGACCCAAAAATAAAAGTTCTCAGAATGTTCTGAAAATTTGATACAATTTTTTTCTGAATATTTCTGAATTTCTGGTGCAAATAATAGCAGAGGGGGTGCACCTGGTGCCCACAAGACACCAGGGCGCGCCAGCAACCCCAGGCGCGCCCTGGTGGGTTGTGGCCCCCACGTGGGCCCCCTCATTTATACCTTTAGCCCACATCATCCCCTACCTCCAGAAAAAAATCACCATAGCCACCATTCCCGTGTTCTTGCTCTCAAACCCGTGGATTTTGATCTCTTTGCTCGAAGCTCCGTTTCCGAAACTGTTTGGAGGGATTGCTACTTGGTATGTGACTCCTCCATTGCTCCAATTAGTTTTTGATTTAGTGGGTTCTCTTTAGAGTAATTAGCTACTCTTGGTGCTGCTGTAGATGAGCTTGCATGTTGAATTCTTAGAGTTCTAAGTAGTTTGAATGCTTGTTATGGCCTCTATGCATCCTTAGGAGTAGTTGCTATCAATCTTACAGAGTTTTGTTGAGAAATTTTTGTAGGCTAAAATTTTCAGAATTTTTATTATAGGAATAATATGGATTTCTTTAGGAAGTTTTCCTCCAAGAAAAATTCCAAAGGAGTCATTGGGGAATCATCGGACAATGACCTTCACACTCCGAGAACGGTGGAGGTGCGGCCGTGCGAATAGCCGCATGATTCCTTCATGGAGGAGGCCGGGTTCCATCAAGAGTTCGATCAATTTGTTGCAAATGTTGGGCTGACCGAGTTCCTCGCAGCTAAGTGTGACCAACACCACATCCTTACAAATTCCTTTGTGCAAAGTTTTCATTTTCTGATAAAGAATAATCCTCCTGAAGTGCAGTTTAAGCTTTACGCCGAAACTCACAAAATACCGCTAACTGACTTTTGCGACATATGCTTGATCCCCTCTAATGGGGAATTGAGAGAACCTAGACCAGCGGAGTTTGAGGATTTTCTCCTCACTTTAACAGTGGGTGAAGATAGAGGCGTGTCGAGCGCTACTGCTACTAGTCTGTAGTTTCCTTTAGTGCATTACTTTGCTTTGTTCATCGCAAAGTGTTTAACCGCTAGGGAGAAGGTTGGCGCACTCAGTGCCCCCGACCTCGCTATTTTACGCCGTGCACTGTATAATGATCACACCTTTAGTATGGGGGCTATTATTGCACGTCGTTTACACCTTAACATGACTAAGGGAAAGATACATGGTGGTATTTATGCTACTCGCTTGGCGAGACACTTTAATGTTCAGATTCGCCCACATGATTATCTCTTGTCCCAAGTTTATCTGGATCACAAGGCGTTGCAAGATAACCAATTTATTGAGGCAACTGATTCTTTCCATGACATTCGTTACAACTTAGTGTTCAGCGTTGAAACCCGTGATGTTATTCCGTTGCCTGCACCTGCTCTGTTTGATTCTATTGCCAGGAACGGATACAGGATCATGTCAGATGACATTACAGCCTACCGGAACAACCTACCAGCTGCTGAGGAGGAGCCCCAGGGGTGGGACGCTCAGGTGCCGCCTCCACCTCACTTCAACTTGGGACCGGATGGCTACTACAGATGGTGATTACCAAGCTAGGCCAAAAGCCTAAGCTTGGGGGAGTACGTATTCCCACCGACATTACATTCATGTTCACACATTTCATTCCAATTGTCGGTGTTCACACTTTTTCATTGTAATATCCATGCTAAATTTGTTTTCTTGCTTTCTTCTTGTGTGTTGGAAAAACTTTGAGAAAACCCAAAAACATTTCCACTACAGGAATCAGGCTCTTTGCAGACGGCAAAGGGCACAACCACGGACGTCAAAGGCCATTGCCGTCAGCCAGCAGACGGCCAAAATTTCGTCTGGATAAACTCCGGTAAAGGGGTTCTTTGCCGTCTGCCTTGGCCCAGCGGACGGCAACGTTTTTTTGCCGTCAGCCTGCAGACGGCAACGCGGCTGGACAGCGTAGCACTGACGTTAGCACCGTTAGGTGGCTAACGGCCCCCACCCAGTCCTTTGCCGTCTGCCCCCGGACGGCCCCCACCCAGTCCTTTGCCGTCTGCCCCGGACGGCCCCACCCAGTCCTTTGCCGTCTGCCCCGGACGGCCCACACCCAGCCCATTGCCGTCTGCCCCGGACGTTCCCGCCCAGCCCTTTGTCGTCTGCCCCGGACGGCCCCGCCCAGCCCTTTGCCGTCTGCCCCGGACGGCCCCCCACCTAGCCCTTTGCCGTATGTCCCGGACGGCCCCCCATCCAGCCCTTTGCCGTCTGTCCCGGACGGCCCCCCATCCAGCCCTTTGCCGTCTGTCCCGGACGGCAAAGAGGCCAAATGGCCCCAGGCCTGGTGCTCCCAGGTTTAACAGGTGGATGCCACGTGTCGGCTTTGCCGACGGTGGCCGACGGCAAAGAGGTCTTTGCCGACGGTGGCCGACGGCAAAGAGGTCTTTGCCGACGGTGGCCGACGGCAAAGAGGCTGTATTGCCTCTTTTTTGCCTGTTTTTGTTATATTCAAGAATTTTCACAGGCAAGTATATGATATGTATATATATATTTCACAGAAACAATATCCCTGCCATATGGATATGATCAACCAACAATTATACCAAATTAAAAGTATCAAATGTCACATTGTTCACCGTATTACAATAGTTTCATCCATACATACATAGTCTCATACATAGGTAGAAAGCTTCACGTAAGTTCATCGATACAAAATGAAAACAGAAAGTAAACACTAGCACTACATCAAAGCAAGCTGCCGAGAAGTCAATCAAATCTTCAAAATTGGAAATAGGAAAGTTAGAATAAGAATACTAGAAGAAGTAGAAGAAGATCTAGAAGTAGAAGAAGATCTAGAAGTAGAAGAAGATCTAGAAGTAGAAGAAGAAGATGAAGAAGCGTTTTTCTTCTCTCTTTCTTTCTCCTCTTGTTTTTCTTCTTCTTATTGCTTATTTGTGTCATTTTAGAGCTAACCTAGGTAATTATCACATTTTTGACCTAACTAAGCTTATTGTGTCATTTTGCAAGAAAATAAGCTAAGTCTATGGCATTTATGAGGTAACCAAGTCTATTATGACATTTTTGAGTTAACTAAGCTTATTATGTCATTGTGGAGGAAACAATGCTAAGTATAGGTCATTTTAGAGCTAACTTATGTCATAAATGAACTAAATAAGCTAAGTATATGAGCTAACCAAGGTTATTATGCCATTTGTTGGGCTTGACTTTCGGTCTTTCGAGGTTTTCCTTAGAAAAACACTCATGCCTCATGGTGTGTATGGTGCGCACTCACTCACACTTATATGGTGGTGTATGTTGGTGGACACTACCTAACACTAATATTTCGACCGTCGGTGATGGTCGTTTCCCCTTCTCCTTTCCCGCAATATACCAAGGTATATATCGAGAGAAGGAGAAGAAGAAATGACCCCCACGACAACAGTCGGGATTCCTCCATCAAGAACAGACATGAAACTCTCACAAGGAGCTCCGACAGACCGAAAGTACGTAATTTTGTCTAAGTGCTAAGTTTGTCTTTGTTTGAGAAAATGATCCAAGTAAGTGGCATATTAGGGCTTACCGTCCTCGTCATCACGGAGGTGAAGCACCGGGGTTGCTCGGTCCGGTGTCACTTGGAGCACTACTTGGCCCTGGAGAAGGATCGTGTGATGCGGCTCGGGAATTATGCTGCACCAAAGATCATTTGCGTTAGCATGATGACGCTGAAATGTTAAGACTAGTAACTAATGACCATTAGAATGAAACTCACCGTTCCAACCGTGGTAATGACTGGCATCGGCGGAGGGGTCTGGCCGGTCTTCTCGCACAAAGACTGCACATTTGGTTTTGACAAATCAATCATATTGGTTTTTAATGAAACGAACATGTAGTGCATGATTTGGCTAATATGAAGAAGAAACTTACCACGATGAGCTCGTACAAGGCCCGGTTAGACGCATCATTCCGTGCCCTCTCCTCCTCCAACAACCTAGCCATCCTCTCCTCCAAATCCCTCTTCTCCTCCGCCGCCTGCCAGGCCTGTTCCGCCAGAAGCGCCTGGGTTGCCTCTCTCTCTTTCTGCAGAGCAGCCTGCAACACAAATCCTCGTTAGCATTGTAATCATCTCTGTTCACACACACAATGTAATGGAGGAAAGCTATCTGAGTCCGTATGACTAACTTCGATGGCGAGCTGGACTGGCCGTGGACGAGGCGTTATCTCAGGACAGGAGCTCGTTTGGCGCGCCTTGATCTGCCGGAGAGTGTGCGAAGACCGTATAAGTCCATCTCCAATGGCTATCGAGCCATGGGCCTCCCGTCGCTAGCTATCATCACCAGCTCTAGATCAATAGGATGCTGGCTCGGGTCAAAGTCCTCCCCATTCACCGCCTTCCCCACATCTCAGTACCTCACGAGCTTGTTGTGGGAGGACATGTTCGTGAAGTTCTCGGGATTATCGAGGTCAGACTCAGAGAATGCCTTGGCCTTCTTGTACGAGGCAGTATGGGCCATGGCATAGAGGTCGTACACCTGTGGCACCTTCGTCTTATTATAATGCGCCTACAAGAGAGGAACAAAGTATTAATAAAGGGGTCAAGCTAGCATCAAGAATGAATTGCAGGAATCATGAAGCAAACCACATACCCAGTTCCGCCCGAACTGAAATAAGTTGGCGCTGTCTTGATGGTGTGGCACACCTTCCATTTGGGCACGCCGTTCCTTGGCATTGTTGTGGACGGCTCGCCATTCGTCAGAGCACCACTCATTCACCATCGCCTCCCAACAATCCATCTTATCAGCACACCATCTCGGGGGCACCTAAGTTAGTAAAGAGAAATTTGAGCGCTACGCCTACGAATCAAAGCAAGGTAACTAAGTACAAGGCCTTAAGACTAGGTAATTATCTTCATGTACTGCTCCTTGTGCAGAAACTTTCCGTGGCACGACGACTTGTCCTTCTTAATACGCCGCGAGGCGTAGTAGTCTCGAACAACCTGTATCCGAGCCTCGTGCCGTAAGTTCTGTAGTAGGCGCCTGCACTCGCCATCGATAACCTTTGTCGTGGCCTCCTCGTATCCCTCCTCAAACCTGTAGAAGGTCCGCAATCAAAGGAGACAACACTGATTAGTACAATAACTAGCTATTATTGATTTTTAATTGTGTAAAGGAGAAATTACCCAAAACTTTCTGATCACCATGTCGGCCCTCGTGTGGCACAACACACCATCGATCATCTCCTCCGGCGGGGCCGGGGCAGCCAAGTAGTGCTCCCAGCTCAATCCTAACTCTGGAAGCTGACCCTCGCCGGGCAACGTGACAAACCCCGGGAAGTTATGCCGGCAAATCACACCAAGGATGGAGTTGGGCCTGCGGACATCCTTGGCGTGAATCCAACCCCTCCAGTATGACAAAGCCAACGCATTAGATATGTGAAGAAACGTGAAGGCAAAAGGTTTAAAAAGAGTAAATGCACTTACTTCTGCCCATCGGGCCTAATCGACCACCTCTGCTCACGGGTCGCCGGCACGGGCGGGAGCCGTGTACACCCACGCTGGTAGACGGTGGCCCCCTCAACCACCTCGTCCCTGCTATCAGAAAATTGATCCCCGCCACCATCAGCATGTCCACTCGGCTCCGGCTGATGCAGATCCGGCCAGGTATCCCATCCGGTCGAAGCGTGTGGAGTCTCATAGGACGAAGCGTCTCGCACAGGAGTCTCGCGGGTCGAAGCGTCTGGGACAGAAGGATCGTCGACCCGAGGCTCGTGGACAGGAGTCCGCGTAGCCTCCACCTCAGACGGGTCCATCGTAGCAGTCCTGTGCTCGGGTGAATCAGCTGGGGGTGGCGGCGAGGAAGGCGTAGCAGCCTTCGTACCTCTCCCGCGGCCACCACGTGTACCTTTAGGAGCTTTCTTCTTCCCCCGACCTCCTCTCCCGGTGGGCAACTTCGTCGACGAAGAAGCGCCCTCGGGTGTCCCAATACTGTCGTACACCGCTCTCCGGAGAGTTTGGGGTGGAATGAAAGTAACCCTCCCACCACGCGCCGACGAAGAAGGAGCCTCGGATCGCTCTCGACCCACGCCCACCATCTTTCAACACCTGCCATGACAAAGAGTAAACAAAATTAGTACAACATAAAAAAATTGAATACCGACAGGAATAATAATATGTATATAATTTGAGTGTATCATCATCATGTATATAATAAAAATTGAATAATACCTGACATGAACTAATAATAATCTTGATCGTCTATATATGCTCCGGGATCAATAAATGCATCATCATCATCACTATCATCAATAAATGCATCATCATCATCACTATCGGGAACAAAATGTGGAAGGCCTCCTTTATGTAATCGGTCAAGCATTGAGAGGTCGTCCGCAGCAGTAACCTCTTCTTCTTCTGTCTCTTCTTGTTCCGGCTCAGGGGTGAAGTCGGATTCACTGTCGCTGTCTACTTCAATGTTCTACGGTGAAGTAGAGCGGTTCTTGAAACATTTTTTGGAAAGACGTATTTCTTGGAAGAATTCTCCTTCATATGTGTCTGGGTTAATGTGAGGTTCATAATCATCTTCATTGAGGGGAGGTGGTCTCAAATGTGGCGGCACATCATAAACGACATCCCAACCATTCAGATTTGGATCAGTTTGGCAGGCCCACGGTAGATAGAAAACTTGGGTCGCCTGTTGAGCCGTAATATAGACATCGGGAACATCTAAATGGGTGCTTTGTTTGATTTCGACTAGCCCTATATGTTCATGAGTCCTTCTAGTCTCCTTCGGCTGGAACCAATAACATTTGAAGACTACGACGTTCGGTGGGTTTTCACCAAAGAATATAAGTTCATAAATTGCTTCAACTCTTCCATAATACTCGACACCTCCTTCGCTGATAGCAGAGACACAACAATTTGTATACTTTCGGTCGGCCATAGATAGCTCTTTGCCAAAAGTACGAAAGTGATACCCGTTGATGTCGTATTTGTCAAATGAACGGACCTTATAGTCAAAACCATTAGCGACTTGACTCAATTCGGCGTCCATAGACTCTGAATTAGCCAACAAGTTTAATACGAAAGGATTGTTGCATTAGCCGCAAATTAGACGAAGAAATGTCTAATGGAAATTACCGTTTGTTTGAACCAAGAGATGAAACCGGGATAGCCGCCTCCATGCTTTGCCAGAAGCTCATACTCTTCGATGGAATCCTTTTGGATCACCGCTCCATCCGAGAATTTGGCGACGTGTCGACTGTATCACATATCTGTGAATAAGAGCAGTTCAAAGGAATTAGAAGTTGCGGAACAATGTACCGAGAACTTACTCGATGTACGGCCACACTTCTGTTAGGTTGTTGAAGATATACAACGAAATGGTCCGCCATTCTTCGACATCCAACGCTATTGCTTCCGAAGCACCGGCTGGTGCGAGCTTCCCTTTGAATAGGCTGAGGTTGGATCAACCTTTTTCACGGTCGCCATCATTGTACCGAGGCTTCGGATTATGCAAATGACGATTCTTGGCTTTGTAGTGTGCTGTCACAAAGTTTGCCGCCTCCTCAGTAATG
Source organism: Elymus sibiricus (assembly GCA_039707655.1). Lineage (NCBI taxonomy): Eukaryota > Viridiplantae > Streptophyta > Magnoliopsida > Poales > Poaceae > Elymus > Elymus sibiricus. Next base: position 137,548,315 of record CM077675.1, read on the forward strand.
AATGCCTCGGCCATCGACGCTTCAATTCTACGTTTATTTTTACATTTTGCTCGAAGCGTCTTCTGCATCCTCTCAGTTGCGAAGCACCAACGATTTTGCATGGGCCCCCCAATCTTACCTCGGTCGGGGGATGCAAAATCAAATGCTGCATTGGATTAAAGAAGCCCGGTGGAAAGATCTTTTCTAACTTGCAGATCAACTCCGGCGCCAACTCTTCCAGTTCATCTAGCACGTCAGGCGATAGTTCTTTCGCACAAAGAGCACGGAAGAAATAGCTCAGCTCTGCCAGTACTAGCCATTCATCCTCGGGGATAAAGCCATGCAACATCACCGGCATTACGCGCTCAAGCCATATGTGCCAATCATGACTCTTGAGACCAAATATTTTCAATTTGTCAAGACTCGCTCCCCTCTTTAGATTCGCTGCATACCCATCGGGGAATATCAACTGCATTTTCACCCACAAGATCATTTCCCTCATAGCTGGCCTTCCAAGATTGAACCATGCCTTTGGCTTCCTCCAGTTCTTCTTTCCTTTCGGTTGTCGCATGTTTTGTAACGGTCTATCACATAGAGCCTCCTGATCGACTCTAGCCTTAGGATTATCCTTTGACTTCCCCTCTATGCCGAACAATGTACCAAAAAGGGCCTCGGCGATATTCTTTTCGGTGTGCATCACGTCGATGTTGTGTGGGCAAAGGAGGTCTTTAAAGTAAGGCAGGTCCCACAAGCATATCTTGTGAGTCTAGGCGTGTTCCGAATTATACCCTTTGAAATATCCTGGACGCGCTGGATCAGGCTCGAGAGCGTTTAACTGATCCAGGGTCTGTTGGCCTGTCAATGCAGGTGGTGCAGAGTTTTTGACAACTCTACCTTTGATGAAATTCTTCTTGTCTTTTCTAAACTTATGGCGAGGATCCAGGAACTGTCTATGCAAGTCGAAGCAAGAATACTTGCGACCCGCCTGCAGCCAACGGAACTGAAGAGTTGCCTTGCATGTGGGGCATGGGAACCTTCCATGCACACACCAGCCAACGAATAGCGCATACGCCGACAAGTCATGCGTCGAGTACATGTACCACACATGCATTTTGAAGTTTAGTTTTGTAGCGGCGTCATATGTCTTGATCCCATTATCCCAAGCTTCTTGCAATTCATCCTTAAGTGGCTGCATGTATACATTCATATTCTTCCCCGGATAGTTGGGCCCTGGAATTATCAATGTCAAGAAAATGTTCTTTCTTTTCATAATCTCTCCGGGGGGAGATTGAGTAGAATGACAAATACAGGCCAACAACTGTATTGGGTTGCCGTCACAAACACATTGAACCCATCCGTGCTGACGGCAACTCGAGGATGCCTTGGATCTGCCGCTTTATCCTTATGTAATGCATCGAAGTGCTTCCACGCAAAAGCATCTGAAGTGTGTCCCAACATCAGATTCCCATCTGCATCTAGTTCGGTTCTTTTGCCCAATTTGTGCCACATCATCTGTCTGGCCGTCTCTTCGACCATGAAAAGACGTTGAAGTCTTGGTATGATTGGCATATACCGAAGAACATTAACTGGGATTTTGGTCTGACTCTTCTCACCCATACCGTTGTCTACCACAACATACCTGGAAGACTTGCAAATGGGACAATAGTTCAAGCCCGCATACTCAAGCCTAAATAAGGTACATCCATTCTCACAGGCATCTATCTTCTCATAGGGCATCTTAAGCGCACGTAGGATTTTGTCCGACTGGTACAGGTTTGCAGGCAATACATGGCCTTTGGGTAGAAAGCGTCCAAATATTGTCATCATCGCGTCGTAGCAATCTCTGCCCAGGTTGAACTGAGCCTTCAGAGCCATTACTTGCGCGATGGCATCCAACTGACAAACTTCAGTGTGCTCGTGGAGAGGACGTTTTGAAGACTCCAACATTTCATAGAAGGCCTTTGCAGATTCCTCCATCTCATCGTCCGAATCCCGAGCAACATCAAAGTCTTGCACCATGTCTTCGATCCCGGTACCATGCTCGTCGGTGCGACGACGAACCACCTCAGCTCTCGCACGTTGGGCAGACTCACCATGAAATGTCCACACCGTATAATCAGGTGTAAAACCCCACTTCTGCAGGTGTTTACCCATTTCATCCCGTGTCCACTTTTTATGGTTGTCGCACCGGACACAGGGGCACCAGGTTATTTCCTAGCCATTGCAAATGCGGCTCTCAGAAACCCATTGGTTTTTGTTAACCATTCAATGGTCATGTCTTTCTGACTAGGGTGACCGGTGTACATCCACGCACGATCACTCATCTTGCCTACCTACTAAACACATAAGAAATATATATATAATTCATCATCTATATTCATCAGTTAATCAAGTTTGTTAGTTTTATTACGTCCATGCAACCTACATGCTAATAGGTAAAGATAGGTCCTAATCCCACCCGAGTATGTGTAGATTGGGTTCGTTTTCCCATGCTCTGCTCCTGATCCGACGCAGAATTTCGGCAGCACCTCCCCGCTGTTCTCCTGATACATGTCTCGGGAATAAGCAGAGAGGATGTGTCCCCGGAGAACAACAGGGAGACACTGACAAAATTCCGCATCGGATCGGAAGCAGAGCATAAGGGAAAACGAACCCAATCTACACATACTCGGGCTGTCCATGGATAACGTTGGACAATTCGAAAGGATGGGGATTATAAATATGCAAAGACATGCATATTTATAGATGCCACCCTTTCGAATGGGAGACACATACTGGTCACGCATACTGATGATTGAAGACACCTATAGCTAGCAAGTTTCATCGGCACAAAGACCGGAATAGAGCAAATTAATGGGGGGGAGGAGATGTCATTTGTGCTCACCCATGAACGCAGGGGAGCTCGTCAAACACACGGGGAGGTAGTCGAACAGCAGACCCTCGAAGCGACGAAGCAACTGCACATTGAAATCCACCCGATCAACACAAATATGATGTTTTTCATAACAGCTAGAATCGGAATATATATATGACCTAACTCATAATTTACAAAACTATGACCCCGTCGGCTTCTGGAAGGCCGAAGAGGTGTCGGGGGTCGGTGGTCAGTGCCGTCGGGAGTCAGTGGCGTCGATCGAGGGTCGGCGGTCAGTGGCGTCGGGGGTCGGGGGTCAGTGGCGTCGGGGGTCAGTGGCGTCGGGGTTCAATGGCGTCGGGGGTCGGGAGTCAGTGGCGTCCGGGGTCAATGGCGTCGGGAGTCGGTGGCATTGGGGGTCAGTGGTATCGGGGGTCGGGGGTCAGTGGCGTCGGGGGTCGGGGGTCAGTGGCTTCGGGGGTCGGGGTCAGTGGCTTCTTCTTCCACTTCTTTTTTTTCCTTTTCTTTTTCTTCTTCTTCTCTTCTTCTTCTTCTTCTCCTCCTCCTCCTCTCTTCTTCTTCTTCTTCTTCTTCTTTTCTTCTTCTTCTTTTTCCTTTTTCATTTTTTTCCTTCTTCTTTTCTTCTTTTTTTTCTTCTAACCTAACTAACTAACCTAAACTAACCTAACTAACTGACCTAACTAACTAACCTAAAAAACCTAATTAACTAACTAACTAATTAACATAAATAAAAAACAGAAACAAAAAACAAAAAAAATCACCTTGGGGCGACGGAGAGGGGCGGGGAGGTGGCGGCGCCGCTTGGAGGGGGCGGTGGGGAGGGGGTGGCAGGGAGGGGGCGGCGGCGAGGAGGTGGCGGACGGAGGGGGCGGGAGGGGGCGTCGGCGGGGCTCTGTTGCGGAGCGGCGGCGGCGGGCCGGCGGCGGGGCCGGGGCGGGAGGGGGCGGCGGCGGTGGTGGGGGGCGGGATCGAGCTCAATGCGGGAGAGTGAGGGGGGTGGAGGTGGATCCGACCGTTATGGGGGGCATCCTCTTTGCCGTCTGCTAGCAGACGGCAAAGAGGGGGGGCGCAGGGGGTGGGGCCCCGCCGTGACCGTTAGGGGGGACATCCTCTTTGCCGTCCGCTAGCGGACGGCAAAGAGGGGTGAGGCAGACGGCAAATCTTACCCGACGGCAACGATGTACCCAGGGTGCGGTGGGGCTCGCCAGTGACCTTTGCCGTCTGCCTGCCCAATCTTTGCCATCCGCTAGCCGACGGCAAAGGGTAGGCTGATGGCAAAGGCTTTCATTGCCGTCTGCCTTACCTTTGCCATCTGTTTTCGTCAAGCTGATGGCAAAGGCATTCTTTGCCGTCTGCCAGCAGACGGCAAAGACCTGGCGGACGACAAACGATTTGATTCCAGTAGTGTTCCTACTTCTTTTCAGTTTTTCTTTCTAGCTTAGTTTAATTGTAGTATCGAAAGAAAGCCCAAAGATTTCTCGTTTCTTCTTTTACTTGTTGGGAGATTTTCCGTGTAAATAGTTTTTCTCGTTTCTGTTTTTCCTTTTTATTTGCCTTCTTCAAGAAAAAACAAAAACTCCAAAAATATTTCAGTGTGTTTCTCTGAAATTCTTTTCTTTTTGTTTGAGTCGTACCAAGGAGAAGACCATGATGAAAATGTTGAGTGGCTCTCATATGCACTATTATCAATCTAACAAAGAGCCCATGTTACCTTGTCTTCTCCTCTTGAATAAAATGTTGCAGATTCCAGCATAGTCCACGGCACTCTCGCACTTTTATTATTTTCTTATCATTCGGCCGTGCAAGTGAAAGGCAATAATGACGATATTTGAAGAATTGACTGTGGCAGAGAAAAGCGGGTATGAACTCAACTTGTTTTTGTTTTTGTAAATATATTTAACCTAGTATCCTTGATTCAGCATATTATGATCAAACATGTTTGCAATGACCATTAGAGATTGTAGTTGTTCATGCCACGCTTAAGTAGCTAGGAGTGGATAATGATTTATCTTGGATGTCAACATGCATTAAAATGATTGTGATGTGGTATGATGATATGGTATCCTCCTCTGATTGTTTCAAGTGGCTTGACTTGGCACATGTTCACGCATGTAGTTGAATTAAAACTAACATAGCCTTCATGATATTTATGTTCATGGTGTCCATATCCTACTCATGCTAGTAGTCAATGTTTATTATATGTAATGCATGTTCATGACCGTTTTCGCTCTCTAGCTGGCCACTTCTCAATCTATTTGCTAGCCTTCACCTGTACTAAGCGGGAATACTGCTTGTGCATCTAAATCCTTAAACCAAAGTTATTCCAGATGAGTCCATTATATCTACCTATATGCGGTATTACCCTGCCGTTCCAAGTAAATTTGCATGTGCCATCTCTAAAAATACAAATGAACATCTGTTTTGTGTGCCTGGACCGCTCATGGAGCCATAGCGGGCAGTCAGTATCTTCCATGTTAAGCGGGTTATTCTCATGATGAGTGTTTATTCACTCGTCCTTACATGAGAGGGGCGGTAATAGGGATTCCCAGTCCCGAAATCAAAAATTACAAATAATCAAACAAAGATCCCCCAGGAATGTTGTTGGTATGGACGGTACCTGTGGATTCGGCTAGCCGTGGAGTGTGATTGTTGGTGGAGGGGGAGTAAACCTTTACTTTTACCGCTTGGGAACCGCCGCTAATTGTTAGGGAACGCGACAGAAAACAAAAAAATTCTGTACTGCGAGCACGCCCAGGATCACTAAGGAGATGCATACAAGGTTTGATCTGATCATTACCGACTCGTAGCGCAGCGGAAGTAGAGTCGATGAAGATCGGTGGTGCATATCCCCGCAGCTAGGATTTACAACCTCCCAACCGCGAGGATGTTCTCCCTCGTCGGACAGCCCTTCGGGAGGCGGTCGGACAGTCCCTCGGACGATGTCACGGACAGCCCTTCGGGAAGACCCTCGAAGCTCGAACGAAAACTCAAACGGCCCTTCGGGAGGACCCTCGAACAGCCCCTCGGGAAAAAGATCGAAACTACGACCTCTCTATAGGGTTGCACACATACGGTGTCAGCTATCCGGCAGGGCTTCGCCGTCTAGAACTAGTTCCTGCCGGAACCCAGACAGCCTTTCGGCTCTACAAAACTATGTCGCGGGGAGGGAGAGAGAAGGCCAGATCATGCATGGCATTTGTATGTTGAGAAAGAGTGAGAGTGGAGATTGCATCTCCACCTCTATTTATAGGAAAACTCAAGGGGTAGGGTGGGACTTGAAATACCCAAAACCCCCATGAAAGGTGTCCTTCACAAGGGCATAAAGGGAAAGCAAGTGGGGCAAGTGAGGCTCCATGGTGGAGCCCACCTTGGCTGGCCACCCCTCCTAGGGCTCCCCAAATGGGTGCCCTTATCCTTCCATGTCATCCCCCAAAGATATTTTCACCATCCAACCATAACCATAAATGCATTTTCACTATTCACGAAACCAATTTTTCATGACCGATAAATCCGAAAATATTTCTATGGGTCCTAGAATAATTCCAGTACCCACTAAAACAATTCTGGACACGTTCTGAAACATTTTCAGATCAGTGATTTTCATGTGTGAAAAGCAACCAAAGCGGTTCCGGTAGTCCGGAACATTTCCGGTTTTTGTCTCTGAAAAATCTCAGAAGTTACCGGAACAATTATGGTGCCCTCCAATAATTTCCAGGCATGTGCCGAAACCAATTTGACTTAATGGTACACTCCGAAACAACTTTTCGGTTTTACCGAAAGTCTTCCGGTGTTCTCTCTCCGGAACTATTCCGTTGTCCCGAAACTTTTCCGGTGATTTTCTCTCAGACTCCCTGTCTAGTATTCAACAGATGGATGACCCTTAAGCGTGTGACCCTATAGGTTCGGTGAAGTATAGACATGACCCGGAACACCTTCCGATCAATGATCAACATCGGAGCCGTGGACACCCATATTGACCCCTATACCCACACGAATGAACATTCGAGTGAACCTCCAGTTGCTGTGTGCTATTCCTTTTACTTCGCGATATGTTACAAAACCCGAGGTGAGATTTATCGGCATCCCCGTGGATCAACACTTGTCCACAATGCCAGTTACCACGTTGCCGGTTTTGTTCTCTTTTCTCGTTTCCGCGTTTCGGCATCCCCGTGATCAAATCACAATGTGTCTGGCCAGACAATGATGGATACCGTAACACCGAGAGGGCCTGAGAATATCTCTCCAACGTCGGAGGAGCAAATCCCAATCTTGATCTACCAAGTTACCTGTCATACTTTTCCGTGAACCTGTAAGTAGCCGTAATAGCCACCCTGTTACAGATGACGTTTAACAAACCCCAAAGTTCAGGAAGCAAGTACGAAGGACCTCGATACTCTCATGGTCTAAGGAATTGTGCAAACATTAACTTCTCTGTGTTATTAACCATTAACTTGTGACGAATGTATCTCATAGCATAACATCAATTCGGGTCGATTCAACACAAATGTTCTTCTAACATTGTGCCCTCAAAATTGCCGGCATAGCCATGCCCATGAGCAGGAAAACAGGATCATCATGCAATACTTGAGCTAGTCTTAGAGGCATGACTAGGAATACTTTGTATCATTTATTATTCCACACAAGCATATGAGTTTTCCTCCGAGCCTCGTGGTTATTGTAGACTCGAGAACCATAGCAGTTATAGCATGGAATATAAACTTAATTAGGAACATGGGGATAAATAATAACATTTATTATTGCCTCTAGGGCATATCTCCTACAGACTCCCACTTGCACTAGAGTCAATAATCGAGTCAATGCTAATGCACTTTACACCTATGGCATACTGGTGTAAAATATGCTTCGCTTGTGGTATAGCCTGATGTCCAACGGATCTAACAACTTCAGCTCCGTGTGTATCTTTGCATATCCTCGCGTTTTCACGCTTTCACAAAATTCATATTTTGTGTGGACTTGGCTTTGTATATATGTGAATCACAGGTCAAACCTTGATTCCTCAGACTGAGCTATGGAGCAACTATCTGCAATAGTGTCCCATTGACCAAAGCCATCTTGGAACCATACTAAGTTCATGAATGAACTATATGATTCAACATCTTCTTTGTCGCTTCTAAAGCACCAACATACTTAGCCTTTGTTATAGAATTCGCCATAGTAACCTGTTTCGAACAATTCCAACTTACCGTGCCACCGTATTGTGTATCACACAAAACCTTAACTTAAATCAAAAATCGCATGGAGCATTGATGAAGACTGTATCGATGTAATTACTTACAACAAGCACTTCATAATCTCTGCTTGCGAGAAAACATGTCATCAGTGCTACTTTAGTACTCAATGACATTTTTCACTGTTGTCCTATGATCAGTACTTTGATGACTTTGGTATCTATACTCGCAACAGTTTGGGAGTGTCGGACATATTTGGTTGTTTTACATACCATGGAATACATGATTAATCCAAACACAGAGGTGTGTGGAATATCCATCATGTATTTTGCTCATCAATGTTTTAGGACACCGAGTCTTGCAAAAACTCTTTCCATGTGACTTCGGCAAGAATCACTCCTTGGCGGTTTTAGTGCTAAATTGTTTTAGCATCTTGTCAATATGTATTTTTGCTTAGCCCCATTAGGCAAATCTATCTCCATAGATCATTATGCCTAATAGCAAGGCTATTTAGCCCAAGCACTTCATCGAAAAACTATTTTCAAATGAAGTCCTAATTCGTGTCAAGAAATTTATTTCCAATTAACAATGTGTCAAGCACACAAGGTTTTTAGAAATATTATTATGCTCCCACTTACTATCTTGAAACTACAAGCATCTTCATTATCCATTGATGAAATCAAACTCTTTTGATCATTTCATCAAAACGAAGATTCCAACTCCATTTTGCTCTCTTCTGTCCATTGCTGGAACTCTGAAGTTTGCATACTCACTAGCATCCTTTGGATCGACAAAATACTTTGGACTGTATCACATACAAATCCTAGTTTGTATTCCCATTTCATGGAAATACTTTCACCATCCATGTTTCATATCTCATGATTGAAATATGTATTAATTGCTAATTTAACCCAAACCGACTTTAAGCATCGCTACGGTGAAACAAACTCATCGTAGTCGACTCCTTGAACTTGTTATTACAACAAGTCGAGCTTTATGGATAAAACATTTTATCCATATCAGTTTATAGTTTCATAAATATTCGTTAGACTCTAAGTTTTCCGAAAGGTGTATCAAGGTTTTAATCTTGAATCACTTATATGGAAACTATCTCGGATTGTATTGGCATTTAGCCAATTCCGGAGTTAGGGCCCATCAACGCTTCCTTGTGTATCGTAGGTATACAATTGTCTAACAACAATATCTCGTTTGTGCACCTGAGAGGTTTGCACGAGCTTTGCCTACGTTGTTCAGCTGCAAGTTCGACCGAAGTCCATACATGTCATGTAGAGGCTTCAGTATCAGTCGCGGTAGGAAACTCTGGAATCACTTCCAAGGTTCCTTTCCTTTGATCTGATGACGAAGATACTTATTATCTCGTCGAGTTGCACTGTCCTCCCACTCACCTTTTTGCAAGAACTATTCTCTTTAAAAGCATACCGTTTTGTGGCAAAATCCTTTGCCTTGGTATAGTGGTGGGGGAATACCCAACATTATGGGATAACCTACAAAGTAGCACTTGTCTGATTTGGAATAGGTATGTAACCTTTTACACAAGCCCTATATTCCAAATGTTAAGAAAAGATCTAACATGGTTGGGCGTACCATACCATGGCATCATTTCAACAGACCAGATGGAGCTCTTTTCAGTGTAAAAGCCGCAGTCTCTAAAGCATTACTCATAAAAGGGATAAAGGCAAATTGATTTATGTCATCTTTGATCTCACCATGTCATAAATGGTTTGATTACATCTTCACGGACATTCCACTTACTGTGGTGTTCCGGGAGGTGTAAGTTATGAAACTCTTTTCACAACTCATCAGACATTCGCTAAACTTGTAACTCAAAATATTCCTTTTCGCAATCTAATTGTAGAAACATAATTTTCTTGTTACAATAATTTCTACTTCATTTTTGAAAAACCTTTTGAATGATTTCAAAAAATCTAGACTTACGTCTCATCAAGTAAATATCCATATATCTACTTGAGTCATTTCAGAAGATAGACAAATCCACTGCTAGCAACAACATTTATCGGACTACACACATCACGATGTATGATCACCAATAAGTTCTTTAGTCGTTCCTTATGGCCTGTGAACGGAATTTCAGTCACTTCACTTTTCGGAGGAAAGTTGCAAGTGTCAGATGATTCATAATCAAATGACTTCAAAATCCATCATTATGGAATTATTCCATGCGGGTTTCTCCAATGTGACCAAATGCAGTGCCACACATATGTGGTATTCTTTAGTGTCAGTGTTATGGATGTATCATATTACCATCAATATTCATAACATACATCCCATCCTTGATGGGAGCATGGCCCTTATGTTATTCATGATACTGAACAACAAATGTTCTTCTATGAATAACACTCTTGCAACTAACATTTTGCAAATGGGCTAGAGTGTGTAAAACTCTAAAATGAATTATGAAAGTAAATAGAGAGGTTATGTATTATTATCAACATTCATAACATACATCTCATTCATAATGGCCTTTATTCATAACACCGAACATCAAACGTTCTCTTATGAACAACCTTCTTGCAATATACTTTATGCAATGGGCTAGAGTGTGTAAAACTCTAAAATGAATTATGAAAATAAATACAGACGGTAATACACAGATGGAAGGTATAGTAACTTTTAATATGTTCCCAGCGCGTATCTAAACCTCATTACTGGCAAGCCTTTTAGGCCATAGTAGTTCTTGTATCGAGTTGCAAGAGAATGCGATCGAACGGGTATTCCTGTGATCAAAAGTCAATCACAATACCAAAGAATCAGTGACTAACAGTTTAATCACAATTCCCAAGAACTATTTCTTTTTGACCAGCCTTCCAAACATCAATAACTTGTATGACTTTCATACATGAGCTGGACATTCCAGACTTCTTTCCTTTTGCCTTTATACTTCTAACAGTTTTACTTTCAGTCTTTCTCCTACACTCAGAAGAAGCACCCAACTTAAGAGTGGCGTTAGCCCCAGACTTCCTAGGTGTGTAAGTCACACTAACACCCTTTGGACATTTCCTTTCTCTTTAAGTTGTTTGTTTTATTCACCTTCATTTACATGACATGCGTTCTCCTGGATCCCTCTCTTATCAGTCAAATGACCAATAAACACTTTACTAATACCTTGCAAACAAACATTGCTTTGGATATCTCATATCTTTTAGCCTTTGTTTGTATCTGAAAATAATTTTCAGTTCCATGAGTATCACATAACTATCCCAAACTTTTGAAGTTCGGGTTTTATGGAAGCAAACATATTGCACTTGACCGTAACGGAATTCTAGCTTTTGGACCGAAGGACGAGAGTCACATCATCCATAGCATCAGCGGGAGAATACCGAAAGCATGCGATAGGACAAAGTCCTTCTCGGCACTCTTGAGGACAATCCTCACATTACGTTACCAATCGTAAAGTTTTAACCAGATAAATAACAGCTTTATTCAATTTTAATAGGGAAGGTGGAAACGCGAGCCATTATTCTACAACTATTCGCAAATTTCACTTAGACAATGTTCATAATTAATTGCACTGAGAATTAAACAAGTTAATTATACAGTGCACTCCCACTCAAATCAATATCTCTCATAATTGATTGTGAGTGATACAAGACCCATATTGAAATTCAACGCCAAGGATGTATCCATCTCAAGTGACGAGAATTGCAATCGGTAGGCCAACTTGCCAATCACATCTCTATGTGACTCTTGTTCATCTTTCGATGGGCGTGTTCCGAGCTCAGGACGATCCTCCAGAACGTCAAGACAACCAAGTGATCTCGCTGTGAGGTCTCAACTCACCCGCCTCACACTTCTCTAATCGTTTGTACCCATGTATCCTTGTGATACCCCGAAGAGATAGGTGCCGTGACGGTGCTACACTTGGGAGAACACTAACTACTTGATATTTTTGTGAGAGATCACCCTAATAAAAAGCGACTACCATGCAATCAAAAGGGTGCATCATAAGGGATAAACATCTCAGGCAATTCATAATAGCATGATATGGTATAGCCCTTTCTGACGGAGAAGTCATCAATTTCTTCGTCTTCGGCATTCGCGTCGGTGTTCACCTTCGCGAAGTTTGCCACCACCTTGTCGATGCACCAGATAATATTGCTATCTCTATAGCTAATAAAATATGTGCATTACATAAGGTTGACACGTAGGTCATTAAAGTGACAATCATATGGCTCCAGCCATCATGCCGAATCATGACACGCAGTTCATGTTAATTTACATTGTATAGTCATCTCATACATAATCAAATTAAATATGAGAACTGCTATACCACATCACATGCACGCCTCATGTCATCCTGCAAAACAAAGTTAGACGCCTCTAATCGGTTTATGCAAAATTTTATTTTACGTGGCTTCTAAGGTTTCAACCAAACCGTAGCTACCAACGTTTTTCATCAAGCATGATCATTCAAGTTGCTAGATTAACTTTGCGGGGCGTATGAAACACGAGATAATAAAATCTCGAGCCCCATACTAAACTTCGTCATACGCATGACCCCCGTGCAGATCATATCTGCATTGCCCTTTCGTCTGCGAAACATCCATCTTTCTCAACTATGCTGGAACCCAAAGACACTGAAGCACTTCGTTGATCTGTCAATCAGCATACTCAGGAGCAGCATGAAAGGATCGCGGATTGCCAGAACTTTGTCAGATTCCACCATGCCGTCAAGATCAGGACTACGCAAATTCAAGGGAAGCAACAAGAATATCGGGTAATAGATTTCATCTACTACCTGCACAAATAATTTTCAGCAATAGATCTTATCTACTACAAAATTATACTATGCATTACCCATACATCTCATGTATTCTAGATCGTAACCTGCATCTACGCATAACCTGGCTCTGATACCACTGTTAGGGAACGCGACAGAAAATAAAAAAAATCGGTACTGCGAGAAGGCCCAGGATCACTAAGGAGATGCATACAAGGTTTGATCTGATCATTACCGACTCGTAGCACAGCGGAAGTAGAGTCGATGAAGATCAGTGGTGCAGATCCCCGCAGCTAGGATTTACAACCTCCCAACCGCGAGGATGTTCTCCCTCGTCGGACAGCCCTTTGGGAGGCGGTCAGACAGTCCCTCGGACGATGTCACGGACAGCCCTTCGGGAAGACCTTCGAAGCTCCAACGGAAACTCGGACGGCCCTTCGGGAGGACCCTCGAATAGCCCCTCGGGCAAAAGATCGAAACTACGACCTCTCTACAGGGTTGCACACATACGGTGTCAGCTATCCGGCAGGGCTTCGCCGTCCAGAACTAGTTCCTGCCGGAACCCAGACAGCCTTTCGGCTCTACAAAACTATGTCGCGGGGAGGGAGAGAGAAGGCCAGATCATGCATGGCATTTGTACGTTGAGAAAGAGTGAGAGTGGAGATTGCATCTCCACCTCTATTTATAGGAAAACTCAAGGGGTAGGGTGGGACCTGAAATACCCAAAACCCCCATGAAAGGTGTCCTTCACAAGGGCATAAAGGGAAAGCAAGTGGGGCAAGTGAGGCTCCATGGTGGAGCCCACCTTGGCTGGCCACCCCTCCTAGGGCTCCCCAAATGGGTGCCCTTATCCTTCCATGTCATCCCCCAAAGATATTTTCACCATCCAACCATAACCATAAATGCATTTTCACTATTCACGAAACCAATTTTTCGTGACCGATAAATCCGAAAATATTTCTATCGGTCCTAGAATAATTCCAGTACCCACTAAAACAATTCTGGACACGTTCTGAAACATTTTCAGATCAGTGATTTTCATGTGTGAAAAGCAACCAAAGCGGTTCCGGCAGTCCGGAACATTTCCGGTTTTTGTCTCTGAAAAATCTCAGAAGTTACCGGAACAATTCTGGTGCCCTCCAATAATTTCCAGGCATGTGCCGAAAGCAATTTGACTTAATGGTACACTCCGAAACAAATTTTCGGTTTTACCGAAAGTCTTCCGGTGTTCTCTCTCCGGAACTCTTCCGTTGTCCCGAAACTTTTCCGGTGATTTTCTCTCAGACTCTGTCTAGTATTCAACAGATGGATGACCCGTAAGCGTGTGACCCTATAGGTTCGGTGAAGTATAGACATGACCCGGAACACCTTCCGATCAATGATCAACATCGGAGCCGTGGACACCCATATTGACCCCTATACCCACACGAATGAATATTTGAGTGAACCTCCAGTTGCTGTGTGCTATTCCTTTTACTTCGTGATGTGTTACAAAACCCGAGGTGAGATTTATCGGCATCCCCGTGGATCAACACTTGTCCGCAATGGCAGTTAGCTCGTTGCCGGTTTTGTTCTCTTTTCTCGTTTCCGCGTTCCGGCATCCCCGTGATCAAATCACAATGTGTCTGGCCAGACGATGATGGATACCGTAACACCGAGAGGGCCCGAGAATATCTCTCCATCGTCGGAGGAGCAAATCCCAATCTTGAGCTACCAGGTTACTTGTCATACTTTTCCGTGAACCCGTAAGCCGTCGTAATAGCCACCCTGTTACAGATGACGTTTAACATACCCCAAAGTTCACGAAGCAACTATGAAGGAACTCGATACTCTCATGGTCTAAGGAATTGTGCAAACATTAACTTCTCTGTGTTATTAACCATTAACTTGTGACGAATGTATCTCATAGCATAACATCAATTCGGGTCGATTCAACACAAATGTTCTTCTAACATTGTGCCCTCAAATTGTCGGCATAGCCATGCCCATGACCAGGAAAACAGGATCATCATGCAATACTTGAGCTAGTCTTAGAGGCATGACTAGGAATACTTTTTATCGTTTATTATTCCACACGTGCATATGAGTTTTCCTCCGAGCCTCGTGGTTATTGTAGACTCGAGAACCATATCAGTTATAGCATGGAATATAAACTTAATTAGGAACATGGGGATAAATAATAACATTTATTATTGCCTCTAGGGCATATCTCCTACACTAATTTGTTTAGCAAGGAACATATTGATAACTCTTGGTCGTAACGTTGACAGGAAGGGTGTACCTCCCAAAATTATATCTATCTCTGTCTTAAGCTTTGAGCTCTGGTACCTCCGCAAATCCATGCTTCCCTCTGCGAAGGGACTATCTATTTACTTTTATGTTGAGTCATCACCTTCTCAAATAAGCGCCAGACCTGAGAGCACTATTGTCATCCTCATGCATTGTGTATAGTTGATGTTGGGTGCAGCATGACTGGATCTTTTCTACCATGAATTACAATGTTTAGTCGCTGCTTGAACTTTGGAGGTGCTCTGCATTTATGTTTTGCGGTCTCAGAAAGGGCTAGCGAGATACCATTATTGTCATATTGTACCATTATTATCATGATCTTACAATAAAGAATCTATAACCAATATTATCAAAAGGTTGGCTAGCCGCGTCATACAACCAAAATTAACATGACAAAGACGTGAATGCCAGACATTTGATTTATTATTGTTGCAAACATGATTAACAACTTTATTACAAACGTCTGACAAGGATAGTCTGAACAAGCCTCCTGACTCATAACCTTTACCAACAAAAGTTCCATACTTGGATATTACAAATTTATTGGACTCAAAGACAAGCTTGTAGCCATCTCTACACAGAAGAGATCCGCTAACAAGATTTTTATTGACGCAGGGGACATAATGCACGTTCTTCAGCCGCACGATCTTCCCCGAGGTAAACTTCAGATCGACCGTGCCAACACCAGGAATAGAAGCATTTGAACCGTTGCCCATCAGCACAGAAGTAGTCCCTGCGGCCTGATAAGGACAAAACATGGAAATATCACCGCATACATGCACATTAGCACCCGTGTCAATCAACCAATCAGGGGAACGACATACTGAGAGAATGGTGGGAAATATAACGTACCCAACATCCTTCATCTCAGTGTAACCAATGACAACATTGGCGATCTTGTCGCCTTTTTCATGTTGACGCTTGTCATAACGGTTTGGGCAACTAAGTGCCCAATGATCAGGATCTCTGGAGACATGACAAACACATTTCTTCTTGTCATTCTTCTTCTTGAAGTTGGTCTGCTGCGAAGCCTTGTTCTTTTTGGGTAACGCGACAGAAAACAAAAAATTTCGGTACAGCGAGCACGCCCAGGATCACTATGGAGACTGCATACAAGGTTTGATCTGATCCGTACCAACTCGAAGCGCAGCGGAAGAAGAGTCGGTGTAGATCGTCGGTGCAGATCCCTGCAGCTAGGATTTACAACCTCCCAACCGCAAGGATGTACTCCCACTCCGGACAGCCCTTCGGGAGGCGGTCGGACAGTCCCCCGGACAATGTCGCGGACAGCCCTTCGGGAGGACCCTCGGAACCCGAACAGTAACCCGGACAGCCCTTCGGGAGGACACCGGAAACTCGAACGGTAACTCGAACAGCCCTTCGGGCAAAAGATCGAAACTACAATCTCTCTACGGGGTTGCACACATACGGTGTCAGCTATCCGGCAGGGCTTCGCCGTCCAGAGCTAGTTCCTGCCGGAACCCAGACAGCCTTTCGGCTCTACGAAAAACTCTTTTCGTGGGAGGGAGAGAGAGAGCTAGCAAAGCATAGCATGTGTATGAGAGCAAGGGATGAAGCATATGGGGCTGCCCCCTCCCCTCTATTTATAGGAATACCAAGGGGTAAAAATGGTATTCACAAATACCAAAAGTGCCCCCACTTTATGCCTTTTCTAAAAAGAATAAAGCAAAGAAGTGTGGCAAGTGGAGCTCCATGGAGCCCCACCTCCCTTGGCCGGCCACCCTTGGGGGGTCCCCCATGAGGAGCTTGCTTGCTCCCCAATCCCTTCTAGAAGCCTTTTTGGAAATATCCAAAAAGGTGTTTTTCCACAAATATCCAAAAAGCACTTTCACTATTCACGACGACATTTTTCAGCGTCTGATCGAACTGAAAATATTCATGTGGGCTTAGAACAATTCTAGTACCCACCAAAATAATTTTCACGCGAGCCGGAACAATTCTGGTTTAGTGATTTCATCTGCGAAAAGCATCTGAAGCGGTTTCGGCAGCTCCGGAACATTTCCGGTTTTCATTCCAGAAAATTCCAAAAAGTTTCCAGAACGATTCTAGCACCCTCCAAGAATTATCAGGCATGTGCCAAGACCAATTTGACTTTATGGTATCCCCTGAAACAACTTTTCCAGTTTCACTGAAACTCATCCGGTGACCTCTCTCTGCGGAACTTTTCCGCTGTCCGAAACTTTTCCGGCGTCCGAAACTTTTTCGGTGTTTTTCTCTCAGACTCCCTGTCTAGTATTCAACAGATAGATGACCCTTAAGCGTGTGACCCTATAGGTTCGGTGAAGCATAGACATGA
This sequence comes from Elymus sibiricus, assembly GCA_039707655.1. Taxonomy (NCBI): domain Eukaryota; kingdom Viridiplantae; phylum Streptophyta; class Magnoliopsida; order Poales; family Poaceae; genus Elymus; species Elymus sibiricus. The sequence goes on from CM077675.1 coordinate 137,565,723, forward strand.
CTCGGAACCCCTTCCGATCAATGATCAACATCGGAGCCGTGGACACCCATATCGATCCCTATACCCACACGAATAAATATTCGAGTGAACCTCTAGTTGCCGTGTGCTATTCCTGTTGCTTCGCGATATGTTACAATTACCCGAGGTGAGACATGTAGGCATCCTCGTGGATCAACAACTTGTCCACAATGCCAGTTACCTCGTTGCCGGTATTGTTCTCTTTTCTCGTTCCCGTGTTCCGGCATCCCAGTGATCAAATCACAAGTGTCTGGCCAGACGATGATGGATACCGTAACACCGAGAGGGCCCAGAGATATCTCTCCATCGTCGGAGGAGCAAATCCCAATCTTGAGCTATCAAGTTACTTGACATACTTTTCCATGAACCCGTAAGCCGCCATAATAGCCACCCATTTACGGATGACGTTTAACAAACTCCAAAGTTCATGAAGCAAGCATGAAGAAACTCGATACTCTCATGGTCTAAGGAATCATGCAAACGTTAACCATCTCTGTGTTATTTTAACCATTAACTATTGACGAATATATCTCATAGTATAACATCAATATGGGTCGATTCAACACAAGTGTTCTACCAACATCGTGCCCTCAAAATTGCCGGCATAGCCATGCCCATGATCAGGAAAACAGGATCATCATGCAATACTTGAGCCAGTCTTAGAGGCAAGACTAGGAATACAATTTACCGTTTATTATACCACACGTGCACATGAGTTTCCCTCCAAGCCTCGTTTAATTTGTAGACTCGAGAATCATTGCAGTTATAGCATGGAACATAAACTTTCATTACAAACTCGGAGATACAAAAGTAACTGAAATTACTGCCTCTAGGGCATATCTCCTACAGTTCTTCCCATCAAAATTTCCCTTACCATCAAACTTGCCCTTGTTCTTGAACTTGTAGGGCTGGAAGTTTTTCTTCTGTACCAGATTGGCACTGGAACCTCCCCCCATACCTCGAGCACGTATGTCTTTTGCTCTCGCCTTTTCTTCCACATCAAGAGTACCAATGAGATTCGGAACGGAAAACTCCCGCCTCTTATGCTTCAGAGAGGTAGCAAAGTTCCTCCACGAGGGAGGAAGCTTGGTGATGATACCTTCGGCAACAAACTTCTCCGGTAACATACAATTGAAGTGCTCAAGTTCTCTAGCAAATGACTGTATCTCGTGAGCTTGCTCTCAACCATGGAGCGCTCATCAGTCATCCTGTAATCATAGAATTGTTCTATGATGTACAGCTCAGTGCTGGCATCCTAGACCCCAAACTTGACCTCGAGTGCATTCCACATATCTTTTCCATTGTCAATTGACACATAAGCATCAACTATGTTCTCACCAAGAACACTCATGAGAGCAGCCTTAAACAAGGTATCAGTTTTCTGAAAAGCTTGTTCCTGTTGTGGATCAAGAATTCCTTCAGGTTTGCCAAGAGTGGTGTCATAGAAGCTCATGGTTTGAAACCATAGAACGGCCCTCACACGCCACCTCTTATAGTGCATACCCTCAAACATGGGAGGCCTCATGGAAGCAGCAAAACCACCCGGGGTAAATTGCCTATAATAAGGTTTTTGGATTGTTGGAAATATGAGAAATTTACCATATGATTTTATTAACAGAAATAGTAGATAAATCATGACTATCATAACAGTTATAAGACTGGTCATGCAATCATATATAGAGTATGCAAATAGCATCTGAAGTGGTGAGTATGAACGAAACATATCTAGAACAGAAAGTAGAACAACAAACTGTGGCAAGAACTCAAACAAAATGAACACGAACACGTACTGAGTTGCAGCAGAATCAGCAGTGGGATTGGCGTTGACGTCGTCACCGGCCATGTTGTCGAAGAGGTTGTTGACGTCGGGGAGGAAGTCGTTGTCTGGGACGTGATCGTTGGCGTCCGTGGCGTCCGTGATGAAGAAGCTAGTAGTCACGCAGAGCACTCCCCAAAAACCTTATTACCCTTCTCCCGTACAGGACTCAAAGTGGCGGGGTTTCGAAGGCCTATTGTCCCGACCTGCGGTGCACGCTGCAAGCCGGATGGGGAAGAACCTAGCAGCAGCTCAGAGATTGGAACTTGATGGCGTGAGGAAGATGATGTTCTGGTGTCTCTCTGGAGAGGAGAGACCTCTCTTTTATACGCACAGGACAAGGAGGCGAATAGGCAACGACGGGAGGCGAAGCAAAAGAGGGAGACGAAACGAACAGGCAGCAGCCGAAGGGTGCAGCGTTCGTATTCAATCTCCACTACATCAAAGCCTTTCAGCTCCCGAGTGACCTTTCGTATACCAGTCATGCGTGGCAAAAATTTAGAAATCGGCTCATTCCCTCAACCCGCGACGCATCGTGACGAGGCGTGGCGTGGCGAGGGGGCGGCTGAGGAGGAGAGCGCGTGTATGTCTCTCTTGTTCTCATGCTCATACATGTGGGGAAACAACCTCCCTTATAAGGAGGTCCAACTCCTACCAAACTAGCAATGTGAGACTAAACTTTAGTCCCACCTCTTGCCTTACACGAATGGGTTTAGTGGGCCTCTAGGATTTATCAGGAATTTTGAAACTGGTTATTGGGTTGGGCCATATATGGATCAAATTCCAGCACATTGTACATGCCCTTGTTACCTTTTTGTTTGAGCAACACCATGCCCTTATTGTTGCGAGCGACTTTGCGAGACAGAAGCTCGTCCCGCCTCAACGTCTCCACTAATGAGCCCTCCGAAGTTGCTTCCTGCAGATAAGTTCATTTTTTCACTATTTTTTTATAATTGTGCATTTTAGCTTATATTTTTAAAAAGATTTTAATACATATATTCTAAAACTTAATTTTTTGAAAACTATGAATTTTAAAAAGGTTAACACAGTGTAATTCCAAAAAAATGTACATGATTTTCGAAAAAATGTTAGTACAATGTGAAAAAAATATATGTAATTCAACGAAAACTTTTCATACCACTCAATAAACTATATATTAAATGTAATAATTTTCAAACCTTTCGAAAATGTGTTTGTGACATTTTTGAAAAACAATTATACTATTTTTAAAATGTACGTATATTTTGAAAATATGTTTGTATTATTGAATAATATTAAAATTGGCATTTGATTTTTAATAGGTATTAAAAAATGCTCAAAAACATGTACTTGAATGATAATCATGGTTTTGAAAAAGATGTTACACATGTACATTAATAATGTTTCAGATATATATGAAAGATGTACAATTTTTATGAAAGAACTAGACGTCAAAACATATATTTGGAAAAGGTGCTAATCTTTTATTGGAAAAATGTCAAACATGCATTACAAATTTATCTGATGTATAAAAAAAAGTACTATGTGTATGAAAAAGGTAAATATGTGTTGAAAAAAGAAAAATAATGAAAAAATGAAGAAAACTAGTGAAACCTGAGGAAAGAAAGACATAAAACAAAAAAACAAAGAATAAAAGAATAAATAAAAAAAAAGTGGAGAAAACTATAGAAAAACTGATGACAGTGAAAACCGATAAGAAAAACAACTCGTCCCAGAGGCGCTATAGTACTGGGCCGACGCACTCCCTCACGCCTAATGCCAAGGCAAAGTTACGTCTCCGGCTTTTTTTGCCGCCGCCAACCCCCACCCCCACGGCGCCAACCCTAGGCAACACGGGGGGGCGACTGCGTCGCCGAGCCTAGGCCTCGTCCCCTCGTCTCCTCCCTCCTGTCGCCGCCTGAGGTCCCTCCGGCGAAGCCTGGCCTGTGATGGCGGAGGCGGGGCTTTCTCCCTCGTGCGGTGGTGGCGAGATCTCTTGGCGGTGGCGGTGCATGGAACGGCGGTCATCCAGCAGCAAGGAGCGGCGGGATCCCGGTGGCGTGCGTGATGGCGGTGACAATAGATGCACGATCTCCCCGCGGCGGAGGTGCTCCTGTGGTGGTGGTCGGGATCGCTAGTCTCGCCTTTCCTAGATGGGCTTGAGTGGGCCGGCTGTTCTGGTGTGCATCTACAGCCGAGCGTGGTGGGCCAGTCGGCGCCGGCTGTAGGCACCGTGGTGGTGCCACGGCCGGTTAGGCAGCGGCGGCCTGGATCCCGTTCGTCTAGGCCCTGGAGATGGTGGCGGTCCGTGCACGAGATGCTTGATGGAGGCTCTTCGAACAGATCTGGGTGAAAACTTGCTATCGGCTACTGCCAAGGCCGGCGGTGGCGGCGCTATCTCCGTCGTTCCCTTCTTGAAGGCATCGCCGTGGAGAAGTTCAAGGCCACTATCTGCTACCTCCTGGGGAAACCCCAGATCAGTAGTGTCGGATTTTGGGCTCCGCAAAACCCTCAAGGTTCGAACACAGGGGCGTGTGTGAAGATCCCCTGCAGCCTCGCCCTACCTAGCTCGCTACTCGATGGTTAGGATGGTGATTTCTATGGCAAACTCGCACGATGACGTGGAAGCAGATGCACACGATGATTTACCCAGGTTCGGGCCGCTGCGAAGCGTAATACCCTACTCCTGCTTTGGTGGATTGCCACACGGGGAGGTGTGGTAGATGAACAAGTACAATGGTGGGGAGCCTCGCGAGGGCGCTCGAGTGGTGTTTTGGGCTCTCTGCCTCGTCTGTTGTCCTCCCTCGTTGTTTCGTCCCGTTGTCTCCGCTCGTCCCCTCTACGGTGCAGCCTATCCTCTCTATATAGCAGCGGCCCGGGTCCTCTTCCCTTATCGCAATGGCGGGAAGGGATCCCACAACGGCCAAATTCGAAGGGGAACAGGAGTACATCCCCGCCCTGTCCAAAGGTGGTCTTCGCCTGCAAAGTAGCTGTCGATGATGCAGAGGTGGGCTCGGCGATGACATCCGTCCTGCTGGGCTCGTGGTCGTGGTCTTGTTGCACCGGAATGGAAACCTTTGGGGGGCGCTTTGGGAACCCGCGTACGTCCTTGCTCCCTTTGCACCAAAGGGGAAACTGCACCGCCTGGCGTGCTGGCGTCCGCCTGTCCTTCCTTGCGTCATCCTTGACTCCTGAGGCTAGGTTCTGCATAGAGATCTCCGCCACTCCGGAGGGGGCCTGAGGAGGCCCGCTCCCTGTTGGCCTTGGCGAAGCCCTTGAGGGCGGCCCGAGGCGTCGCGGGCCCCAAACGCCTACGGGCCAGGCCCAACACGTGCCGCGCGCCCAGAGGACGACGCCTCCACTCCCGAGGACGTCGAGGACCCCCGGTCAAACTGAGTTGATGCCTGCGCGCTGCACCGGTCATCATTACCTTTCTTTGAATGCGGCTGTTTCCTCGGCCTTCCCCCCTCGGGCCACGCGGATGTGACCCTTCAGAGGCTGACGAACCGACGCGGGGCAGGGCCGCACGCAGCTCTACGTCGGCAGGTCCCAGTCCCGCACATTCCTCGACCATCGTAATGTACGTCCGGATCACCAGGACGCAACTACGAGGTGAGGCCTCGACACCCTTGATGCCGACCGGATCGCCAGGACGACACAAAGGGGCGAGTGGCTATATGACCGGTAAGGCTCCTGAGGCGCGTTGCTCAGGAGCCCCCCTTGACGCTCAAGCGGCTCCCCAAAAAATTTTGTTTCCTGCCCCGGGAGGCGCGGGCCTCCTGAGGCTCCGAGATGGCGCATCAGGCCGTGGGTGGCGCCCCCGAGCGAGTATGAAGCGACACGCGCCTGCTGACTCACCCGGGAGCGCCACGCGAGGATCCGGGCGCCACGAGCACCTTGCCCCCCAGCCCCCGCTCGTGGGGTGCGAGGGGGAGGGAAGAAGGCGAGTGCTCGACTCGAAGAGAGAGAACCCAAGATAGGAAATGGCGATGAAAACAAATCCCTGACCCTTTTTCTTTAAAACATGGTTGAAGAAAACCCCGAGTTTTGTTCCAGAAAAGTTGGCAAATTCAAACATCAGAAGAGCAAATAACAGCCGCGTCCGGCGCCTAGGCTAGTCTTCATCTTCGTCTTCCCCCAGCGCAGAGCGTACGGCATCCACGTTGCATGGGCATAGCCATTGGAGGGCAGTGTTGTCCGCCAGCACGGAGCATGGGGCTTCCACATTGCGTGGGAAGGAACCCCTCCACGTCCTCGGGGGGCTTCGGGCGTATACAGCCCACTCATTATTACATGACAGTGTCACGGGTAGAACTTCCAGAGGTACTGGATGTTCCAGGCATTCTGGATGGGGACCCCGTCCTGAGTCTCCAGGCACACGGCGCCAGGCCTGGAGACGTGAGCGACCTTGAACGGGCCCTCCCACATGGGCGAGAGCTTGTGCAAGCCCTCCCTGGAGAGGACCCGCCTCAGGATGAGGTCTCTGACTTCGAGGGTCCTGGTGCGGATGTTACTGCAGTGGTAGCGCCGCAGTGCCTGCTGGTACCTCGCAGCTCGAAGCGAGTCTCGGCGACGTGCCTCCTCCCCGAGCACGAGGTCCGTTCCTCGCGCGGCATCCTGACGCTCCTCGTCGAACGCCAAGACTCGTGGGGACCGATGCTTGACCTCGTGTGGAAGGACGGCTTCGGCTCCGTAGACGAGGAAGAACGGGGTCACGTCGGTGGGCTTAGTCACAGTGGTGCGGATGGACCACAGCACGGACTGAAGCTCATCAACCCAACCCCAGCCGCAAGCTTCAAGCTTATTCTTGAAGCTCCTTGCCTTGAGGCCCCGCAGGACCTCCGCGTTGGTGCGCTCCGCCTGGCCGTTGCTCCGTGGGTGGGCTACCGAGGCGTAGCATATCTGTCATGGTTTTGTCACGGCAAGATGTCCTCGTGAGAGAACTTAGGTGTGAGGCCATCGCAACTATGTGGCGGCTTGAGAGGGGTTAGTCGGAATCGAGAGACGCGAGTTTACCCAGGTTCGGCCCCTCCGATGGAGGTAAAAGCCTACGTCCTGCTTTGTGTCTATATTGATGATGATGACGATCTCGATTACAAGGGTGCGTAGTCGCTACATCTAATCTCGAGAGCCTCTAATCTGTCTATCTCTAATGACTTGAAGTTGTCCCTCTAGGGGTGCTCTACCCCTCCTTATATAAGTGGAAGGGGTAGGTTTACATGTAGAGTCCTACCAGGAGTAGTATTAGGACTAGTCTCTCTTGAGTCCTAATCCGGGTCTTGTTTCTCTTGTAAGGGAATCCTCCCTCTACTTCGGGCCTTCTCTATGAACCGCCTGGCGCCGGCTTACACGCTGGGCCTTGGGCCTGGTCATCCCATGACCCGGTAATAGAGGTGACCTATGAGCCGCCATACGACGGCCGGGTCATACCTCCTCCCGGGTTACCTAATGAGTTGCCAAGCTCGGCTGGCGCAGCAGTGAGTCGCCGAGTCCCGGCTGGGTCATACTCCAGGCCGGGTTATAGGATACGTCCATTTTGCATCATGCATTTATATCGATATTTGTTGCATTATGGGCTGTTAATACACATTATGGTACAGTACTTATGCCTTTTCTCTCTTATTTTACAAGGTTTACATGAAGAGGGAGAATGCCGGCAGCTGGAATTCTGGACTGGAAAAGGAGCAAATCTGAGATACCTATTCTGCACAACTCCAAAAGTCCTGAAAATCTACGGAGAATTATTTTGGAATATATAAAAAATATTGGGCAAAATAAATACATCAGGGAACCCACCAGGAGGTCACAAGCCAGGGGGGCGCGCCCTACCCCCCTGGGCGCGCCCAGCAGGCTTGTGGGCCCCCTGGCAGGCCTCCGGTGCCCATCTTCTGCTATATGGAGGGTTTTGACCTGGAAAAAATCAGAGGGGAGCTTTCGGGATGAAGCGCCGCCGTCTCGAGGCGGAACTTGGACAGAATCAATCTAGAGCTCCGGCAGAGCTGTTCTGCCGGGGAAACATCCCTCCCGGAGGGGGAAATCGAAGCCATCGTCATCACCAACGATCCTCTCATCGAGAGGGGGTCAATCTCCATCAACATCTTCACCAGCACCATCTCCTCTCAAACCCTAGTTCATCTCTTGTATCCGATCTTTGTCTCAAAACCTCAGATTGGTACCTGTGGGTTGCTAGTAGTGTTGATTACTCCTTGTAGTTGATGCTAGTTGGTTTACTTGGTGGAAGATCATATGTTCAGATCCTTAATGATAATTAATACTCCTCTAATTATGAACATTAATATGCTTTGTGAGTAGTCACGTTTGTTCCTGAGGACATGGGATAAGTCTTGTTATAAGTAATCATGTGAACTTGGTATTCGTTCGATATTTTGATGAGATGTATGTTGTCTCTCCTCTAGTGGTGTTATGTGAACGTTGACTACATGACACTTCACCATTATTTGGGCCTAGAGGAAGGCATTGGGAAGTAATAAGTAGATGATGGGTTGCTAGAGTGACAGAAGCTTAAACCCTAATTTATGCGTTGCTTCGTAAGGGGCTGATTTGGATCCACATGTTTCATGCTATGGTTAGATTTATCTTAATTCTTCTTTCGTAGTTGCGGATGCTTGCGAGAGGGGTTAATCATAAGTGGGAGGCTTGTCCAAGTAAGGACAGCACCCAAGCACCGGTCCACCCACATATCAAATTATCAAAGTAACGAACGTGAATCATATGAGCATGATGAAAACTAGCTTGACAGAAATTCCCATGTGTCCTCGGGAGCGCTTTGCTTTATATAAGAGTTTGTCCAGGCTTGTCCTTTGCTACAAAAAGGATTGGGCCACCTTGCTGCACCTTTGTTACAATTGTTACTTGCTATCTGTTACGAATTATCTTATCACAAAACTATCTATTACCGATAATTTCAGTGCTTGCAGAGAATACCTTACTGAGAACCGCTTGTCATTTCCTTCTGCTCCTCGTTGGGTTCGACACTCTTACTTATCGAAAGGACTACGATAGATCCCCTATACTTGTGGGTCATCATTATACCGCGGGGTAATATCCCCGACATTAGCCCCCAGGTTAGCTTGAATTTATTCATGGTAAGCTCCTGAAATAAGGATAAATATGTTAAGGGACCAGCTTGCTCAACTGGCCGGCTTAATTTAATGAATTAGCTCCTTGAAAATCCGGGTTTCTTCTTCATATTAACGAGCTGTCTTCACAATCGTCTTGCTTGTCAGTGTCCTTTGAAATAAAATATTGGGAATACAACACCCATATGTTATTGAGTCGGCCTCCAATGCTCTTGGCTTGATGAAATTGTTGGAGATAAGAAAACCATATTGTCGGGAAAACGACACCTATGGGACCGAAGGATCCCTTTATGGTTCAGCAAGGGAGAAAGGACAGCACGAAGAGCGGAACTAACGATCGACGCGAGGGGATTTACCCAGGTTCGGGCCGCTCGGAAGCGTAAAACCCTACTCCTACTTGGTTGTATTGCTGTGGATGTTCTTGGCCCAGTTCTGGGAGCTACAGTAGCAGCTACGCATACAGAATGGGTCGAGTCTGGATCGGGATCTGGCCCCCCCTGTAGCTATGCCTTGGGCCTCCTTTTATATGTCCAAGGGGTCTCCAACAGTGGCGAAGTACAAGAGGTGTAAAGTATCTACAGTATCTCATGATTACCAGTATCTCATGATTACTACTGACGCCTTAGGACAAACGTCTTAGGACAAGACGCATTCAATGCTCTGAACAGGTGTCCCTGCCTTTCTTGGGGATGGAAAAAGGACTCGTCCCATCAGCACCGCTTAACCCCTTCTACGGCCAGCGCAATGACACGCAACCAGGAGGACAAGCCCTAAATGACAGGCTGGTCGCTGCGCTGGAGCGGCGGCACTGTGCTGAAGCTGTGGGATCTTGCCGGGGGCCGATCTTGCCGGGGCTCGACGGGCCAGCCCGGCAAGATCTTGCCGGACGCCCAGCCTTCGGTCTTCTGATCTTCAGCTAAAACACCTTCTTGATATCTTGCATCTGCCTCCAGCCGTCCTCCGGTAGGCCTTGCCGCAGGTATGGCTACAGCTGTCCGTGCACAAGTACGGGGTACTAAAGGACCCGATCTTTAGTACACCGACAGGAGCCCCCGGGCCTAGGCCATACACGGGTGCGAGGCGTTGTTGGGCTAGGCCCAAAACAGTGCACGGGCACACGTGGCAGGAGTTGCTATCATAATCTTCTCATTTACTGCGCCCTCCCACGACGCGCGTTGAATGCGGAACGTGGGGGACGTGCGCGGAATGACCGCAACCTCCGCTCCTTCCCCATAAAAAGGAATCCGCAGGGGTGCTGCTCATTTACCTCTCATCTTTTCCAATCTGGACGCCGCCATCGTCCTCCTCCCCAAGCCTGAAACACGCCTCCTCCATTCTTCCGCCACCCGCACGCCCTCGCCACCTTCGGACTCCGCTTCCACTGCCGCCATGCCGCCCAAAGCAGGCAAGGGCAAAGCGGCGAAAGCCGCCGGCTCAGCCACAGGAGCAGATGAAGGGGATCTGGTGCGGATGCGGAGAGAGCGCGCCGTCTTCGACCCGACGCTTGACGGGCACACCTTGATTACTCAGTACAGGTGCGTATGGGGGAAGGAGACAAATGGCCATCCCAAAACTCGCACGCTTTCGGCTTCTGCCGGGGGCGGCGCATATAGATACCCTTTCTTCGCTGCTTATTTTTACTGCGGGCTCTGTCCTCCTTTCTCCGACTTCTTCGTCGACATCATGTACACGTACGGGTTCCGCCTTTTGGATTTCACGCCGAACGCCGTAACGTGCATGTCTGTCTTTGCGCATCTTTGCGAGAACTTTGCCGGAGTGGTCCCCAACACGGCCCTCTTCCGCCACTACTTCATCCCCCGCATCGAGGCAGGAGACGCCCTCTCTGGATCTATCACTTGGATTCCAAGGACATGGAACAAGGATATATACCCAGGGGGTCTCTACCGCAAGAAGTGGGATGAGTGGCGATCCGAGTGGTGCTGGATCCAGGAGAAAGACCCTCAGCCATTCTGCGTGCCCCGGCAAAAGAAGGTGGCCCGTGGTGAGAATTGGAGCGACCTCGACCCTGAAAACAAGAAGCTCACAATTGCAATCACCAGGATCCACCGCCTGAAGGCTGCCGGGCTCACGATTGAAATGGTTGGCGCAGATTTCCTTCGCCGGTGCATCGCCCCTCTGCACAATAAGGGGAGGCCAGCCTGGGACTTCAAGAAAGCATCAGATATTATGAGGCTGCGCCCTGGCTTGAATCACAACTTCACGGTCTTGCAGCACATGTATCTCTGCTACAAACTGTTCAGGTCTGACGGGAGGTTCATGTTGCCGCCTGGAGTCGTGCCTCTGCGCAACAACTCTGCCCTGAGCTCTATCATTGCTATGATGCCAGTGTGCAACGCCCACGGCCTTGACGGGACTTGGGTAGAGCCGGCTCCAGAGCAAGTGCAGGAGTTCTTTGACAACTTGTCGGAGAGGGCCATCCGGGAAGATCCCAAACTTATCCGTCCCACCACTGATGAAGAAATAGCTTACATTGCTAGCAGGGCGGAAGAGGCAAACCTTGCCGCGGAGGCCAGCGACTTTGGCTTCACGGGAGGAGACACCAGTGAAGAAGAGACGGTGCCAGAGGAGACCTCTTCCGAGCAAGAGGAAGTTGCCGGGGAGCAGAGCGGCATGGTTGCCGGGGGCTCCACCGTCGAGGGCGCAACCGAGGAGCAGCTGCACGAGGAGCCCCCAGCTCCAGGGAAGAAAAAGCGCGTTCTTCGGAAAGCCAGCTCTGACGCCCCGGCAAGTCAGCCTCCCTCAAGAGATGAGGTTCCCAGCAAGAAGGCGGCCGACAAGGCTGCGCAGCGGCAAGAGGCCCAACAACCGCCCGTGCGACGTACGACACGCTCGACCGTGGCACAAACTGGTGCGACGGGAGCGTCCCATACGACGACACCAGCGGCTGGAGCAGCAGGGTCGCAGCAACCTACTGCTTCCGCTGCAGCCAAGCGCGCCAGGTCTCCTTCTCCACCTCCTCGCCCAGGTGCCGAAGCGGAAGTCGTCTTCGACCTCTCTGCCTTGGAATCCAAAGAAGAAGAGTAAGGGCCTTGCCGCACCTTATAATTCATGTATTTCTGGCTTCACTTGACTAAGTCACTTTGGCTTGTCTCCACAGAGATGCAGAAACCTTGGCGCAAAGGATGGCGAAGAGGGCGAAGACCTCAACGGGCGACGAACCGCCGGCAAGCACCTCAAGTGCGCCAGAAACGATCAACATCAGCCCGGAGTCGAGCCCACAACGCAGTCCTCAACACAGCCCCCGGCGCAGCCCCCAGCGTGAGTCCGTTATGCACTTTCCGCTGGCAAGTGCCGGGGTGCGTATCTTCACTGCTGACATCTCCGGGCGTGCAGGAGCAGAGCGGCAACAAGGAGTACCAATGGGAACCGTCCCTGACGTGCTGCCGCCATCGACTACACCATCCAGAGATGAGCCTTCGGCAAGCGAGCTTTACCGCGATGAAGAAGAGCCGGCGAGCACTAGCTCTGGCAACCCTCCTTAGCAGCTCGACGCAGGTAAACCGCTCGCCTCAGAGTACTTGCTATTCCTGTTTTTCTCTTCTTCTTTTTTGTCTTCTTGAACTTCAATCTTGGTCTCATCTTGCTTCCCTTCCTGGGCTTCCAGATTTCCTCTTGGCGGAACCCATGGATGTCGAAACCGTCATCGAGGAGACCGCCAGGGACGCTGCCGCCGAGGCCGACAGGGTCGCAGCGGACGAGGCCGCCAAGGCCGCGCAGGAAGAGACCGCCAAGAAGTCTGCTGAGGGGACCGGCAAGGAGACCGACGACCGCACTGATGACATTCTTGCCGCAGGAGCGCCTGGCGCTACACCGGTCGCGGAGCCCCCAGCTGCCGGTGAAGATCAACCGTCAACATCTGATGTGCCCCCGTCAAGCAGTTACCTCAAGGCCGGCGACAACCTGTTCGTCAGCATGCCAGGGACGGCAAACACTGGGGCGCCGGTGGAAGGAGAAACTCTGGATGGAGACGTCATCGCCGCCGCCAGCAGCAGTGAACCCAAGGAAGAGCAGCTACTCCAAGCCGTGCACGACAACTATCAGAAGCTCCAGGCACTCTACCGCGCCCGGAAGGATAAGCTGGATTCCAGGGCAGCGGTTGTTGATGCAGCAGAGGCGGACTTCCAAAAGCGCATCGAGGAGATGCAGGCTTGGTATGCTGAGGCCTTCCAAGAGCTGAAGACTGCTCGGGAACAGCTGAGCGAGAACTGGAACGACCTCCTCATGAAGCAATCTGATGTCGAGAAGGCACAGGAGGAGGCTGCACAGCAGGCCGCCGCAGCAGAAGCTCGCCTGACGGAGCGCCGCATCGGGCTCGATGCTCACGAAGAGGACCTTACTGCTCGCAAGGAGGCGCTTACCGCCAATTTCCGCAGCAAGGACGAGGAGATCGAGAAACTTGTCGCGCAGCGGACCCAGGAGCTAGAGCGGAAACACATGGAGACGCTCAGAGCTCTGACTGAAGATCACACCGGCAAACTGAAGGAAGCCGTCGATGCTGCCGGAGCTGCAGAGGCCGCCAAGAGCTTGCTGGAGGGGAAGGTGAAGAAGCTAGAGGCTGATCTCGAGGATCACGGCAAGAAGGTCTGAACACTCGAAGCCAAAAGAGACAAAGCTCTTCACAGCTTGATGGAGGCCCAAGTTGCCGCATCCGAGAAGACTCAGCAACTCACCTCCACCAAAGAATCCATCGTTGATCTGGAGCAGAAGCTGACCACGCTGAAGGAGACCCTTGAGACCGCCAGGGGTTGGGAGAAGACCTTGATCAAAGACCTCCACAATGAACAGGAGTTGCTCAAGAGTGCTGCCGCCACACACAACGACTATGTGGCAGGCATGCAGATCTGGACTGAGAAGCTCATCGACGTTGCAGAGAAGCTTGCTGTGCAACTGTCCATCATGGGTCTGCAAGGCTTCAGGTATTCTTCTGACGATAGGGTGTCCACAAGCGCCAGGCTGACCATGTTCTTTGACCGCATGCTCGAAGCCTTGGAGCAGCTTCACTCTGACCGAACATCCCAGCTGGCGAACGAACCCGCAAGCTCTGCCAGGCCGTCCTCCACGAGGTGCTGGTCAAAGTTGTGCACAAGAACCCCGGCATCAACCTCTCCAACATCTTCAAACGCTTGCCGAAGGATGTGGACGTCAAGGTACTCGAAGATCTTGTCGCGCCCATCGTTGACAGGGTGAGCCAAGTCAAGAGGGTTGAAGGCGATCGCCGGGATTAGCCGTTTCTCTTTATCTTGTCGCCATCGCTCCATGCCAAAGACAATTTATCTTTAGTTAGAAATGCGGCAACTATCATGTAATATAACTTGCTGTCTCTGGATTAATGTATGCTATTCCCCTCGTTTGATTTCTTTCTGTATGGTGTATGCCCTACGCTTACACTGGGAACTTGCCGGTGCGCACCCCCGCGAGCGTTGGGTTCGGGACTTCAGCAGCCTGCTGGAGGCGCAGCTACCGGCAAGAAACCTTGACATTTTCAGTGCAGCCACCTAAACTGTTGAGCGGACTCGAAACAGAGTAAGGGCGCGACCGATAATGACAAGGTTCCATCGCGTGCAGGTTTTCCATACAAAAGTCGAAATCGTTCAAGGAGGATAGCCTTACAACAAAAATCTGTTTTAAAGGGTTTCTGCAACTTAGCTTTTCGTTGTTGTTCTTCTTCTGGCAAGATGTCAACCTTGAACGTTGCCTGTCGGTATCCATACCATCTTCCCCCCCCCCGGCAAATTTGCACGCGAGGGAACCTTCTATCCTTTTGAGAAAAATAAAGAAGAGAAAATATGGAACCTTGGCGGTTCATTAGCTCTTACCGGAAGCAAGCGCAATACAACATCTCAGATAAGCATGCATATAAAATGACATGAAATTGACAAGAATTGTAAAACACTTAGCTTAATTAAACTGTGCACAGGGTCTTCGCCTGGCTTTGTACAAAGGATTACATGCTGCATCGGCAAGACTTGTACAAAAGGTGGTTGTCGGGAGCGTTTCTGCGGCAAGGACCAAAGGTTCTGCGCGAAACTGCTGCTAACCGGCAACCGCGCCTCACGGGTAGAACTTACGAAGATATTCGATATTCCAGGAGTTGCTCACTGGCACGCCATCGTCGGTCTCCAGGCGGACAGCGCCAGGCCTGGTGACTCGTACTACCCGATAAGGGCCTTCCCACTTCGGCGTCAACTTGTTGGAATTCTTGGCCGACTGAACGCGCCGAAGAACAAGGTCGCCTTCCTCAAGACTCCGGGCATGAACCTTGCGGCTACTTTCTTCGCTTCTTCCTGTTCCTCAGGGAGTTCTCCTGTCTGAAGGAAATGAACTATGTGTTGTGCCCATGCCGGAGCCTGTGGCTCGACGACAAGGACTAAAGGCATCTCTTCGGCCGCGGGAGCGCTTGCTTCAGCGGCAAGAACCTGAGGTTCTGCGCAAAGCTGCTGCTCAACCGGCATATCCTCAGCTGTGGGGGCGCGTACTTCTGTGGCAAGAACCTGAGGCTCTGCGCGAAGCCGCTGCTGCCCCGGCAAGGAAGGGCCGACGGAAGGCCAGGAAGCACAAGGGCAAGGCCGTGCTTGCCGTCGAGGGATCCGGCAACCCCGACACCGCCAAGAAGGCCAAGACTGACGACCCCGGCAAGGAGGTTGCCGGGTGTGCCGCATGTCAGGCCTTGGCGGCTGCCGACAAGCCGGAAGGCTCCGCCAAGCAGTATTGCAAGATCCACCGCACCAAGGGCCACGATCTCCAAAACTGCCGGCAAGTTGAGGAACTTGTCGAGAAGCAGAGAGCCGAGTACGAAAGGCGAGACAAGGAGAGGGCCCAGGATGGCGCTGGAGGGTCCGGCAAGAAGCGCGGTCGAGGAGGTCGCCGCGGCAAGGTCAAGCAACAGAAGGACCGGCCCGCCCGAGGCCGCGACAAGAAGTAGGGGGATGATGATGATGATGCAGAGGGCGACGAGTCCAGCGAACACGAGTTCCAGCAGGCGACAGAGGCCATGTGCGTTGACGGAGGTGCCTCGTTGCATTCCTCTCACCGCCAGCTCAAGCAGTGGGCGCGCGAGATTAATGCAGCTGAGCCCTCGCTCGATGCCCGGAAGCCACTGAGGTGGTCCCACACGCCTATCGTTTTTGACGCCGAGGACCACCCTGATCGCACAACTGTGGTCGGGTGCTTGCCGTTGTTGGTTTCACCAACGATCCGCAACCTCCAGGTGACAAAAATGTTAGTTGACGGTGGGGCCGGCCTAAACCTGATCTCGCCCGATGTGATCAAGAGATTGCAAATTCCCGACGAAGATCTCGAGGAAACAGGCTCATTCCAAGGGATCAATCCGGGAAGGAACCAGCCGAAGGGCAAGATCACCCTGCCAGTGACGTTTGGCAGCGAGTTGAACTTCAGGACGGAGAAGATCGTCTTCGACGTCGCCAAGATTCCATTACCCTATAATGGGATTCTTGGTCGCCCGGCGCTGGCCAAGTTCATGGCGGCATCGCACTACGCCTATAACGTGCTGAAGATGCCCGGGCCGATGAGCGTCCTCACCATCCACTCCGACAAGAAGGATGCGCTTATCTGCACCGACAAACTCTACCGGGAGGCAGTTGCAGCATCTGCCGCCAAGGCACCTGCTCCTGTCGCTGAAGCTCCCGGGAAGAAGAAGAAGCCCGGCAAGACCTCTAGCACCCACTCCGGCAAGCGCACCTCCTCGGAGTGCTGCGCTCCCGTTGAGGACGTGCCGGAGAGCTCTGCCGGCAAGAGCAAGAAATCCAAGGCAGCTCCACCAGAGACCAAGAAGGTGCCCGCCAAGGAGGATGGTACGGGAGCAACTTTCACCATAAGTTCCACCCTTGATGACAAATAGGAAAGCGCGCTCATTGCCTTCCTGCGGGCGAATATCGATGTGTTTGCATGGCAACCATCTGATATCCCCGGTGTTCCCAGGGAGGTAATTGAGCACCACCTTGCTGTCTGCCCTCATGCGTGGCCCGTCAAGCAGAAGATCGGGAAGCAAGCCTTGGAGCGGCAAGAGTTTATCGCCGAAGAAATCAGAAAGCTTGAAGCAGCAGGTCTGGTTAGAGGAGTCCTCCATCCGACATGGTTGGCCAATCCAGTTGTAGTGCGCAAGGCGAATGGAAAATGGAGGCTATGTATCGACTATACTGATATCAATAGAGCCTGTCCAAAAGATCCTTTTCCCTTGCCGCGCATCGACCAGATTGTGGACTCCACTGCTGGCTGCGATTTGCTGTCATTCCTTGACGCGTATTCAGGCTACCATCAGATTTTCATGTCCAAAGAAGACGAAGAGAAAACCGCATTTATCACCCCATGTGGCACGTATTGCTTCATACGTATGCCTTTCGGGTTGAAAAGTGCTGGTTCGACCTTCGCAAGAGCTGTCCAGATTGGTTTCGAGACCCAGCTGCATAGAAATATGGAAGCCTATATGGACGACATAGTGGTCAAGACCAAGGACAAGGCAACTCTTATACAAGATCTAGAAGAGACGTTTGCAAATCTGCGCAGGATCAATCTGAAGCTCAATCCCGAGAAGTGCGTGTTTGGCGTTCCATCCGGCAAGCTTCTCGGGTTCTTTGTGTCTCAACGTGGAATTGAAGCCAATCCCGACAAGATCAAGGCAATTGAGCAGATTGAAGCACCAAGACGTGTCAAAGATGTGCGCCGACTTGTCGGCTGCGTTGCTGCTCTGAGCAGGTTCATCTCCAAGTCCGCTGAGCGCGCCCTGCCCTTTTTCAAAATCTTGAAGAAGGCAGGACCAATGAAATGGACTCCGGAAGCGGAGGCAGCGCTGCAGGACTTGAAGAGGTACCTCTCCTCTCCGCCGACACTGGTCGCACCTAGGCCACAAGAGCCGTTGCTGCTGTATCTAGCGGCAATGAATCAAGTGGTTAGTGCTGCGCTAGTGGCACAGAGAGAAGCAGACGAAGAGGCAGCGGCAGCGGCAAGCCCGTCAAGCGACAAGCCAGGGCCATCCCCGGCAGAGTCTGGTGCCGACAAGACAGAGCCCGCGCAGTCAAGTGAAGCAGTGCAGAAGAAGAAGATGGTGCAGCGCCCCGTCTATTTTGTCAGCTCCCTTTTGCAGGGGGCTAGGTCAAGATATTCTGGTGTGCAAAAGCTGCTCTTCGGTCTCCTTATGGCCTCGAGGAAGCTGCGCCATTACTTCCAAGCACATGAGATTACCGCCGTCACTCGCTTTCCGCTGCAACGGATCTTGCGGAATCCAGAAGCAACCGGCAGGATTGTGGAGTGGGCGTTGGAGCTATCATGCTTTGGCCTCAAGTTTGAAAGCACTTCAACTATTCAGAGCAGAGCCTTGGCAGAGTTCATTGCAGAGTAGACACCAACGCCAGACGAAGAAGTTCAAGAGTCGGTTGTCCCCGGCAAGGAAACAGATCGCGAATGGATTATGTACTTTGATGGGGCTTTTTCTCTGCAAGGCGCCGGTGCTGGCGTGCTGCTTGTCGCACCCACCGGAGAGCACCTCAAGTACGTGATTCAGATGCACTTTCCCCGGGAGAGATCAACGAACAACACTGCAGAGTATGAAGGGCTGCTTGCCGGTCTCAGGATCGCGGCAGACCTTGGGATCAAGAAGCTCATCATCAGAGGTGACTCCCAGCTTGTCGTCAGGCAAGTCAACAAGGATTACCAGAGCCCGTTGATGGAAGCTTATGTCGATGAAGTGAGAAGGCTGGAGGAGCGTTTTGACGGTTTGCAAACAGAGCATGTTCCTCGAGCAGAGAACTGCATTGCTGACGACCTATCGAAGCGTGTTGCCCTTAAGTTACCTGTGGAACCAGGAACTTTTGTGCACCGCCTGACTCAGCCATCCGTAACACCACTGACGAGGCCGGACAAGAGAAGGAAGTTAAGTACCGGCAAGTACTTCCCGGCAGAGCTTCCAGAAGCCGCCGGCAAGGAAGTTGCCGGGAACGACACGGTTGCCGGTGAGCAGCGGCTTCGCGCAGAGCCTCAGGTTCTTGCCGCAGAAGTACGCGCCCCCGCAGCTGAGGATATGCCGGTTGAGCAGCAGCTTTGCGCAGAACCTCAGGTTCTTGCCGCTGAAGCAAGCGCTCCCGCGGCCGAAGAGATGCCTTTAGTCCTTGGAGATCGCTGCACCACCCGCAGGAAAACAACACCTATGGGACCGAAGGATCCCTTTACGGTTCGGCAAGGGAGAAAGGATAGCACGAAGAGCGGAACTAACGATCGACGCGAGGGGATTTACCCAGGTTCGGGCCGCTCGGAAGCGTAAAACCCTACTCCTGCTTGGTTGTATTGCTGTGGATGTTCTTGGCCCAGTTCTGGGAGCTACAGTAGCAGCTACGCATACAGAATGGGTCGAGTCTGCATCGGGATCTGCCCCCCCCCCCCTTTAGCTACGCCTTGGGTCTCCTTTTATATGTCCAAGGGGTCTCCAACAGTGGCGAAGTACAAGAGGTGTAAAGTATCTACAGTATCTCATGATTACTACTGACGCCTTAGTACAAACGTCTTAGGACAAGACGCATTCAATGCTCTGAACAGGTGTCCCTGCCTTTCTTGGGGATGGAAAAAGGACTCGTCCCATCAGCACCGCTTAACCCCTTCTGCGGCCAGCGCCATGACACGCAACCAGGAGGACAAGCGCTAAACGACAGGCTGGTTGCTGCGCTGGAGCGGCGGCACTGTGCTGAAGCGGTGGGATCTTGCCGGGGGCTGATCTTGCCGGGGCTCGACGGGCCAGCCCGGCAAGATCTTGCCGGACGCCCAACCTTCGGTCTTCTGATCTTCAGCTTAAACGCCTTCTTGATATCTTGCATCTGCCTCCAGCCGTCCTCCGGCAGGCCTTGCCGCAGGTATGGCTACAACTGTCCGTGCACAAGTACGGGGTACTAAAGGACCCGATCTTTAGTACACTGACACATATGAAGTTGAGCCGGCTTCCATTGCTTCGGCTTGATAAAAATATTGGGAAATAGAAATTTGTCCATTGTTAAACCACTTCAACCTGTGAAGCCGGGTTGTTTATATAGAATCTGTCGGGTCATGATTTTTGACAATACCGAGTCATGATCGTTGGTGACGCCGGGTCAAAATAAGCGGACTCCGGTTGACTTGATAAATTTATTGGGAATAAAGAAATCTGTGTGATGCTGAGCCGGTCCTTCAATGCTTCGGCTAGATAAAAATCTGTTGAGCTGGTCTCGCTCACAATTGACATCTTGAAAGTGCTCTTCTATTTTTTGACATATCCATATTATCTGTAGCCCCCAAGTCTTAATAGGGGAACGTAGTGATAGCTTTAAGACTTGCTCAATATAAATATTGCAACTCTAAAGAAGTCTGGATTGTTCATCTGAGTCACCAGTCAGAAGGTGAATGTTCCACATATGTAGCCCCCAAGTACCGGGTTGTCTTGCCTGCAGCAACCTGGGACTTGTAATTGTCTTATAGTTTATAAAACTTCGGCCAATGTAGCCCCCAAGTGCCGGGTTGTCTTGCCTGCAACAACCTGGGACTTTGAACTTGGTGTTGAATGTTTGAGAAATCTGGGTTGTCATCTGAGTCGCCAGATATAGACTGAGTGTCTTGTATTTCACATGTGTAGCCCCCAAGGTCCGGGTCATTATGCAATAATGAGCAGGGACTTCTGCAGAGCTGATTATTTAAACTTGATGAGCAATGTATAGCCCCCAAGGGTCGGCTCAGTAAAATAATACTGGGCTGAGACTTAGAAAATGACTGAAGGCCGGCTCATCTCCCTGAGATAACCGGGTTCGTTGGTAATGTGATGAGTTGAAAAGCAACTTGCATTAGCCCCCAAGTGCCGTGGTGCATGCTTGCAGCGACATGGGACTTGCATACTTGATATAATCTTTGATTTGAATAATGTAGCCCCCAAGTACCGGGTCGTATGCCTGCAACGACTCGGGACTATTCTTTCCATTGCGGAATAAATCATATCCATTATATGGATGATATTGCTGAATGCTTGGCATATCAATGTTGAACCATGCTCCCTGCTGTGAGCTGGTATTTTTGGGTGACGGAATAACAGCCATTACTCTGAAAGGGCTTTGAAAACCTCAATCATCCAATATAGGTTATGAAAACCATAATAAAAATCCAGCCACATTGGCTATTTAAGATTTGAATAATATAACCCGGTTTGAAAACCTCAATTACTCAATACTGGTTATAACAACCATAATGAAAATCCAGCCATGTTGGCTATTAAGGATTCGAATATGTAACCTGGTTTGACAACCGGTTCCTGCAATATAAACCAGGATATCCATGCATATATGATGCATGATATGACGATGCAATGTATGATGATGTATGTGCATGATAACAAAGTATAAAAATGTCGGCTTTCAAGGCTCGACAAAAAGAGACTAGCTCTGTCCTGTTTTTTGAAAAAAACTCAAGGTTTTTAACCTCGTAAGCCGGCTCTCACGTGACATAAATCCGTCGTTTAAACTTTTAGCAAGTTCAGGGTCTTTAAAAGATTGACATTGCTAAGAGTACGAACGGGCCACATAGCGGAAGGATTACGACAGACAAGGCGAGTTTATCCTAGCTCACTGTAAGCCGGCTCTCTCGTGACAAAAGCTGCCGTTTAAACCTTGACAAGTTCAGGGTCTTTGTGCGAGAATAACTTATAAAAGTCCAGGGTCTCTTATCAAGATTAACTGTCAAGAGTTCGGCGGGTCACATGGCGGAGTAGCAAGTTGCAAACAGGCAGGTTTAACTCGAATATGGCATATAAAGCCGACCAAGAGGGTATGAAAGCTAAACTCATAGAGTTGGAAGCCCCCAAGTGACCATATGATGATCCAATAAATCTGGGCACCCATGTTTGAATGGTCGCAACATGGCGGCTCGTCCTCTTGGGCGACTTTAAATCTTCCAGCAATAAGGTAATGCACCCATGTTTGAACGGTCGCATCATGACGGCTCGTCCTCTTGGGCGACTTTAAATCTTCCGCCAATAAGGTAGTGCACCCAGGACCGGGTTGTCTTCCTCGCAATGACCCGAGGTTCTTGTTGAAAACGACCAAAATGTGTCGATCCATGTCTGTAGCTCCCGAGTCTTAAGTCGACTCGAAGAGGCGGCTTGAGAGTCTTCATAATTGACTGTGGCATAAGCTGGTATATGGTTGACGGCGGATAACTGAAATTTATTGAAGCCAAAAGCGTGTGGCGAGTTGATGATCTTCGTGACACTCATTGTATGCCCTTGACGTTGATAATGCAACATGAACCCGTGGGGGGTTGAAATGGCTGGTTGTTGAATTTAACCAAACCGTAGTGGTGGCGACTTGCACGCCTATCCATTGAGCCATCCGGTGGAAGCAGAGGCTGATAATATATCATAACTTGCTTCAGAATTGTTGAAATAAACCGGATCGCAGGGCGGCGACTCATGAGAGTCCGTTGGGCGGCTTGAACAAGCAAGCACAGCACCAGCATGTCGGTGTAGACCGGATCGCAGGGCGGCGACTCCCGTGCGCTCATTAAGCTGCTTGTGCACACAGGTGTGGCCCGGTGTGTTGATGTAGATCAGACCGTGGCATTGGAAACCAGCACGGACGGTGAGTCGGCCGTAGCATTTGTAACCCGGCGCAGACGGTGAGTCGGCAACGGCATTTGTAAGCCGACACGAACGGTGAGTCGGCCGCGGCGTTGTAGGCCGGTGCGGACGGAGAGTCATCCGTGGTGTTGTTTGAAAACCATAACGCGAACGCGGCGGATTGTCGCATCCATTGGGCGGCTCATACTGCCGGGTTAGCGCGCGCAGTACCAGCGCGTTGATGTAGATCGGGTCACGGTGGCGACGGCGCTACGCGCGTCCATTGAGCCACGCGACACGGACGAATACCAGTATAGAATGATGCTGGCGTGCGCTCCATCTCCGTGGTATACTGCCACTTGAATAATTGTCCTGCGTACAAATATTGCAGGCCAAAGTAATTTGTTCTCACAGAAAATAATATGGGTTAATATAACAGACGGAGCGAATATCACCTAAGGGATAGTATACTGTGCAGTTTAATTATTGCTGGTACTGGTACTCAGTTGATCCAATAAAGTAGTATTATCGGGCGTTTGCTGGAGCCACGAGCGGATTAACTAGCCAGGAGAAGAGTCCGATCCACAGACAGCGTAGACGGGGATTCACGCCGTGTAGAGGAGCAAGATAACTCCGTGCCGCGGCGGCTGGCGGTGGCGACGGGAGGCTATGCTCGGCCGCGCGCAGAAGCGGCACTTGCCGGCGGGAAGCGGTGCGGCGGGGAAACCGGGCGGGTGAGCAGTGGGGCGAGGCCTCGGTGGCGGAGGCGAGGTGAGCAACCACGGCGGATGCTGGTGCGGCGAGGCGGCTCAAGGCAAGGCCAGCGAGGCGGCTTGAGACGATGGAGGCAGGCGCGACGGAGCGGGTCGAAGCCGAGCAGCGGCTCAAGACGAGGTGGAGCCATGGCGGCTCGGACGCGAGGCGACGGAGGCCGGCGCGGCGAGTCAATTTTTTAAGGAAGACCCGGGCGGCTTGGTGAGTCGCAGCAAGGGCGGCTCGCCGAGGTGAGGCGAGGCGGCGGCCGGCACGGCGCAGCGAGAGCCGGCGGCCAGCGCGACTCATGGCGAGGCGAGAGGAGCCACGGCGGCGAGCGCGACGACTCAACGCGAGGCGAGGCGACCCGAGGCCGCGACGGCGAGGCCAGCGCGAGGCAGAGGCAGGGTGGCTCGAGGCGCGATTGCCTCGGAGCGAGGCGACTTGAGGCGAGGCCAGAGGAGCCACGGCGGCGGGCGCGACGACTCAACGCGAGAGCGAGGTGACCCGAGGCCGCGACGGCGGCTCGGCCATGGCGGAGGTGAGCAGGCGAGGTACGGGAAAAACGGTGCGCCTAGCTCGGGGCGGCGGCTGGCCGAAGCAGCGGCGCGGGACGGCGGCTCGCGGTAGCAGCGGCGCGTGACGGAGGCGGAGCGGGAGGAGCGGCGAGAGGAGGAGCGCTACACAAGGCAGCTCATCGCGCGTCGGCGAGTCAAGGTTGGCTCGGAGCAAGGCGCAGCGGGTGGCAGGCGGAGAACTATGTGTCAATAGTTGCATCCTCGTGCCCCCGCTCTCCGGTGTAAAACGATGTGGAGGCGGGGAGTGCGGTAGCCTGGCCGGCCGTGGCGAAGTGCGGCAGGGCGGCGGCTCAGTGGTGTGAGGCAAGGCGACGCAGAGGTAGGTGAGGCCGCGGCGGACGCGGAAGAGCCCACGGCGACGGAGACCGAATCCGTGACGGCCTCCACCAGCGTGGTCCAACGAGCAGACAAGACGGCGCCGGCTCAATCCAGAGGAAAAACACCCAGCAGCGGAGAGGGGCGGATGCGATCTTCGGCGTTGTTGTGTTTTCTGACGACACGACGTTTGACTGAGAGTACCACGTCCAAGCACATGAATCGGGTCACATCCACCATGGCGCTATTGGACAATTAAATCTGGTAGCTTTGATATGGATGTAACAATCCAAGAAGGAAAATAGCCCCAGAGCTGCCACGTGATGAGTAGGAGTACTAGTTGGTGTAGTACTATAGTTTAAATCACCCTTACGTAATCGATCTCAGATGAATTAAACAACCAGTGCTAATTTGCTTTCAGGCCTCGGGACTTAATCCAGTAGCTCGTAATTCTGGAGATCGCCCGTGGAGCCGACAAGCGCGCGTGACGCCTTGTACATACACGCGGTCAGCGGCCAACAAATCGAGCGCCTCCGCTGGAATTAATCGAAGGCAGATTGTAGTCAGTCTCGGACATAAATGGGCAGCAGAGAACCTGGTCGATCCCGGCGGTTGTTCGTCACCGGAGAAATTTCTTTTGCTCCCCATGTACGCCACCGTTAGAATTCTAGTCTCAACTGATGAACTTGCGGTTGATGTAAATCCTTCAGAAACAATTTTTCTTCATCCGGAAAACCGCGGAATTCTCGAACCCTGAAAAAGCTCCCTCCAAGAACATAACAACACCGTCGCTCGGCCCCACGGTGGGCGCCAACTGTCGTGGTTTTGTCACGGCAAGATGTCCTCGTGAGAGAACTTAGATGTGAGGCCATCGCAACTATGTGGCGACTTGAGAGGGGTTAGTCGGAATCGAGAGACGCGGGTTTACCCAGGTTCGGCCCCTCCGATGGAGGTAAAAGCCTACGTCCTGCTTTGTGTCTATATTGATGATGATGATGATCTCGATTACAAGGGTGCGGAGTCGCTACCTCTAATCTCGAGAGCCTCTAATCTGTCTATCTCTAATGACTTGAAGTTGTCCCTCTAGGGGTGCTCTACCCCTCCTTATATAAGTGGAAGGGGTAGGTTTACATGTAGAGTCCTACCAGGAGTAGGATTAGGACTAGTCTCTCTTTAGTCCTAATTCAGGTCTTGTTTCTCTTGTAAGGGAATCCTTCCTCTCCTTCGGGCCTTCTCTATGAGCCGCCAGGCGCCGGCTTACACGCTGGGCCTTGGGCCTGGTCGTCCCGTGACCCGGTAATAGAGGTGACCTATGAGCCGCCATACGACGGCCGGGTCATACCTCCTGCTGGGTCATACCTCCTGCCGGGTTACCTAATGAGTTGCCAAGCTCGGCTGGCGCAGCAGTGAGTCGCCGAGTCCCGGCCGGGTCATACTCCGGGCCGGGTTATACCGCGGGGTAATATCCCCGACAATATCTGCGTTCCAAGGTTAGCACAATAGGTCCTGAAGAGGTTACTTGTGAACTGCGAACCGTTGTCGGTGATGATGCGGTTGGGGACGCCGAATCGGCTTACGAGGCCCTTGATGAACTTGACGGCTGATCCGGCTGGGATGGTGCGCATGGGCTCCACCTCCGCCCATTTGGTGAACTTGTCGATGGCGACGTAGAGGTAGCGGTACCCGCCCGCTGCCCGCAGGAAGGGCCCCAGTATGTCCAGCCCCCAGACCGCAAAGGGCCAGGAGAGCGGGATGGTCTGGAGGCCCTGCGCGGGCTGGTGAATCTGCTTGGCGTGGAACTGGCAGGCCTCGCTAGACCGGACCAGCTCGATAGCGTCGTTAAGCGCCGAGGGCCAGTAGAAGCCTGATCGGAACGCCTTTCCTACAAGGGTGCGCGACGAGGAGTGGTGCCCGCAGTCTCCTCTGTGGATGTCGGCCAGCAGCTCGCACCCCTGCTCCTTGGAGATGCACCGCAGCGCGACGTCATTCGGGCGCCTGCGGTATAGGTCGCCATCCTGCAGGCAGTAAGCCGTGGCCTGCCGTGCTACGCGCTCCGCGTCTTCCTCCTTTTCCGGCAACGTGCCGTGAAGTAGGTACGCCCGGAACTCCTGCATCCAGTCGTCGACCTGAGGCTCTAGTGCCAGGAGCAGTCGGCCTCCTGAGGCCGGGCCACAGTCCGGAGCCCCCAAGGGCGGTGCCGGGGGGGAGCTCCTCACTCCGTGGCGCCAGACCTTCGGTTGAGGGCGCTGCGGAAGGCTTGAAGAGTCACTCCTCGAAGACGCCCGGCTCCTGGGGCTCGCTGCGCGACGCCCTCTTGGCGATGTCATCGGCCTCCTTGTTCGCGCTGCGCGGGATGTGCTGCAATTCCAAGCCCTGAAAATGTTTTTCGATCTTACGTACCTCTTCCAAATATGCCTCCATGTGCTCGTCCTTGGGTGTAAACTCTTTGTTGGAGAAGTTGACGAGGAGCTGGGAGTCGCCCTTGATGGTGAGGCGCTGAATCCCCAAGGCCGCCGCCGCCTTGAGGCCGGCGATGAGGCCCTCATACTCCGCGATGTTGTTGGAGACCTTCTCCCCATGCTGGAAGCAGAGCTGCACAGCGTAGCGGAGCTTGTCCCCTGTCGGGGAGGTGAACACGACTCCAGCCCCTGCTCCCATGCGCGCGAAGGCTCCGTCGAAATGCATGATCCAACCCTCAGGTGCCTCATCGCCAGGGGTGAGGGACTGGCTCCCGTCCAGCCCCCGGTCGGGGGCGTCTGTCCACTCCGCCACGAAGTCTGCTAGGGCCGCCCCCTTGATGACCCTGGTCGTGCTGAACTCTATGTTGAAGGCCTGCAGCTCGATGTTCCATTCGGTGACTCTTCCTGCCGCGTTGGGGTTACGTAGGACCTTCTCCAAGGGGTACGCAGAGACGACCTTGATGGGATGTCCCTGGAAGTAGTGGCGCAGTTTCCTCGAAGCGACAAGAAGTGCTAGGAGGAGCTTCTGTTGCATGGGGTAGCGTGAGCGCGCGTCCCGCAGTACAGTGCTGACGTAGTACACAGGGTGTTCGACGAGGGTGAAGCCCCCTGTGATGCCCTGCTCCGTGGTGGGCCTAAGAGGCTCGAGCGCCTCGGGGGGCGCCGGAGCAGCCGGGGCCTCATGAGGATTGAGCGCCTCAGGGGCCGTCGGAGCGGCGGGGGCCTCATGAGGATTGAGAGCCTCAGGGTCCGTCGGAGCGGCGGGGGCCTCATGAGCACCGTCTTGGGGGGGAGCGGGCTCCTCGGCATCCTGCGAGCCCCCTTGCTCCATGTTGGGGGGCCCGCCGGCGCCCGTCGATGTGGCGTGCGTGTCGGTACGCTCCTCCCTGACCGCCACCAACGCAGCACTGGCGGAGTGGGGGGTGGCAGCCAGGTATAGCAGCAGGGGCTCCCGGGGACGGGGCGCCACCATCAGCGGTGGGCTCGTGAGGTACTGCTTGAGTTCCTCGAAGGCTGCGTCTGTCTCCGGAGTCCATTCGAAGGGGCCCTTCCTTTTCATGATCTTAAAGAACGGCAGGGCCCGTTCGCCGAGTTTGGAGATGAAGCGCCCCAAGGAGGTCACGCAACCTGCCAATTTCTGCATTTCCTTGAGGGTCTGGGGCGTGCTCATCTTGTTTATGGCCTTGATCTTTTCCGGGTTC
This sequence comes from Elymus sibiricus, assembly GCA_039707655.1. Taxonomy (NCBI): domain Eukaryota; kingdom Viridiplantae; phylum Streptophyta; class Magnoliopsida; order Poales; family Poaceae; genus Elymus; species Elymus sibiricus. The sequence continues at coordinate 137,593,540 of CM077675.1, forward strand.
GCCTCGGTTCCCCGGTGCGACACCAGGAAACCGAGCAGCTTGCCCGATGGGACCCCGAAGACGCACTTCTCGGGGTTGAGCTTCAGGTTCACCTCGCTCAGGCTGGAGAATGTCTCCTCCAAGTCCTCGATCAGGGTCTTGGCCTCCCTAGACTTGACCACGATGTCGTCGACGTAAGCTTCTGCATTCCTCCCGAGCTGTGGCCCCAGGGTGATGTACATCAGCCGCTGGAAGGTCGCCCCGGCGTTCCGAAGCCCGAAGGGCATGCATGTGTAACAGAACACCCCGCACGAGGTGAGGAAGGCCGTCTTCTCGACGTCCTCCACCGCCATTTTGATCTGATGGTAGCCCGAGAAAGCGTCCAGGAAGCACAGGAGGTCGCACTCCGCGGTGGAGTCCACGATCTGATCGATGCGCGGCAGCAGGAATGGGTCTTGGGGGCAGGCTTTGTTGAGGCTCGTGAAGTCGACGCACATCCGCTCTTTCCCGCACTTCTTCGGGACGACCACCGGGTTGGCAAGCCATTCCGGGTAACGCACCTCCCGGATGACCCCGGCCTCCTTTAGCTTGCCGACCTCTTGGGCGATGAACGCCTGCTTCTCCTGAGCTTGCCTCCTTGCCTTTTGCTTCACCGGACGTGCATTCGGGCACACCATGAGGTGGTGCTCGATCACGTCCCTCGGGACCCCCACCAGGTCGGAGGCGCTCCACGCGAATGCGTCCTTGTTTGCACGGAGGAAGGCCACCAACGCCTCCTCTTGCTCCTAGGGCAAGTCGGCGCCGATGGTGAAGGTAGGGCCAGGGTTTCCTTCGTCCACTGGCACCTGCTTCGTCTCCGCCCGGCTCTGAGAGAATAGCTGCCTCTTCTTTACCGGCGCGACGTCGAGGACACCCCCGGAGTCCTCCGTGGCTTGCGCGGTGTCCCCGGCACCGGGGCGCGCCGCGGCCGCCGCTTTGTAGGCGAGCTTGAGTGCGTAGGACGCATCCCTGGCACCCCCCATGACGGTGAGGATGCCGCTGCTCCCGGGCATCTTGATGACGTTGTAGCCCGGGTGTGTTGCCGCCATGAACTAGGCGAGGGCGGGGTAGCCGAGTATTGCGTTGTACGGGAGATGGATGTGGGCGATGTCGAAATCGATCTGCTCGGTGCGGAAGTTGGAGCGGGTGCCGAAGGTGACGGGGAGGCGCACCCGCCCCATGGGGACGACGGATCCCCCGACCACCCCCCAGAAGGGCCTTGAAGGCGCGAGTTGATCACGGGGTAGCTGCAGCGCGTCGAAGGCTTCCACGGAGATGACGTTGAGGCTGGCGCCACCGTCTATGAGGGTCCTGGAGACGGCCACGCCCCTTATGGTTGGCGTGCACAATATGGGGAGCGTCCCGACGGCCGTCGTTGTCTTGGGGTGGTCGTCGGGGCCGAAGGTGATGTCGGTCTCCGGCCACGTCCGGGGCGGTGTGGGCTCGGACCGCGGCCGGATTGCCCCTGCGCGGCGGAAGAACTGCTTGACCTGGCGGCTAGAGGTGGGCGCCTGTGATCCGCCAAGGATGCATGCGACCACAGGGCCGGCCCCGTGCGCCATCGCGCCATCGCGCACCGAGGGCCGGCCAGCGTCGGGGATCTCGTCCGTCATGGAATCGTCAAGCTGGGGCTCGACTATCGCCGCGAGTGGGGGAGCTTCGACACGCCCCCTACCTGGCGCGCCAAATGTCGGATTTCGGGCTCCGCAAAACCCTCAAGGTTCGAACACAGGGGCGTGTGCGAAGATCCCCTGCAGCCTCGCCCTACCTAGCTCGCTACTCGACGGTTAGGATGATGATTTCTACGGCGAACTCGCACGATGACGAGGAAGCAGATGCACACGATGATTTACCCAGGTTCGGGCCGCTGCGAAGCGTAATACCCTACTCCTGCTTTGGTGGATTTCCTCATGGGGAGGTGTGGTGGATGAACTAGTACAGTGGTGGGGAGCCTCGCGAGGGCGCTCGAGTGGTGTTTTGGGCTCTCTGCCTTGTCTGTTGTCCTCCCTCGTTGTTTCGTCCCATTGTCTCCGCTCGTCCCCTCTATGGTGCAGCCTATCCTCTCTATATAGCAGCGGCCCGGGTCCTCTTCCCTTATCGCAATGGCGGGAAGGGATCCCATAACGGCCAAATTCGAAGGGGGACAGGAGTACATCCCCGCCCTGTCCAAAGGTGGTCTTCGCCTGCAAAGTAGCTGTCGATGATGTAGAGGTGGGCTCGGCGATGACATCCGTCCTGCTGGGCTCGTGGTCGTGGTCTTGTTGCACCGGAATGGAAACCTTTAGGGGGGCGCTTTGGGAACCCGCGTACGTCCTTGCTCCCTTTGCACCAAAGGGGAAACTGCACCGCCTGGCGCGCTGGCGTCCGCCTGTCCTTCCTTGCGTCATCCTTGACTCCTGAGGCTGGGTTCTGCATAGAGATCTCCGCCACTCCGGAGGGGGCCTGAGGAGGCCCGCTCCCTGTTGGCCTTGGTGCTGCTTCCCTCGCAAGCTCGGGTCCTCGCGAGGTCCTTGTCTTGAGTGGGGCTGCGCCAGGCCATGCTTGGCTTGTGAGGTGGGCCCTGCCCTGGACCGCAGGCAGGCAGGTCTGGGTACCCCCGTTCCCAGAACGCCGACAAGTAGATCGGATGACGACGGTGCTCTTGTGTCGTTTCCCCCTTGGGGGGCGTCATTCCTGGAGGTGTACACGGGCTAGAGGGACTAGAGGACGGCTTCTTTGGTGGAGTGGTGCTTCATCTTACACACTGATGGCGGCCGATCTCGGCGGCATGGCGTAGTGGAGACTCGGCGTTTGATGCGCGAAGATAGACTCACGCAGGAGGAGGACGTTGTCTGGCGTCATGGTGGCGTCGATGGCAGAGAGGCCTGGCAAGGTCGGTGCATTAGTTTCTGCTCTGAAGATGGATGTGTGGAAGATGGCGGTGACGATACATGAGAGTGCGTCGGACCGGTTTGTGCCCAAAACTAGTATGTGGTTTGGTTGGGGCCTCCGGCTTTAGATGTTAGGCATTTGTGCAATGTCTGTTTGGTATTAGGTTCGGACTATCGGCACCCCTCATCAAGTGGATAGGAGTAGCGACAGTTGTTGCTAAGATGGTGGTTTCAGACTACCTGATGTACTACTTTATAAGGTCTTTGTGAATAATTAATAAAATGGCTGCATGTATCCGTCCAGATGCAAAGGCCGGGGGTAATCCTCCTTTTCTAAAAAAAAGGTTACACCTCCATATGGATGAGAAATTGCTCTCGCGCGCAAACAAAGTTCTAATGGGCTGGACAATATATAGACATGGCCACAAAGCTTGCTCGTAACTTTGTAAACCCCTTCACCAAGTCATCGTCATATATCACTTATATCGTACCATCGTGGTCCACTCCTCTTCTATAGAAGAAACAAAAATCTACAACTAGTTGTTTGTATAGCACATTGTCAAAATACATTTCGTGAGCTGTAAATATATATATATATAAAATGTGGAATTAGAGTTTGTTGTGATATACATTTTTTGTTACGATTTTTTTTTACTAGAGGGTATTCGAAGCACGATCATAAGTAAAATTAGCGAGCATGTGTATGCCGACCTTGTAGCGAAGATCGTCGTACATGAACAAAAATAACATAATGTTATTTTAAATAGGTTCAGTCACCTCGAGAGCGCGACATAATCCTATTTAAGAAGGCGTCGGGTGGAATTGCACGGTTGAAGGCTCCGAGTGTAACACGACTCCTCTGAACCCTCTCCCGAACTCATATTCGGGGTTAGCCGTAGTGATAATGTGGCTCCTCGAATTGATCCTAGAGCCACTTATAGAGCTAATAAAAGAGATCCAAGAGCCGTAGTTCCCTTCCTTTGGATGACGTATGGTCTGGAGGCACATATTCTTCGCCGTGAATGCAGGTTCTTAGCGCGACCCAAACCCGCTCCTTTTGCAGGTTTGGTTTCTCTCCCCCTTTTTGGCGGTGATGGTTAATATGGTGTGGTGTGTGCTGCTACACAAAGCATCTTCTCTGCTCATTGGGGATCGGTGTATGTTTTTCTTTGTCGGTAATCACATTGATTGTTGTGCATTTGGTGGTTCATTTTTTCTTCATCTTTCGTGACTTTGATGATCAATTTAATGGGGGTTTCGTGACTTCGTATATTCTTTCTATCCATGTTTTCTTAATAAATTGGATGAATCTATTTCTCCCATGAGAAACGTTTTAAAAAAAATCAAAAGTGAATGGAAATTGCCTTTTGGGCTGGACTTGCTAAAGCCTGATCTTCAACTGCCAAGCCTAAACCCAGCCCAAGACAGGAAAATATGCCTCAAGCCAGGTCCCACTAAAACCCGACGGAAATCCCAAATTGGAAGTGGATATCAGTTATGTTACTTGGCATGCAAAATTTGAGACCAAACGTACATATACTATAACAATAATCTTCCTAGAATTGGAGAGCCCACATTCAACTAAGGTCTCCAATTGATATTATGACACCCGATTTTAACCTGGTCAACAATTTCTAAAAGCTCTCTCATTTAATTATTTTATTTATATCTCTATAACACTATACTCTTTAGATTTAACGAGTCCACATTCAATTGAGGTCTCCAAGACTCCAATTATATTTGGGTCATCCGATTTTGACCGGGTCAACTATTTCTCAAAACTCACTCGTTCAATTCTTTAGACAAATACACTATGCTTCCTGATGGGTTTGGTTTACGATTTTGACCGAACCAACAATTTTTCAGATCAATTAACATCAACCGGCCTATAAAAACATATCAATCACGCCCAAGAGCAGCCGTCGACGTAGAAATTTTCCCACATATATAAGGTTGGTTAGCATATAATATAGAATCACACAATGAAAAGCACATCAAATTAATGAATTATAACTCAAAATAAAACACACGATATCATCTCCCCCACACATCAAACGAAATATTCCATTAGTTTCAAAATATAAGGGGTATTAGTTTTTTGGAAAGTCAAATTCTTCAACTTTGACCAAGTTGACAGCAAAAATATCAACATCCACAGTACGAAATAAAAAATATGAAAATTCATTTAACGATGAATCTAATCACAACAATTTGATATTATGGATTTTGATATATTTATCTTCAAATTTAATCAAATTTAAAAGGTTTGACATTTAAAAAAAGTACTACTAGAGCATCGTCACTTATTTTGGGTCGGAGGGAGTAATACACATTATATTTTAAAATAGAGTGATTAGGTTTTTTTAATCTAACAGCACAGCAAAGCGCCCAATCCTTCTAGTATAGGTGATAACCAGCCACCGTGAGTGTTGGTAGAATGCCTAAATATAAGTCTTTATAGAGATTTCAATGTGGACCACATAAAGCAAAATAAATGAATCTACACTCTAAAATACTGAAATACGTCTATATACATATGTATGTTGTCCGTATTAAAATCTTTAAAAAGTCTTACATTTAGAAAGGGGGGAATATTATTAAACTTGTAACTACTCTTTCCGGGCTACTTGGAGTGCAAGCCCTTCCTCCTCTGCGTTGACTTGGAGCGGGGTTTCTCAACATTTTATATGTTTCGTGTCTATCGGCTCTAATCCCCTTCTGATAAGATTTTTTATTTCTCAACTTGTGATAAGAAATGTTGGAGTACAGCTATAGTTGACTGACGTGGCAAAATGACTTCTTGACCAAGGCAAAGAAATCGAGGCAGTGCTGCCTTGTGGAAGGTGTGTCCAGAAGAAGAAAAAAAACTTGTTTTATTTACTTGCTTTCCAAGAAGGTGTTTCACTAGTATATTTGTGTATACTACTAGCCTTCTTAATTTTGACTTGATAAAAATAGCCAACTATGGGTCGAAAGTCAAGAAACGGGGAGTTAGTGGAGGCATGCACCGTTGCACATGGCAATCCATGAAAATGGTTAGAGCATCTCTAGCACAGACCCCGTGTAATGCCGACCCGCAAAACTCGTTTACAGTTTGCGGTAAAACGGGTTTGCAGGCTGACGCGGGCTGCGACCGAGCAGACCCCGCAAAGCGGACCCGTAAAAAAGGATATTCCGCTTTGCGGGGTCTGCGGCACCGAAAACCCCAGATTAGTCAATTTGACAGCGATTCTGATGATTGGGTTCAAATTCGAATAATAAAACAGAGTTTGCGCACAAATAAAAGCATAGTTTTCTACGACAAACGCAAAAGGACTTCATGCAAACGCAACGACCACGTCCATCATCATCTTGGTCGCTTTTCACCCGTCGTCATGATCTTCACTCCGCACCACCTCCATTGATGATGCCATCGCCGGCACTTGTTCCAACTCCGGCACCGAAAGCATCAGCGGCACTGGTTCCAACTCCTGATGGGAAAACATCACCGGCATCGAAACACCCACCGGCCGCCGCTAGCATCCTCCTCTTCAAGATGTCTCTCCTTGCCATATCCTGCCATTCTCTACTGATGTCGTCCATGTCATCGCGGTTCATTGTCATGATCCTATTCTCCTCGGCAAGAAGCTTGGCCATGGCTTTGGTCTCATCGGCAAAGACTCTTCTCTCCTCAATGGCCGCCTTGCGCAACCCCTCGGTCTTGAGCAATTGTCATTTCTCTTGCTTCTTTCTCCGGGGCGGAATGAGAGGATGAAGTCACCGGCCTTTTCGTAGGAAGCTTCTTGCGCTTCACACCCGAAACCTTGCTCTTCTTCTCCGGCGGCGGTGGGGCAGATCGCTCGGCGGCGGCGCTGGGCGCGCGCGGCTTCCCGGCGGTTCCCGCCGGATTCCCGCCCTGCACGACAACGTTGCCCTGCCGCTTGCGGACAGGCGCGGTGGTGCCTGGAGCGACGACGTGGGCGACTTGGCCGGCGACGAGATCTGCCGGAGGTGCTCGCGCGTGCGCGACTTCCACGGTGACGGGGGACGGCTGGGAGGCTTCCATGGCGGCGAAGAATGGCCGGGGAAGATGGACCGGAGCGGGCGGAGACGGGGCAAGGGCGGCGAAGGGGGTTGGAAGCGGGTACGGCCGCGCGGAAATTTCCCTCCCGCCAAATCTCGCTGCCGATAGGGGTCGAGCTCGGGTTGGCCTCCCACCCCGTGAATCTAGAGGTTGAGGGCGAACTTTTGTCGCGCCCCGCAAAAAAAAAATTACAGGCCACGGTCCGATACGGGGTCTAATCGGGCAGGTTTTTTCGCTCAGACCCGTATTTTGGCGGTTATTTTGCGGGTCGGGGCATTATACGGGGTCTGCTAGAGATGCTCTTAGTCACTACAGGTGCAAGGTGTGCTTTTAACTTTTACTAGATGATGCTTCGCATTTTGCTACAGGAACCATGTTAAAACAGATGCATTAATAAATGTTTACAATTAATTAAAACTAATGAAGAAAAACGTAAGAGTGTTCTATATTACATTTTTTAAATAAACCCTAAGAAGTATGCCACAAAATGATGTATACGAAGAGAAAGAAATTTCTCGAAAAAAAGACATGATTGACTTGATGAGCATGACTTGAAGAAAAAAGGCATGTATGACTTGAGGTGGCATAGTTTGGATGGATAAATTAATGCAAAAAGGTAATTTATGAGCACATGAATGACTTGTTGATGCCACACAGTTTCGATCGGACAGCTGTCAATAATTGAGATGATGTGAAAGCGCACATATATATAAAGAAATTTAATAGTGGAATTCTATTTAGATATAGAAAATTCATGTTATCCTAGTTCATTTTAATATAGTTATACACATATTTGTTAGTAACGCCTAAAGATACATAGTATAATCTCAATGATGCTAATACCACAAAGGATGATTGTTGAGTTGGAAGGGAGACATGAAAAAAGCTTTACCTTCTCTTAGATAACAGATAATATATTTTAAAATTAAAGGTATGACATTTTTGCAATTGCAGTAGGTGTGTTCTCTTAGCTACATTTTTGTTTATTTTTATCACCCCATGATTAAGGACACCTAGAATTATTATTTTTTGCTAGAGATAATAATACTAACATATAATCCATTGTACATATCATTTTAATATTCTCAAGATGAGATGGAGTGCATTTTTTTATCAATCATTGTATGTCTTAAAGGAGGCACATGGTCTATCATGTATAGGAAAATCACCGTTTATTTCTCCTAATAAAATGGGCATCGCCCCAAGCATCATCAATAATCATATGCAAACACAGAAAATCCCAAGTCGGAGAATATGAAATCGACCTGATTTGATTCGTAAGCCGGATGAAATAAGGATGCATTGTATATCAATATCCTGGAATACCATCGTATTCTTTTAGAGAATCTGTTGAGTCCATCCTCCATTTGAGACAAGCACTTGACAATTGCTTCTAAATTCTTCTTGGACAGTTGTTTGTATGGAAAAGCATGCAATTTTCTCCGTGAAAAGGAAGTAAAAGGATGCAATTTGAGAACCAGTCTATGGTTCGATGGGAGGAGGGTGTTTGTACCCCTGGCCTATCAAAGATCAAATCATAGGTGTGCCGTCTATGTCTTATAAATACGGAATATTCTTTCAATGTGAGATGATGTTTTCATCGATACCCAGTGTCCATGGTGTCCTCGTCAATCTCAAGGTATGCTGACTTAATTTCACGCAGGTGCTTATAGCGGTAGGGTTTGCGCACATGTCTACGTATGGATGAGCGTATGTGCATGTATGTTTGTGGCTGTATTGTTTTTTCCTAAGAATAAGAAGGATGTAATTTTACACAAACATGTTGTTTGATTAAACAAATAAGAAGGGCGCAATTTTTGGATCATCACAGTAAAGCAATACATTTATTGTACTCCAAGCTTTAACATCAGAATTTAACCGTGCAATATGTTTTAACATCAGAATTTAACCGTGCAAAATTGGTTCTACTAACTCACATTTTAAATACTTGAATATGTATTAATTTATGGATTTTCAAATCTGAAATTTTGGGGTACAAATTTTGGTGGTTAGGAAACAAGAAATACTTAAAGCTTTCCCAGCGATTTGGAAAGACTCCAAGCTTGACCAGCGAGCCCGCGGATTCGCCTCCCCTCGGTCTGTCGCCCTAGTGGCCATGATGGTGAGGGGGATCCTTATGCCTTTGCACTAGTTAGTAGTCTGGGTTAGGGTTTTTCAGTCCTCACACGTGCTGCGTTTGGGCAGGGCGACCCTTCTTTTTCGGGTTTGTCTTCTGGGCTCCGATCATCCTCGAGATTGCCCTTTTGGATGTAGTTGAAGAAACTCTAACGTAGATTCCTGACGTCTTATTAGGGCGATTAGGATAGACTTTCTCGTCGTGTGGCAACTTTTGATGTCTGGTGCTTTAGATCTATTCAAGGGTTAAACGACGTCGATTGTGGCTTCAGGGCGTTGGTCCTTGGGGACACGTGCATGAAGACTTCTCGGATGTCATCGACAAGGTCAAGCCGGCTCCGATACAGGAACCGTGACAGCTACGCGTCGACGACTCGTACTAGCGACGATAGTGGTCGTTCGGTGGTCTCAGAATCTTAATATAATTTTTATTATGTTTGAGGTGCTTTGTACTCCCGACGAACTTTAAAAATATGTTTAAATCATTTTCGGAAAATTCAAAAATTGTATCTTAAACTTCAATGCTGAAACTTTCAGTTCGGAATTCGTCTCAAAGTTTGAAAGTACAATACCCCAATCCCTTAGTTATTGCATGCATATTTCCTTCGCTTAAGAAACAAAAACCATAGAAACTAGTAGAATGCTCGTGCGTTGCCACGGGCATTTTCAAAAAAATACTGGTTGTATATATAAGCATTAGGCATGTCAAATTTCAGCTTGACATAGAAAGTGGGTCTAAATTTCAAGCCTTACAATATCATTGTCCTTGTTGATTCAAATTAGGCAATATAAATCTGCAAAAAAAAACTCACCCTAAACTCTATACCTAATCTGAAGAAAAATTGCTTAGTTGATAATCTTGCTTATACAATTATGATAGTTAGGATAATCACCTAGGTGTTTTTATTTTTGAAATTAAAAAAAATAAATCACGAGGCCCTTAAGAAATCACGACATGATCCTGAATCTGATCTGTTACAAGATATATCCTTCCTAATATTCATGTCTAGTGGGTAAAACTCCTACCCAACAATATACATATAATATGAACAACAATATTTTTTCGCATTTGCTAAATAATCATGGGAACAAAAGATGACTTGGGGCATCATGATCCAATAGTATATATACAGGATCGATGCGACGAAGCTGGCAAAGAACATCGAGATGGTTCCAACGTAGGATCTGTCTGGATTGTAAGGGAGTTTCGCGTGTCTGAATCGCCCCCCATCTTTGTCAGCCACACCTAATAGAAGCAGCATACATGGCTATGCTGTTTTCAAGAATCTTAGCTTGAACAATCAGAGGAGAATGTAGCACTTGACATCAACGTAACTGCACGAGAAAGAGCTTACTACTGCCCCCACTGACAAATTGCAAATCACAGAAATCGAAATGGGAGACTTAAAGTGTCGATGTAATATTTCGAACATTTGAGAAGCTCTCTGGTAACAAAGGTGAAAAGATGAAGATGTAGTCAGTTCATTGTTAGACTCGTTAACAATAACAGAGATGGGTAAAAAGAGAGGCTACCTATAGTCCCTATGTCCGTCTGATTTACCTGAACAAAGGCTACATAAGGAAATATACCAACCCAGAACCTATGTGCACGAGCTTGTACAGAGTTTCTGAAAATGTAGAGCAGAAAGAAAAGCAGATTGTCAGATAATAATCAACCTTTCATTCTTAATTTGCATGGGTTCTCCATTGCATAGGTAACTAAACCAAGAAGTTAATATTACAAAATTCTCTACCAAACTAAATCATTTTGGTAGCTTAATTTCGCTTTATAATTATAAGATTGATCAGCTAAGAGATGATTTTGAGTTAGCTTGTAATCTTTCTTACAGAATTCCTCCATTCAAATCGAATCAATCATCAATTAGAAAAAGAAACAAGAGAGTAGGATTATTTATATGGCCAGCAAAGCTTACTTGGTCCAAGAGGCGGCGGTTGCCGACCTGCTCCCAGAAGTCAAGCATTGTCATGCCAACGTGTACATGAGCATGATAGCATCGGCATCCCAGAGAAATGGGCTCTCCAACCACATGGACCCACCAATGTCAGTTACATCGAAGAGACCAACCAAGTCAACGACCCTGCGATGTTGATCCCGGCGATGGAATCATTTTTTCTGGTGAACTTTTGTCTAGCATTTTGGCAGCGGGAAGGATGGCAAACTTGGCATCCGTGAGAAAGGGTTGCGAAGGAGGTTAAAGAAGCAGTGTATGGCATTGTCAGCCGAGGTTGAAGATGCAGTCAAAAGCAGAGCGTCGATACGCAGCATGGCATCTTCATTTGTGAGTTATTCTGCTTGGATTTAGTTTAATTCAAACCTAACATTCACAAAAAAAAATATACGCTGGTAGAAAATTAAAATAAAGCACACATAAAAATAGGTAGAATAATTTTAGTTATGCTACGGTTACTTTCCCAAGAAGAATTTTGGTTGTCTATACTACATTTTCAGTTAAATGCATAGGCATCAAAATATGAAGAGCAAAGAACACATAAAAAATAGGAGATGCCAATATGGATAATCTTTCATTGTAAGAGGAGACACCGGAGCATTAAAAGAAAAGAGAGGACACAACCTAAAACCTTTGTCCACTTGCATAATCAAAAGTAAAAAGGGGAAAGGAAAAAAAACTCACATATAATTGACGAAGGCGAAGGAGCTGGCATATATATACATCCTCTCGTCGCCACATGCATCCCAGCTCGCTCTGGCCCGCATCACTACATCAGGGCAACAACTGTCAGTGTTGCGCCTGCTGTTCTGCAGCGCCTATGTGCGAATCCTTGATAGCGAGCCAGGCGTTGTCCTCGGCGGTGCCACACTGAGCTAGCTAGCTTCCGTTCTCAAGGCTGCTTAGCCATATGGGAACAAAGGTAAAAATGAAATATTCAATGAGAAGCAGCATAAGGAGAACTACGGAGGGATGGAAAAAAAGACCATATCTGAATCGTTTAACTCGTCCTGCGCGGGTTCTTCACGTCAATTTTTTTATGCACCACCGATTCTGAAGACACCTCCATAGACATCGTCCTGGTCCACAGGGCAAGATCTAAATACCAACATCCATCGGTTCAACCTGCTGGTAGTGATACTTGTGCCATGGACCTGGGGGCCTATGTGCATGGTTGAACGCGGAGTGGCCATTGCCGTTGTCAGCCCGATCCCGACCTGCGCTACGGCATGGACCTACCTGAGGGCATCCCGCGTGCGACCACGCCGAGGGCGTACATGGATCCGGTGCTAACGCTCATGTCCCTACGGCAGCGAGTGACCTGCTCCCCAGCCATGGCCTCCGCTCCTCCGCTTCCCCCATGCCCGCCTCCGCATCGAAGTCTCTGTCCACCGTCGTAGGAACGACACTCCGGGAATCACGTGGTACGAGGAACCCTAGCGAATAGATCGGCGACGGCGAAAGGATCCGCGATGGCGTCTAGGGCGTGGTTCCCATCCTTGTAGCGAATAAATCGAGGGCAGCCTCTGTCGTCAGGTTTTTTTCTTTTGCGAGGGAGCCTCGCTCCCTGGTTCATGCAGTTTTTTTCGTGCAAGGGGGCCTCGCTACATGGTCTTCGTCCGATTTTTTTTTCGTGTGATGGGGGCTCAATACGTGGTCGTCAACCGATTTTTTCGTGCGAGGGGGAATTTTTAGGTGCGAGGGGATCGTTACGTGCGAGGTGGGAGGATATACGAAAAAAAAAGTGGAAGACACACTATCAAGTCACCCGTGCGAGATTTGTTTGTCATGATTTAGATTTTAATTTCCCTAAAATCTTTTATTTGTTTCCTGAAAATCTGGTATTTGTTTCTTAAAATAAGTTGCACCAATGAGAGGGATCGAAGATCCTCAAAAAACAAATTGAGAGGGATCACTTGATTTGGATAACTTAGGTAAATTAGATTAAAAACTGTTATTTGTTTCCTGAAAATCTATTCTTTGTTTTCTAAAATAAATTGCACTAATAAGAGGGACCGGTTGATTTGGATAAGTTAGGAAAGTCAGATTAAAATCTGTATTTGTTTCTTAAAAACCTGTTATTTGTTTCCTAAAACAAATTGCACTAATGAGAGGAATCGATTGATTTGGCTAACTTAAAAAAGTAGATCCGTGATTTGTCATACGTTAGGAAAGTGCTGATTTGTAATGAAAGAGTGGAAAGAAAAATAAATCGATGGATCAGGGTGAGAGGGGTGGTGGGAGGAGAGACGAAAAAAACCAGTCGGTGGTGGTGATGATGGTGGGGGGAGACGAAATTAAAACCGGTTGAAAAAAAATCTAAATGCTATTCTACCAACTGAACGATTAGAAGTAGAGAATTGCCGTCCACGATCACTCGACCTCGGCTACAAAAGAACTCGCCGCCTCCGATCTTTGTGCAAACAGCCGCACACCACCTTCTCGATCAATTACCCCGCGCCCCCGCTCGCCTCCGCCCCTGCCGATGAGCTTTCTCGCCGGGCGCCTCGCCGCACAGGAGGGTGCATACTTCCTCCAGGAGTCCAGGAACGCCGCCGGCCGCCTCGCGCAGAAGCTCCCCGCGTCCGAACATGGGCCCAGGCCGGCGTCCCCGCCTCCGTCGCCCGACATGCTCCCGGAGATCCTCCGCCACACCATGCCTTTAAGGCCCACGCAGCCTCCGCCAGACTCAACACTGTACGGCTCCACCGGCTTGGTCCTCCCACCCGGCGGCGCCGAGGCTGCCGGCGTGTCCCCCGACGTGCTCAGCCCGCTCCGGTCATACGTCGCGCTGCCGCAGGCCACCTTCGGCCTCGGCCCCAAAAGGTGCGCCTCTGGCATCTTCGGTATTGATCTAATTTTTTCGCTCAAGGTAGTTTTGAACTCGGGTGCTCTTTACTATGTGCATGTGTCACTAGATAGTTGAAGCAAGAGGCCGATCACAAGCCTACACTCATATATCCATTCCATAAGCCATGGATTTTAGACAATGTTCTTTTATCAGCAGCCTGCTTTCTATAATTTTGCAAAGAGGGTTCGTTAGAGTTGTCATCTTTTTTTTTTTAACGTGTGCAGAACAGCAGAAGCACTCGTTGTACTAGTTGGTTGGAGAACTCGACTTGATGCTAGAGCGAGGGATTATGTAATAAAACAACCACACAGATTAAGATTAAACTTTGCAAGGTTTGATCAACAATTAGTTCTACAATATATGGATTTAGTGATGAATGGTACCATTTGATTCGTCGAGGGGGTACTACTTCTGAAATTTAAAAAGATGATTGACTCTCAAATGAAGAATGGATGCTTGGATTGTACCGTTAGAAAGTAGAACGGTGGAAGGTTGCATAGATTTTTCCATTTAAAGTTGCTTGCATAGCATGTTCTATGTTCTTAGTCCCTCAGCCATTCGTGAGGTAATCAAGTTAATACTTTAAAACATAACTGGTGATTCGTTTCATTTTTTTCCTAGGTTTCATGTGGATTTATTTACAGATGGGAACTTCCAACTGACAGGCCTTACTATTCATCATCAAGCACCATTGAGCGGCGGCGTGATATGCATCCTCCTCCCATGGACCCTGAGAAGTTGAAGGCCGTAATTGCTAGATACTCACAGGGTATGTAATTTGCCAGAAACTTTTGTGTGTTGTACTAGTGTCGTTAAAGATATGTTGTTCTCACCTTTCATTGATGCAGTTGGAAAGGCGCTCCTTAACATTGCTGGGACTATATTGGTGATTGGAGAAACAACAGCTGAGCTGTTGTACACGGCGAATAAGCTTCAGTTGCATTCTGTATGTCATGGAACTGGCTCTAGACTAAAAAATATACAAGAGTAAAAATACTTTCTACCTTCAAGAAAAGGAAAATATGTCATATCAGATTGCATATAAAAATTCTAGCTTGCTTGCTTGCAACGTGATCACTTACCTGTCTTTGTTGAGATTTACGTTTTGTATTTGAGTTTTGTAATTTTATTGCTGCCTGTCTTCAGTTTTTCATTGGTTATAATTCCAGAAAAATGTGGTCTTCAATTGTTTTCTGTTATGCTGTTTATAATATTTCAGCGTCCTTAAAAAACTTAATCACGGTATTTTAGTCATTGGCAGAGTTGTCCAAGAAAGCTCTGCCCACATTTCTCTTCCTGACCATTAGCCATATGTCATCATTGTTCACACTCTGACCAAGCATAGAGTTTCTTTAACATTACTTGCTTGCCAGTTGCCACCTTGCAATAAATGGAAGAAAAATATGCTCGAGTGATGAAGGGGTTTAGATCTAGTTTGATGATATCTAAGAGATCGGACTTTGAAATAGCAGTTTGTATCCTTAATGGATCAATGTTGACATATACAGAAAATAATACTAAAGACCACTACTCTTGTACATAGGTTTTCTTAAGATGCAATGACATGATATATACAAATGTTTTTATTCAACCTGCTCCATCAGATACAACGTTCAAATAATAGAGATAACAATGCAATTAGGTAGCCACGAGACAGGTTTTGTGGTGATTCAATATGATAGGATGTCAGTACCAACTTGAAATCTGAGAGATTAGATTTCCAATGACCGTACCGTCCTATCAATCAACTGAGACACATAGTAGGGTTAACATGGTGAAGAACCAATTTGTGCTAATCCAGAGTTGGTAATGTTAAAGGCAACTCTGAAACATGAGCTGACCTTAGAAATCCTTAATATACTAAACTGTGGGTATTTCATATGAGCATCCTGAATAAAAACAATTACCAAGAAAAGAGATGAAAGTCATGACATCTAATTGGCAAATATCCTCTCTAAAACAACACTGATATCTCCTTTCAGGTCGACGAAGTCAGAGCTAAAGGAAAAGAACATGCTGATATGATCAAAGTACAGCTAGCTCCACTAAGGAAATGGGTAACAAAACTGTGAACCGTCCTGCGTTTGACTTTGAGTCGATTGTACTTGAGCCTTGGCCTAACTTAGCTTTCTTCTGTTACAAAATTGACATGTAATTTCCACATACTGAAATTGTAGGCTGAAGACACGTCCCGAAAATGGCATTACGAAGGCAACAAAGAGTCCAAGGAGAAGCCTGTCCTTGATAGAGAGCTTTCAAGAGCACTTAGTGCTAAGACATATCCGAATTGATCAATACATACAACCGGTAATTGTTGTTGTTGTTGTTGTTGTTGTTGTTGTTGTTGTTGACAAACACAGGCTGATACAGCTATCCATTATTACGAAACTTCTTACTGTAACCTGTAAATCCACCATTATAAAACTCCTCACTTGTTTTGTTTTACATGTTTACCTTGTCTATATGTGTAAGATTACAAGGAACCAAACCCATGTACATCTATAATATGCTACCCATATATATTGAATAAGGCACAGATCCTTTTGATGCGGGAAGCCGGCCTATAGCTGTGTGAGCTTGTGTTTGTCATATCTGGAGCTCTTAACGTCTAATTTGCCACACCGATGAAGAGAAACTGTACACGAGTATGACCTTACTAGAGTTACGCGAAAAGGTCCACAGAGACAATTATTATTTTTGCTTGGGAATATGGACAAGGGCATTGCCGGATCACTCGAGTGTAATTAAAAATACAAATGCCTTTGTTTTTCGGAAAAATATAGTATATTAACTTTTGTAGCGGTCATCGGGGAAAGGATTCCCCAACTGAATTTGATCTCAACCAAAGAAAATATTGATTCAGTTTATAAGGTAAACCAGATCGGAAACCTTGATCCCGTCCACGAGAAAAAATGGATCGAAGACCATTTAGCCCAAGGGGCAATACATCCTGCCGAATCAAGAACAAATAAAACACAAAAACACCCCAAACATAGTTACAACACAACGGAAAAGCCAACTACTAGAGGACATGTGGATGAGGGAGCAGCACATATTATGATGTAACTAGTATTGACTTCAGAACATCACTCCATCTGCAGAGTTAATTGCACAGAAGTACCACAATTGGGGCATAACATGCGGATTGGTATCAAGATTGCTAATTTTTCGATGTCAGTACCAACTTTGTGCCAGGCCGTTGCAAATAAGGCTAAACCAGTGTTTTATACGTATTGACGCTCGATCTGACAGGTCGGGCCCACCCGTCAGGTGCCACGGTGGCCAATCGGCGCGTGCCCGCGCGCTGACGAGGACGAGCTCGGCGCGGTCGGCCTTAACGGGCTCGGTCGAACCGAGCCGAGCACTTCACCGAGCCGAAGCCCCCCCCCCTGACGAACCCTAGCTCTTCCTATCATCTCTCCCCTCTCAGGCGATGGCTGCGGCGACCCCCGGCGGCGGCGGTGTCGTGGGCGGCTACGGCGACCTTCCTGGCCTCGGGAGCGATGACCACGTGGGTCTGGACGGCTCCAGTTCGTCGTACTACACCGGCGACGAGGAAGAGGATGAAGAGGCTCCCATGTCCATGGATCAACGGGTGCGGCTCGCTGAGATGTGGTTGGCCAACCCCACCACAAGCCATCACTAGACCAGTGGAGCTGGTGGAGTGTTGTAAGTCCCTCCATTTTTGCTTCTATCATGTTCAAATCAGAGGCCTAGGGTTTGTGTTCTAAAAGCACTGAAAAAATTCATTTTTTGTCGTGGCTTGTAGGTTAGATGATAGGGTAGTGCACTACTTCCTCTCTAATTAGTTCATATTTGTATTTATGTTGGCAAGGTTAATCCTTGGGTTAGTCTCAAATTTAGTAGTGTTAGTTTAATAGATTTATCTTACTGTTAACTGAAATAGGAAACTGCATTGATTAGTCGTGTTAATTTGTCTTTATTTGTTTTGTGTTCTGTTATGTTAACTCAAATTGTAGACTTACTGCAAAATTACTTTAAAGTCTTTACTCTACTGTTGCTCTCCAATTTTAGAGTTAGGGTAATGAATACTTGAAATTTCATTTGTTTTGTAGTTTGGATGAAGACATTTGGGAAGTAAGGATCCATTTTGATGCAAGAGAACCATTAGAGAGGAAGCTGTCCAGTTCAGATATTACTTATCTGAATTTGGTTGCACTGATGGAAACACAAGGATTTAATGCATATGATTGTTTGTATCACATTTCAAATCCATCTTTAGGAGAGAAAGGGCTGGATTTGGTAGATAGTAATGCTGAATTACAGATGATTAAGAGGACTCTAAAGAGAAAGATTAAGGATACTTTGGTGCTTAATTTGCTAGCTAGGGCTTGTCCACCACCTGTTAGTGAATTTGTGAGGCAACAATGTGATGAGCAAGAATTGTCCACTGTTGTGTAGCAGGAGCCTGTTGTGTTTGATCTGAGTGAGACTCTTGTCTTAGCGGTTGATCAGCAAGGAGTCGTGTTTGAAAGTCAGTGTAGCAGCTCTACCACAGCTCATCCTGCTGGTGCTTGCACACAAGAAAGCAAGAATGTGAATGACAAGTTGAAAGCTGTTTTGGAAGAAGAAGAAGAGGGATAAGAGGGATATGAGTTATATGAGGACAGTGATGCTTCTGCCTCTGATGAAGATGGTCAACTTGGAAGTGACCCTTATTATATGTGCGATGATGAAGATGTAGAGATGGAAGAGGGAAAGAGACAGAGAGAGAGAAGTACTAGAGGAAGAATCAGATGATGAACAATCAGAAGAGGAAGAAGTGCTGCATTATGAGGGTGACACTGAAGTTGAGGAGCCATTTGAGGTAGAGGAAGATAACACATTGGGATTAGAATAAGAACAAACTATAGTTGTACCTATAAACAAGAAGCATAAGCTGCCAGTTAGAAGAGGACCAACAACAAGGTCACATTCCAGTAAGTTACCAGAGGTTGAACCTGATTTCAAACCTTCATCAGATGAAGGAGAGAAGGGTTTTGTTAGGGAGAGTGATGATGATGGTTTTGAGCCACTCTCATTTGTCCTACCAAAGAAAAGGAAGAGTAGGGCAAAGAAGAGGCCTGCTAGGAAGTGGTTGTCGGTGTCAAAACCGGCGGATCTCGGATAGGGGGTCCCGAGCTGTGAGATTAGGATCGATGGTTAACAGGGGATGAAGGAGACGATGTTTACCCAGGTTCGTGCCCTCTTATGGAGGTAAAACCCTACGTCCTGCTTGGTTGTATTGAAGTGTATGAAGATTACAGAGTCGATCTACCTCAAGATCAAGTAGCCAAAACCCTAGATGAGCTTATCTGCCCTCTACAATCTAAACCCCCTAGTTTATATAGACACCGGGGGTACCTAGGGTTTACAGATGATAAGTCTCCTGCCGGATGTGAAGACGCCGATCCTCTCATCTTGACTTGGAGTGCACGCCGCGTCTTCGGAGGTTTCCTTCCAGAATACGGGGTCGCCACACACCCCGGCCCTTCCTGCGATAACCGAAGAGCGGCCCACCAAGCCGTCCTATGAGAGATAGGCCGGCGGCCCGAGGACCCCTCAGTCCGGGACTCCCTCAGTAGCCCCCGTGTTGGGGAACGTCGCATGGGAAACAAAAAATTTCCTACGCACACGCAAGATCTATCCATGGTGATGAGCATCTACGAGAGGGAGAGTGAATCTACATACCCTTGTAGATCGCTAAGCGGAAGCGTTAAGAAACGCGGTTGATGTAGTCGAACGTCTTCGCGATCCAAATCACAAGTCGTCCCTCGATCCAAACACGATCTAGCACCGAATGGACGGCACCTCCGCGTTCAACACACGTACGGCTTGATGACGCCTTCACCTCCTCGATCCAGCGAGCGATGGTGAAGTAGTGGATGAGTTCCGGCAGCACAACGGCATGGTGATGGTGGTGAGGAACAATCTCTGCAGGGCTTCGCCAAGCACTACGGAGATTGTGACGGGAGGAACTAGAGGGTTAGGGTTGCCGGCACACGGCTTGGGAAATCTTGATGTGTCCCGTGTGCTAGCCCTGCCCCTCTATTTATATGTTGAGCCCTGGGGTCTAAACTTGGAGAGAAAGCCTCCACAAGGTCGGTTTTGCCCGCACAAGGTCGGTTTGGCCCGCACGGAAAGAGTCCCACTCGGATTCCAGCAGTACCGCGTACAAGCGGTAGTACCGCTCATGAGCGGTAGTACCGCTTCACACAAGCGGTAGTACCGCTTACGCGGTAGTACTGCCTTACCAGCGGTAGTACCGCTTAAGGCAGCAGCAAAACTTCCTTTTGCACTTTCCAATACCTCGTGGGCTTTACCCCTTTGGTCCATATAAAGTGTTGCTGCACCCGAACACTTCGGTAAACATCCGGAACCCCTTCCGGTGAATTCCGGAACCCTTCCGGAGATCAAAACACTATTATCACATATATCAATCTTTACCTCCGGACTCTTCCGGAGATCCTCGTCATGTCCGGGATTTTATCCGGGACTCCGAACAACCTTCGGTCACCAACACAATAACTCAACTATACTAATCGTCACCAAACGTTAAGTGTGTAGACCCTGCGGGTTCGAGAACTATGTAGACATGACCGAGACACCTCTACGGTCAATAACCAATAGCGGGACCTGGATGCCCATATTGGTTCCTACATATTCTACGAAGATCTATATCGGTCGAACCTCTATGTCAAGGATTCAGTTAATCCCGTATGCTGTTCCCTTTGTTCTTCGGTATGTTACTTGCCCGAGATTCGATCGTCGGTATCTCTATACCTAGTTCAATCTCGTTACCGGCAAGTCTCTTTACTCATTCCGTAATACAAGATCTCGTGGCTAACACTTTAGTCACATTGCTTGCAAGGCTCATTGTGATGTTGTATTACCGAGTGGGCCCTGAGATACCTCTCCGTCACACGGAGTAACAAATCCCAGTCTTGATCCATGCCAACCCAACAGACACCCTCGGAGATACCTGTAGAGCATCTTTATAGTCACCCAGTAACGTTGCGACGTTTGATACACACAAGGAATTCCTCCGGTGTCAGTGAGCTGCATGATCTCATGGTCATAGGAACAAATACTTGACATGCAGAAAACAATAGCAATAAACTGACACGATAATAGGCTACGTTTATAGTTTGGGTCTTGTCCATCACATCATTCTCCTAATGATGTGATCCCGTTATCAAATGACATCTCATGTCCATGGCTAGGAAACCTTCACCATCTTTTGATCAACGAGCTAGTTAACTAGAGGCTTACTAGGGACACAGTGTTGTCTATGTACCCACACATGTATTTGAGTTTCCAATCAATACAATTATAGCATGGATAATAAACGATTATCATGAACAAGGAAATATAATAATAACCAATTTATTATTGCCTCTAGGGCATATTTCCAACAGTCTCCCACTTGCACTAGAGTCAATAATCTAGTTCACATCGCTATGTGATTTACATTGTAATGAATCGAACACCCATGCAGTTCTGGTGTTGTTCATGTTTAGCCCTTGGAAGAGGTTTAGTCATCGGATCTGCAACATTCAGATCCGTGTGTACTTTGCAAATATTTATGTCGTCCTCCTTGATGTAATCGCGGATGGAATTGAAACATCGCTTTATGTGTCTGGTCCTCTTGTGAAATCTTGGTTCCTTGGCTAGAGCAATGGCACCAGTATTATCACAAAACAGAGTCATTGGGTTAAGCGCACTAGGCACTACTCCAAGATCTGTCATGAACTCCTTCATCCAGACACCTTCCTTCGCCGCCTCCGAGGCAGCGATGTACTCCGCTTCGCATGTAGAATCAGCTACCACACTTTGCTTGGAACTGCACCAGCTAACCGCACCCCCATTAAGAATAAATACGTATCCGGTTTGCGACTTAGAGTCATCCGGATCAGTGTCAAAGCTTGCATCGACGTAACCTTTTACGACGAGCTCTTGATCACCTCCATAAACGAGAAACATGTCCTTAGTCCTTTTCAGGTACTTCAGGATATTCTTGACCGCCGTCCAGTGTTCCATTCCTGGATCACTTTGAAACCTTCCGACCATACTTATGGCAAGGCTGACATCGGGTCTTGTGCACAGCATTGCATACATGATAGAGCCTATGGCTGAAGCATAGGGGATGACACTCATCTTTTCTCTATCTTCTACAGTCACTGGGCATTGAGTCTTACTCAACTTCACACCTTGCAAAACAGGCAAGAACCCCTTCTTGGACTGATCCATTTTGAACTTCTTCAAAATCTTATCAAGGTATGTGCTTTGTGAAAGTCCTATTAAACGTCTTGATCTATCTCTATAGATCTTGATGCCTAATATGAAAGCAGCTTCTCCTAGGTCCTTCATTGAAAAACTCTTGTTCAAATATTCCTTCACGCTTTCCAACATTTCTATATTGTTTCCAATCAGTAATATGTCATCCACATATAATATTAGAAACGCTATAGAGCTCCCACTCACTTTCTTGTAAATACAAGCTTCTCCGTAAACTTGTATAAACTCGAACGCTTTGATCACCTCATCAAAGCGAAGATTCCAACTCCGAGATGCTTGCACCAGTCCATAAATGGATCGCTGGAGTTTGCCAACTTTGTCAGCATTCTCTGGATCGACAAAACCTTCTGGTTGCATCATATACAACTCTTCCTTAAGGAAACCGTTAAGGAACGCTGTTTTGACATCCATCTGCCAAATTTCATAATCGAAAAATGCAGCTATTGCTAACATGATTCTGACGAACTTAAGCATCGCTACGGGTGAGAAGGTCTCATCCTAGTCAACTCCTTGAACTTGTGAAAAACCCTTTGCCACAAGTCGAGCTTTATAGACGGTGACATTACCGTCCGCGTCCGTCTTCCTCTTAAAGATCCATTTGTTTTGAATGGCCTTACGCCCTTCAGGTAATACTTCCAAAGTCCACACTTTGTTTTCATACATGGATCCCATCTCGGATTTCATGGCCTCTAACCACTTCTCGGAATCCGGGCCCATCATCGCTTCTCCATAGCTCGTAGGTTCATCGTTGTCCAACAACATGACCTCTAAGACAGGGTTGCTGTACCACTCAGGAGCAGTACGCGTCCTTGTCGACCTACGAGGTTCGATAGCAACTTGATCCGAAGCTTTATGATCATCATCAACTTCCTCTTCAGCTGATGTAGGCTCTACAGAAACATCTTTCTGCGCTGCGCTACTCTCAGGTTGAAGTAAAGGTTCAACAACCTCATCAAGGTCTATCTTCCTCCCAATCAATTCTTTCGAGAGAAACTCTTTCTCAAGAAATGTTCCGTTTTTAGCGACAAATACTTTGCCTTCGGATCTGAGGTAGAAGGTATACCCAACTGTCTCTTTTGGGTATCCTATGAAGACGCATTTCTCCGCTTTGGGTTCCAGCTTTTCAGGCTGAAGCTTTTTGACATAAGCATCACATCCCCAAACTTTAAGAAATGACAGCTTTGGCTTCTTGCCAAACCAAAGTTCATATGGCGTTGTCTCAACGGATTTCGATGGTGCCCTATTTAAAGTGAATGCAGCTGTCTCTAATGCATAACCCCAAAACGATAGTGGCAAATCGGCAAGAGACATCATAGATCGCACCATATCCAATAAGGTTCGATTACGACGTTCGGACACACCATTACGCTGTGGTGTTCCAGGCGCTGTCAGTTGTGAAACAATTCCACATTGTCTTAAGTGACTGCCAAACTCATAACTCAGATATTCTCCTCCTCGATCAGATCGTAGGAATTTAATCTTCTTGTTACGATGATTCTCAACTTCACTCTGAAATTGTTTGATTTTTTCAAACGTTTCAGACTTGTGTTTCATTAAGTAAATATACCCATATCTACTTAAGTCATCGGTGAAGGTGAGAAAGTAACGATAACCACCGCGCGCCTCAATACTCATTGGACCGCACACATCAGTATGTATGATTTCCAACAAGTCACTTGCCCGTTCCATTGTTCCAGAGAACGGCGTTTTAGTCATCTTGCCCATGAGGCATGGCTCGCATGTGTTAAGTGATTCAAAATCAAGTGACTCCAAAAGTCCATCAGCATGGAGCTTCCTCATGCGTTTTACGCCAATATGACCTAAACGGCAGTGCCACAAGAAAGTGGTATTATCATTATCAATTCTACATCTTTTGGCATCAATGTTATGAACATGTGTATCATTACTATCGAGATTCAATAAGAATAAACCCCTCACTTCGGGTGCATGACCATAAAAGATATTACTCATATAAATAGAACAACCATTATTCTCTGATTTAAATGAGTAACCGTCTCGCAATAAACAAGATCCAGATATAATGTTCATGCTTAACGCAGGCACTAAATAACAATTATTCAGGTTCATCACTAATCCCGATGGTAATTGAAGAGCGAGCGTGCCGACGGCGATCACATCAACCTTGGAACCATTTCCCACGCGCATCGTCACTTCATCCTTTGCCAGCCTCTGTCTATTCCGCAGTTCCTGTTTAGAGTTGCAAATGTGAGCAACCGCACCGGTATCAAATACCCAGGCACTACAACGAGAGTTGGTAAGGTACACATCAATAACATGTATATCATATATACCTTGTTTATTGTTGGCCGCCTTCTTGTCAGCCAAATACTTGGGGCAGTTCCGCTTCCAGTGTCCAGTTCCCTTGCAATGAAAGCACACAGTTTCTGGTTTGGGTCCAGCCTTGGGTTTCTTCACGGGAGGAGCAACTGCTTTGCCACTCTTCTTGGAGTTACCCTTCTTACCCTTGCCATTTTTCTTGAAACTAGTGGTTTTATTGACCATCAACACTTGATGCACCTTCTGAATTTCAGACTCAGCGACTTTCAGCATCGCAAACAGCTCGGCGACTGACTTGTTCATCCCGTGCATGTTATAGTTCAACACGAAGCTCTTGTAGCTAGGTGGCAATGATTGAAGAACTCTGTCAGTGATAGACTCAGGCGGAAGGGGCATCCCTAATTCAGCCAGACGGGTGGAGTGCCCAGACATTCTGAGTATGTGATCACTAACAGACCCGTTCTCCTCCATCTTGCAAGTATAGAACTTATCGGAGGTCTCATACCTCTCGATCCGGGCATTCTTCTGAAAGATAAACCTCAACTCCTGGAACATCTCAGATGCTCCATGACGTTCAAAACGTCTTTGAAGTCCCGGTTCTAAGCCATACAAAATTGCACATTGAACTATTGAGTAATCATCAGAGCGAGCCTGCCAGGCGTTCACAACGTCTAGAGACTCAACTGGAGCGGGTGGATCACCAAGCGGTGCATCAAGGACATAAGCCTTCTGGGAAGCCGTAAGGATAATCCTTAGATTACGGGCCCAGTCCACAAAGTTACTTCCATCATCTTTCAACTTAGCTTTCTCTAGGAACGCATTAAAATTCAGGGGTGCTACTGCGCGAGCCATGATCTACAACATAAATATAGCAAAGACAACTTAGACTATTGTTCAAGATAATGAGTTTAGTTAATCATATTACTTAAAAAACTCCCACTCAAATTGACATCCCTCCGGTCATTCGAGTGTCACATGATCCAAATCCACCAACTCAAGTCCGATCATCACGTGAGTTGAGGTGGTTTCATTGGTGAACATCTTCATGTTGATCATATCTACTATATGACTCATGTTCGACCTTTCGGTCTCTTGTGTTTCGAGGCCATGTCTGTACATGCTAGGCTCGTCAAGTTTAACCCGAGTGTTCCGCACATGCAACACTGGCTTGCACCCGTTGTATGCGAACGTAGAGTCTATCACACCCGATCATCACGTGGTGTCTCGAAACGACGAACTTTCGCAACGGTGCACACTCGGGGAGAACACAATTTATCTTGAAATTTAAGTGAGGGATCACCTTATAATGCTACCGTCGTCCTAAGCAAAATAAGATGCATAAAAGGATTAACATCACATGCAAATCATAAGTGACATGATATGGCCATGAACTCGTGCTTTTGATCTCCATCTCCAAAGCACTGGCATGATCTCCATCGTCACCGGCATGACACCATGATCTCCATCATCTTGATCTCCATCAACGTGTCGCCATGAGGTTGTCGCGCCGACTGTTGCTTCCACGACTATAGCTAACTCATAGCAATAAAGTAAAGCAAAAACGGCAAAAATAATTAAAGACAACTCTATGGCTCCTGCCAGTTGCCGTACTCATCGACATGCAAGTCGTGATATTCTATACAATACATGATCATCTCATACATCACATATATCTCATCATGTAATTGGCCATATCACATCACAACATACCCTGCAAAAACAAGTTAGACGTCCTCTAATTGTTGTTGCAAGTTTTACGTGGCTGCTACGGGTATCTAGCAAGAACGATTCTTACCTACGCAAAAACCACAACGGTGATACAAAAATTGCTATTCAACCTTCTCAAGGACCGCCTTTGTCAAATCCGATCCGACTAAAGTAGGAGAGACAGACACCCGCCAGCCATCTTTATGCAACGAAGTTACATGTCAGTTGATGGAACCGGTCTCTCGTAAGCATACGAGTAATGTTGGTCCGAGCCGCTTCATCCCACAATACCGCCGAAACAAGAAAAGACCAAGGGAGGAAGCAATCTGGATATCAACGCCCACAAACTCCTTTGTGTTCTACTCGAGATCTCATCTACACATAGACCTAGCTCAGATGCCACTGTTGGGGAACGTCGCATGGGAAACAAAAAATTTCCTACGCACACGCAAGATCTATCCATGGTGATGAGCATCTACGAGAGGGAGAGTGAATCTACATACCCTTGTAGATCGCTAAGCGGAAGCGTTAAGAAACGCGGTTGATGTAGTCGAACGTCTTCGCGATCCAAATCGCAAGTCGTCCCTCGATCCAAACACGATCTAGCGCCGAACGGACGGCACCTCCGCGTTCAACACACGTACGGCTTGATGACGCCTTCACCTCCTCGATCCAGCGAGCGATGGTGAAGTAGTGGATGAGTTCCGGCAGCACGACGGCGTGGTGATGGTGGTGAGGAACAATCTCTGTAGGGCTTCGCCAAGCACTACGGAGATTGTGACGGGAGGAACTAGAGGGTTAGGGTTGCCGGCACACGGCTTGGGAAATCTTGATGTGTCCCGTGTGATAGCCCTGCCCCTCTATTTATATGTTGAGCCCTGGGGTCTAAACTTGGAGAGAAAGCCTCCAGAAGGTCGGTTTTGCCCGCACAAGGTCGGTTTGGCCCGCACGGAAAGAGTCCCACTCGGATTCCAGCAGTACCGCGTACAAGCGGTAGTACCGCTCATGAGCGGTAGTACCGCTTCACACAAGCGGTAGTACCGCTTACGCGGTAGTACTGCCTTACCAGCGGTAGTACCGCTTAAGGCAGCAGCAAAACTTCCTTTTGCACTTTCCAATACCTCGCGGGCTTTACCCCTTTGGTCCATATAAAGTGTTGCTGCACCCGAACACTTCGGTAAACATCCGGAACCCCTTCCGGTGAATTCCGGAACCCTTCCGGAGATCAAAACACTATTATCACATATATCAATCTTTACCTCCGGACTCTTCCGGAGATCCTCATCATGTCCGGGATTTTATCCGGGACTCCGAACAACCTTCGGTCACCAACACAATAACTCAACTATACTAATCGTCACCAAACGTTAAGTGTGTAGACCCTGCGGGTTCGAGAACTATGTAGACATGACCGAGACACCTCTACGGTCAATAACCAATAGCGGGACCTGGATGCCCATATTGGTTCCTACATATTCTACGAAGATCTATATCGGTCGAACCTCTATGTCAAGGATTCAGTTAATCCCGTATGCTGTTCCCTTTGTTCTTCGGTATGTTACTTGCCCGAGATTCGATCGTCGGTATCTCTATACCTAGTTCAATATCGTTACCGGCAAGTCTCTTTACTCGTTCCGTAATACAAGATCTCGTGGCTAACACTTTAGTCACATTGCTTGCAAGGCTCATTGTGATGTTGTATTACCGAGTGGGCCCTGAGATACCTCTCCGTCACACGGAGTAACAAATCCCAGTCTTGATCCATGCCAACCCAACAGACACCCTCGGAGATACCTGTAGAGCATCTTTATAGTCACCCAGTAACGTTGCGACGTTTGATACACACAAGGAATTCCTCCGGTGTCAGTGAGTTGCATGATCTCATGGTCATAGGAACAGATACTTGACATGCAGAAAACAATAGCAATAAACTGACACGATAATAGGCTACGTTTATAGTTTGGGTCTTGTCCATCACATCATTCTCCTAATGATGTGATCCCGTTATCAAATGACATCTCATGTCCATGGCTAGGAAACCTTCACCATCTTTTGATCAACGAGCTAGTTAACTAGAGGCTTACTAGGGACACAGTGTTGTCTATGTACCCACACATGTATTTGAGTTTCCAATCAATACAATTATAGCATGGATAATAAACGATTATCATGAACAAGGAAATATAATAATAACCAATTTATTATTGCCTCTAGGGCATATTTCCAACACCCCGAACTATCCTCCAACGCCAGGGGTCATGACACTAGCAGATTCGAGTGATCGGAATCTCCGGCTTGCGGTGTGAGTTCTTTTCCCCCCTTTATGATCGGCTGGCTCTAGTCCGGTCGCCGATGATATTTAGTTATTCGAACATATAGTTATCCGGGCATCATAAGTCGCTTAACCTAGAAGGCCAAACGTCAAAGTGTGTACAGTATTTCGTGACAACCTTTCTGACGAAGGGTCGTGGCCCGTCACGACCGCTGAGCCAGTTACAAAAACTTGATTCGCGGCTCGAGGCCGTCTCTCTATTGGTACATCTTATCAGCATGTAGATCGTGTCCTGTTTATTACGGGATATGCTCAATGGCCTGGGTTATCCCACGCGCGCATAACGACACGATTGTTTTGGGAAACGGCGAGGCCTGCGGCGCAGTAAGAGGGAGGCTCTTGGTATTACGGCACCCCATAAAAGGGAGAAAACCCCCAAGACCTATTCACGTTCCAAATCCGCGCCCTCCGCCTCCTCAACCTTTCCAAGCTTCGAGAGTCTAGATCCAGCTCTTCCTCAATCTCCTCTCCGAGCTCGGCCATGGCTGGTTCCGGCTCCATGGGCAAGTGGGAGGTTTCCACCATCACCGACAATGACATCCAAGAGCTCAAGCGTGTCGGCTACCTCTCCGCCGACATCGTCCACCACGCCCCAGAGGCGAACCAGGCGGTGCCTACACCAAAACCGGGCGAGAGGGTGGTGTTCGTCCCCCATTTCATCCGGGGACTGGGCTTTCCGCTCCACCCCTTCGTCAGGGGCCTCATGTTCTTTTATGGACTGGATTTCCATGACCTCCCCCCGAACTCCTTCATGCACATCTCGGCGTTCATCACCGTCTGTGAAGCTTTCCTGCGAGTACAGCCGCACTTCGGCCTGTGGCTCAAAGTATTCAACGTCAAGCCAAAGACAGTTGCGGGCACGCACGCAGATTGTGGAGGGGCGATGATCAGTAAGCTCCCCCGTGTCGAGTGGCCGGACGGCACCTTCATCGACATGGTCAAGATCTGGCAGAAGGAATGGTTCTACATCACCGAACCAAGGAGCGCGGACTGGGCGGCACCTGCCGAGTTCAGATCCGGACCCCCCGCAAGGCTAACCTCGTGGCTCAAGAAAGGCCTTGACTGGGGGTCGGCCGTAGAGGTAAGATCGCTGCAGAAGCGTATCTCCTCGGTGATCGAGGCCAAAATTGAGCTGGTCAACGTTGTCCAGGTCATGCTCCGCCGCCGTATCCTCCCCTGCCAGCATCGGTACTCCCCAATGTGGGCTCACCAGCTCGGGGACCTGGCCACCGTGCGTCACTTCTTCCGCACTACCCACGAGAAATTGTGGAAGGCGCTGTTCAAGCCCCAGAAGAGCTGGCCGGCCGAGGAGGAGGACACCGGTCTTGACGCTGAAACTCCTGCCACCAAGGTATGATGAAACCTTTGATTCTCCGGTTCTGCTTTTTTGACAAAGATCTGAACCCCTTCTCCCTCATCTTCACAGAAATGGCTGAGCAAGGCCACGCAAATCGACTGTTTGGCCCCGCAGCCCGAAGACCCCTGATCGGACCTGTTGACGGAGATGCTCATCGTGGCGCCGTATTCGGCGCCAGAGAAGAAGGAGAAGAAGAAGAAAGGAGAGAAGAAGGAGGCCCGAGAGGGTCTTCGTCAAAGGGGGCTTCCGGACTCTAAGTCTGAGGAGACCCATGCTTCTTCCACTAACGAGGAAGAGCACGAGGACGAGGGGGAGTGCGGCTCCCCCTCACAAGGAAAAGGGCGGCGTCAGCGGACGCCGCGGAGGATCTACCTCCTCCGGCCCCGAAGAGGATGTGCAGGACAAAGGCTGTTCTGGCCGATGATAGCTCGGACTCCGATAAGGAGTCTGAGGATTTTGAGAGGGTCCCCCGAAGGAACCCAAGGGTTAAGCCCCCAGCCCAGAGGTATGAATCCGAAGACCCTCTAGGTTATTTACATAGAGCTTTTAATGCTTAATGGGCGAACGTCTTTCAATTTGCAGCCCACCACGTGATCTCCCCACCGACCAAATCTCGGACGGGGAGTCTCCGCCCACCGACCTGGTGGAAAGTGGGACTGCGTCACATCCTACGCCTCCTGAGGTCTCGAAGGAGGCCGCGGAGGTGTTATCGCGCCGGGCTCCTACTGAGCCGAACACCGGCGGCAGGGGTGACGATGGTATGGCCGAGGTTAATACCTCGGCCGCCGAAGACCAGGAGAAGGAAACTCCCCTGGCAACTGAAGAGGGGGAACGGCGTTCGGCCCAGCCCCCTCCGAGGACATCTCCAGAGCGCTCTATGCCTCCGGAGGTGCCAGCCCAATCTCCGACCGGAGGGAGGGTTGGCGGGTCAACACCGGTGCCGCCCATGACTGGGTGGCCGGTGTTCGCACACGAACGCGTCACGCGTACCCTCGACGCCGGGGGTGATGCACCGCAGCTCACGTCGAAGGAGGTCCGTCCGGCAGCGCGGTACGCAACCAAACCGGCGGACGCTTTTGAGACCCGACGCACCGCTTCTCCGGGATGGAACCCGTCAGGAGTCACGGATGGACGATGGGCTGCCCTAGGTCGGTTCGCCCGCCCCTAGAGCCTCGAGGATCGCTGCCCTTCAACACGAAGAACGAACGAAGAACGAGAGAGAAAGAACAAGGGAGAGATGTAAAAGCTAGGGTAAAAAGTAGTAGATTGATTTGTTCGATTGTGTGTTGTTTCAATCGGCCATCACCTCTTCTATTTAAGAGGGGGTTGGACTTCCCGTACAGGACACGGACCCAGATTTCCTTCCAAAGGGTCAAAAAACGCAGCCAAACTCGGACTTTCCGATCTGCCCGAATCTGCGCGGCTATAGGCAAGCGGTAGTACCGCTTCTGGGCACGGTAGTACCGCTTAAAGCGGTAGTACCGCTCTGAGTACCGCTCTACTTCCGCTTAGGGTCTCGAGGGTCCAGAAACGTGTAGAGAAGAACTTTCCCAAGCGGTAGTAGGCGCGGTAGTAGGAGCGGTAGTACCGCTTATTGGCACGGTAGTACCGCTCTCTGCTGTAGCACCAATCTTGCAACGGCCGTAACTTTTGCATACGATCTCGGATTGAGACGATTTTTATATCAAAATCGACCGATTCGACGAGACGAAGACAATCCGTGTAGAAACTTTTCTCATATGAGGCCGTCTTGGGGGCGTAATTAGCCGAATAATGTTCTGGATAAAACATCCCAGTACTTCGAACACAACTTCGGCCTTAGAGATGAGATCGGATGGCTATGGCCCAAATATTAAAGTTTCTCCTTTCGACGATACGGAACTTTCTCACCTTGAGCACTTTTCCATTTGAGGCCTTTTTAATTATGTTTTTGACCATGCCAAAATCTGGTGTCAACACATGCCCCCCTGTTTTTCGGCAAAGCTTGCGCGCCGAAAAATAATTTGTATCATATTGGATCTAAGAACGATGTCAACACTCCATCGGCCCTTTATATGTGCTTAGGGCGATAATCATATATCGGCCATGTTTGCTCTTAGGGCGATAATCATATATCCGCCATGTTTGTGCTTAGGATGATAAGTATACATCTTGAAGTCGATTGCCACCATCCCGAACCGGCGTAGATTCAAAATCCTCCATCTCATCTTTATCTCCCAATGTGTATATTGGACTTAAAATTTCCTCAATTAAAGGGGATGTTTCAGGTGGCGTGGACGATGTAATAAGGGCTGCATCATCCTTTTTTGGTGGCGTAGGTGCTGTTGTAGCTAGTGTAGAGGCATCTGCGTTCCCTTTTTGTTTAGGCCTCCACACTTGTTTTGTGGGCGCCACGGGCCGAATTTTATTGAACAATTCGTCCTTTTGCTCTTCTACTTCATGTTCCGCCTTCTCGCGGCTCCTCATGCGTTGTAATCTCCTTTTTTGTGTCTTGGACAGACCGGGAGGACACCACTTAGGTTGAATATACTTGGGATCCTTAGATTCTGCTTCGCTTGGAGAATTTTTTGTTGGCCGATTAGCACCATGGCTTGAATGGCCTTGTGTAGGATAATAAAGCTTTTTGTGAGCAGGCCTTCTAGGTGTTGTCCACCCCATATGAAAAGCATAAGGAGCCATTGGGGGCTGCCCCCATCCTCCATTGAAGTCTCCCATGTAATATGGCGCATAGGGGGGTGGTAGCATCCATGGTGCCAGTGCCCATGACCCATATGGCCTTGCTTAGTGTCGCGACTCTTGCTTCGGAGGTGATCTTGAACGCTTTGAATATGATGGCCGATTAGAGCTAGAACCGGCCGCTTGACTTGCATATTTGGATAGCAACATATCAAAAGTTGGCTTGATTCGCTTGCGCTTAGCTTCACTCTTTTTACACTTGCCAACTTCTGAATTCTTGGGCTTGATAAATTCAACATGAGTATCCTCTTGTACTTGCGGTTGCCCCCCGAGTGCAGGATTTTTTATGGTGATCTTGATTACCTCTCCACCATCGGATTGCTTCTCAAGCACGACTTGCCTCCCCAAGATCTTGTCGCCATCTTCGTTCTTCCTGGGCTCACCAATGACAATATTATCTTTATTAGCTGATTCGGCTATGTTAGGCCGAATTAACATTTTCTTCCCCTCCAAAGTCATGGTATTCATTGGGAAGGGTTGTCTATCAACTTGCATCTCAGAAAAACTCAATCGTCTGTCATTAATGGCCGATTGTATCTGTCTCCGAAAAACATTGCAATCATTAGTAGCATGAGAAAATGAATTATGATATTTGCAATAAGCACGCCGTTTCAGCTCCTCAAACGGCGGTATGGTGTGTGATATTCTAATCATCTTTTCTTGCAAGAGAGCATCAAATATTCTATCACACTTGGATATATCAAAAGTAAATTTCATCTCCTCATCACGATTCTTACGAATCGGCTTAAGAGCATTGCATGCATAGGGTTTGGCCTTTGAGGACCAAACAAATTCAGTGGTACAGACATCAACCTCATCGTCCGAATATTCATCATTATAATCAAGCATATGCATTCTAGGACGATCAGTTGTTGACCTATGAATCTCTTTACTTCGGCTTTCTTGAGCCAAAGCTTTCTGCAAGACTTGGTTAATATTTAAAAACTCATAACTTTCTAGCCTCTCCTTAATGTGAGTTTTCAAACCATTAAGGACAAGATTCGCCAAGTATCTTTCGGTTATCACTAAGCTATAGCATCGGTTTTTTATATCTCTAAATCTTTTGACATAATCGGTGACTGATTCATCATGCTTTTGCCTAACCGATGTAAGATGCGATAACTTAAGCTCATTGTCGCCACTATAAAAATGATCATGAAACTTTTGCTCTAGTTACGACCATAAGAGAATTGAGCCAGGTGGCAAAGCAGCAAACCATGAAAATGCGGTGCCAGTTAAAGATAAGGGAAATAACCGCACTTTCAATTCTTCTATGGAACTTGCTTCACCCAACTGTGCTAGATACTGACTCACATGCTCCCAAGTTGTTTTTGTGCCCTCCACTAAATTTGACAAAATCAGGAACCTTATAACCTGGAGGGTACAAAACTGCGTCGAAGTGTTCAGGATAAGGCTTTTGATACACACGACTCTTTACTTTCGGCTCGTTTCCGAAAGTTTCTTGAAACATCTTATGCAAATCCTCCCTTAATTTGGCTAAAATTGGATCCGAGGTACATGAAGATGCTTGTGGTAATGACATAGGAGCAACTTGGGAACTAGCTAGTGATGCAACTTGTGGAGTAGGCGCCGAAACATAATTCGGCGGAAGACCAAACATGCTTGTATTCATAGGTGATGTGACAAAGTAATTCGGCGTAGACGCCGAATTGGGCACACTCATAATAGGATTAGGGTATGCAGGTGCGGCCACAAGTTGATTGGTTTGGCTAGGATAAAAATTCATCGGCAAATTGTAATGTTGTTGCATGGGAGGTGCCGATGAAATAGGTAAAGTTGGATTAGGTTTTTCTGGGTTAATGGATACACCAACATTACCACTAGATGACGGCGGCATATTTTTCTGAGCATTGGTATTTGCCACGAAAGAATTGTACGCCATCACATTACCCTTACTAACAAGACTTTCAATCACAGCCAGTTGCTCAGGAGAAAAAACTTTGCTCACAGTGATTTCATCTTGTTCATCAATGGGAGGAGGTAACCTGATTTCTCCAATCGGAGTGATGTTGCCTTGGCGGTCCTTCTTGAAACTTGAAAGAAACGCCTCCAAATCCTCCTCCTCGCGCTTCTTCTTGAGCGCTTCAAAAGCCTCTTCACGCTGTTTCTTGAGCGCTTCGTAGGCCTGGCGATGTTCCTCCGATAGCTCATCAAGACCGGGCTTAATGATGTTATCGGCGCTAACTTCTGAGGGCTGGGGAAGATTTGACATGGTTGATGATGATTCTTGATCTTTCGTCCCCAGCGGAGTCGCCAAAAAGTGTGTTCGCACACGAACGCGTCACGCGTACCCTCGACGCCGGGGGTGATGCATCCCAGCTCACGTCGAAGGAGGTCCGTCCGGCAGCGCGGTACGCAAGCAAACCGGCGGACGCTTTTGAGACCCGACGCACCGCTTCTCCGGGATGGAACCCGTCAGGAGTCACGGATGGACGATGGGCTGCCCTAGGTCGGTTCGCCCGCCCCTAGAGCCTCGAGGATCGCTGCCCTTCAACATGAAGAACGAACGAAGAACGAGAGAGAAAGAACAAGGGAGAGATGTAAAAGCTAGGGTAAAAAGTAGTAGATTGATTTGTTCGATTGTGTGTTGTTTCAATTGGCCATCACCTCTTCTATTTAAGAGGGGGATGGACTTCCCGTACAGGACACGGACCCAGATTTCCTTCCAAAGGGTCAAAAAACGCAGCCAAACTCGGACTTTCCGATCTGCCCGAATCTGCGCGGCTATAGGCAAGCGGTAGTACCGCTTCTGGGCACGGTAGTACCGCTTAAAGCGGTAGTACCGCTCTGAGTACCGCTCTACTTCCGCTTAGGGTCTCGAGGGTCCAGAAACGTGCAGAGAAGAACTTTCCCAAGCGGTAGTAGGCGCGGTAGTAGGAGCGGTAGTACCGCTTATTGGCACGGTAGTACCGCTCTCTGCTGTAGCACCAATCTTGCAACGGCCGTAACTTTTGCATACGATCTCGGATTGAGACGATTTTTATATCAAAATCGACCGATTCGACGAGACGAAGACAATCCGTGTAGAAACTTTTCTCATATGAGGCCGTCTTGGGGGCGTAATTAGCCGAATAATGTTCTGGATAAAACATCCCAGTACTTCGAACACAACTTCGGACTTAGAGATGAGATCGGATGGCTATGGCCCAAATATTAAAGTTTCTCCTTTCGACGATACGGAACTTTCTCACCTTGAGCACTTTTCCATTTGAGGCATTTTTAATTATGTTTTTGACCATGCCAAAATCTGGTGTCAACAGCCGGCCATGATGGAGGAAGCTTTATCCGGCTCCTCCATTGCCGAAGATCACCGCGCCCTTATGGGTGCGGTTTTGCAAGGCATTCGGTCCGTTGATAGCGCACTGAAAGAGGCCTTCAACGGTCTTTTGACGGGCTTCAAGGTGAGCCACGTAATACTCTTATTTTCAAAAAAAGTTTAATTTTCCTAGTTTATGCAGTCCTTATAAGTGTAGTAGCCCCCGAGCCCTGGGTGAGTTTGAAAAACCCACCCGGGGGTCAAATGCCAGAATTTTAGAAACGATGCTCAAGGCACCCCTTGACCTTTACTACTCTAAGAGCTCCGGGGAGTACTTAGCAGAGGGTCTGAATCCCACAGCTCAGAAGTTTTAATGCACATAAGTTTTTTTTGTAGGCCTCGTCATCAGCGGCGGCCTCCAACGCAGTGGAGCTTGCCGAGCTAAACCGGAAGCTCAAGAGCTCCGATGAAGAGCTCGATCGGCTGAACAAGAGGTTTGACGAGACTCAAGGTGAGTCCGAATTGTACCATTCGGCCTACCGTCTATCCTCATTGATTGAGGTATTCGGATTGTTATTCCTAAGTGTTATTTTACTCATGGTTACCACAACCGTGGCCACGGAGGTCGAGAACCTCAAGGCCGAGTTGGCAAAGGCGAGGCAGGAGGCCGCGGATGAGAAGGCGGCGGCCGAACGAGCGGCAGCCGAACTGTCGGCGTTAAAAGCCGTGAGCGACAAGCATGAGGCCCGGGTGGTAGAGGTGCAGCTGGAGCTCAAGGATGCCAGCACGAAGTGCGAGGCCCTTGAGCAAAAGAATGGGGACCAGGCCACCGAACTATCCTCGCTGAAGTCCGAACTTAAGTCAGAGCGAGTTGAAAGGTGGTTCTTTGAAGAAGAACTCCGCCAAGTCAAGGCAAACGCAGATGGTAAGCCGTACTTACTGCAGTGTGCCTTTGGTGGTAACAGGTTTGCATTGCTCACCCGGGTGTGGCGTTCCTCAGGCGCCTTTACGGACCTTCCGAGGAGTGCGGCGAACGCGAATAGATACTTCGCCTCTCGGGATGGGGATGTCGAGCGTCGGTTGTTCTGGGCGCAATTTCAAGCCCCCGAGCATCCTCCCCTCTTGAGCAAGCAGATGAAGCAGTTAATGGAGCTGCACAGGATGGCGGAGCCGGCCATGAGAGACCTCTGCATCCGGCTGTGGCCTGCAGAGTCGTTGCCGAGCAGTTATTTCGGCTTGGTGCAGAAACTGTGCGACGCTGCGCCTCGGATTGACGCTATAAAGCGTTCGACATGCATCGAGGGAGCTCGGATGGCCTTCGCAAGGACAATGGTACACTGGCCGAAGATCAAGCCGACCGAGATGGCCACCGCGCCTCCGCCCCCTGGAAAGGAGCATAGGCGCCCCGAGAAATACTTTCCCACCGTGATGGATGGTGCTCGGGCGATAGAAGCTCAATGCCCTAAAGATGTAATGTATGAATGAATGTTTTGTCATGTATCCGATGACTATTCCGCTTTATAATGCGGTTGCATGGTTTATCATGTCTTTAAGCTGTGTATTATTTTGACTCCTGTGTGGCCATTTTATCTAAAAGTTGCGAGTCGTCGGCTTCAACCCCCATGTAGATACTACGCGAGGTGTTTCTACCGCCGCACTGTCACCCTTTAGCCGATGTATCGGTGCCCGAACGCGGTAGTGCGAGGGGAACAAGGCAATCGGACTATGATGCTTTAGTGCTTTCACTTAGCCGTAGGAGCTTGACTGCGGGGGCTGATAACGAGCCCCCAGTGTTTTGTGATATTCGGATAAGCCGAGGTTGAAACCAGCATCACATGGTTTGTAATAGTACAAACCCCTCATATAACACGGAATAACCTCTATCGATTTTTAGTTTGACACTTATACTCGGATTGCAGACCAGTTCTCGCTTATTATGACAGTCAGTTTTCGGCTTTCTCCACTGAAGCACTTGACCAGGCGAGCTGGAAGCACAATCGTAGTGGTTCTCCCTTTACCCTGTTAGCCGAACGAGCGGAACGTAAGAGGGCAAACACAGGAGCCGGGCAACCCAACCATTGACCCAAGACATAATTCGGAACCGATTCATATAAAGCAACATCCGAGATGCCGAACACGTAAATAATAGTGCCGGGGTGATGCTTGGGGCAATTCTTATAGTCAAGCCCCGGGTCTATTAGCCGGTCGCATCATGACATGTACCGAACGGCTTTGCTGTTGGCGTCGGTGAGAAGAGAAATAGAGTATGTGACATAAAATACAGCGAGGAGGCCGTAAAGGATGGTCTTTTATTTCTGATGAATTCTTACAACTCAAACTGCCGAAGCAACTGTTACAGGTAGGGTGAAATGAAAAATAAAGTTTTACAAAGGAGAGGTTTTACCCGGGGTCTTCGATAGGTGGCTTGACATCCTCAATTTGCCCTATCACATGTCTGCTCCTTTGCTCCTGAGGGGGGTTGCGTTTCTTTAGAGGTGATTGCTATCGACGAACGGACCTTGGGAAGAAGATCTTGAGAAGTCGCCGCGGTGCGGATGAGCTTTACGCTTGGACGGTCCTAGATGGTACGTGTGGTTTGTCCGAAGACATGTGTTGGCAGTAGTTCGGTCCAGCCGAGCACTTTGCCTTTCATAGAGGGTCCCCACAGCAGCCCATGGTATTTTGAGCGCGAAGTTGTGCCTTCTTGGCACATATTTTGCGGGAAGTAGGGCTGTGTTGTGGGGGGCGTATCCCTATTTTTGTTGGGCGGATGATGATTCCGGGAGTTCGGGTTGAGACCGAGCTCGTTTACCATCATGACGTGCCTTTATGGCTGATTTGGGCGTCGGCCTATCATCGCCGTGTTGGAATTCAGCTGCCAGGGCCGCTGTGTGTTCCTCAGTTCGGAGAGAGCGCTCTGTGTTGCTGTTGACAGTAATAACCCCCCTTGGCCCGGGCATCTTAAGCTTCAGGTACGTGTGGTGGGGGACGGCGTTAAAGCGAGCGAACGCCGTGCGGCCAAGTAGGGTGTGATAACCGCTGCAAAAAGGGACAATGTCGAAGATCATGTCTTCGCTGCGGAAGTTGTCGGGCGAGCCGAACACTACTTCCAGGTTCCCGGTGCCCGAGCAGCGGGCTTCGACGCCTGGGATCACTCCTTTAAAGGTAGTGTTGCTAGGTTTGATCCTTGACGGATCTATACCCATCTTTTTCACCGTGTCTGAGTAAATCAGATTAAGGCTACTTCCTCCGTCCATTAGGACTCTAGTGAGGTGATACCCATCGATAATGGGGTCTAGGACGAGGGCTGCCGAACCTCCGTGACGGATACTGGTCGGATGATCCCGTCGGTCGAAGGTGATCGGGCAAGCCGACCATGGGTTATACTTCGGGGCTACGGGCTCTACGGCGTAGACCTCCCGAAGGGCGCGCTTCCTCTCCTTTTTTGGTATGTGAGTTGCATATATCATGTTCACAGTTTTTACCTCTGGAGGGAACTGCTTTTGTCCCCTATTGCTTGGACCGCGGGGCTCGTCATCGTCCTCGCTGCGTGGGCTCTTGCCTTGGTCCTCGGCTGCGAGTTTGCCAGCTTGTTTGAATACCCAACAATTACGGTTGGTGTGGTTGGCGGGCTTGTCTTGGGTGCCATGGATCTGGCAGGGCCTATCCATAATTTTGTCCAGCGTGGTAGGTCCGTCTCGATTTCCTTTAGAAGGTTTCTTCCGCTGTCCGGATTTTGGGTTGCGGAAACCGGCATTGATGTCCGTGTCCTCCGCATCGCCGTTATTGTGTCAGCGTTTGTTTTTGTTATGTCGTGGTTTCCCGTTTCCATCCCGGACTTCGGACGTGCCGGGGTCTTCGGGGTTATGGCTTCGTCGAGCTAGCCAGTTATCCTCACCCGCGCAAAAGCGGGTCATAAGTGAGGTAAGGGCGGACATTGTCCTCGGCTTATCCTGGCCGAGCTGACAAGCTAGCCACTCGTCCCGGATATTATGTCTGAAGGAGGCTATTGCCTCGGTGTCCAGGCAGTCGACGATCTGGTTTTTCTTGGTCAAGAACCGATTCCAAAATTGCCGAGCCGATTCTCCAGCTTTCTGAACAACATTGCTCAAGTCGGAGGAGTCCGGTGACCGGACATAAGTGCCCTGGAAATTAGATCGGAAGGCACCCTCGAGCTCTTCCCAGCTTCCGATAGAATTCTCGGGGAGACTGTTTAACCAGTGCCGAGCTGGCCCCTTAAGTTTTAGGGGCAGATACTTGATGGCGTGGAGATCATCTCCTCGTGCCATATGAATGTGGAGGAGGAAGTCCTCAATCCACACGGCTGGGTCTGTTGTCCCATCGTATTGTTCTATGTTAACGGGTTTAAACCCTTCAGGGAACTGATGCTGCATCACCTCATCGGTGAAGCACAATGGGTGGGCAGCGCCTCTGACCCGAGCTATGTCATGCCTATGATCGGCGGTAGGTCGGGCCCGGTATTGTTCTCGACCTCTATCGTTGCGGTCGAGCCAAGACCGGTGCCCGTCCCGTCTAGCGGGGGGGGAGTACCCTCTAGATCCGTAGATGGATCTTGTGCGGCCTGCTCTATAATCCAGGTCCTGTCGTAAGTCATACCTGTCTTTGGGCCCTGCTGGCTCCTTTCCTCTCCTGCGGGGTACCGCAGGTCTGTACTCGGCCTCGCCGGCCGTTCTATCCCATCCTCGGGGAGGGCGGTCTGGTCGGTCGTACGGAGTATGCCTGGGAGGCGATGTTTCAAGGGCCTCATCATCGAATTGCGGCAGCAGCCACCGGCGCGGGTAGCTCTTAGGTTGGTCCGGTAGGTCGGAACCGTACCCCTCTTCGGCTGCCAAGATCCTCGTCCATCTATCATTGAGGGTGTCTTGTTCGGCTCTGAGCTGCTGTTGTTTTGCCTTCAGGCTTTGGGCGGTGGCTAGAAGCTGCCGCCTAAACCGTTCCTGATCCACAGGGTCTTCGGGGACGGTGAAATCTTTGGCTTCCAGGATGTCTTCCTCCTCGACAGGGGGGAGGTAGTTGTCATCCTCATAATCATTAGGATCATCGGTGTCGCGCCGATTTTCGGGCCTTTCCTGGTCCTCTAGTGGCTGTTCGGGGGCTTCAGGGTCGCCGAGGTCTTCCGGGGTGTCGTTTTCCCCGGTGCCTGCAATGGCTGCAATTCCCTTGTTTGCCTTAAATTGTTTGCGCTGTCAAGGCGCCTCACCGGATTTATCGCCATTCTTCTTAGGGGTGCGATCGCCCTTATCGTCGGGGGTGTCTACCATGTAGACGTCGTAGGTGGAGGTGGCAGTCCATCGCCTAGTGTTGACAGGGGTGGGGGCGCCGTCCTCTTCATCCATGTCTTCTGCCTCCTCGGAGGCGTAGTCCAGCATATCGGTTAAGTCTTTGATAGTGGCTACCAAGTGGGTGGTGGGTGGGTTGAGAAATTCCCAATGACCCGCCTCCATACCGATCTGAGCAAGGGTCGAGGTCGGGTCGTCTGTGATTTTCATTGATAGGATTCGATCCAGCGCCTCGTTGATCGTCGAGAGCTCGATCGGATCGATCTGCCTAGGACTTTCGGAGTTGACCTCCAACGTGTCCGTACGAAGAGTGTGTTCGGCAGGGGCCGACCCCTGATCCTCAGGTACTGTAACCGGATCCGGACTAAGAGCCAAATCATCGGTAGGGATAGACCTGAGGGCGGGGTCGAGAAGGAGAGCCGAAGTTAAGGCTTCGGAGACTTCGGGCTTTTCAGATGAGATTGCGATCCCAGCGAATGAAAGATCGCCCCGGGAGTCAACGGAGAACTCTAGGTTCCCGAATCTGATCTCCTAATCGGCGGCGAGACTCCCGACCCTTCCAGGGTGGCCGGTCGGGTCGGCGTGCAGCACGATGTTGCCGACAGCGAAAATCTGTCCGAGGGCGAAGGAGCCCCCGGCACGGACTTCATCGCTAATGATTAAGCGAGCCATCAATTCCTGTTGGTACCCCACAGCGGAGCTCTCAATGATAGCACCAATGTCGTTGTCAAAACCGGCGGATCTCGGGTAGGGGGTCCCGAGCTGTGAGATTAGGATCGGTGGTTAACAGGGGACGAACGAGACAATGTTTACCCAGGTTCGGGCCCTCCTATGGAGGTAAAACCCTACGTCCTGCTTGGTTGTATTGAAGTGTATGAAGATTACAGAGTCGATCTACCTCGAGATCAAGTAGACAAAACCCTAGATGAGCTTGTCTGCCCTCTACAATCTAAACCCCCTGGTTTATATAGACACCGGGGGTACCTAGGGTTTACAGATGATAAGTCTCCTACCGGATGTGAAGACGTCGATCCTCTCATCTTGACTTGGAGTGCACGCCGCGTCTTCGGAGGTTTCCTTCCAGAATACGGGGTAGCCACACACCCCACCCCTTCCTGCGATAACCGAAGAGCGGCCCACCAAGCCGGCCTATGAGAGATAGGCCGGCGGCCCGAGGACCCCTCAGTCCGGGACTTCCTCAGTGGTACAATGAGAAAATGGACCAACCACATCAACAACTCTGTCTACAGTTGTGTTTTAGGGATCAGCATCAATTCAGAGATGCTTTGTTGAATTTACACATCACTCACAACAGGAATTTCAAGTATCATAGGAATTCTGATCAGAGGATAATTGTTGAGTGTAGAGAAAAACAATGCCAGTTCTTTATGGTGGCAGCAGTTACAAAAGGGGAGAAAGCCTTTGTAATTAAGAAGATGAGACTAGAGCACACTTGCCCTAGTACTACTGAGACCACCAGGGTGAGTGCTAAGTGGCTAGCACAGAAATATGAGCACCTCTTCAGATCTGATCCAACTACTGGCATTCAGACTATAATTGATGCCTGCATGGAAAAATATGGTGTAGATGTGCCCAAGTCCATGGCATACAGGGCAAAGAACATAGCTATTGAAGCTGTGTTAGGAGATCACAAGAAGCAATATCCTAGGCTTAGAGAGTATGCTCATACTGTCATGGACACAAACCTTGGGAGTAGAGTAATAGTTATTACCGTTACTACAATACCAACTGAAAAAATTCCCCACCTAGGCCCAAGATTTCATGCCATGTTCTTTTGCATCAATGGAGCAAGGGAGGGGTTTCTCAAGGGGTGCAGGCCATTCATTGGTTAGTTTCTGAACCTTGTGCACCACTTACATATTGTATCTCATTTAAATGTATTTAATTTTTTGAAATGTTGATTATGCAGGTGTTGATGGATGCTTTATTAAGCTCACTACTGGTGCTCAACTCCTTGCTGCCACTAGTAGAGATGGCAACAACAATATATATCCACTCGCATTTGCCATAGTTGGACAAGAGGACACACCTAGTTGGTGTTGGTTTCTACACCAACTCAAAATTTGCCTAGGGGGAGAAGTGGGACAGTTTGGACCATATACTATAATGTCAGATAGACAAAAGGTATGTGTATGCATATTTCATTTTGTTTTGCACAAGTGTTTACATTGGCTTGCAACACTTTAATTTGTTATCTTTCTTCTAGCTTGTAGCTTAGACTTGTTAAATTGTGTGTATCAGGGGTTACTGAATGCAGTGAATGTTGTGTTTCCAAACTGCAACCAAAGATTCTACCTTAGGCATTTATATGCAAATTTCCAGAATGCTGGGTTTAGGGGGGAAGATCTTAAGAAGTGCATGGATAATGCTAGCTATGCCTACAATGAACACAAATTTAATATTGCAATGAATGATCTCAGAGCTGAAAGTGAGGAAGCTTGAAATTGTCTTACTGCAATACCAAAAAAAACTTGGGCAAGGCATGCGTTTGACACAAACTGCAAGACTGACTTGGTAGTGAACAACTTGTCTGAGGTGTTCAACAAGTACATTCTAGATGTTAGGAGAAAACC
Source organism: Elymus sibiricus (assembly GCA_039707655.1). Classification (NCBI taxonomy): domain Eukaryota; kingdom Viridiplantae; phylum Streptophyta; class Magnoliopsida; order Poales; family Poaceae; genus Elymus; species Elymus sibiricus. The sequence goes on from CM077675.1 coordinate 137,637,347, forward strand.
TATAAGGACAATGTGTGATGGGATAAAAGATAAGCAGATGGTGAGGTGGCACAGGAACAGAGAGAGTGGAAAGACAGCAAGATGGATGATAACACCTCATTACAGTGAGAAGCTAGAGATTGAGAAGGAGAGGGCCAAATATTGCAAGCCAATACAAGCTGGGGTGAACTTATGGCAAGTTACAAGTGGGCAGCAAACACATGCTGTCAACTTGGAAGTTCAGACTTGTGGATGCAGGAAGTGGGACCTTAGTGGCATCCCATGCAACCATGTCATCTCTGCAATAAACAAGGCTAAAAGGTTTCCAGAGGATTATGTCAGCAAATTCTTCAAGAAACAATTTTATGTGGCAGCTTATGAACCAATGATCTTTCCTGTTCCTGGTGAGCATGATTGTACAAGGACCCCTGGTCCAGACATAGAACCACCTGCATTTAAAGTGAAGAGAGGAAGAAAGAAAGAAAAGAGGATCAAGGGCAAATTTGAAGTACCAAAGCCAAAAGACACTTCAAGAATGGGGACTATAACATGTGGCAATTGTGGTCTCCAAGGGCATAGGTATACAAGCTGTCTTAAACAGTTGAAGCCTTAGCTAGCTTTGAGGAAGAACAAACATGTGGTAACAAAAGTGGAACCCTTCAAGTATACTACTTTTTCCTTTCTTGTACATTTCTTTCCTTCCAGTATTATTAATTGTTTTCCCTGTGTATGCAAGGCTACTCCAAGCAACTCACAGCCAAGAGCTACTGGTCATGCTCCCACACCACCATCAACACAGGCAAGAGCTGTTGCTCCTACTCCTACACCACCACCATCTGGAAGAGGAGGAGCTGGCAGAGGAGGAGCTGGCAGAGGAGGAGCTGGCAAAGGAGGAGCTGGGAGAGGTGCTGGCAGAGGAGGTGCTGGCAGAGGTGTTCCAAGGCCATTCACCGCCCCTAAGCAATCTGCTGCCTCCACTTCTGGTGCTATTCCTACTGATGGTACACACACTGGATGGATGGCCTACTTCACTGCTAGTGGTGCTGGAAGATCTGCCATGTAATGTTGAACTAATGCTAGAGTTTGTTGTTATTTTGGTTCATGGTACAATGTGTTGTTATGCTACAAAGTGATGCTGAACTTGATGGTGTTGTTCATGGATTTATGACATCAGTCTAATTGATGGTTTTGTACATGATTTGATGCCTCTGTTGTTTACTTTTGTTATGTGGATGCATATGTTGATGATTATGTTGATGGATACGTTGTTATTTGTCCAAGGATATGTTGATGATCATATATTGATGATTATGTATATGTTGTTATTATGTTGATATATTATGTTGATGATTATGTGGATGGAACCACCAAAACCCATCACTGAGGGTTTAGGGTTCCTCGGGGTCGACGGAACCACCAAAACCCATCAATGAGGGTTTAGGGTTCCTCGGGGTCGACGGAACCACCAAAATCCATCACTGAGGGTTTAGGGTTCCTCGGGGTCGACGAAACCACCAAAATCCATCACTGAGGGTTTAGGGTTCCTCGGGGTCGACGGAACCACCAAAATCCATCTCTGAGGGTTTAACGTTCCTCGGGGTCGACGGAACCACCAAAATCCATCTCTGAGGGTTTAACGTTCCTCGGGGTCGACGGAACCACCAAAATCCACACAACTCATAAATCACACCAACTCACATATCACAACTCAAAAAACATACCAACACAAAGCTCACAATTCCCATAAACCTCACAATTGCCATAAACCTCACAATTCACAATTAATACTCACAACTCACAAAGGATACTCACAACTCACAAATAATACTAGCACAAAGCTCACAATTACCATAAACCTAACAATTAGTACTCACAATTCACAATTCACAATGAATACTCACAAATCACCTAAACAACACCAATCACAAATGATACCAGCACAAAGCTCACAATTACCATAAACCTAACAATTACCATAAACCTCACAATTCACAAATACATAGTGGAGTTCAAATGCTTAGTTCAACATACTAGAACCATGGTTCACAAATACATAGTGGAGTTCAAATGCTTACATTCATCCTTTGCTCACAAAGGATGGATAGCACCATTAATAGATACATACACGGCCAGAGTCTTAGAATTAGTACAACCATACAGTACACAACCATAGTTAACTAGGTCACTGCTGTTCCATCCTACCCAAAAGGCCAGCAATGCCCACTACTCTCATATTCATCTTGTTCATTTCTGTAAGATGGTCAGGATGCTTCGGCTCACCTGATCCATCCATCTGCAAGCTGCAGATAAAGCCTCAGCTTGCAGAGCACGCACCCACCGACCCGCCCTGCTATATTTTCTTCAAGGCTAGGACGACGACGGTTTGGTCTTCTCCTTCTCGAGGTGCCCGGCGACGCAGCGCGTGTACTCCTCAAACAGCGTGTCGAGCATGTGCTCTCCGAAATGGCTCGCGACCAGGGACTCCTTCACCGATCTGATGCACTTGGCGGCGTTGACGCTGCTACGGGCGCTGTCGAGCACGCCGTCTCCCTCCGAGTCGTCGTAGGGGTCCCAGTTCTGCTCGAAGATCTTCATATGAGCCACGTCGAATGCGCCGCTTTCCTTCACCGACGCCACCACCTCGCCGACCGACGGCCCGTAGGCCGGTAAGTTGAAGGAACTTACTTTCTCCTTCTCCACAACGCCCTATATGGATTCTCAAAATTTTAAGATTCTCAAAATCAAGGCCCAGTTCTGCTCGACCAGCAAATGGATTCTCAAAACTTATTTAAATTCATTTGCTGTAAAACTGAATGTTAATTAGGAATTAGTATAACTTGATATGCTCTACTCTTATTTACCTCCATGACAAGAGATTGTAGCGATTGTGAAAGCAAGTCGAAGAGATGGTTGAGATCTCCAGCATACACGTCCTCGTCCTTCCTCCCAAGAAATGTTAGCACCATCTGCCCGCCAAACACAAGTTCTTCGTGGCGAAGCCTCAGGAACAAAGAGAAATCCTTCCTGAAGTGCTCTTGGAATAGCTTCACCACCGACGGTGGTGTATTTTTGTCGATGTACATGTTCTCTCCATTTAGGTACACTTCTCTTTTGCCCTCCAGACCCTCCGGCACCTATGTATGTATGCATGTCAGCGTGTAACTAGAATTTCATAGAAATTTTCCTCTAAGTATAGCATTACTCGCTGCAATTCAACATATACCCGAGAGCGCCGATGGAGGCAGTAGGAGGAGTGGAAGAGATGGACACTTTGACGAGGAAAAAGCCTGACGTAGTAGGAGTCTGGCACCGGACGCGGATTTTTAAGGCTTGGGCACCCGGGCCTAGTTATCCTGGGCGTTGGTTCGCGGCTGAGTTTATCGAGATACGCGTCAGGCAGAAGCTGGTTAGCAGAGTTATTAACAGCTACGCATGCGTGGGACTTCGTAGGGACCGGGCCATGGGTACTGTAGCATCTTGTTCATATCTGTAGCCTAAAGACCGAAGCATGCATATCAAAAACAAACGACAGCACGCAGACTCCTCCCACCGTTGTTTCGATTTCCGTATGACAGCGTCCAAAAATTCGGGATATGGAGCCGAAAAAATCCTGAAATAAATCTGTACAAGGTACACAATCAGACTCTCATGTTCCTAACTCAGAAAAGGTATATATAGAGTCGGTCGTGATTCTATGAACAATTTTTTATTGTAAGTTGTGTTTGAGAAATCTGAGTGTAGGTATGTATGGCAGGGACAACAAAAAGTAGGGGCAAATGTGCTTAGCACATGTCCAGTACTGTTTTCTTTTTCGGAAAATGTCCACAAATTTTGCAAAGTACTGTAGAAGAAAATAGCCCGTCCATAGTAGTAGTGCGCAAACATGGGCGAGAACGTTCTCCACCTTCACATACTCATTCGCGTGGGAAGTTGTGCGCTTCTGACTGGATGGATGAACTGAAAGAAAAATAGAAATGGTAAAAGAAGGGACGAGAGCTCTGCAGCAGACATGCACGCTGTGCGCCTTTTTTTTTTTTTTAGACAATCTCGCCACACTTTATTTATGCAGTCTCAATGTTTATGGGTACAAAATTAAGGTCTCCGGGTTGACCTAGCCACACATGGCGGCCAAACCCTAGAGATAACGCATGCTTAGCGAGATTGTGAGCCTCGGTATTCGAAGCTCTACCCTCATGGACTAAATTACAAGAAGAAAAAACAGTCAAACGATCTTTGATTTCATGTAGTATAGCTCCATACTCCGGTGATGAGCCATTCTTTAGTCCATCCACTACTGCCTTGCAGTCCGTTGCAACATGGATCTTGTGTACATATAAGTCTTCTGCCAAAGCCAAAGCCTCTCGGACTGCCATTGCCTCTAGAGTTTCCGGGTCTGAGATGTTGCTGACAGTTATGCACGATGCTCCTAAGAAGGTACCCAATGAATCCCGGCACACGGCAGCCACCGAGCCGAAATTCTCATCTCTCCTAACTGCAGCATCAGTATTGATCTTCACGTAGTCAGCCGGTGGCGCCACCCACCTAGGCGGCTTTGTCATTCGGTCTCTAGATTGCCCATTGTTCTGCTTGACCAACACCTCCAGATCAGTCAAAAACGAATTGATGAAACAGTGGGTAGACAACGGACTCTGGAAAATATTTTCATGTATTGCTTTGCGCCTGGCTTTCCAAATTGCCCATAACGAGACCACCATCCTGGTGAAATCTTCCTGCCTGAGCGTGTCATGCATCACGCTAAGCCATTCCCTTGCATCCAATTCTGAATTTTCACACATATGTTCAACGACTTCTTCTGTAGCCAGCGCCCAGACACTTCTTGCCATAGTACAGTTGATCAATGCATGCCTCCAACTGTCCGCCGCAGAGCAAATAGGGCACATTAGCGTAGTTGACATGTTCCGATGGTTTAGCAGGTCTGCTGTTGGGAGGGAGTTCTGGCACAGCCGCCATAGAAAATTATGAAGCTTCGATGGGACCTTGATCTTCCATAGATCTTTCCACTTTTTCTCCTCGGCAATTACATCTGACGGGCCTTCTATATTATCTAGCCAATTCTCTCTTTGAATCTTCGTCTTGACAAGCAGCCGGTAAACAGAACTCACCGAGAACACTCCTCGTCGATCATCTCCCCATGCCCAAAAATCATCTACTCGTCGTGTGCACAGAGGTATCTTTAGTATCGTATGTGCATCATAGGGGAAAAGGGTTGCTCGAACTAGATCTTCTCGCCATGTTGCTGAACTCGCATCAATCAGTTCAGAGACCATTCTCGGGGGACTAGCGACCATGGACCCCAAAGGTCTCATTACTCCCTCCCGTGGCAACCAATTATGATCCCAGATGCTCGTGTCTTCCCCCGTTCCGATTCTTCTGATAATACCTTGTGCTAATGTGTCGCACCCATCTAGTATTGCTCTCCATACCTGTGACGGATGAGCTCCCAAGTCAGCCTCTAGTATGCTTGTGGATGGGAAGTACACAGCCTTCAAAATTTTCGCACTTAGAGTAGCAGGTCCCTGAAGCAACCGCCATGCCTGCCTGGCCAAAAGAGATAAGTTGAACAGCTCCATATCACGGAAGCCCAGTCCTCCCAGAAACTTTGGTTTGATGCAAACATCCCAAGCTACCCAACATGGTTGTCTTCTCCCTCTTTTGCTGCCCCACCAGAATTGCCGAATGATAGACATAATATTATCACAAACTCCTCTCGGCAATCTAAAACATGCCATCGAGTAAACTGGGATAGCCTGTGCCACTGCCTTGATAAGAACCTCCTTGCCTGCATATGATAGCAGCTTTTCCATCCACCCTTTAATTTTTTCCTAAACTCTATCTCTCAAGTATTTGAAGGTGCCATTTTTTGATTGACCAACATCTGTTTGCATACCCAGATAACGATCAGAAAGTTGCTCATTATGGACATTAAGGGTCCCCTTTATACCATCACGGATCACCTGAGGGCAGCCCTTACTGAATTGTTTTGAAGATTTATCATTGTTCACCCTCTGACCAGATGCATCACAATAAGCATTCAGCAGGTTTGACACGGCAACCGCCCCTTCATTACTCGCCTTGAACAGCAGCAGGCTATCATCAGCAAAGAGTAGATGGTTGACAACCGGAGCTGTCGGCGCCACCTTAACTCCCACAACACTAGATGACTGAGAACTGAACTTTAAAAGGCACGACAGGCCCTCCGCTGCAATCAAGAAAAGATACGGGGAAATTGGATCTCCCTGACGAATCCCTCTAGACGATCTGAACTGGTCAAGTTTCTCTCCATTAAACAGAACCGAGAAAGAGACTGATCTTATCATACCCATGACCATGTTTATCCAAGACTGTGCAAAACCAAGTTTGCTCATTATTGCTTCCAGATACTGCCATTCAAGTCTGTCATAAGCTTTCATCATATCGAGCTTTAGCGCACAATGGTTGTTTGTCTTTGACCTATTTCTTTTCATAAAATGTAAACACTCATAAGCACTAATTATGTTATCTGTTATGAGCCGCCCTGGCACAAAGGCTGACTGCTCCTCTGATATAATGTCTGGAAGAATCTGCTTTAGTCTATTCGCCACCACTTTCGACGCTATCTTATATAGCACATTGCATAAACTTATTGGTCTAAATTGAGTGAGGAGGGTAGGGTTCAATACCTTAGGAATCAGAACCAAAAAAGTATCGTTTATGCAATCAGGGCTCTCTTCCCCTCTTACTATTCTCAGCACAACTTTCGTCACTTCAGCCCTACAAACATCCCAGTGCCTCTGATAGAAGTGTGCAGGGAAGCCATCTGGCCCTGGGGATTTTGTGGGAAACATTTGAAACAAAGCTATCTTTACCTCTTCATCCGTATATTCAGCACACAGAGTCTCATTCATAGGATTCGTAACCTTCCTCGGCACATGTTCCAAAACTCCTTCCATATTCAAGACCCCTTCCGAACTATACAAATCTTTATAGAAATTGGATACCAGGATTTTCAGTTCGGCCGGATCATCAACCACGACCCCTAGGGAGTTAGATAACGCTTTAATCATGTTTTTCTTCCTCCGCATGCTAGCTCTCGTATGAAAGAACTTTGTGTTCTTGTCTCCCTCCGCTAACCAATTGATCCTGGACCGCTGCCTCCATAACATCTCCTCCCGGTGATACAATTCCACCAGTCTGTCATTTATTTTCAACTCTGCATGATTTGGTCTTGTGCGCAATGGATCATTTCGGAGAATTGTCAATTCTCTCTTCAACGACTTGATCTCCTTACGAACCGAGCCGAAGGTGTCGACATTCCAGTTCCTAAGCCTGCTAGAGAGTGAGGCCAGCTTCTTCTTAACATCTTGCACCCCTATACTGGGCTGGTTGGAGACCCACCTCAGCTATAGTTTCCTTGATATTCTCATGCGTCTCCCATGCAGTCTCATACCTGAACAGAGAAGGGGTTCTTGCTCTATTTTCTTCACCACCCAGCTCTAATAAAATAGGTCCATGGTCCGACGTGGCCACTGTTAGGTGGCTTAAGCTTGCCAAAGGAAACTGCGCACTCCATTCTGCCGATCCCAGAGCCCGATCAAGTCTGACCCTAGTATATGTACCGCCTGTGACCTTTTTTTTTAAAGTCCAAAACCTACCCTCGTAGCCAATATCCATCAAGCTGCAACTGTCTGCCATGTCTCTGAAGCTTTGAATCTGAGCATTACTCCGTTGACCGATTCCTTCATGTTCTTCCGGTCGGAGCACTTCGTTAAAATCACCCATGCAAAGCCATGGGAGTTCACTAAGGCTACAGATGTCCTTAAGTGTATCCCATGTTTGGTGTCGAAGATGTGTCTGTGCCTCACCATATACCACTGTGAGTCTCCACGGACCCCCAGTCTGCCCATGAACTTTCAAATCAACATGATACACAGAGTAACCCAAAATCTCTATGTTTATTGCACTTTTCCAAAAAATTCCAATACCTCCACTTCTACCACTACTATCACTTGCAAAGGCTTTATCATAACCTATAGAACTCGCTATACCTTCTACCCTTTTCTTACCCAATTGAGTTTCGACAATACAAAGTACAGCAGGGGTAAAGTTCTTCGCTAAATCGCGAAGTTCACGGACTGTCGAGGCTTTACCCGCCCCTCGACAGTTCCAACATAGGATTTTCATTGTGCCCGGCGGTACTCCTCGAGGGAGCCCGCCGATATTGCGTCTGTTGTCTTCTCGATCTCCTTGCTGTTCCCCACTCCAACCTGAGCTTGAGTATTCTTCAGCCTCTTGTTCTCCTTCCTCGGTGACACATAGACCGGTGGCAGAGGGGGGATCCCCGGTGGTGTATTATGCACCCCCACTATTGCATCCATATCCATCAGAGCTTGGGGTTCAGATGCCATGGCCGTCGCACCCGCTGGGACATCTTTGTCCTGGGAGGTCCTCTTATAACTTGTTTTCACCTCGCTGAGCTCCTTGCTTCCATGTAGGTCAGCATCAGCCTCTGTTCTATTGTTCTGCTGACCACCAGCCATACCAGCAGCATCCCTGCTCCCTCCCGGTGCACGTCATGCACTCCATCCACGGCCTCGTCCTCTTCCACCCCTGAAATCTCCTCCTCCTGATGGCTGAGAATACATGACTGTCCTGCGTTTCGCAATCATCCAAGAGCCCCACTTCTCATCCTCCTCCTTCCATACGCCATTGCCACACTCCTCATGGTTGTGCCCCATGACACCACAGATCTTGCAGAAGAATGGAATCTTCTCATATTTGCCCAGCAGCATTCGAGTCCCTTCGCCTTTCACTGTCAAAGGGGTAAAACGAGTCAAGGGCTTGGCTGTCAGTACCCTAGCCTGAACTCTCACGTAGTCTCCCTCGTAGTAGAGGTTTGGCCGCAGCTGCACCTCCCGAACCTTCCCAATCCTCCTCGCCAGCTGATCTACAATTGATTCATGGCGGTAAACGTCCGGGACCTTATGTATTTGTGCCCAAACATACAGTCCATCCAACACGATCGCCTCCGGATCTGTCGTCCCATCATAGTCCTCTATTACCACCGCCAGGCCTCTGAACAACCACGGTCCAACGTGAACTGCTTTTTTCCAATCCCCCAAACAAAAGAATTGGAAGATGAAGAGATTTTCCCCCGCCTCCCTGAATTTCGACGTCTGTGCCATCCCCCATATGAAGTTCATGTTGTCAGAGAACGCCGTCGCGCTAAAGGGTCTGTTGGTGTTAACCCTAGCTATCGCCATCCACCTTGCCTCTGCCTTGAGCGTGTTCGCCTCCGCTTCCTCGATCACCACTTCGTCACGCTCTTCCTCCATCAATTCCATATTCTTGAGCATCTCCTCCAGATTCACCTCCCCCCTTGACCTCGACCCTGCCGTAGAACTTGACGCAGCCATGGTCACGAGGAGAACTCTTAGGTCAGGGAACTCCTCCGTCCCACACAATCTCCCTCAGCGCTCGTAGACGGAGCTCCGATTCAGTATTCAAAGTGAGGATCGTAGATCTCACGCCGGCAAAAACGAGTCGCCGGCGGAGCCGTCTAAACCCTAAACGAGAGGGTAGTTTTTTTGAAACTTTGCACGCTGTGCGCCTGACCCTTCTGTCCCTGTGCAGCAGCTCACGGGGCCCTTCGAATGTAAGCCCATCCAAGGCATAGGCCTGTTAATTCCTACAGCGTCAGGGTCAAAGCATACCCGTGACTTGGTTTAGCACCTCAGGACGGTGCGGATCTCTAGCGATACGGATGGCCGGGATAACGCGACCCGGACGCTTAAACTCGGTTGAATGTTTTCGGTCTGGCACCCTGGAAACGTAGTACGGAGGTAGTGTATCTCCCTTCCGATCCATTTCAGCTGACCTCTTGAACTGTTCGAGTGACCGGAAGAGCTGGTTGAAGTCGTTTCCTGGTAGGTCATTCAGGAAGAACTGGACCTCCACATGATCACCCTGATCGCCGAGCTTACTGCTATGGTCAGCTATGGCGTCCATCACATTCGAGACGAAGATCAATGCGTTTGGTCCTGAAGAACAGCCTAGATCGGCGACGACCATAGTATGGGGGAGAAGAGCCGCGTACACTTCTTTTACAGACTTCTCAATGACCGGCCTAGTCTCTGAGATAACTATCACCTGTCACCATGCACAAGCATTTCAATTTTCAGTAATTGAAATGACTTCTGGACTTCTGCTGGGTAAAGGTAATAGTTTGATTGGTCGGCAGTTGTTCTTTATCTTCCTTGTATGATTGAATACTTTGCAATAAGGTAGATCCCAAGTGTTATAGTAACTATCAACGCTATAAATAAGGAGGAAGCTAGGGCAAGGAAGAAAAGCCTATGATATCCCAACTTAAATATATGTTCATTTACACGCAAAAAAAAAAATGTTCATAGTAGAACACAAATAAATACTCCCTTCGTTCCTAAATATAAGTATTTTTAGAGATTCCACTACGAAGTACATATGAAGCAAAATAAATGAATCTACACTCTAAAGTACGTCTATATACATCCGTATGTAGTCCGCATTGAAATCTCTAAAAAGACTTATATTTATGAACGAAGGAAGTACAACCATAGAGTGAAGAGCAACAATAAAATTCGAATAAGGAGTGTTGCGTTTTGGAGCCCGCTCTCATCTGCTATGTTCACTGGGTCCAGATGAGCCCGGGCTCAGACGTGGATTACCGGGAATGGAAGTCCTTATATCGCAAAAAAGCATGAAATCTTATATTATATGAAAGAAACTGACAGAGTAATAAAAAGTACTCCCTCGTGATCTAAACGCTCTTATATTTCTTTACGGAGGGAGTAATAATTATAGCATATATTTCCATTACTCCTGATACGATAACCAAATGCATATATTATGATCAATATTTCTCGTGTGGGGGTGATAAAACTTTTCAAGCCGATGCAACGTGAATTCAAGTTACTAGATAATTTGTTACAACGGGGGCTTAGATTTTCTAGTAGGTCAGTACTCAGTAGCAGCCCCAAAGCCAAGTCTGCCCAAGGGGATTGAAACTTCTGCATGCATGCGAGAGGAGGGAGAGCGCTCCCCCCGCCCGTGGCCTTCGTCTTCTAGGGTTCCTCCCGCCCTACCCCGCCGTCGCCGGCCCCGCTAGGCCCGCCCCGCCGCCGCCGGCCGCCAGCCGCCCCCGTCTCTCCCTTTCCCCCCCCCCCCTCCCGCTCCCCTCTCCCCCTCCCCTCCCGAATCCGCCCCTGCGCTGCCTCCCCGGGAGGTGGCCGGGGCGGCGCGCGCCACCCCTCCCCTTCGGCCATCCTCCGCCCTCTCTCCTTCCCGCCTCCGCCGGCGGACGCCCCCGGCACAGGCCCGGGTGGTGCTGGCGGCGGCGGGACCTTCCGTCCCCGCGCGCGCGGCTCCCCTGCCCGGGGCATGGGGCGGCGGCGGTCTTCCTCGGCTAGGCGGCGGCCCGGCGACCCGGTGCGGTGGCCGGTAGCGCACGAGGTGGTGGCGTGGCCCCTTGGTGGCGGGACGGCATGGTGGCGCGGGATGGCCGGCGGCGTGCCCCCGGCCCAGATCTGGGCCCTGCGGGCCCCATCTGGGTCCTAGTGGGCCGGTCCCCGTCGTGGCTTCGTCGTCGTCTGTGTGGTGAGGAGGAGGAGCAGCTCGGACGGGGGGCGGTGACGCCGATGGCGTGCCTGCTGCAGCGCGATGGCGGGAGCTTTACGGGCGTTGAGGGCCCGGTCAGGCATGTGGGCCCACGGGCCTGGTATGCTCCTGCTATTGCGTCCGGTCGGCTACCATCGTTGACGGTGGAGGTTGAGCCCTCCCGCGTGCCGACGGTGCTGTTGCCCCTACTCCCGACTCCTATTCGTCGCTGTGCAGGCCTCACTTTGCGGTGCCGTGGTGAGACGGCGTGGAGACTTCAAGACCACGTTGGCGCAGGATGGTGGTCGGTTTGGTGGCAGGCTCCGGAGCATCCGAGGTGAAGGTTGGGATCGGGGGAAACCCTTGTCGGCCTGGCCGACACCGACGCGGTGGCGCCTGTGGGTGCCGCCGGACCTTCCTGGAGGGCGTCGGGGGCTACCCTTCCTCTTACCTCGTCTCGTACCGGGGGAAACCCTTGGCAGCAGCGTCGTCATCGTCGCGGTCCTTCTTGAAGGTGTTGTTTGGTACCGGCGCTTCGGAGCCTTGGAGCTTGGTGGGAGATCTTCGGTGGGCGCAGTGGTCATGAAGCTTCTTCGTTTCTGTCGATCCGTCGTTGTCGGCATTTATTTCTTTTGTTTTTTCTCTTTCGTTTCTTTTGGGTGTAACTGTGCTGCTTCCGTCCCAGCACCTATCGTTGGCTGTATCGGTTGGTTGCTTTGTAATACAAAGCGGGGGGAAACCCTTTTTCGTGAGATTTTCTAGTAGGTTAGGCCGTGATTTATCTGTCCATATTAGTATGATTCCGTAAAAGAATAGGATTTTATTTGTTAATCATTCACTGACTTAGAAATAAAAATATTTGGCAAGTCAATAAGAGGTGAGAGAGTTGATGCAATTTTCAACTGGTGGAAAACTCAGAGATAATAGAAGGAAAAAAAAACTTAGAACGGAGAAAAAGAAGGGAGCAACGTAAGATTAGGCGAAGGACGAAGGGACGACAAAACTTTACGTTCTTTTCGATTAGAAGAGATGCCTATTTTTAAACTTTGTTAAGTAACCTTGGCTGCAACAAAAGAAATGGAATGTACATGGTAGAAATAAGACGGAAACTTACTGGCCGCCTAGAATTTTTGGCGTAGCTACTTTCTCCTTCCTCTTTGGACATATAAAAATCACGTTCTATATTCATCATCTAGCTAGTTTTTGATGTTGTCAACAGAACCTTCGGTATGTTCAGTGATCTCTTTACGTGGGGTGCCACTAATTTATAGGAGCAGGCAAATGAACTGTGCTAGATATTATTTTCCCCTTTCTCTAGCCGGGGGAAACCCTTGGCAGCAGCGTCGTCATCGTCGCGGTCCTTCTTGAAGGTGTTGTTTGGTACCGGCGCTTCGGAGCCTTGGAGCTTGGTGGGAGATCTTCGGTGGGCGCAGTGGTCATGAAGCTTCTTCGTTTCTGTCGATCCGTCGTTGTCGGCATTTATTTCTTTTGTTTTTTCTCTTTCGTTTCTTTTGGGTGTAACTGTGCTGCTTCCGTCCCAGCACCTATCGTTGGCTATATCGGTTGGTTGCTTTGTAATACAAAGCGGGGGAAACCCTTTTTCGTGAGATTTTCTAGTAGGTTAGGCCGTGATTTATCTGTCCATATTAGTATGATTCCGTAAAAGAATAGGATTTTATTTGTTAATCATTCACTGACTTAGAAATAAAAATATTTGGCAAGTCAATAAGAGGTGAGAGAGTTGATGCAATTTTCAACTGGTGGAAAACTCAGAGATAATAGAAGGAAAAAAAAACTTAGAACGGAGAAAAAGAAGGGAGCAACGTAAGATTAGGCGAAGGACGAAGGGACGACAAAACTTTACGTTCTTTTCGATTAGAAGAGATGCCTATTTTTAAACTTTGTTAAGTAACCTTGGCTGCAACAAAAGAAATGGAATGTACATGGTAGAAATAAGACGGAAACTTACTGGCCGCCTAGAATTTTTGGCGTAGCTACTTTCTCCTTCCTCTTTGGACATATAAAAATCACGTTCTATATTCATCATCTAGCTAGTTTTTGATGTTGTCAACAGAACCTTCGGTATGTTCAGTGATCTCTTTACGTGGGGTGCCACTAATTTATAGGAGCAGGCAAATGAACTGTGCTAGATATTATTTTCCCCTTTCTCTAGCCGGGATACTACATGCTGTCCACACAATGCGTGATTCTTTTTGGTGGCAACAAGTCAAGGATATGATCCAAGGAACATGTGGTTTTCGTCTTTAATGGGGATATTTTTTTTCAAAAGATCCAGCTGGATGGCTGGCTTGTATTTCATGATTTCTCTCTCGAAAAAGTCTTTTGCCCCTCTTTATATATAAAGCAACAACACGAAGGATACATGACCGAACGATACAATGTGGTGAGGTAGTCCTCTGAGACAACAGATCCCTAGAAACAGGCAAACATAAACGCACACGATTATGTTGCCGAGACACTAGCACAGAACTAACCGATTGCAACGCCATGACACGCCCTAGGACACCTAGCCTCCACAACAACGCCTCAAGAGGGGAACGCGAGCACCGCCGCTGCCGAGTCCAAGGTGGACAAGGGGTTTCACCCGGAGACCGTGACACGGAGAGAAGAACCACGACGACGTCTTCAAGAAGATAACGGCACCTACGGGTGTCGTCGTCGCCGGTGCCAAAGCACGGATCTTTCGCTCGGCAGCTCACTCGTGCCACCATGGGGCACCCAAACCGCAAATGGCGAGAACCGGCCTCCAGATTCGGATCTGGGCAACAACGAGTGTGCCCGGACCACCCTCCGCTACACCTCCCGCCGCCCAAGCGACCGAGAAACTAAGCCACCACAACCGTCATGAGGCCTGCCAGAAAGCCACCATACGGACCACCATCCGGGGCCGCTGCCCCGGCATCCATGTTCCTAGTCACCGCTAGCCATCACCATCACAACGCGCAGACCATGGTGGGAAGAATAGAAGTCAGTCCTTCTACTCCTAGCCCGGCATCAGCCACCGGACCTGGGTGATCGCCTCCACAGTAGGAGGCGTCCACGCCTGCGCCCCCAGCCAGTCCCTGTGAACCGGGGGGACACGGCCTAGTAGCTGCCGACGGCCAGCGCCGAGCAAGCCCCAACACTAGTCCCCGACCGTGGTCGAGGCGAGCTCAGACGCCGTCACACCCGAGGCCACCGGTGTCGCTCCGATCAATGACCCTGCAGCAACACGGGCGCCAACTCGGACCGACGGCACAACGGAACAGCAAAACAAGATGGCACAAACGCGATGGCGAGCACCAAAGCGGACTAGGTCGGCGCCCTGCCTGCGCGCCGTCGACCGCCATCCACCACCACTGGCCAGATCCACGCTGCCCGTCAGAAGAACCCGCATCGAGCCACACCGACCGTCGCAGACCCGGATCGACCGCTGCCAACCAAGGCAACATCCCCACCACATCACCGCCCGAGGAGCCCCGAGCCGCACCACCGCATCGGGCGTGCGCTACCGCGCCGGAGCAGAGCCAACACCACACACCCGTCGCCCCCGAGCCCCAGGCCCTGCGCCGCCCGCCACCCCCGTGCGAGATCTGGACGGAAGGAAGCCAACGCGCCACCTCCAAAGCCGGCCACCACCACGCCATGTCGCTAGATCGGGCCACCCGGCGATGCACGCAGCCACCCCGCGACCACCGCCCGCAGCCGCCACGCAGCCAGCCAACGCCCGTGTCGCCGCCGTCCCCACGCACGTCGCCGCCATCGAAGCCAGCCGCCGCGCCGCCGGCCTCATGGGAGCGCGGCGCCCCACCCGGCCAGGCCGTCCCGTGCCAGCCCCAGATCCGAGACGGGGAGGAGGAGCTGCCCGCCGCTACCGACGCCACTAGAGCTTTGCCCGGCGGCGCGTGCTGGCGGCGACGGGGGAGGGAGATGGAAGGAGGGGTGAAGAAGGCCGGCGGCTAGGGTTCCCTCTCGGTCGCCCGCGGGGGCGACGCGAGAGGGGAGGAGGGGGGGGGGGGAGAAGCTCTTGTATTTCATGATTTAGCAGATAGCAAATGGGAAGTACAAAATGTGGTACCTTTGATTGGGGATCTCATCCTCTCATCTAAAGATAGACTTTCCCAGCTCCAACGTTTGGAGTCGGAGATGGACCATGCATGTTCCCATCGGTCATTCATTCTATGATTGGAAACCAAATATGTGTGTTTTCTGTTATAAAACCTCCGGCTCTGTTGCCTGCAGTATTCTTATCCCCAAGCTAGTCATCGGTTGGTTGGTATTTCCTAGTGAACTGTGCAAGGTAGGCGATAGTTTTGTATTTCAGTGTTGGTTGAACTCTGGTTTCTTCTGATTTGCACAGCAAAATTGACCTGACTCCACGTTCTGAAAATGCAGCCTACATTTCCGGAAAATGACAGTTTGGAAGGCGTCAATGAATCCGATGACAAGTCTGGCCTTGTTAGGCGGAAAATGACATTTCGAAGGCCGCGAAGATGAGTGCTTAAGGGAGAAACAGTTTTATTTTGCCATATCACACTCATCCGGTGCTTAGAAAAGAATTTAGGTGTTTGGACAGTCTCCACGGTGTTTGAGAATGTAACCATTTTTTCTAGGTGCTGGAGGTAGTACTCTCCCGATGTTTCTTTGTATTTTTCATGCAACACTCTCTTTTTAGGGCATCTTCAAATCGGACTCTGCATCCGTCCGTGGATCGTGAGGACCAGTTCGCGTATGGTGACACGGAACCGGACATCCAAAGCTAACCGTAAAAAAAATGCCTTTTTTTTTTCTAAATCCGCAAGCTCGAAATAATCGCATAGAAAATCGTAGTTCTAATTCTAATATTGTAAACCAACAAAGTTTTCAAATTAACGTAGTTCAAACTTAAAATCAACTAGCACATATATTCTAGTTGTCCCCTTTAACAACCCACATGTGCTAAACCAAATTTTTCTTGAATTACTCATGAGTTGTTTGATACCGAATTTGTTGATGCATTTGAACAAATTTCATGGTGCTCTTTTTAACATGGCCCTGATATTGCCCTTGTATGGCCTTTGGACAGTTTTTCCATCTTCAATGCATGTAGTCAAGGGATCCGAGCAAACCTGGCTACCCTCTTGCTCCGGACATTGCCAAGAGTCTCTCAGTGTCTGCGACAAATTAGTTCTCACAAGTACTAAGGTCGAAACACCTCGACAACGGCAGTAGAAAATCTGACAATGTCGTCTCCGCATGTCACTCAGACATCAGCGACCTCGCCATATGCAAAGCATCCACATTGTAATTGTGCACTTTTGATAACCAGAGAATCCAATCCTGCCTACGGCATCCTTCTTTAAGATGAAATAGTCATCAAAAGACTGGACTCCATGGTAGAGGCGATCGAAGACATTTTTTCGCATCCGAAAGCACTGGCGAAAATTGTTAGTGAATAGGACATCGGGAACAAAATAGTCGTCTGTCAGCGTCAAATGGCATCGTGCCTTGTTCCGGTTGAGCACCTAATGACCCTTGATCAATCCCTTGAAATTAAGAACATGTTCTTCCGCATGCTCCGCATGTCCAAGGATTGCCTGCATCATCGTTGTTTCATCTGTGTAGTTCTCCTCGTCAAACGAGTTGTCGGACGATTCAACATAGTGCTCGTATATGTACTCTATGTTCGAATCCATTGCTTCAAAGAAGGGACAAAAAAATTAGCACGGACATTTCACTAACACTTGTCGGGCGTGCTGACTACCGTAGGGGCAGATGGTACCTGTGCGGTGGACGAACGAGAGGTGTGGACCGGCGGCGGAGGACAAGCGGCGTGGATGCATGGTGTAGCGATGGAGGTCGCGGAGTTCCGGTAGGGGCTTGGCGGGCGGCCGGGGTCATAGAGTGGTGCGTCGACAAGAGAGAAAGAAGATGTAAAGAAAGAGGGAAGGATGGAGATAAGGGGTTTGGGCACGTTTTATGGGTGGGCCGGTGATGTCGGAGTCCTACATGACTAATGTCCGGACTCCCGCAAAGCCCCCTAGTTTGCTTTTGGTTTGCGGGAAAACGAACATGTGGGCTGGTCCACGGATCGATACGGGACGCCGTTGGATGGTAAACTGTGTCCGGATAGCTTGGTCCGGACGCTTGGGGGGGTGAGGGTCTTTTTTGAAGATGCCCTTAAGCACTTATCTCAAAGTACCCTACCTTGTACACTAAGGCCCCTCCCAATGCTCCACCTTGTACATGTGCTAAGGCTACCATGTAGGCGAAAAGTCTGATGTGGCAAGTTAATTAAGAGGAGGGAGATGAATGTGATGACGCTAGAAAGAAACAATGCTAAGCGTGTGAACCTAGGCAAAATACTTAAATGCAAGAAGCCCACCAATGCATGATAAACTTTAGTAGCCAAATCATTAAATGAAGGATGCTTAGCTACAACAAGTAAGCACCTATGCATTGGCGGCTTTAGTTGCTAATTTTTTTAATGTGCTTAGTACCTCATCTTAGCACCGATGCATTGAAAGTGGCCTAATAGAACGCCCGTGCGTTACCACGGACTACAATGCATTTAAATGAATTAAACAAATGATTAAGGCCGTCTCAAGGTCGAAGCTCATACGTCTGGACATGTCCAAAGCATGAAAAATGTCAATGGTGCTCCCCTTCCCTCCCTCGGGCGCACATGCATGATTCATGGTACACATTTATGTTGGAAATATGCCCTAGAGGCAATAATAAATTGGTTATTATTATATTTCCTTGTTCATGATAATCGTTTATTATCCATGCTATAATTGTATTGATTGGAAACTCAAATACATGTGTGGATACATAGACAACAAAGTGTCCCTAGTAAGCCTCTACTAGACTAGCTCGTTGATCAAAGATGGTTAAGGTTTCCTAGCCATAGACATGAGATGTCATTTGATAACGGGATCACATCATTGGGAGAATGGTGTGATGGACAAGACCCAAACTATGAACATAGCATATGATCGTGTCAGTTTATTGCTATTGTTTTCTGCATGTCAAGTATCTGTTCCTATGACCATGAGATCATGCAACTCACTAACACCGGAGGAATACCTTGTGTGTATCAAACGTCGCAACGTAACTGGGTGACTACAAAGATGCTCTATAGGTATCTCCGAAGGTGTCTGTTGAGCTGGCATGGATCGAGACTGGGATTTGTTACTCCGTATGACGGAGAGGTATCTCAGGGCCCACTCGGTAATACAACATCACAATAAGCCTTGCAAGCAATGTGACTAAAGTGTTATCCACGGAATCTTATATTACGGAACGAGTAAAGAGACTTGCCGGTAACGAGATTGAACTAGGTATAGAGATACCAACGATCGAATCTCGGGCAAGTAACATACCGAAGAACAAAGGGAACAGCATACGGGATTAACTGAATCCTTGACATAGAGGTTCAACCGATAAAGATCTTCGTAGAATATGTAGGAACCAATATGGGCATCCAGGTCCCGCTATTGGTTATTGACCGTAGAGGTGTCTCGGTCATGTCTACATAGTTCTCGAACCCGCAGGGTCTGCACACTTAACGTTCTGTGACGTTTTGGTAGTATTGAGTTATGCATGGTGGTGACCGAAGGTTGTTCGGAGTCCCGGATGAGATCCTGGATGTCACGAGGAGCTCCGGAATGGTCCGGATGTAAAGATTGATATATAGGAAGTCCCGTTTTGGCCACCGGAAAAGTTTTGGGTATTTCCGGTAGTGTACCGGGAGTGCCGGAGGGCCATCGGGAGGGGCCACCCACGCCGGGAGGCCACATGGGCCTGAGGGGTGGTGCACCAGCCCTTAGTGGGCTGGGCAAACCAGCCCCACAAGGCCCATGCGGCTAGGAGGTGGGAGAAGGAAAAACCCCAAGTGGGGGAGGGATTTTCCAAGTAGGATTGGAATCCTACTTGGAGTAGGATTGGAGGTGGACTCCTCCACCTCCTCCTTGGTTCGGCCGAAGCCACTAGGGGAAACCCTAGGGGCTGCCTCCTCCTCCCTCCCTCCTATATATACTAGAGGATTTGAGGGCAGCCCCAACCCTAATTGCCACGTGCTGCCCTCTTTTTCCTCTAGATCGTTTCTCCTCTAGTCTAGTTTCGGCGGTGCTTAGGCGAAGCCCTGCCGGAATAGTTCCACCACCGCCGCCATCTCGCCGTCGCGCTACCGGAGAACTCATCTACCTCTTCTCCCCCTCTTGCTGGATCAAGAAGGCGGAGATCGTCATCGAGCTGTACGTGTGCTGAACGCGGAGGTGCCGTCCGTTCGGCGCTAGATCGGAAGGACCGTGATCAGGATCGCGGGACGGTTCGTGATTGGATCGCGGGACGGATCGTGATCGGATCGCGGGACGGCTAGCGATTTGGATCGCGAAGACGTTCGACTACATCAACCGCGTTTCTTAATGCTTCCCGCTTAGCGATCTACAAGGGTATGTAGATCCACTCTCCCTCTCGTAGATGCTCATCACCATGGATAGATCTTGCGTGTGCGTCGGAAATTTTTTGTTTCCCATGCAACGTTCCCCAACAGTGGCATCATGAGCTAGGTCTATGTGTAGATGAGATCACGAGTAGAATACAAAGGAGTTTGTGGGCGTTGATGTTCAGATTGCTTCCTCCCTTGGTCTTTTCTTGATTCAGCGGTATTGTGGGATGAAGCGGCCCGGACCAACATTACTCGTACGCTTACGAGAGACCGGTTCCATCAACTGACATGTAACTTTGTTGCATAAAGATGGCTGGCGGGTGTCTATCTCTCCCACTTTAGGTAGATCGGATTCGACAAAGGCGGTCCTTGAGAAGGTTGAATAGCAATTTGTGTATCACCATTGTGGTTTTTGCGTAGGTAAGAATCGTTCTTGCTAGATACCCGTAGCAGCCACGTAAAACATGCAACTACAATTAGAGGACGTCTAACTTGTTTTTGCAGGGTATGTTGTGATATGATATGGCCAATGAAATGATGAGATATATGTGATGTATGAGATGATCATGTTATGTATAGATAATCACGACTTGCATGTTGATGAGTACGGCAACCGGCAGGAGCCATAGGGTTGTCTTTAAGTTATTTTCGCCGTTTTGCTTTACTTTATCGCTATGAGTTAGCAATAGTTGTAGAAGCAATAGTTGGCGCGACAACCTCATGGCGACACATTGATGGAGATCAGGATGATGGAGATCATGGTGTCATGCCGGTGACGATGGAGATCATGCCGGTGCTTTGGAGATGGAGATCAAA
This sequence comes from Elymus sibiricus, assembly GCA_039707655.1. Classification (NCBI taxonomy): domain Eukaryota; kingdom Viridiplantae; phylum Streptophyta; class Magnoliopsida; order Poales; family Poaceae; genus Elymus; species Elymus sibiricus. Next base: position 137,658,204 of record CM077675.1, read on the forward strand.
GGCACAAGTTCATGGCCATATCATGTCACTTATGATTTGCATGTGATGTTAATCCTTTTATGCATCTTATTTTGCTTAGGACGACGGTAGCATTATAAGGTGATCCCTCACTAAAATTTCAAGATAAAATTGTGTTCTCCCCGAGTGTGCACCGTTGTGAAAGTTCGTCGTTTCGAGACACCACGTGATGATCGGGTGTGATAGACTCTACGTTCACATACAACGGGTGCAAGCCAGTGTTGCACGTGCGGAACACTCGGGTTAAACTTGACGAGCCTAGCATGTACAGACATGGCCTCGGAACACAAGAGACCGAAAGGTCGAGTATGAGTCATATAGTAGATATGATCAACATGAAGATGTTCACCATTGAAACCACCTCATCTCATGTGATGATCGGACTTGGGTTGGTGAATTTGGATCATGTGACACTCGAATGACCAGAGGGATGTCAATTTGAGTGGGAGTTCTTTAGTAATATGATTAATTGAACTCATTATCATGAACATAGTCAAAATGTCTTTGCAAATTATGTTGTAGATCACTAGCTCGCGCTGTAGCTCCCCTGTGTTTTTATACGTTCCTAGAGAAAATAGAGTTGAAAGATGATGGTAGCAATAATGCGGACTGGGTCCGTGATGTGAGGATTGTCCTCATTTGCTGCACAGAAGGCTTATGTCCTTAATGCACCGCTCGGTGCGCCACCCCCTCAAGCATCGTATGTAGATGTTGTGAACATCTGACATGCACGTTTTGATGACTACTTGATAGTTCAGTGCGTCATGCATTACGGCTTAGAATTCAGGCTCCAAAACGTTTTTTTGAACGTCACAGAACATATGAGATGTTCTAAGAGCTGAAATTAGGATCTCAGGCTCGTGCCCGTGTTGAGAGGTATTAGACCTCCAACAAGATTCTTTGCCTGCAAGATAAAGGAGAATAGCTCAATCTGTGAGCATGTGCTCAGATTGTCTGGGTGCTACAATCGCTTGAATCGAGTGGGAGTTGATTTTCCAGATAAGATAGTGGTTGATATAGTTCTCCAAGTCACTGCCACAAAGCTACTAGAGCTTCGTGATGAACTATAAAATGACAGGGATGGAAATAATGATCCCCGAGCTATTCGTGATGTTTGACACCGCGAAGGTAGAAATCAAGAAGGAGCATCAAGTGTTGATGGTTAGTAAAACCACTAGTTTCGAGAAGGGCAAGGGCAAGGAGGGATACTTCATGGATGGCAAGCCAGTTGCTGCTCCAGTAAAGAAACCCAAGGTTGAACCCAAACCCGAGACTGAGTGCTTCTATTATGAGGAGAACGGTCAGTGAAGCGGAACTGCCCTAGATACTTGGTAGATAAGAAGGCTGGCAACGTCAACAGAAGTATATTTGATATACGTTTTATTCATGTGTATCTTGCTAGTACTCCTAGTAGCACCTGGGTATTAGATACCGGTTCAGTTGCTAAATGTTGGTAACTCGAAATAAAAGCTACGGAATAAACGGAGACTAGCTAAGGGCGAGGTGATGATGTGTGTTGGAAGTGTTTCCAAGGTTGATGTGATCACCATCGCACGCTCTCTCTACCTTCAGGATTAGTGATGAACCTAATTAAATGTTATTTGGTGTTTGCGTTGAGCATAAACATGATTAGATCGTGTCTATTGCAATATGGTTATTCATTTAAGTTAGAGAATAATGGTTATTCTGTTTACATGAATAATACCTTCAATGATCATGCACCCAATGTGAATGGTTCATTGAATCTCGATCGTAGTGTTACACATGTTCATAATATTGATGCCAAAAGATGCAAAGTTAATAATGATAGTACCACATACTTGTGGCACTGCCGTTAAAGGTCATATTGGTGTAAAACGCATGCAAAAACTCCATGCTGATGGATCTTTGGACTCACTCGATTTCGAATCGGTTGAGACATGCGGACCATGCCTCATGGGCAAGATGACTTAAACCCCGTTTTCCGGCTTGATGGAGCGGGCAAGTGACTTATTGGAAATGATACATGTTGATGTATGCGGTCCAATTAATGTTGAAGCGTGCGGTGGATATCGCTATTTTCTTGCCTTCACTAATGATTTGAGTAGATATGGGGATATTTACTTAATGAAACACAAGTCTGAAACGTTTGAAAAGTTCAAACAAATTCAGAGTGAAGTTTGAGATCATCGTGACAAGAAGATAAAATGTCTACAATATGATCGTAGAGGTAAATATCTGAGTTACGAGTTTGGTATACAACTCAAGACAATGTGAAAATTGTTTCACAAACTCACGCCACCTGGAACACCATAGTGTGATGGTGTGTCTGAACGTCGTAGTCGTGCTCTATTGGATATGGTGCGTACTATGATGTCTCTTATCGTTTTGCCACTATCGTTTTGGGGTTATGCATTAGAGACAACTACATTCACTTTAAATAGGGCACCATCTAAGTCCGTTGAGATGACACCGTATGAATTTTGGTTTGGGAGAAACCTAAGCTGTCATTTCTTAATGTTTGGGGCTGCGACGCTTATGTGAAAAAGGTTTCAACCTGATGAGCTCGAACCCAAAGCGGACAAATGCATCTTCATAGAATACCCTAACGTAACAGTTGGGTATACCTTCTATCTCAGATCCAAGCGCAAAGTGTTTGTTGCTAAAACGGATCCTTTCTCGAGAAAGAGTTTCTCTCGAAAGAATTGAGTGGGAGGAAAGTAGAACTTGATGCGGTTGTTAAACCGTCACTTCAGTTGGATAGTAGCACAACGCAGAAAGATGTTTCTGCGACGCCAACACCAAGTGAAGAGGAAGCAAATGATGATGATCATGAAGCTTCGGATCAAGTTACTACCGAACCTCGTAGGTCGACAAGGACTCGTACTGCCCCTGAGTGGTACGTCAATCCTGTCTTGGAGGTCATGTTGTTAGACAACAGTGAACCTACGAGCTATGAAGAAGCGATGGTGGGCCCGGATTCCAACAAATGGCTAGGAGCCATGAAATTCGAGAAAGGATCCATGTATGAAAACCAAGTATGGACTTTGGTAGACTTGCCCGTTAAACGGCAGGCCGTTGAGTACAAATGGACATTTAAGAAGAAGACAGACGCTGATGGTAAATGTCACCATTTATAAAGATGGACTTGTCGCAAAAAGGTTTCCGACAAGTTCAAGGAGTTGACTACGATGAGACTTTCTCACCTGTAGCGATGCTAAAGTCTGTTGGAATTATGTTAGCAGTTGCTGCATTTTTTGATTATGAAATCTGGCAGATGGATGTCAAAACAGAGTTTCCTTAACGGTTTCCGTGAGGAAAGGTTGTATGTGATACAACCATAAGGTTTTGTCAGTCCTAAGGATGCTAAAATGTATGCAAGCTCCAGCGATCCTTTTATGGACTGGAGCAAGCATCTCGGAGTTGGAATATACGCTTTGATGAGGTGATCAAAGTTTTTGGGTCTATACAAAGTTTATGAGAAACTTGTATTTACAATAAAGTGAGTGGGAGCACTATAGAATTTCTGATAAGTATATGTGGATGACATATTGTTGATCGGAAATTATGTAGAATTTCTAGAAAGCATAAAGGGTTGTTTGAAAAGGAGTTTTTCAAAGGAAAACCTGGAATGAAGCTACTTAAATATTGGGCATCAGGATCTATAGAGATAGATCAAGTTGTCTGATAAAACTTTCAATGAGTACATGCCTTGACAAGATTTTGAAAGAGTTCAAAATGGATCAGTCAAAAAAAGTGTTCTTGCCTGATTTGTAAGGTGTGGAGTTGAGTGAGACTCAAAGCTCGACCACGGCAGAAGAAAGAGAAATGACGAAGGTCGTCCCCTATGCCTTATCCATAGGCTCTGTATAGTATGTCATGCTGTGTACCGCACGTGGTGCGTGCCTTGCCATGAGTCTGTCAAGGGGTACAAGAGTGGTCAAGGAGTGGATCACTAAACAGCGGTCAAAATTATCCTTAGTAACTAGAGGACTAAGGAAATGATTCTCGGTTATGGAGGTGACAAAGAGTTCGTCGTAAAGGGTTACGTCGATGCAAGCTTTGACACCAATCCGGATGACACCGAGTAGCAATCCGGATACGTATAGTGAAGCAGCCATTTGGAATAGCTCCAAGTGGAGCGTGGTAGCATCTGCAGTATGACATATAGATTTGCAAAGAACACACGGATCTGAATGTTGCAGACCGTTGACTAAAGACCTCTCTCACATGCAAAGCATGATCGAACCCCAGAACTCATTGGGTGTTAGATTCATAACAATGTAAATCACATGGTGATGTGAACTAGATTATTGACTCTAGTGCAAGTGGGAGACTGTTGGAAATATGCCCTAGAGGCAATAATAAATTGGTTATTATTATATTTCCTTGTTCATGATAATCGTTTATTATCCATGCTATAATTGTATTGATTGGAAACTCAAATACATGTGTGGATACATAGACAACAAAGTGTCCCTAGTAAGCCTCTACTAGACTAGCTCGTTGATCAAAGATGGTTAAGGTTTCCTAGCCATAGACATGAGATGTCATTTGATAACGGGATCACATCATTGGGAGAATGGTGTGATGGACAAGACCCAAACTATGAACATAGCATATGATCGTGTCAGTTTATTGCTATTGTTTTCTGCATGTCAAGTATCTGTTCCTATGACCATGAGATCATGCAACTCACTGACACCGGAGGAATACTTTGTGTGTATCAAACGTCGCAACGTAACTGGGTGACTACAAAGATGCTCTATAGGTATCTCCGAAGGTGTCTGTTGAGCTGGCATGGATCGAGACTGAGATTTGTTACTCCGTATGACGGAGAGGTATCTCAGGGCCCACTCGGTAATACAACATCACAATAAGCCTTGCAAGCAATGTGACTAAAGTGTTATCCACGGGATCTTATATTACGGAACGAGTAAAGAGACTTGCCGGTAACGAGATTGAACTAGGTATAGAGATACCAACGATCGAATCTCGGGCAAGTAACATACCGAAGAACAAAGGGAACAGCATACGGGATTAACTGAATCCTTGACATAGAGGTTCAACCGATAAAGATCTTCGTAGAATATGTAGGAACCAATATGGGCATCCAGGTCCCGCTATTGGTTATTGACCGTAGAGGTGTCTCGGTCATGTCTACATAGTTCTCGAACCCGCAGGGTCTGCACACTTAACGTTCGGTGACGTTTTGATAGTATTGAGTTATGCATGGTGGTGACCGAAGGTTGTTCGGAGTCCCGGATGAGATCCCGGACGTCATGAGGAGCTCCGGAATGGTCCGGAGGTAAAGATTGATATATAGTAAGTCCCGTTTTGGCCACCGGAAAAGTTTCGGGTATTTCCGGTAGTGTACCGGGAGTGCCGGAGGGCCATCGGGAGGGGCCACCCACGCCGGGAGGCCACATGGGCCTGAGGGGTGGTGCACTAGCCCTTAGTGGGCTGGGCAAACCAGCCCCACAAGGCCCATGCGGATAGGAGGTGGGAGAAGGAAAAACCCCAAGTGGGGGAGGGATTTTCCAAGTAGGATTGGAATCCTACTTGGAGTAGGATTGGAGGTGGACTCCTCCACCTCCTCCTTGGTTCGGCCGAAGCCACTAGGGGAAACCCTAGGGGCTGCCTCCTCCTCCCTCCCTCCTATATATACTAGAGGATTTGAGGGCAGCCCCAACCCTAATTGCCACGTGCTGCCCTCTTCTTCCTCTAGATCGTTTCTCCCCTAGTCTAGTTTCGGCGGTGCTTAGGCGAAGCCCTGCCGAAATAGTTCCACCACCACCGCCGTCGCGCCGTCGCGCTGCCGGAGAACTCATCTACCTCTTCGCTCCCTCTTGCTGGATCAAGAAGGCGGAGATCGTCATCGAGCTGTACGTGTGCTGAACGCGGAGGTACCGTCCGTTCGGCGCTAGATCGGAAGGACCGTGATCAGGATCGCGGGACAGTTCGTGATTGGATCGCGGGACGGATTGTGATCGGATCGCGGGACGGCTAGCGATTTAGATCGCGAAGACGTTCGACTACATCAACCGCGTTTCTTAACGCTTCCCGCTTAGCGATCTACAAGGGTATGTAGATCCACTCTTCCTCTCGTAGATGCTCATCACCATGGATAGATCTTGCGTGTGCGTAGGAAATTTTTTGTTTCCCATGCAACGTTCCCAACAATTTATGCATCTGTTAGAGAAGAGCAAAAAAAATACTTTTAGGGATCATTCAAATATTTTAACATTCTGCACTTAGGAGTAATAATTAGATCCACCTCTCTCTCAATATATGACACTCAAGATTAAATCTACGAGGAAACATGAGGTTGTTGTGAGGGGGCGTGGATTCTCTACCTTGCCATGGGCAAGGCAGGGAGCTACAGTGCTTTACCTTTGTCGGAGAGACATTGGATCAAAAGTTGGCGGTCCAGATCGGGCAAGACTGTAGCGAGTGCACTGTAGCGGACGCACTGTTTTATGGGCCTGTTCAGATCACTGTTTCGGGGGTGCTGTAGCGACTGTACTGTTGCATCAGATCTGGGCGGTCCGTTGTCGATCCAACAGACGAAAGAAGAGGAAAGGCAGAGGTACTGTAGCTCTCTGCCTTGCCCATGACAAGGTAGAGAATCCACAGCCGTTGTGAGGAGTGCTGACACAAATGATTCCACTTAATGTTGTTGCTGCATTTAAGAAGTCTAAAAGGACCTCTGTGCTCTAGTGCGATGTAAAATTTTCATATTCTTGAGTAGGTAAAACCCTCACTACATTTTCCTTGGTGCGCATTACTCTTGTTCGTAGCTTTTTGAAGAGAATTCATTGTGGCACACATTTAAAGATGAATTTCAAGGAGTGCAACCAACTTACGTGTTAGTATTGTCGTCTATTATCAAAATCATCAACAAGATACCTTCATGCATATGATATTTTATTAGGTGCAGACAGAGAGAGCAGAAAAAAAAAATCCTAAGAACAAGAATCTTGCAAATAAAAAAAGACATCATAGGAGAATTATTAAGTACTAGAAGGGCAATGCGCGCTTTGCCACTCCGTTTATATTTTTCGAATTGTACATGTGTCATGTAATTTTTTTTAAGTTTTGAAAAATATTTACGTATTAGTTGGTTTGGCGTGTGGGGGATGCAATGAAGTGCATCTTTTTTTATCAGATATGCTATTCCTACAGACATACTTTGCGGAATCATATGCTTACAGATGGATGTGTCAATTTATGGTCAAAGATTAGGGAAAACGTGGGCCAACGGTGCAAATCGGGAAAGTGATTAGTGAGAAAATGTTTGGTATGACCAATCCGTAGGGAATCGTTTGTGAGTGTATCATTTTTATTTTTTTATTGTGGTGTTTGGGTGGATTTTTTTTTACCGTGTGATTGGAGGATGTCTTTTAATTAGTACAAACACATGAGAAGGCTACTTACATTGTTGGACGTGTGTGTTATGCTGGTGCTAAACGTGTCATGGGCGACACTTCAGTTTTGTCACCCATTCATCGAGAGATCCCGCCATGAGGCCAGGGTGAACGACCCAATCAATTATGTATTCAATCAGAATTGAAGAGTTGAATGAGGGAATTTAAAATGGGATAGCTTAACAAAGTTAGAGATTTCATTGCCACAACAAAGGATTGACGGAGTCAAAATCAAGGATTGGAGGGGGAAGCTTTAAAATTAGGGAGCATAGTGTACTAAAAAAATGAATGAGAGAACTTATTATGGAATTGTTGACTCGGTCAAAATTGGATGACCCAACTTCAAATTGAGACCTCAATTGATTATGAGGACTTAAAAAATAAAGAGCTTAGTGTTATAGAGGATTAAAATAATTGAGTGAGAAATTGTTGACCCGGTCAAAATCGGTGACCCAATTCTAAATTGGTGACCTCAATTGAATGTGAGGCCTCCAATTCTAAGGAGTTTAGTGACATAGTATATTGTTTTCTTTCTCATATGCTGGGAGCATTACTTGTCTTTACATGTGAGGACACTGATTGAATGAAAAATACAAATATATATTGGTACAAATAAAGATATAAAATCAATAATCCCACACACTTCGACAGAATACATGTTGCCCATGCCACTGGAGAAGATAGTGCGACCTGTCAATATCAACATAGTACTAATATTTTCTGGTTAGTCCCTACAAAAAGAAAGAGCAATCACATAAGTATTGCATGCTGCATTTGCAAACTAAAGCCAGAAAAATACATAGAAAAATCACAGGTTAATCGCCAAGAGCTAATTCTAGTGTCTTTTCCTATATTGCCTCACGTTTTTCATCAAATGCCAACAGTAATATCCCATTTTAGTATCATAATTCTTCCTATATGTCTAGTAATCCAAAAAATGTCTCTAAAAAATCACATCAGATTGTTAGTAAAAATCATATCAACATTTTAATGGATATGCACATGCTCCCTTCATCCCATAATATAAGATGTTACTACAACCAAGAGAAGGACAACATGAACTTTTCATGATCTATAAAATGAATAAAGGAATACCAGACTGTGTAAAGTTAAGACCTATGTCCAACTCTCAACCTGTCCCAAACTACCAAATATCGTTCATAGAGAAGTAATCTTGGCAGTTGAGAACTAAAGCCCAAAATATGAGAATAAAAATAGTTTATCTTAATTATACTACATTTCAAATGCATAGTCGAACAAAATGAGTACCCGCGCGTTGCCATGGAATAAAAATAAAATAAAATAAAATAACCAAACAATTTCTCTAGATAATAATTGTGTGTTGAACATCATGGCATGTGGTCTCCGTTTATAAAGCGAAAAAGTGATTATGTCCGCTGCTCTTCCCTCACATGCAATCGTCGTGTCTCCTTAGACGTCATTTCCTAAAGCGACATCCTTCTCTTTACCCTTCACCCCTTCGTTTTCATTATCGACATCGCCTGTGAGCTGTCTTTGTATATTTCCACATGTTATATTACTTTTATCAATTCAAATATTCTTTTGATCTCATTTGCTGACAATCAGTCAGTTGAAAAGGAAACTTAAGTTAAGTACATCTCAAAACTATGAAAACATGAACCGTGGTGCAATTTTTTTCTAGAAAATAAACATCTGAAACTGCATATACCGGTCCCAAACGCAAAGTGGAAGAATAGTGGTGCAATGGGGGCATAAAACTTTGGATGCACACGCCGAGATTTAGACAGACTAAAAATTAGGTTCATGTTCTGGCGACAAACTAAAAATTACAATACATAGTTAATCATTTAGATGGTTCAGAGAATTTTTTCGTATACGTCAAGAACATTTTTTCAGACACAATTTTAACATTTTTTGAATTCACGGTCAACGAATTTTCTCTACACATTTTTTCCAAATGCTCGATTAAGATTATTTAAATAGAAGATCAACATGGGTCAACTTTTTTATACATATTTTAAGCATTTTTCAAATACTTGTTTAATATGTTTTAAATACAAGATTAACATTTCCTAATACATGGCCAACATTTTTTTCATACACATCTTCCAAATGCTTGATTATTATTTTTCAAATACTTGTTCAATATTTTATCAAATGCTTGATTAAAAAATTATATACATGATCAAAAATTGGAATCATTTTTTAAATATTTGGTCATCATTTTTTATCTACACATTTAACATTTTTTAAACACTTGTTCAATAGTTTTTTCAAATGCTTGATTAACATACATGATCAAATTGTTTTCATCATTTTTAATACATGGTCAACATTTTTTATATACATATTTAACACTTTTCAAATGCTTTATTAACATTCTTGTTAAAAAATTCAAATGCTTGATTAACATTTTTTAAATACATGATCAAATTGTTTCATACACATTTTATTTTTATATAGATTTCCCATATATGTGATAAACATTTTCTCTATACATGTTTAACATTTTTCAGATGCACGTTTAACATTTTTCAATTCTGTGTGTAAATTTATTTTTATTATAGATATAACTAGAATATTGCGAAATATAAGTAAACTTTAAAAAAAGCAAAATACAAGGCAAAAATGTGAAGAAAAACGAAAAAAAACTGAATGCCCTCGGTTCCCGCTGGGCCGGCCCATTATCGGTGCTGCTTGAGGCGAGCGCTCGCTTGATCATCTCGCGTGAAGCGAGACATATCAGCGGCTCAGCGCCCCTCGTTTTGTCTCAAAAAAGAAAAAGAAAAACTCGTCTCGCTCTCTCGCGGCCCGTGCCCCGCCCAACCCCCTTGCCTTCGCTTGTCAGACCCGTGCCCCGCCGGCGCCCAACCCTAGCGCGCGAGCCTTCTCGCCGCCAGCAGTCGCCCGGAGATCCACCCGACGCGCTACCCCGCTGCCACTCCGACGAGCCTACCCGACACCCATCTCGACGACGCCATCCTGGTCCATCTACCCATCACCCCACGCAGCAGTAGCACTCAGCCCTCTCTCCAGTACGCTTCTTGGCTTCTCTCCTATCCTGTTCCTGACCTAGCTGCCGCAGCCGACGGGGGCGGCCGGCGGCGGCGCCGCGGCGACCACCGCACCAGCCACCAGCACGGCAGCACCTGCAGGCGGCCGCGGCGCAGCAAGTCCAGCGGTCCAGCCCTCCGCCTCATGCTATGGCGCGGCTGCCGCTGTCGCCATCTCCACCGGCTTTCACCCCCGTCAAGGAAGAGCCCGACGTCGACACCACCACCGCTGCCGCTCGCACTTCGCGCCCACCGCCCCTCAAGAAGCGCCGCCGGGACCACCTTCCGGTAACCCCAACCCAGCCGCTGCTCACGCCCCAAACTATCCTGTCCGGGATTTCGAAAGCCGATTCCTTCGATGTCAAGCGATGCCGGGAGCTGGACCTAACGCCGACGACCGTGCCCACATCCATAAAGCGCGAGCCTGACACCGACGACGGGGCTGGCAAGGATGCAGGAGGGGAAACATCGGTCGCACCACCGCACAAGAAGCGCAGCCGTCACTCCCTGCCGGCCACCCCAATCCAGCAGCCCCTTTTCACGTCCCAAGCTACCCCACTGGGCATTTCAACGGCCGATTCTTCGGTGGACAGGTGGAGCGAGCAGCCCAGCGCAACACCGACTGCCACCGTCAAGCGCGAGCTCGACGCCGACGCTGGCAAGGATGTGGGAGGGAAGGTGGTCGGGAGACGACACCCCTTTCCCCAGAGGCCCACGACAGGGCAAGCCCCTACCATGTGGGCCAATCGTGGCCGCCTCGGACGTCTCCTCCACAATCTAGTTCGCACACACCAATGGCGAGATGCTGCTGGGGTCTTCTCGGTGCTCCTACCTGGCATCCAGCGCCCTGACTCCTTTGAGGAGGCCCGCAGCATTTTAGTGGTAAGCAGAACATGCTGGGTGTAATTTTTATAGCAGCTCGTGGTTTTGATAGAGTTAGTGTTTTCTAATGAAGGCTTGTTTCTTGATTGAAGGATGCGATGAATATTCATAGACGCCTTGCTCAGGACAGCGGTGGCAGGAGAACCTACTACCATAGGACGCAGAAGGTTTTTGATGTTTGGATACAACGGCTAATGTGGTTGCCTACTTGTGCAAAAGTAAGTTCCTAATTTGTTGCCAACTTTAAGACTAATACAATCTTAATTAGTTAATTATCTTTATACCATGATTAAATTTGTTAATACAACCATATATGAACAAACACCTGAAAATCTGTATTGTTACCAATCAGTACTAATCAGAGCCTAATTGGATAAAAAATGTTTCCGGGAAGAATATTGAATTCCATATCCAATAGGAATTAGCACTGTTCATTTGTTTGGGTATAAGCATGCACACCAAAGTTCCTCATTGTACCTTTCGTTGGGTTTTTGGATGAATTTTATGGGGAAAGGGCATTTACTGTGAAGTCTAGTCAGAAATCTTCTGCAAGCGAGTGTGTATAGGAGTGGTACCGTTGTGATAGTCGAGATTAAGCCCTTCTGGCGTGTGCGCATTGCCCTGTAGCCCACACAACTGTGAGCTCTGCCTTCTGATGCACCTATATTTTGTTGCTACCTGAACTGTTTGGAGTTCCTCAACATCGCCGGTATTTGATAAAACCATGGGTGGTCCTTCAGTAGAACAACATGAATTTAGGGTGAGGTAAAAGCTGACACAGGGCAAAGGAATCAAAGTGTATTGTAGTACTCCTGTTTGGGTTCTTCATTCAAAAGTATACTACGTCTATTCTTTTGTTTTGTCATTCTTATATTCCAAGCGTCCCTCTTTTTGTTGATTTCAAAATCACATATGCAGTTTTGTGCGTGTGTGTTTTTATTCTATTGTGGCTTGCTAGTATTGTATAGCTAGGTTGGTTGCAATTTAAACCTCTGCATGTCATGGCTAAATTGGATTCAGTGGATCAGAAACATCGAATCATAACTGTGTATGTTCATAGACTCACTGGTTGTACATCACCTAAATACTAAGGTCGGGGGATTATAGCTTAATAAAAAGATTGTGTTGTACATCATAATCTTCAGTTCTAATTGTGTTCTGTTTTCTGTATGACCCCCTGATCTAATCCTTTTTTATGATATATTAATAGATGTACAAACATCATGCTCCTTTGTATTTGCTTAACCCTGTTAATTTGTTTGGCAGAAACACATGGTTAAACTCGAACTGGCTCTATTTTATCTTTCACAAGGCAAGATCGACGATGCACACAATGCAACAAGAGTGTGAGTTACCGGAACAGTCTGTTAGTGTTAACATTTTTCGTGTCTTATATACACTTTTTGATATGTCGTTTTTGGGAATTCTCTGATCTGTGATAGGCTTATAACCGCTTATAACCATGCCATCTTGTTGGTTGTTACAGTTTACATGCCTAATTCATTACTTCTTTAATGAAACCAAGTAGGAGTATCAGTTTATCATGTTAAATCCAAAGAAAATATTGTTTCCACATGTTATCAGGCAGTAGAGACCAACGATTACGAGTCGAACGACTAGTCTAGACTAGTCGCTCGACTAGTCTACGAGTCGCAAAGTGGCTGCCGACTCGTTTTCTCGTGTAGACTACAAAGACGAGTCGAGCTGTGGATCGACTAGTCGACGACTAATCTGGACTAGTCGACGTGTTCGAGTCGAGCGACTCAAAAAACTGGACTAGTATAAATATCTGGCTCCCTCCTCCTCGACCTAGTTTCTGCTCGCTCCTCCTCGCGCCGCCGGCCCCTCCTCGAGCCGCCGTCCCCTCCTCGCGCCGCCGGCCCCTCCTCGCGCCGCCGGCCCCTCCTCACCTGGACGCGCCGCCGGCTGCTGGAGGCGCGCTCCTCCTGCTCCTTCGTCTCGCGCGGTCGCGCCCCTCCTCTCGCCGCCGGCCCCTCGTGCTCTTCTCCTCTTCAGGCAGGTGAGCCTCAGTGCCTCCCTTCTCCTCCTCTTTCTTCTTGGCTTGCTGCTAGTGTTGCTCTGCCTCGCTGCTGGACTGCTGGTGCTGCTGGTGCTGCTCTGCTTGCTGTTGGTGCTGGACTGCTGGTTTCACTTTGCTTGTTTCAATTTCCAGGTCCTGAGGTCTGAGCTACAATGTCTACAACACCGGACATAGCTCAAGTAGTGTGTTCAGCAGCAGCTGCAGCTCAAGCCGATGAGCATTACGATCCATCGAAGGATCCTGCAAGGAAGCCACGTAGGAGCAAGGACCCAGCATGGAAATATGCCTTTTGGCCTGATCTGCAGGACAAATTGACACTCCAGTGTGTTTTGTGTGGCAAAAACATCACTTCTGGAGTGCTAAGGATGAAGAAGCACCTTGGTGGGGGTTACACAGAGGTGAAAATGTGTCTAAAAGCAACCGATGAGATCAGGAAAGAGATGCATTTGTACATGAAGACCAACTCAACCAAGTTCAAAGCCATGCAACTTGATGGGGATGAAGTTGAAGCAACTGATGGAGATGGAGGAGAGGAGGAGGTAGAAGCAAGTTCAAGGGCGTCGAACAGCACCGCAGCCTCCACGAAAAGGAAGTCTTCTTTTATTGTGACGGCGCCGGTGTCGGCAAAGAGGAAAAGCAAGTCAATTGCAGATGAGGTTAGGAAGACACCAGAGGAGGTGGTTGCTGAGAGGCATAGCACAAGAAGCACTCAGTTAAAAATCAAGGACTATGGAACAAAGACAAAAGAACAAAAAGATGTTGTAGATGGTCATGTAGCTGACTTTCTCTATGAGAATTGCCTTCCACTCAATATTATCAATTCGAGAAGTTGGGAGATCCTATTGGAGTCTATAGGACAGTATGGATCAGATTATATCACACCTTCTTACCATGATGTGAGGGTTCCATTACTTGAGAAGGCAAAGCTCAAGACTGACACTTTGAAGGCCAAGCATCAATTGGCATGGAAGGAGTATGGTTGCACTCTCATGTCCGACGGTTGGACGGACATGAGTGGGCGACACTTGATCAATTTTCTCGCCAATAGTCCTGAAGGTACATTCTTCTTAGGGACAGCCAATGTTTCTTCTGAGTCTGTTACTGCTGAATTGGTAGCAAAATTATTGAGTGAACAGATTGAGGCAATTGGGCCTGAATTGGTAATCCAGGTCGTTAGCGACAATGGCTCCAACTACAAGGCAGCCGGGAGACTTCTAATGGATAAGTATCCATCTTTGTATTGGACACCTTGTGCTGCTCACTGTTTGGATCTTATGCTAGAGGACATTGGGAAGATAAGAGAGTTCAGTGATTGCATTGTTAAAGCAAAGAAAACAACCAGATTTATTTATGCCCATGGTAGGATTCTTGATCAAATGAGAACCTTGAATGGCAAGAGAGATCTTGTAAGGCCTGGAGCAACTTGTTTTGCAACCTCCTTCCTCACATTGGCCAGCATGTGGAAACAACGCCAACATTTGAAAGCACTATTTGTTAGCACAGAATGGCATGCAAACAAGTTGAAGCTCACCCCACCAGGGAAGATGGCTGAAAATACCGTGCTCTCTGTGACGTTTTGGCAATCGGTGGAGGACTGCATGAGAGCTTCACAACCCATTCTTGTTGCTTTGAGGATTGTTGATGGTGATGACAGTCCAGCAATGCCCGAAATTTGGGCAGCCATGGATGTTGCGAAGACACACATAATGGATGCATTGTCACAAAGGCCAGGCCTACAAAGTCAAGTGCTAGCAATTGTTGACAAGAGGTGGGATAACCAGATGGAGCAAAAGCTACATGGGGCTGCAATGTTTTTGAACCCCAGCAAGTTCTTTAAATTGAGGGAGACTAACAAAAGACTAGCTGCATGGCTGCGTTCAATGTTCAATGATGTGCTATGGAAGATGGTGATCGATGATGAACTACAATCCAAGATAAGTAAATTGGCTGATGATTATGAGCGGACGGAGGGTGAATGTTTCACCAAGCAAATGGCAATTAAAGACCGCGAGAAAAAGAGTCCTCGTAAGTATCTATGTTGTTGCAGCTTGTAGCTTATCTTCTACTTGCTTGTTTCAACTCCTACTTGCTGATTTTTGTAGTACTTTGGTGGAATGCATATGGTGGCCTTGCTTATGACCTCCAATCTTTTGCAAATCGGATCATTAGTCTATGTTGTTCATCGTCTGGCTGTGAGCGCAATTGGAGTGCATTTTCTCATGTAAGTAACTAGCAATTGGATGGTTTGATAGATAATTGCAGGCTATAGCAGCTTCTCACAAAAGGATTTGCTTGCAGATCCATACCAAAGGAAGAAACCGTTTGGAGTATAAGAGATTGAACAAGCTAGCATATGTCTCATACAACCGGCAAATGACAACTAGGTTTGAAAAGTTACGCGAGCAAGGTTCCAAAGGAAAGAGGGCTAATGCACTTATCCTAGAAGAATTTCAATGGGATAATGAATGGGTTGATGTTACTGCTGAATTGGTTCATCAAAATGATGCTATGGACGATGACAATCCACTACTTTGGTCCCATGTTGATCAGGCCGTTGGCGCGACCGATGGTCTAAGTGGACGCCATCTTCCAAGGAGGGCTCGTGGTGATTTCAGTGAGTCTAGTCCTCCCGCTGGCTCTAATATCTTTTACACTCGAAGGACAAGTGTGGTTGTCCCTGATGAAGACTTGCGGGCTGAATTGGAAGCTGAAGATATTGATAGTGACATGGAGACCAATGGTGAAGACAATGATGGCCCTACACGAGCGAATGATATAGACCCTGATTTTCAGCTGGATATAGATCTGGATTGATTTGAGGGCTAAGGCTACAAGACTGGACTTGTTGCTTGTGGTGTTGTTGAACCTTTCTTTTGTAATTCAGACCTTGATGTTGGACTACATGTTGAACCTTATGTTGGTCTTGGGAAGTTGTCACACTAAGGTGTTCTGCTATGTTTGCAATTGCATATGGATTATGGAGTTCTGAACTCGTTTTTTATGCTAGTGCTGCTGTGCTGGACTGTTGTTTGATAGTGCATATTTGATTGGTTTTATCTTTTGTAGACTGTTGTTGCTGGTTTGTGGAGAAGCAGAGGCCCTGGCCATTGGATATTGCAATTGGCACAGCCTCAGGTTCTTCATCCACTTCCCATGCATTCATTTGTATTGTATACTGTACTTGTATACTTATATAGTGTAATACTACATACTACTACTAGGTATTAGTAGTTATGTACTGTAAGTTCAGTTCTACAGTACCATGTCGACTAGTCTAGACTAGTCTAGACTAGTCTATGAGTCTCAACCTTGGAACGACTCGTCGACTCTTCGACTCGTAAACGTTGGTAGAGACTTTATTTACCTGCGACGTACTAGGTAACTTCTCATTAAGAGTACAATCCATTTTGGTCCAGGTATTTGCTACATAGTGACAGGTTGAACCACTTTCTTGTTTTTCGTCACTTATGTATCAGATTTTGCACAAAACATTCCACTTTGAACCACATTTTACCATTTCAGCTTTTGAAGTGGTTCTGACATGATTGCCCCATTTGCCAGGGTGGTGTGGCACTCACAACTTGACACATTGCAGGCTAATTGGGACACGCATCTCACAGATACTCTCTGACATGGCATAGGCTAGCCGGCGATATGACAGAGGCTAGCTAGAGGTCCGATGTCCATCATGGCAGAGGCTAGCTGAACTGTCCAACGTAGCAGAACTTGGGTTACCAGAGAGTGGCTGTTGGACCTTTGGTTAGCCTTCTGCCACATCGGATGCATGTTTGCAAAATGTACGCCACAGTTAGTCTGTGATGTGTCAAGCAATAGGTGTGTTACATCACCCTGACGAGTGTGGCCATCATATCAGAACTAACTCAAATGCTAAAGTGTTTTTCAGAGTGGAATAATTTGTGCAATTCAAAGTGTCACAAAAATTAAATGTGGTTCAAACTGTCACTGTATCACAAATATCTGGTTGAGTGTGAAATTTATTATTTCATTAACAGAAATAGGCACCCGAATTCAAGTTCATGGGTGGTGCTGTACACTGTCACCTCCCATCAACTGAGCAGCTCATGAGACATTTGTGTGGTATTCATATGCGACAATCTAGGAATTTTGTTATGAAGAAAGGAATCTACAGATAGTACAAAAGTATGCATCTGTTAAATGCAGACATTGTGTTAAGATATGTGTAGCGTCTTAATTCTGGTAACTGAAATACTTTTCAAGTGCTGAAGCTTTTGGATAGTTTTAGTTTCTTGTTTTAATTTTCTCTTCCACAGACATGTCTTAGCACCGTGATAAAAGAATTGAGAACTTCTATTCCTCTTTTCAGCCTTATCGCGAAGGACGGACTAAAGATGGAACCAACTCTAAATCTGATACATGGCTTGATATCATATGATAAATGGTACTCTGGCTTGCCCAAAGATATGCAACTTGAGAGATTTGACGTGTACAATGAATCATGCAAAATTTCTGTGTCATCGAATGCCTGTGGAGAAAATGGTCTCCAGGATAGTTCAGATGACAATTGCAGCATTGATGTTGATGATGCCAGTTTTCCTGCTTGCTCTTCAGAAAGTTCTATCAATAATGGGAATATAGACAAAAAATGCAAGATTCCCAAGAAATCTCATTATGTTTATCATGTTAAGGAAAATGATTCAGTAGATTCACAAATGAAAGAAGAAGCGGTTTCTGCAGATTTTCGAAGCGTATTTTTTAATACCTCTGATGCCCCTACCTGTGGTTAGTGACATTCCATCTACTTCTTCAAGATGTTCATCTGTTTTTTTCCTTCCACTAAGTACTAGGTAGTTTAGAGTTCTGGGGTATCTGTAGAAAAATGACACTGAGTGATTACATTACTGAACATCTGGAGCAATCATAAAGAACCACTGGTTTGATGTGATATACCTTCTAATACATTTTGTTCTTCTACCATCCACTTCAGCATGCAATACTGCAACCAGTTTTAGCCTTCATTTGCTTTTATTTGATACATCCGGATCTAAAATGTGAGACTATGACATGAATTTTAAGAGTGCTGAGCAAGCGAGTAAAATCATGAAGTGTCCATAGGTATATAAACAATGCTTGACAAAAAGTTTGTTACTTCCTTTTGCATGCGGCAAGTCAAAAACAGCTTTTGATGGAGGTGCTGGAAGCATTGTGTACATTTGTCCTTCTTTTTTGCTAGAGTTGGATCAATCCTTCATCCTTAGTAGCAATGTATTGCATGTCAATTGTAGCTTCGTGGCTGTCCCTCATCAGATCAACTAGACTCATTAATCTGAGCAACCGTGCCATTACTTTTGTTTTCTTTATCAATCTTGTTTTATAGCTCCGCATACTTGTGTATTAACATGTTAGATGTTTATTATGGTACTTGAAGGATTGGAACAAACCTTGTTGCCGCTACGTCTAAAGCATGCTGCTGGGAATTCAAGTGATTGCTTTGATTCGTACTGGAAGTACAAGTCAACACCTAATACCTTCTACGCAGATGCAGAAAGATGTCTAAGAGTGGCTCTTCATTCTTCGCCACCAGTAATGGCAGCCTTATTACCATTAATACAGGTACTTGTCAATCAAACCGGTACTCCATGTTCTGCATAAATTGTATGGATTTTGTTTTCGTCTGTAGACCCATTTTTAGCTACCTTTCCTATGGTGTAGATTCTCCTGCTTGGTGATAAACTGAAAGATGCACTTTGTGAACTTGAGAGGACCTGCCGCAGTTCTACTACAGCGCTTCCTTTCAGGTTGTTAAGCCATCATGTCATTGGTTATCATTTAAAGCAATTTGTTATCTTAAATCTCATCTCCCATTTGATGTTTCTAAAACATCTTTTGACTATGGTAGTTTCTGTTTTTTGTTCCTTGTCCGTGCTGAGATAAGCTGTCGTGAGCTAAGTGGCTGAAGTTTAGTTTTTGTAATACAGATTGCGAGGCAGACTGCTAGAGTATTTTGACCAAAACCAAGTATCAACTATATCTTCTTGCTATGAGGAAGCTTTGCAGAGAGATCCTACATGTAGCTACTCGGTTGAGAGGCTAACTGAAATGCACAGAAAAGGTTTTGGCTGAAGACTTTTCCTCCCATGGTGCTCTACTATTTGATCGATTCTAGTTTTGTAGTTGACTCCTTACATTGGTACTGCTACGTGCATTCTAGAAGAAAAAAATGGTATCAGCAAAACTGGAATGATGTAATGAACTATTCTAAAGTCCATGTTTCCCCTGCACGTAGGCCATTTGTTAAACGGAATAAATAAACAAATGGACTATTGGTGAAAGAAAAAGTGTTAATCCATGTGTTACTATTACTCGACAACACCTACGTTCCACATCACTTAAACCTGTTGTATGGGAATTATAGTGGTTTAGGCTGAGGTGTTTAGTTGGACTGGTTTCATCAATTGGAAGGTCTAAAGCAAGGGTTTTATTAGAAGTTAAGGGTGGCTGGTTGGCACTATAACTACTCACCTTCTGTTGTGGCACTAAATTCGGTGTAGAGAGTGGAAATATTGCTATTTGTGTAACTATGCTTTTGATTTCATCACTGGAAAAGTAATTTGAAACTACAATCCCGAAGAAACCGAGTTATTCTTGCCTGTTGCATATCAAGTATTCTAGTCTCAAACAACCCATACAGTTATTACTGATACTGGTCATTTTATATTAGTAAAGAAATCTCATTAGTTTTGTTACTAACCCTACGAGTTCCATGCTGTCTTCGCTGCTAGTAGAGAAGATCGTGCGTGTAGTATTTTACAGGACATTGTCGAATGTAAGCCATTTTTGTGATCATCAAAATAGAATATTAGTGGTGATATCAGAAGAAAAAATGAACTTCAATGCTACTCGTGGTTTCAAAGTTTCCAAAGTTATTACAATTGCTATCTATGCGAACTTCAGAATGTTAATGGTTTGATTATTTTGCTTGTTGCAATGGTTACATTTTCTTAACCTGTTGCTGCTCCCCCACCAGGATATTATAATACCACACGACTACTTGAGAGAATTGCTTTGCATCTAGACTCTGTGAATGGGAAGCCTTTTGTCTGGGAGGAGCTCGTTTCATGCTTCCTTCGGCTTTTTTCTGATCGTACTACTGACTACGAGGATTGTATTTCATGTAATGTTGAAGGAGAGGCATCGATCAATGCTTTTAGTAGTCTTTCTTCAGTCTTCTTTGAGCAACGTACAAGGGAATCATGGAAGCTCCGATGCAAATGGTGGATGAACCGTCATTTCAGCCAAAACATCTATATGTCAGAAACCGTGAAAGGTAACTTTGCTGGTTCCTTGAACTCAGTTATTGCTGAAATACAATCACGTGCTGTTCCCCTTCATTTGATTAACTTTGTCAGATAGTAAATGCGATCAAGATGACATTGGTAATAGGGCAACCACTAGTTTATACTTTCAGATATTGGCATTTAAACGAGTGGTTTATACTTTAACGAGTGGTTTTCTTGGCAGCCTGTGTTTTTAAAAAGGTGATAGATATCTTTATAACATGGACACTGGTTGGCCCAATTTAATACTCCCTCAGTCCCACAATATAAGAGCGTTTTGCAAGCCAGCTTGCAAAACGCTCTTATATTGTGGGACGAAGGGAGTAGGAGTATTGATTTTATTGGTTTATAGAACCAACATACCTTATTACAGCTGGATAAGGCTATCACTCGTTAAAGTATTTTTTAGGTAGCAGCTAGTAATCGCCAGCCGTATGGTGCAATGCCTATACCTTGAAATATCATCACATCATGGGGTTCTCCTGTATGGAACAAGACAATGCTATGGAGCTAAGTGTGCTAAATTTTGCCCTAATGTTTCCCATACCGATGAAGAGCTGGCTACAGGTATTAACTGTAATAAAATATGTATTGTGCAATATAAAAAAAATGAAGAGATGTCAGCTACACCAGAATAGCGTACTCACTAAATTCTAGACACTCGCGATTTTCCTTTTCTTTATTTGCAACTCTGATTTTTACGCTCAGTGCAACAGATGCATGGTTTCAGTTCCAGTGCTGTGTTTTGATCACAGATAATGAGGTTTTTCCGTGTTGTTGCAGGTGATTGCAAGCTCCTCGCTTCCAAGGCATCTTGTGCCTCTCACATGCTTGGGCCCGGATTCCCATATGTGAAAGCAGCTAAGAGCTATCTTTCCAAGCAAGAGGCTAAGGATGAATCCGGATTCTTGTCCAGGAACATGGAAAATTCTGTCAAGTTATTACAAAGTTTGGAGAAACTAACGTGATGGCTCCGTTTGGTTTGATCTTTTCTTTTTGGTAGGGTAGTTTATGTTGTTGTATAATTTTGACATGATAGTTTTAGCGTCCTTGTAGAGCGGGAGATCTACAGGCAGCGGTGCATCCCGATATTTTGCGTATTTGGCGGTGGTGAGACATGAGGATCAACAGCGGTGTGTCCCAATATATAGTGTATTTGGCTTTGGTAAAAAACTTACGTTGTCCCTGGTGCCCTATTTGGATAATTAGCAAACGAAGTCAAACCCCTGCTGTTGACGATGGAGACCGACTGTTCTGAAGTGTGGCTTAACACATCGCAGTATTCGTCTAGGGTTCAGATATTCGTGATCTTATTCGAGGAAAGACAAACCGCAAAGCCAATTCTGCAAGTAGAGAGCAGGTGAAAATGGCGCAACTTACCCCCGGAAATTGCCCCTGCTATGATCTCTGATTGTTTCATTGCTAGCTAATATAAATACTCTTTCCCTGCCAAAAGAAAGAGAAAACACAGAGGGTTTTGTGCTTGACCAATTTCTTTTAGACAAGAGTGCTCGTAAACCGTTCAAATCACAATACCAGACAGGGGCAGCAAAGAAACAGGTGCACAACACTGAAAATTTTACGACCGTCCCAGCGTGTTCTCTACAAACAATCTGATCCTTGTCACTGATTTACTGGGAACTTATACCAGCCCTGCAGATTCAGTCACCAGCGTGTTCTCTATTTCTCTAGTTAGTTTGCCACCGCTGCCGCCGGCGCTGCCTCCTCCTCCGCCGCCGCCACGTTGTTGATTCCGCAGCCAGGGCAAATGTAGCGCTTCTGCAGCTCCTCAGCGACTGAATTGTGCACACTCTCCAGCTCGGCGACGCGCTTGCGTCAAAGTCAAGGAAAGCTTCCGCGAACACACAGACGGAGGAGGAAGCAGCAGGAACGTGTATATGTAATAATAATTGCGCAAACAAAGTGATTTCTAGACTGGTGAAAAGGATATCCTCCGAGCTCCTGCAACTGCTTCGTCCCTTTCATCACAGCCTCCATAAGAGCTTTCTTTGCTCGGACATCAGCCAGTTCATGACGCAGCTGCAAAACAAGGCAACAGTCTCTGTGAGAGAGCTACTAAAATACAGTACTAAATTCATGTCCATATAAATCGTCAAGTAATGCGCATTCCTGCAAAAACAGCAAACTGCATACTTCAAAAAAGCAAGCACAGTAGTACTATATTCTTGTTAAAATTATGAGAAACTCGATAGCTTGGAACCAGTTCTCTCTCCCACCTATGCAGATTGCAGAGGCATCATCTGCCTCAGTACCAGTACCTACTTGTTAGCCTCAACCCGTTGGAATTATGATGGTCCTAGTGTTTATCATACAAAAATGCCCTTGGAAACATTTAGCACAACAAGTATTTACTAGCAGAAACTACTATATTTTACACTGTGCTGCAGATAATACGCACATTTCTGGCATATATGTTGTGTCCCTCACATAAGTTCTTTATCACCAATTTTCTTGTGAAAAATACAGTCAAGAGAAAACCAAACAAGGGTATCGCATCCATTGAATAGTTAATAAATAACACAATGTTGAGGGGAAGAATGGAGAGAAGAACCTTTTCAAGTTCAAGCAGGTCCTTCTGATACTCTTCCTCCAGTACATGCACCTCAGCATTAATGTTGTTCATCTGATCAACCAAATCGATCAACATACCTTCTGAGTCCATAGTTTCATTCACGTCGCTCGCATTTTGACCTGCCAAGGTGAACATTTCAGTCTAAGAGGAAACAAGAAAGTAGCTATATAGAGCACTGTACTTTATGACAGGAGATTCATAAGAGCAAATGGGGGAAGTATCATGCAACTCATATCTTTAGCACATTGCAGAGCACGTAGTTAACAAAATGGTCGCAGAAAAGCAAAGATGGCAATTGCTTGCATTATTACAATAACAAAGTTTATATCCATAGGTATATACACAACACAGAATCGAACACATTTCAAGCACATGGTTAACAAATGATCGCAGAAAAACAAAGCCAACAATAACAGAAATTATATCTGTAAGTATATGTACAACACAGAATGGAACACATTTCAAGCTTACACAACACTAAATGGGACACATTTCAAGATTCTTTATCTTATTAAGCAATCACATCTTTATCTTATTATGGAAAATAGAATACAAGAGCAGCTTATCAGCCATTACATTTTTATTATGTGCACCCTTACTCTTCTTCGCCACAACAAAGACACAGATTGATCTAGTTACAAATAACAAGCTTTTGGGTGCAGACATAATAAAGAAAAGACAGAAGCATAGCTTACAACTCCAATTATCCTTCAAACTATGCAAAAGGAATCAAACAGAAATAATATGGGAATTGCAAAATTACAGGAGCTTTTTTTAAGGTATTCAGGAACCGAAAGTGTTATGTATGCACTACGAGTTGGCGTGCTTACCCTCTGCTGACTTGCCTTGCTTACCATCTGCTGATGGCGGTCCAGAGCACCTCTCTGCTAATTCTGCAGAAGCCTTCCGTTGAAACTGCCTGCAGAGGAGGAATGAAGTTTATCTCGAGATAATTAGCAAACAAGAAACTTCTGATTGTAAGTTTCAGCTAGCAGGCAAAGAAAATATACCAAAGGGACATAAAAAAGAAAAGGTAGAAAACTGATTCTGTTTGACTATTTTGAAGAATTAAGCAAAACTTAGTAGTATCCCGTGGTACCATCTTCATCAGGTTATAGCAAATGATCTTAATAATGCTGTCCAAAACTAAAACATGTCAAAATATCACATGATTATCCTTGCTGCAGGTTACCGTGTTAAAACATATTCAATGCTCTACTTGATGCATCACTGTAATCTCGAGATCCACATATATCCCTATTCTAGCCCTCACTGCAGTTTGGTCAGAAATAGGTGAAGTACAACACCAGCAATGGCCATGGTATTTTACAGTACTAAAGCAAACAAGAGATGCAGCCCAAGCCACAGCTGAATAGATGATTGCACATCCAGGGAACGACATGTAGTCATTGCCGGCAAACCAAAAGAATAGCACATACCTGATCCTTGCATTCATTTCAACCATCTGTCTCAAGAACTCCTCTCTGAAACAACCAACGCAGGCGCATGTGTAAATTAGTTGCTATGTACTGGAGCACAACAGAAACAGCACGATAGACAAAGTCCATCCCACTCACCTCTTGATGTCCTCCGTGCTCTTTGGAGCCATTACATCGAGCACCAAAAGCGCAGCCCCGCCAGTTCCAGTTCCAATCACACACACAACACCAACACACAAAGCGCGTCATATTTAAGCAACAAGAGACCAGGTTTTTTTACTAACTGAACTCGCTTCGATTTTCGAGATTTCTGACCTTAAACGCCTCCAGCTCAGAGCCCAGCTTCGCGATCTCCTCCTGGAGACGAGAGATCGTCGCCTAAACGCACCACGACAACACGTAGAACCAAAATCAGGCGAACTGGCAGTAAACGGAGACACGATTCACACGTTTCCGGGCGAGAGAGATGGGGGGGGGGGGGGGGGGGGCGGGATACCTCGAGCGCCTGTATCGACGCGTCCGCGATGGAGGCCTGCACCTCGCTCCCGCGCAGCTCCGTCTCCGCCGCCTCCCGCGCGCGCTTCGCGACCTCGAGCTCCGCCGTGGCCGCGTCGGACGCCGAGACCACGTCGTCGAGGCGGCGCTTCAGGCCCGACACCGTGCGCTCTGCGCTCGAGGCGGAGAAGCACCTGCGTCAGCCGAGGACTCGAAAGTCGAAACCCTACGGTGCTATGGGGTTGGGTGCGGCGAGGCCGCGGGGAGAGGGGATGCTTACCGCCGTGGGACTTCTCGGCGGCGAAGTCGCGGATGATGGATAGGAACTGCTTCTGGGGCTCGCCGCCCGCCGCCGCCCCCGACGCGGCCATGGGGAGAGGAGAGGGCGACGATTGCGGGGCGTTCTTCTGGAAGGTTCCGGAACTCGAGAGGGTTTTGAGGTGGGGCGGGAATGGAGCGGCCGACTGGCCGTGTTGGACAACGGGAGCTTACAAACCCCTCGGCAGCCACGCTTAGGTGGACAGTGTAAGTGGGCTTTTCCACTCTATGCACCATCGTGTGTTTTTGACCTTCTGCCTTCATGATGTTGAGTGAGTAGTTCATCATGGGTTCATATCTAGTAGCTAGATGCCTTCTTCTCTCTCTCTTTGATCTTCAATACAAAGTTCTTCGCGGTTCTCATGATGATCTATTCGATGTAATCTTCTTTTGCGGTGCGTTTGCTGGGATCCGATGAATTGTGGGTTATGATCAGATTATTTATGAAAATTAATCGAGTATTTTATGAATTCAATTATGCATGATTATTATAGCTTTGCAAGTCTCTTCGATCTATCGGTTTGGTTTGGCCAACTAGATTGATTTATCTTCAGCGGGAGGAGTGCATTGTAGTGGGTTCAATCTTGCGGTGCTCTATATCCCAGTGACAGAAGGGGACAAGACATGTATTGTATTGTGGTTACTAAGGGTAAAACAACGGGGTTTGAACATATTGCTTGTACTTACTTTGTCTACATCATGTCATCTTGCTTAAAGCATTACTCTGTTTGTCATAAACTTAATACCATAGATGCATGCTGGATAGCGGTCGATTGGTGGAGTAATAGTAGTACATGCATAATAGTTTTCGGTCTACTTGTCACGGACGTGATGCCTATATACATGATCATTGCCATGAATACATAATCATAACTATGCGTTTTTCTATCAATTGCCCAACAGTAATTTGTATACCCACTGTATGCTATGCGTTCGAGAGAAGCCTCTAGTGAACACTATGGCCCCCGGGTCTACTTAATCATATTTGCTAAAAAACTAAAAATACCTTGCTGAAATTTATTTAGTTTCTTTTTATTTTACTTTTATATTTATCTATCTATCACTATCATAAGTAATCCTTGCAAGTAACAAGTTCAAGGGGCTTGACAACCCTCTTGCCTGCGTTGGGTGCTAATGTTTGGTTTTGTGTGCGCAGGTACTGTTAAAGTTAAGTTGGCGTGGTTCTATAACCTTGGTTCTCATTGAGGGAAATACTTATCGCTACTGTATTGCTTCACCCTTCCTCTTCGGGGAAAAACACAACGCAACTCACAAGTAGCAGAAAGAATTTCTAGCATCGTTGTCGGGGAGGAGATACGAAAGTAGTCTCCCGTTAACTTGCCAATTTCTGGCGCCGTTGCCGGGGAGACATCACCAACTTTGCGCGAGGTCCCTTCACACAAACTATCATTCACTTGTTCTACTTTTTACTTGCCTAGTTATGTTATCTTTATCTCTCTCACACAAGAACAAGAAGTAAATGCAAAATTTTAAGATAAATGGATCCTCATCCACTTGTTAATCTTTTCAAACTTGTTTCTTATTGTAAACCAATAGCTAATAGTGAAGTGATGAATGAAAATGCTATTGAGATACATTTATTGAATGAAAAGCATGATTGCAATTTTGTTGGTATAAATTCTATGAATATCAATTGTGCTAATGATCATGATTGGGGTGATAATCATGATGTTTCTTGTGATCTTGAGAATTTTGAGCTTCATGATGAATCTATTATTGATAATAATATTTGCAATGCTAATAAAAGTGGGTTTGGAGAGGTCATGACTTTAGTTAATGTTAATCCCACTATCTTGGAAGATTGTAAAACTTTTGTTCATGTGGATCATGGAGAAAATATTTTATATGATAGCTATATTGTTGAATTTGATTATGATCCTACATGTAACTATTATGAGATAGGCAAATATGGTTATAGGAATTTTCATGTTCAATTATCTCTCTTGATGTTCAAATTGTTAATGCTTCATTCTTCCTATTTGCATATGCTAGATACTTCTTGTCTTGATAATTTGTTTACTTAAAAATGCCTATGCATAGGAAGTACGTTAGACTTAAATGTGTTTGTCACATGTTTTATGATGCTCTATTTGTGCTTTAATTCTTGTCTTTTATGTGAGCATCATTATTATACTAAGCCTATCTTAGTGGCTATAAAGAAAGAGCTTGTTGGGAGACAACCCAATACTTGATGTTATTTTGAGTTCACACGATTGTTGCCACTGTAATGGTTGTGTTTTTGTGTTTAAATTAGTGTTTGTCGCAAGTAAAGCCTTTGTGATGATTTGAAAGATAGTAGAATTGATGTTGTGCAAAAACAGAAACTTTTACGCTTAGTGCAGAATTTCTCTGATTTTAGTCGGCGTCTTTTTTATCTGAAGTTTTTACACAATAATGATATACAAATTGCTCAGGTTGTCCTAATTTTTTAGAATTTCGGAGTTACAGAAGTATGGTTTTAGTACAAATCATTACAGATTGTTCTGTTTTAGACAGATTTTGTTTTTGCTTGCATAGTTTGCTTGTTTTGATGATGCTATGGATTGTATCGGGGGGTATAAGGCATGGAGAAGTTGGAATACAGTACCTATTATGCAATAATAAAATATGAATCAACTTATAGCAGTACCGAAAGTATTTGATATGTCTATTATACTAACGGATCTCACGAGGTTTTGTTGAGTTTTGTGTGTTGAAGTTTTCAAGTTTTGGGTGAGACAACGATGGATGAAGGAATAAGGAGCGGCAAGACCCTAAGCTTGGGGATGCCCAAGCCACCCCAAGGTAATATTCAAGGAAGATCCAAGCGTTTAAGCTTGGGGATGCCCCGGAAGGCATCCCCTCTTTCGTCTCCAAACTAACTTGGAGCTATATTTTTATTCATCACATGATATGAGTTTTACTTGGAGTGGCGTGTATTATATTTTATTTTCCTTTTTAGTTTGCCACAATCATCGTTTGTTGGAAACACTTTTCAAGAGAGACACACTTTCATCATAATTTGTTAGAATTTTTTTATCCTGTATGTACTTCACTTATATCTTTTGAGCTAGGTAGTTGCTCTAATGCTTCACTTATATCTTGTTAGAGCACGGGGGCGGTCATATTTTATAGAAATAGTTGAACTCTCATGCTTGACTTAAATATGTTTGAGAGTATAAGGCAATAGGAATGGTAATTTGCACGTGTTATAAGACTAGTCCAAAATGGATAGGTATTCAAGGGGGATATAATAAAAACTTTCACGTAGCTCACCAAAGATGAAACATGGGTTGATTATATTGATGTAGTAATATGGAAGGATATAGGTTCATGATCATTGGTTATTAGGAATATCGGTATTAAAGTTTGTTATTTAATTCTCATCTAAGTATAGGTCATGACATGGTGATGAGGTGTGAGCATTTTTATGTCTGAAATGAAATCTTATCTTGTTGTTCGAATCGGGGGGTGTGATGGTTAACTCTTCTCAACCTCCTCCCTAGGGGCATGCGGTAGTGCTTTGCTTTGAGAGAGCTAATAAGGCTTTGCAATAAGTATATGAGTTCTTTATGACTAATGTGAGTCCATGGATATACGCACTCTCACATTTTCGTAATTTGCTAGCCTCCTTGATACCGTGCATTTCCCTTTATCACCTCGAGAGTCGGTGCAAACTTCACCGGTGCATCCAAACCCCGTGATATGATTTGCTCTATCGCACATAAGCCACCTTATATATTCCTCAAAACAACCACCATACGTACCTATTATGGCATTTCCATAGCCATTTCGAGATATATTGCCATGCAACTTCCACCGTTCAGTCACACGACTTGTGTGTTCATCATCATATTGTTTTACATGATCATATAGAGTTGACATAGTATTTGTGGCAAAGCCACCGTTCACCATTGATTACATGTTACGCTAGATCATTGCACATCCTGGTACACTGCCAGAGGCATTCATATAGAGTCATATTGTTCTTCATTGAGTTGTAATTTCGAGTTGTAAATAAATAAAAGTGTGATGATCATCATTATTAGAGCATTATCCCAGTGAGGAAAGGATGATGGAGACTATGATTCCCCCACAAGTCGGGATGAGATTCCAGACGAAAAATAAAAAATTAGGGGAGGCCAAATGTGTTGGAGAACGTTGCATGGGAAACAAAAAATTTCTCCTACACACACGCAAGATCTATCCATGGTGATGAGCATCTATGAGAGGGAGAGTTGGATCTACATACCCTTGTAGATCGCTTAGCGGAAGCGTTAAGAAACGCGGTTGATGTAGTCGAACGTCTTCGCGATCCAATCACGATCCGTCCACGAACTCCCGATCAAGTGTCGAACGGACGACACCTCCGAGTTTAGCACACGTGTGGCTCGACGGCGTCCTCTCCTTCTTGATCCAGCAAGCGAGAGAGAGGGGGTAGATGAGATCGGGACCAACACGACGGTATGGTGGTGGTGGTGGCAGTGGAATTCCGGCAGGGCTTCGCCAAGCGCGTACCGGTGAAACGTGGGAGGAGTTGGGAGAGGTAACGGGCAAGGGTCGAAGGGTGGCTGCCCCCAATGCCTCCCCACCTTTATATAGGCGTGGAGGGGGCTGGTGTCTTGCCCTCCAAGGCCCTAGGGTCGTTGGCCAAAGGGGGAGGAAGGAAATCCCACATTTCCTTCCCCATTGATTGCTATCCCCACTTTTTAGGGATCCTGATCTTATCCCCTTGGGATATGAATCTATT
Source organism: Elymus sibiricus (assembly GCA_039707655.1). NCBI lineage: Eukaryota > Viridiplantae > Streptophyta > Magnoliopsida > Poales > Poaceae > Elymus > Elymus sibiricus. Next base: position 137,688,497 of record CM077675.1, read on the forward strand.
CCTTTTAAGGGAGGATCTTGGTGCGCCTAGACCAGGGTTGTGGGGACTTTCCCCACTACCCACGTTCATGTGGGTCCCCCATGCAGGTGGGCCCCACTCCGGAACCTTCTAGAACCTTCCCGGTACAATACCGAAAAAACTCGAACTTTTTCCGGAACCCCGATAACAACTTTCCATATATGAATCTTTACCTCCGGACTATTCCGGAGCTCCTCGTGATGTCCCGGATCCCATCCGGGACTCTGAACAACCTTCGAACTTTCCACTATTAATATCTCAATACTACCCTAGCGCTACCGAACGTTAAGCGTGCGACCCTACGGGTTCGAGAATCATGTAGACATGACCGAGACACCTTCACGGTCAATAACCAATAGCGGGACCTGGATGCCCATATTGGTTCCTACATATTCTATGAAGATCTTTTTCGGTCGAACCTCGATGTCAAGGATTCAGTCAATCCCGTACGCAATTCCCTTTGTCCATCGGTATGTTACTTGCCCGAGATTCGATCGTCGGTATCTCCATACCTAGTTCAATCTCGTTACCGGCAAGTCTCTTTACTCGTTCCGTAATACAAGATCCCGTAACCAAACTCATTAGTAACATGCTTGCAAGCTTCTTGTGATGTTGTATTACTGAGAGGGCCCCGAGATACCTCTCCGTCATACGGAGTGACAAATCCCAGTATTGATCCATGCCAACTCAACAGACACCCTTGGAGATACCTGTAGAGCACCTTTATAGTCACCCAGTTACGTTGTGACGTTTGATACACACAAGGCATTCCTCCGGTGTCCGGGAGTTGCATGATCTCATGGTCGTAGGAACAGATACTTGACATGGATAAAGCAATAGCAATAAACTGACACGATCAACTGCTATGCTTACGGTTGGGTCTTGTCCATCACATCATTCTCCTAATGATGTGATCTCGTTATCAAATGACAACTCATGTCTATGGTCAGGAAACCTTGACCATCTTTGATCAACGAGCTAGTCTACTAGAGGCATACTAGGGACACATTGTTGTCTATATACCCACACATGTATTTAGTTTCCAATCAATACAATTCTAGCATGGATAATAAACAATTATCATGAACTAGGAAATATAATAATAACCAATTTATTATTGCCTCTAGGGCATATTTCCAACAGTCTCCCACTTGCACTAGAGTCAATAATCTAGCTCACATCACCATGTGATTAACACTTATATCACCATGTGATTAACACTTATATCACCATGTGATTAACACTTATATCATCATGTGATTAACACCCAATAAGTTCTGGGGTTTGATCATGTTTTGCTTGTGAGAGAGGTTTTAGTCAACGGGTCTGTAACATTCAGATCCGTGTGTACTTTGTAACTCTCTATACTGTAGATGTTGCTACCACGCTTCACTTGGAGCTATTCCAAATGGCTACCCCACCATACGTATCCGGATTGCTACTTTGAGTCGTCCGGATTGGTGTTTAAAGCTTGCATCGACGTAACTCTTTACGACGAACTCTTTATCATCTCCATCATCGAGAAACATCTCCTTAGTCCTCTAGTTACTAAGGATAATTTTGACGGTTGTCCAGTGATCCACTCCTGGATCACTCTTGTACCCCTTGATAGACTCATGGCAAGGCACACATCAGGTGCGGTACACAACATGGCATACTATATAGAGCCTATGGCTAATGGCATAGGGGACGACCTTCGTCCTTTCTCTTTCTTCTGCCGTGGTCGAGTTTTGAGTCTTACTCAACTTCACACCTTACAAATCAGGCAAGAACTCCTTTTTTGTCTGATCCATTTTGAACTCTTTCAAAAATTTGTCAAGGTATGTTCTCATTGAAAGACTTATCAAGCGTCTTGATCTATCTCTATAGATCTTGATGCCCAATATACTAATAGCTTTTATCCGGGTCTTCCTTTGAAAAACTCTTTTCAAACAACCCTTTATGCTTTCCAGAAATTCTACATTATTTCCGATCAACAATATGTCAACCACATATACATATCAGAAATTCTATAGTGCTCCCACTCACTTTCTTGCAAATACAAGTTTCTCATAAACTTTGTATAAACTCAAAAACTTTGATCACCTCATCAAAGCGTATATTCCAACTCCGAGATGCTTGCTCCAGTCCATAGAAGGATCGCTGGAGCTTGCATACCTTTTAGCATCCTTAGGATCGACAAAACCTTCTGGTTGTATCACATACAACCTTTCCTCAAGGGAACGATGTTTTGACATCCATCTGCCAGATTTCATAATCGAAAAATGCAGCAACTGCTAACATAATTCCAACAGACTTCAGCATCGCTACGAGTGAGAGAGTCTCATCGTAGTCAACTCCTTGAACTTGTCGAAAACCTTTTTCGCGACAAGTCGAGCTTTATAAATGGTGACATTTACCATCAGCGTCTGTCTTCCTCTTAGAGGTCCATTTGTACTCAACGACCTGCCGTTCAACGGGCAAGTCTATCAAAGTCCATACTTTGTTTTCATACATGGATCCTGTCTCGGATTTCATGGCTCCTAGCCATTTGTTGGAATCCGGGCCCACCATCGCTTCTTCATAGTTTGTAGGCTCATCGTTGTCTAACAACATGATTTCCAAGACATGATCACCGTACCACTCAGGGCAGTACGTATCCTTGTCTACCTACGAGGTTCGGTAGTAACTTGATCCGAAGTTTCATGATCATCATCATTAGCTTCCTCTTCAACTGATGTAGGCTCTACAGAAACACCTTTCTGTGCTGCGCTACTCTCAGGTTGAAGCAAAGGTTCAACAACCTCATCAAGTTCTATCTTCCTCCCACTCAATTCTTTCAAGAGAAACTCTTTCTCAAGAAATGTTCCATTTTTGGCGACAAACACTTTGCCTTCGGATCTAAGATAGAAGGTATACCCAACTGTCTCTTTTGGGTATCCTATGAAGACGCATTTCTCCGCTTTGGGTTCCAGCTTTTCAGGCTGAAGCTTTTTGACATAAGCATCACATCCCCAAACTTTAAGAAACGACAACTTTGGCTTCTTGCCAAACCATAGTTCATATGGCGTCGTCTCAAAGGATTTCGATGGTGCCATATTTAAAGTGAATGCAGTTGTCTCTAATGCATAACCCCAAAACGACAGTGGCAAATCGGCAAGAGACATCATAGATCGCACCATATCCAATAAGGTTCGATTGCGACGTTCGGACACACATTACGCTGTGGTGTTCCAGGCGGTGTCAATTGTGAAACAATTCCACACTGTCTTAAGTGACTGCCAAACTCATAACTCAGATATTCTCCTCCTCGATCAGATCGTAGGAATTTAATCTTCTTGTTACGATGATTCTCAACTTCACTCTGAAATTGCTTGAACTTTTCAAACGTTTCAGACTTGTGTTTCATTAAGTAAATATACCCATATCTACTTAAGTCATCAGTGAAGGTGAGAAAGTAACGATAACCACCGCGCGCCTCAATGCTCATCGGACCGCACACATCTGTATGTATGATTTCCAACAAGTCACTTGCCCGTTCCATTGTTCCAGAGAACGGGGTTTTAGTCATCTTGCCCATGAGGCATGGTTCACATGTGTCAAGTGATTCAAAATCAAGTGACTCCAAAAGTCTATCAGCATGGAGCTTCTTCATGCGTTTTACACCAATATGACCTAAACGGCAGTGCCACAAGAAAGTGGTGCTATCATTATCAACTCTACATCTTTTGGCATCAATGTTATGAACATGTGTATCATCACTATCGAGATTCAATAAGAATAAACCCCTCACATTGGGTGCATGACCATAAATGATATTACTCATATAAATAGAACAACCATTATTCTCTGATTTAAATGAGTAACCGTCTCGCAATAAACAAGATCCAGACATAATGTTCATGCTTAACGCAGACACTAAATAACAATTATTCAGGTTCATCACTAATCCCGATGGTAATCGAAGAGTGAGTGTGCCGACGACAATCACATCAATCTTGGAACCATTTCCCACGCGCATCGTCACTTCGTCCTTTGCCAGCCTCCGTCTATTCCACAGTTCCTGTTTTGAGTTGCAAATGTGAGCAACCGAACCGGTATCAAATACCCAGGCACTACAACGAGAGTTGGTAAGGTACACATCAATAACATGTATATCATATATACCTTGTTTGGTGTTGGCCGCCTTCTTGTCAGCCAAATACTTGGGGCAGTTCCGCTTCCAGTGACCAGTTCCCTTGCAATGAAAGCACTCAGTTTCTGGCTTGGGTCCAGCCTTGGGTTTCTTCACGGGAGGGGCAACTGCTTTGCCACTCTTCTTGGAGTTACCTTTCTTACCCTTGCCATTCTTCTTGAAACTAGTGGTTTTATTGACCATCAACACTTGATGCTCCTTCTGAATCTCAGACTCAGCGACTTTCAACATCGCAAACAGCTCGACGACTGACTTGTTCATCCCGTGCATGTTATAGTTCAACACGAAGCTCTTGTAGCTAGGCGACAATGATTGAAGAACTCTGTCAGTGATCGCCTCTGCTGGAAGGGGCATCCCCAATTCAGCTAGACGTGTGGAATACCCAGACATTTTGAGTATGTGATCACTAACAGACCCGTTCTCCTCCATCTTGCAAGTATAGAACTTATCGAAGGTCTCATACCTCTCGATCCGGGCATTCTTCTGAAAGATAAACTTCAACTCCTGGAACATATCATATGCTCCATAACGTTCAAAACGTCTTTGAAGTCCCGGTTCTAAGCCATACAACATTGCACATTGAACCATTGAGTAATCATCAGAACGAGCCTGCCAGGCGTTCGCAACGTCTGGAGACTCTACTGGAGCAGGTGGATCACCAAGCGGTGCATCAAGGACATAAACCTTTTGGGAAGCCGTAAGGATAATCCTTAGATTACGTGCCCAGTCCACAAAGTTACTTCCATCATCTTTCAACTTAGCTTTCTCTAGGAACGCATTAAAATTCAGGGGTGCTACTGCGCGAGCCATTGATCTACAACATAAATTTTGCAAAAACAACTTAGACTATTGTTCAACATAATGAGTTTAATTAATCATATTACTTAAAACTCCCAATCAAATTGACATCCCTCCGGTCATCCGAGTGATACATGATCCAAATTCACCAACCCAAGTCCGATCATCACGTGAGATGAGGTGGTTTCAATGGTGAACATCATCATGTTGATCATATCTACTATATGACTCATGTTCGACCTTTCGGTCTCTTGTGTTCCGAGGCCATGTCTGTACATGCTAGGCTCGTCAAGTTTAACCCGAGTGTTCCGCATGTGCAACACTGGCTTGCACCCGTTGTATGCGAACGTTGAGTCTATCACACCCGATCATCACGTGGTGTCTCGAAACGACGAACTTTCGCAACGGTGCACACTCGGGGAGAACACAATTTTATCTTGAAATTTTAGTGAGGGATCACCTTATAATGCTACCGTCGTCCTAAGCAAAATAAGATGCATAAAAGGATTAACATCACATGCAAATCATAAGTGACATGATATGGCCATGAACTTGTGCTTTTGATCTCCATCTCCAAAGCACCGGCATGATCTCCATCGTCACCGGCATGACACCATGATCTCTATCATCTTGATCTCCATCAACGTGTCGCCATCGGGGTTGTCGCTCCAACCATGCTTCTACTACTATTGCTACCGTTTAGCGATAAAGTAAAGCATTACATAGCGCTTAATGATTGACACACGGGTCATACAATAATTAAAGACAACCCTATGGCTCCTGCCGGTTGCCGTATGCATCGACATGCAAGTCGATATGAACTATTACAACATGATCATCTCATACATCAAATATATAACATCATGTCTTTGGCCATATCACATCACAACATACCCTGTAAAAACAAGTTAGACGTCCTTTAATTGTTGTTGCATGTTTTACGTGGCTGCTATGGATATCTAGCAAGAACGATTCTTACCTACGCAAAACCACAACGGTGATACGCAAATTGCTATTCAACCTTCTACAAGGACCGCCTCAATCAAATTCGATCCAACTAAAGTGGGAGAGACAGACACCCGCCAGCCATCTTTATGCAACAAGGTGCATGTTAGCGATGGAACCGGTCTCTCGTAAGCGTACGAGTAAGGTTGGTCCGAGCCGCTTCATCCCACAATACCGCTGAACCAAGAAAAGACTAAGGGAGGAAGCAATATGAATATCAACGCCCACAAACTCCTTTGTGTTCTACTCAAGATCTCATCTACGCATAGACCTAGCTCTGATACCACTGTTGGAGAACGTTGCATGGGAAACAAAAAATTTCTCCTACGCACACGCAAGATCTATCCATGGTGATGAGCATCTATGAGAGGGAGAGTTAGATCTACATACCCTTGTAGATCGCTTAGCGGAAGCGTTAAGAAACACGGTTGATGTAGTCGAACGTCTTCGCGATCCAATCACGATCCGTCCACGAACTCCCGATCAAGTGCCGAACGGACGCCACCTCCGAGTTTAGCACACGTGCGGCTCGGCGGCGTCCTCTCCTTCTTGATCCAGCAAGCGAGAGAGAGGGGGTAGATGAGATCGGGACCAACACGACGGTATGGTGGTTGTGGTGGCAGTGGAATTCCGGCAGGGCTTCGCCAAGCGCGTACCGGTGAAACGTGGGAGGAGTTGGGAGAGGTAACGGGCAAGGGTCGAAGGGTGGCTGCCCCCAACACCTCCCCACCTTTATATAGGCGTGGAGGGGGATGGTGGCTTGCCCTCCAAGGCCCTAGGGTCGTTGGCCAAAGGGGGAGGAAGGAAATCCCACCTTTCCTTCCCCACCGATTGCTATCCCCCCTTTTTAGGGATCCTGATCTTATCCCCTTGGGATATGAATCTATTCCTTTTAAGGGAGGATCTTGGTGCGCCTAGACCAGGGTTGTGGGGACTTTTCCCACTACCCACGTTCATGTGGGTCCCCCATGCAGGTGGGCCCCACTCCGGAACCTTCTAGAACCTTCCCGGTACAATACCGAAAAAACTCGAACTTTTTCCAGAACCCCGATAACAACTTTCCATATATGAATCTTTACCTCCGGACTATTCCGGAGCTCCTCGTGATGTCCCGGATCCCATCCGGGACTCCGAACAACCTTCGGACTTTCCACTATTAATATCTCAATACTACCCTAGCGCTACCGAACGTTAAGCGTGCGACCCTACGGGTTCGAGAATCATGTAGACATGACCGAGACACCTTCACGGTCAATAACCAATAGCGGGACCTGGATGCCCATATTGGTTCCTACATATTCTATGAAGATCTTTTTCGGTCGAACCTCGATGTCAAGGATTCAGTCAATCCCGTACGCAATTCCCTTTGTCAATCGGTATGTTACTTGCCCGAGATTCGATCGTCGGTATCTCCATACCTAGTTCAATCTCGTTACCGACAAGTCTCTTTACTCGTTCCGTAATACAAGATCCCGTGACCAAACTCATTAGTCACATGCTTGCAAGCTTCTTGTGATGTTGTATTACCGAGAGGGCCCCGAGATACCTCTCCGTCATACGGAGTGACAAATCCCAGTCTTGATCAATGCCAACTCAACAGACACCCTTGGAGATACATGTAGAGCACCTTTATAGTCACCCAGTTACGTTGTGACGTTTGATACACACAAGGCATTCCTCCGGTGTCCGGGAGTTGCATGATCTCATGGTCATAGGAACAGATACTTGACATGGATAAAGCAATAGCAATAAACTGACACGATCAACTGCTATGCTTACGGTTGGGTCTTGTCCATCACATCATTCTCCTAATGATGTGATCTCGTTATCAAATGACAACTCATGTCTATGGTCAGGAAACCTTGACCATCTTTGATCAACGAGCTAGTCTACTAGAGGCATACTAGGGACACATTGTTGTCTATATACCCACACATGTATTTAGTTTCCAATCAATACAATTCTAGCATGGATAATAAACAATTATCATGAACTAGGAAATATAATAATAACCAATTTATTATTGCCTCTAGGGCATATTTCCAACAAAATGAGCCCACCACAAACAAAAAGAGAACAGACTAAAAAAGAAAAAATGAGATAAAAAGAGAGAAGTGGCTTTGTTACTATCCTTTACCACACTTGTGCCTCAAAGTGGCACCATGTTCTTCATATAGAGAGTCTCCAGTTTTGTCACTTTCATATAATACTGGGAATTTTTCGTTATAGAACTTGGCTTATATATTCAGATGACAGGCTTCCTCAAATGCCCGAGGTCTTCATGAGCAAGCAAGTTGGATGCACACCCACTTAGTTTCATTTGAGCTTTCATACACTTATAGCTCTAGTGCATCTGTTGCATGGAAAACCCTACTCCTCGCATCGATATCGATTGATGGGCATCTCCATAACACGTTGATTTGCCTAGTTGATGTGAGACTTTCCCACCTTTTGACTCCTTTGATATCTACCACTATATTCTATTCCACACATATGTTATATCCATGGCTCACGCTCATGTATTGCGTGAAGTTGAAAATGTTGAAGCACGTTAGAAGTACGATCCAATTGCCTGGTTTGACACTGGGTGTTCATGATTTTTACTTATGCGGTGAAGACAGAGTCATGTCATGCTTAATATGATAAAATGAGTAGGGAATAACATTCTTTAATGATCGTATATTTTGAAACAGTAATGATTATGCTTCTTATGTTCATGCATATTATTATGTTAATGTCAATTGATTCATCGTTTCTTAATATCTACACTTGAAAGATATTACATGTTTGGTAGCATGCCACATCAAAAATTCTGTTTTTATCATTTACCTACTCGAATACGAGTAGGAATTAAGCTTGGAGATGCTAATACGTCTTCGACGTATCTATAATTTTTGATTGTTTCATGCTATTACATTATCAATTTTGGATACTTTATATGCAATTCTATGCTATTTTATATCATTTTGGGACTAACCTATTAACTTAGTGCCCAGTGGCAGTTTCTGTTTTTTGCGTGTTTTTGGACTTTTTAGAAAATCAATACCAAACAGAGTCCAGATTGGATGAAAATTTCGGGAGTTACTTTTGGACCAGAAGAGACCCAAGAAGCTTTGGGAGGTGGCCAGAAGACCCATGGGGTGGCCACGAGCTAGGCCGGTGCATCCTGGGGGGTAGGGCATGCCCCCTAGCTCGTGGGGCCCCGTGGCACCTCCTGACCTAATTCCACTTCTATATATTCCCCATTATGCCAAAAACATCAAAGAGCCACCCGAAACAATTTTTCCGCTGCCGCAAGTCTCTGTTCTTCTGTGATCCCATCTGGAGGCCTTTTCCGGTACTCTGCCGGAGGGGGAATCCATCATGGAGGCCTTCTACATCAACCTTGTTGCCTCTGCTACTTGTGAGCTGCGTTGGGATTTTCGCTGAAGAGGAGGGGAGATGCATTACAGTAGAGATAAGTATTTCCCTTAGTGAGAACCGAGGTTATCGAACCAATAGGAGGACCAATGCAAATTCTCTTAAATAGCACCTACACACACAAAACCAAACACTTGCACCCAACGCGGGCAAGAGGGTTGTCAAGCCCCTTAAACTCATCACTTGCAAGGATTAAATCTTGATAGAATAGACATTGTAAATGCAAAATAAAATAAAAGTAAATAAAGTGCAACAAGGTAATTTAGGATTTTTAGTTTTTATGTTTAGGTACACCCGGGGACCATAGTGTTCGCTAGAGGCTTCTCACTCGAAAGTAGCATACGGTGGGTAGACAAATTACTGTTGGGCAATTGATAGAAAAGTGCATAGTCATGACATGTTATTCACAGCAATGATCATGTATATAGGCATCACGTCCATAAACAAGTAGACCAAAACGATTCTGCATCTACTATTATTACTTCACCAATCGACCACTAACTAGCATGCATCTATGGGATTAAGTTCATAACAAACAAAGTAATGCTTGGAGCAAGATGACATGATGTAAACAAAGTAAGAAAAGCAATATGTTCAGACCCCGTCGTTTTATCCGTAATGGCAACAATACAAATACGTGTCTTGACCCCTTTTGTCACAAGGATAGAGCACCGCAAGATTGAACCCACTACAACGCACCACTCCCACTGAAGATAAACCAATCTAGTTGGCCAAACCAAATAGATAGACTAGAGAGAAATATGAAGCTACAAGATCATGCATATTGAAATTCAAAGGAGACTCAATAATTTTTCATGAATAATCTGATCATAAACCCACAATTCATCAGATCCCAACAAACACACCGCAAAACAAAATTACATCGAATAGATCATCGCGAAGATGCGATGAACTTTGTATTGAAGATCAAAAGAGAGAGAAGAAGCCATCTAGGTACTAGCTATGGACCCGTAGGTCTGTGGTGACACTACTGCAGGAATGCCCAGCAGTGGCGTGTGCAAAAAGCCTAGTAGTGGCGGGCCAGGCTCTCAGGGACGCCCGCCACTGACCTCCTGCCACACTGCTATTATGGCATCAGTGGCGGGCCGCTGCCCGCCACTGATGATAGTGTTGTAGTGGCGGGCATAAGTTATCGCCCGCCAAAACTATTATCTCAGCCCGCCACAGTTGTGTGTATTAGCAGTGGAAGGCACCTTTGCCACCCGCCACTGGTAGTGATGTCGGCATATAGAGAAATTGCTGCCGCGGCAACGTTTTTTTGTTGCTGTGGTAGCATTTTAATGGCGCTGAAGTAGTATTTTGCACTGAATCATCCCATTGAATTCAAACAATCATATTACAATGGTGCTACGATAATTAAGATTATTAATGAAGCAAACATACGGTATAAGAAGTGTAGGGCAACAAATAAACATGTAAAATTCTCAACTCATAAAATGAACAATGAATCAAGATGTTTTGAAGCATTGTATGGCTCGCAATCGATTATCCCAATATGTCTTCGACTCGGTGAAGTCGTTCTTCATCTCGCTCTAGCTATAAGTGAAACTTCCCGTCCTAATTTACAACCTCATTGTTGATGATTCTGGCCAACACCGTTGGAGGTAGCCATGCTCTGCTAATAGTTCCCCTATGTCCATGTCCCTCTCCATCTCTTCGGACCACTTGATAATCTGGCTATGATTACGCAAATATTTGATTTTCTTCAAAAAGTCATCCATGATAGCCATGGCACAGTATCCAGACCTATGAGAGGTTTACCCATATTGTTCTTTATAGCAACAAGCGCTAGTGAAGAACTTGAATTCTAAATGTTTTGTTATAGTCTCTCTGAAATTCTTACACTTGGCGAGAGCATCATTTAGAACCTTCTTCAATCTGGTCCATTTCATTTGAGGGTGACTCTTCGAATCGAAGAAATAAGCCAAGCCCTGCGTTGGCAATAGTGCGATTACGGTCCAATGTCGGTCGCTACGCAAAAATATGAAGAAATTAGCACTGATGAGATCAAACCACAAGGCCATTTATATGTTTCAAAATAAATTAGTGAATGTTAACGACTTACTTGTCACAGTATGGCACTAGAAATGTGTCCGCATGTGAATGGTTGACAATAAAGAATGGGAACAGGTAGTCTGAGATGACCTCCTAGCCTTCTGTGATTTCCAGGTTGTGGCAGCGCATGTGAAAAGGATCAGGTAAGGACACTTTACCATGTGGGAGTAGGGGACCTGTAGCTCGATGAAGTACCCAGAGCCTCATTAACTCTGAGGATACTGCGCTGATAGAGAAGATATTTGCATGGATGACCTCATTAAAGGCCAAATCAATTCTGTCTGCCGGAGACTCCTGGACAAAACTATAACCTTCTATCACCTTGGCCGTGTATCCATGTTGACCTTTTTTTGATTTATCTACCACATGGGTGTGTAGAATTTGAAGATCAATCGAGAGGGTCTCCAACATAGAGTCTGATAGAAGTGGTTCCTCGGGCTTATACATGTTCATTTTCTGCCCTTCGGGGATGACAACAGGCATAGGTGGGTCCGCGGATGGTCCGCAACTGTGATACTTGTGATCTGCGTTGGGTTTTCCGTGAAGAGGAACAGATAATTGCAGCACAATACGGATAAGTATTTCCCTTAGTTAGGAACCAAGGTTTATCGAACCAATAGGAATATCGATCAACAACCGTCTCCAGCGGCTGTACACAAAAGAGCAAACACTTGTACCCAACGCGGCAAGAGGGTTGTCAATTCCCTTGATGTCGTTAATTACAAGCAAGTGAAGTGTGTAGATGATAGTAGATAATTGTAAATTGCAAAATAAAATAAAAGGTAAATAATGGCAGCAAGGTAATGAAAGCGTTTGTAATTATATAAGTGAATAGACCCGGGGGCCATAGTTTTCCCTAGTGGCATCTCTCATGTAGGCAACATACGGTGGGTAAACAAATTATTGTTGGGCAATAGAAAAGTGCATAGTTATGTGATATTCACGGCAATGATCATGTATATATAGGCATCACGTCCAGAAGCAAATAGGCCGACTCCTGCCTGCACCTATTACTATTACTCCACCCATCGACCGCTATCCAGCATGCATCTAGAGTATTAAGTAAAATAGAGTAATGCTTGGAGAACATTGACATGATGTAGACAAAGAGAATTCAATTAATATGAACTAACCCCATCGTTCTATCCTTAGTGGAAACAATACAAAGACGTGTCTTGTCCCTTTCTGTCACTGGGATATAGAGCACCGCCAGATTGAACCCACTACAATGCGGCCCTCTCACTGAAGAAATATCAATCTAGTTGGCCAAACTATTTCAATAGATCGGAGATATTTACGAACCTATAATGATCATGCAAATAAGAACCATAATATTCAGAGGTGACTCAAATACTTTTCATGAATAATCTGAACATAAACCCACAATTCATCGGATCCCAACAAACGCACCGTACAAAAGAATTACATCGGATAGATCAAAGCGAAGATGCGATGATCATTGTATTGAAGATCAAAAGAGAGAGAGATAGCCATCTAGGTACTAACTACGGACCCACAGGTCTGTGGTGAACTACTCACACATCACCATGAGGGCAGCAAGGTTGATGAAGAGGCCCTCCATGATCGATCCCCCCTCCGACAGGGTGCCGGAACGGAGCTCCAGATAGGATCGCGGTGGAACAGAGTCTTACGGCGGCGTAAAAAGTGTTTCGGGATGCCCCCTAGGGTTTTTGGAATATATGTTAATTTATAGGGAACGGGTGATATGGGGCACACCCGTGGGTGTCGATCTTTCATGAATTGGAGGTGGGTTCGGGGATGAACATGAAGAACACAGAGTAAAACGAGGGGAAATCACAAGAGAGAACACAAACACTCAAGACACAATCTCCAATTACACATCCACTAGATCCACATAAACACACGAGATCTTGAACCGAGTTCAACAAATGGATACAAGTACCGGTAGTCTTTCCACTTCGGAGGAGGGCCTTGAAATCCCAGAGGATCTTCCCTACAAGAGGGGCCTTGGCATCCACTTGGATCTTCTCAAGGAGAGATCATCTCCATGTGAGGAGGAAAGTGCATGGAGCTTTGCTCAACAAATCTAAGTGCTAAACATAAGCTAACCCTAACAAATGACCCAAGCATGAAATATATAGGTAGCAAGAGGTGGGAGACGAAGTGAGGGCAAAAGGGACAAATCCCCTCGGGTTTGCTTGTGAGGCTCGTGCACACGGCCTAAGTTACCCCCCTGCGCACGGGGGTCACGTGGGCACGGTACACGGCCGTGCACACGAGGGGCTCCAGCACCTATAGCGGAGGGCCCGTGTGCACGGGGTCTTTTGGGCCCGTGCGCACGGGGTGTCCAGAAGTTCGGGAACCCTCGTGCACACGGGGTCCAGGGAGGCCGTGCGCATGGGGTCGCCTGAGACTTGTCTTCTCGGCTGTAGCTTGGGCTCCTTCTTCCGTGCTTCCTTGGAGTTCCTCCTCTTGGCCTTGTAGATCCTTCCTAATGACTTGGTGCATATCTTCCTCATACCTAATGATGCATAGGGTTTCATTGTGAGGTAGCATCCAAGTTCCTTTGGTATTCATGTCTAGCTCAAAGAGGAGGGAGTTCACCTTAGTTTCGATGGCACGTGCACGAGCTCTTGTCATAGGTTCACTTGGTGCTTAAAGTGGTGGTGTAGACTCCATGGGGGTGATGGTGGGATGCTCCGCATCATCTCCCCCCCCTTGGGGAAGATCCGTCCTCGGATCAAGATCTTCATCACCATGGAAAGGGGAAAGGTCCTTAACATTGAAGATGTCGCTCACATTGTACTTGTTGCGTGGGATGTCGATCTTGTAGGCATTGTCATTGTAGTGTGCCAACACCTTGAAGGGTCCATCGGCTCGAGGTAGTAGCTTGGACTTCCGCTCGGTGGGGAAGCGATCCTTGCTGCCGTGTAGCCACACAAGATCACCGGTCTTGAACACCATGGGGTGCTTGTTGATGTTGCGCTTGGCGGTGACTCGTTCCACTTGACGTTCAATCGTGCGCCTTGTATCTTCATGCATTTTCTTGATGTAGATTGCCCTTGCCCTTGCGCCATGTTGATGCGCTCTTCGAGTGGTAGTGGGAATATGTCCAATGGGGACAAAGGGTTGAAGTCGTAGACCACTTTGAATGGAGACTTGTCGATGGTGAAGTGACGTGCGTGGTTGTAGGCGTACTCGGCGATGGGGAGGCAATCTTCCCATTCCTTGATGTTCTTCTTGATCAACACGCGTAGGAGTGTCGAGAGCGTCCGGTTGGTCACCTCCGTTTGGCCATCGGCTTGTGGGTGATAGGCCGAAGAGAAGAGTAGCTTGATCCCGAGCTTGGCGCATAAATTCTTCCAAAAGTAGCTAAGGAACTTGACGTCATGGTCGGACATGATGGTCTTGGGGACTCCATGTAGTCGTAAGATGTCCCTACAAAAGAGATTTGCAACATGTGAAGCATCGTCGATCTTATGACATAGAATGAAATGAGCCATTTTGGAAAAACGATCCACAACGACAAAAATGGAATCATGGCCATTCTTTGTTCATGGCAAACCAAGCACAAAGTCCATGCTAATGTCTTCCCAAGGTTGGAAAAGAATAGGAAGAGGCATGTAAAGACCATGGGCTTGAGATTTTGACTTAGCTTTGCGACATGTAGAGCATCGGTTGGTGAAGCGTGCAACATCACGAAACATCTTAGGCCAATAGTACTTGTGGGATAATGTGGCATATGTCTTGTCGCGTCCAAAGTGACCCATAAGTCCTCCACTATGAGCCTCTTGCAAAAGTAACAAACGAAGAGAAGACTCGGGTATACAAAGTTTGTTAGCATGCATAAAATAGCCATCTTTCATGTAGTATTTTTTCCAACAAGGTTTCACATGGCACTTAGCATATGGAGTTGCAAGAGAAACATCATGCTCATACAAATCTTTGATATGCTCAAAGCCAATGACATTCAATTCAAGTTGAGTAACTAGCATGCATTTCTGGAAAAGAGCATCCGCCACAACATTTTCTTTACCCTTGATGTATTTGATGACATAAGAAAAATACTCAATGAATTCTCTCCATTTAGCATGCCGTTTGTTCAACTTAGTTTGACCCTTAAGATACTTCATAGTTTCATGATCGGTATGAATAACAAATTCATGTGGACGGAGATAATGCTCCCAAACATGCAATACTCTTACCAAAGCAAACAATTCCTTATCATATATGGGGTAATTAAGTTGAGCGCCGAAAAGTTTCTCACTAAAATACGCAATTGGGCTCTTCTCTTGCATTAGCACGCCACCTATGACATTACCACTAGCGTCACAATGCACTTCAAAAGTTTTATCAAAGTTGGGTAAAGCAAGCAATGGTGCGTGAGTAAGCAAATTTTTAATCTCATTAAAAGCGGTGTCTTGGGATGGTCCCCACACAAAAGGTGCATTTTTCTTGCTCAAGGCATGTAGAGGAGAAGCAATGGTGCTAAAATCCTTAACAAAGTGACGGTAAAATCCGTCTAATCCAAGGAAACTACGCACTTGTTGCAAATTGGTGGGTGTGGGCCAAGTTTTAATAGCATCGATTTTAGTTTCCTCAACTTGAACACCCTTAGAAGATACCACAAAACCTAGGAAAACAACCTTTTCAACACCGAAAGTGCATTTTTTCATATTAGCATAGAGTTTTTCTTTCCTAAGAACTTGCAATACCTCCCTAACATGTGTAGCATGCTCCTCTAGAGATTCACTAAAAACAAGAATGTCATCAAAGCAGACCACAATGCAATAGCCCATGAGATGGCGTAAGACATGATGCATCACACGCATAAAGGTACCTGGTGCTTGGGATAAGCCCATAGGCATGACTAGCCATTCATAGAGACCAAACTTAGTTTTGAACGTCGTTTTCCACTCATCAACTTCTTGCATACGTATTTGGTAGTAACCACTTTTAAGATCAATTTTAGAAAATATAGTGGCACCACTAAGTTCATCAAGCATGTCATCACGGTGAGGAATATGATGGCGATATCTAACGGTTATAGCATTGGTAGGGTGACAATCCGAACACATGCGCATACTACCATCTTTCTTAGGTACTAGTATCACCGGAACTGCACAAGGACTTAAGCTCTCACGTACATGCCCTTTATCTAGGAGTTTTTTAACTTGCCTTTGGATCTCCTTAGTTTCATCGGGGTTGACGCGGTATGGTGCCTTGTTGGGGAGTGGTGCGCCGGGTATGAGGTCGATGCGGTGTTCAATCCCTCGTTTTGGTGGTAGTCCCGGAGGTAGCTCATCGGGAAAACATCTTGGAATTCCTGCAATAAACGAGAC
Source organism: Elymus sibiricus (assembly GCA_039707655.1). Lineage (NCBI taxonomy): Eukaryota > Viridiplantae > Streptophyta > Magnoliopsida > Poales > Poaceae > Elymus > Elymus sibiricus. The sequence goes on from CM077675.1 coordinate 137,705,312, forward strand.
AATACAAGAGGAAGATGCTGTGAAGTATTAGTCTGTACGACTTCATCTTTGCACACAAGTACAAAGTGAAGAACACTCGATGAGCTCTCACTCACATCCCTCAAATCTCTTTTGGTGGCTAAAAGAACTAGATCATTCTTGTCCCTCATCGTGGAGTCACTCATTTTTGGCTTGTGGCGCTCACTCTCTTTTAAGTGGATCGCTCTCTCACTTTTATCTCCACGATGGGATTAGGCTTGTTTGTCGGCGGTGACTTGACTTGGAGACAATGGTCGAAGCACATCTTGCTTGCCCTTCATCTTGAAGCTATAGTGATTGGTCCGACCATTGTGGATGACACCACGGTCAAATTGCCAAGGTCGACCAAGGAGTAGGTGACACACGGACATGGGCACCACGTCACACTCCAAAGTGTCCTCATAGGCGCCAATCTTGAAAGATACTTGGATGGTGTGGTCGACTTGAAGGGTGCCGGAATCACTAAGCTATTGAACCTTGTAGGGGCACGGGTGCTTCTTCTTGACCAATTGCAACTTGGAACAAAGGTCTTCACTTGCCAAGTTGTGGCAACTTCCACTGTCGATGATGACCTTGACGGATTTTCCTTGGATGCCTGCCTTGGTATGGAAAATGTGGCAACGTTGGTCCTCATCTTCTTATTTTGAAGAGTCAAAACCTTGGAGACAATGAGAGCGGGGCTCGGATTGTTGTCACAAAAGATTTGTGAGTCTTCATCTTCATTGACTTGTCGGTGCATGGCCACTTGCTTCAAAGCTTCCATCTCATCATCGCTCATAGAGTCATAGGTGTCGTCGTCTTGAAGGATCATGGTGCCTCTTGTTGGACACTCAAAGGTCTTGTGGCCTCGGCCTTGGCACGTGAAACACTTGATGGAGCTTGATTTAGCGCTAGCATCCGTTGTCGGTGTAGAGGATGAAGCTCTCGGCTTGTAGTTGCTTGTACGAGGGCGGCTTGACGAAGTCGTCTTGTCCTTGGAACTTGACTTGTCGCCAGTAGTAGTTGGAGTTCTTGTAGTCGAGGGCATCGTAGTTGGAGAAGCTTGAGTACTTGAACCGTAGGTCTTGGAAGAGAACTTGGAGTACTTGTAGTCATCTTGCACTTGGTGTTCCGCCTTGGTCGCTTTATGCACTAGCTCGAGTAAGTTGGAGTATGGTTGGAAGTCCGCGATTTTCTTGACTTGGTAATTGAGGCCATTCAAGAAACATGTCATTGTTTGCTCGTCATCTTCCTTGACATTTGCTCGGATCATAGCAATTTCCATCTCTTGATAGTACTCTTCTACTGACTTGGTGCCTTGCTTGAGTAGTTGTAGCTTCTTGAAGAGATCACGGTTGTAGTGTGTCAGCACGAAGCGAGCTCTCATGAGGTCCTTCATTTGGGCCCAAGTGGTGATAGGAGGTTCGCCTCTTTCTCTTCTTAGCTCGATCACTTGTTCCCACCAAATGAGAACGTAGTCTTGGAACTCAAGGGAAGCCATGGCTATCTTATTCTCTTCGTCATAGTTGTGGAGACGGAAGATCTTGTAAACTTTGAGTGCCCATGAGATGTAATCTTCGGGATCATTGATTTCGGAGAACTTTGGCATTGTAAACTTGAGCTTGCCGAAGCGTTGTTCACCGTTGTGGTGGTGATGACGAAATCCTTGTCTTGGAGGTGGAGCCTCAACGTCGTGGGCTTGTTGACGATGTTCTTGCCTTGGTGCGTCTTCTTGAAGGGATCGATAGAAGAGATGTCTAGAGGGGGGTGAATAGACTACTTGCAAATATTAAAACCTAACCTTCTCCCAAGTTAATTGGTGGGCAGTTTTAGCAATTATAACAAGTCTGATACACCCTACACATGCTAGTGAACAAGTATGGCAGCGGAAAGTAAGACAAGCACATGTAAGAGAGAGTAGAGATAGGAAGATCAAACGCAATTTGGAGACGCAAAGATTTTCCCCGTGGTTCCGACAGGTGGCGCTATCGTACATCCATGTTTATGGGGTCTTCAACCCACGGAGGGTAACAGTCGTGAGAGTCCACGGAGGGCTCCACCCATAAGGGTCCACGAAGTAGCAACCTTGACTATTCCATAACGGCTTCCATCCACGAAGGACTAGCCTCACTATGGGTAGATCTTCACGAAGTAGGCGATCTCCTTGCCCTTACAAACTTCTTGGTTCAACTCCACAACACGAAGTAGGAGGCTCCCAAGCGACACCTAACCAATCTAGGAGGCACCACCCTCCAAAAGGTAATAGGCTCGATAGTAACGATGAACTCCTTGCTCTTGTGTTTCAAATGATAGTCTCCTCAACACACAATCACTCTCTCATAGATTTGGCTTGGGTGGAAGAGATTGATTGGATGGAAAGCAACTTGGGGAGGCTAGAAATCAAGATCCATATGGTTGGAGTGGATGATCTTGGCCTCAACACAAGGGTAGGTGGTTCTCTCTCAGAAAACTGGATGGGGCAAGTGTGGAATAGGTCTGAGTGCTTCTCTTGCGAGTGGGATGTGGTGGAGGGGTATATATAGGCATCTCCAAAAATCCAACCGTTACAACATTATTGAGCAACTCGGTGAAACCGATATGAGACTCAGTCGTACCGATTTGTTCAAAATGTGGCAACTTTAGGAATCTCGGTGAGACCGATATATCATTCTCGGTGGTACCGAAAAGAGTGTCCGAGGGCAGTTTCCAAACTCGGTGTAACCGATTTACAAAACTCGGAAATTCCGATTTTATAAGTCGAGGCAATAGAATGTTGGTCACCGAAACTCGGTTGCACCGATGTGACTCTTGGTTGTACCGAGAATGGGAAGTGTCTAGGGTTTCTGTCTTGGCTTGGAACTCGGTGTGGCCGATAAGAAAGTTGGTGACACCGATATTGAGTGGATGGCTTAATGACAGAATATTTGTGGGAGAGCTTGTGAGTGTATTTGGTGGCTAACACTTGATCACTTGAGCATTTCATTCACCATTAATACCTCACCCCCTTTTGATAGTATTGGCTTTCCTATGGACTCAAAGTGATTTCTCACAAAGTGAAATGTAGAGTCTCGTAGCTTGAAGCTTTGCCAATATTATTCCTTCTATTTTGGGGTCTCCTCACAATACTTTGCCAACAGTCTCTGTGGACTAAACCTGAAATTAACTAGGTAGAAATATTAGTCCAAGAGACAATGTATGTTGTCATGAATTATCAAAACCACCAAGGGAGCATATGAGCTTTCAATCTCCCCCTTTTTGGTACTTGATGACAACATACAATCAAAGCTTCAAATAAAGATATGCAAAGATATAATGAAGACTTTGAGAGACACATGACTAAAACTTGCCCTCCCTAGACGTGTGCAATCCCTTTTGAGGATAGTTGCTTTGGAATGCATGGACACACATATGGTATAAGGGATATGATGAGTCATGTGCATCTTGGCTATATGCATCAAATATATGTGAATGAGGTGTATCCTTGTTCAAGATTTAACTCTTGCAAACAATATATGCAAGAAGCAAGAGATCGTCTTGATCAAGGTTATGATGCATATACTTACCTTGAGTTCTTGAGCATTCTAGTAGTAGAAACACACTTGAGAAAACAATGTTAGGGAACACAAGAGTATTTTACGAATCAACAAGCGATAGAACTCAACAGTACCAAGATGTGGAGAACATATAGAAGATAGTATTCCTTAAGATTGATATGTCTCCAAGAAAATTTAGAAGTTTCTCCCCTAGATATGAAATAGTAGGTCATCCTCTCCCCTGAATCTTAACATGTAGATATTGGGATTGGATAGGGTGAGACAAGTCTAACATGAGAATCTCTCTCTCCTTTGGGAAACAACGAAACTTCTCCCCCTACTTTGGTATTCTCCCCTTGTCTATGTAAGCATAATCTTTGATATTCTCCCCCTTGATTGTATCTCCCCCTTTAGCATTTTGAAGCTTTGGTATTTCTCCCCCTTTGGCATTAATTTCCAAAAAGGTCCATACACAGGGTCACACACAGGGATCATGGAGTCAGAAGGGATCCTTGAGAACAAGGGTCATAGAATGTAGTGTTCATAGAAGAGAATGAGGATCATAGAGAAGATTAAGAACTGAGGGAACATGAAGAATAATTTCTCCCTCTTTTACCGATCTGAGAGTTTGTAAGACTTCTCCTCCTGTGAGGTAGGGATCCTAGAATAAAGTTTTTTTAAGGAATCACTGAAGAAATAAAGATTTGCTAATATGAACACAAACCAGAGAAGAAATCAAAATCGGTGGCTCCGAGATAGACGAGTCGGTGGAACCGAATTGTGGTCATGCAGCTTGTCTGCTAAATCGGTGAAACCGAGTTGTTTGAGTCGGAGGCTCCGAGGAGTAAACAGAAACTTGGCAATATTTTTGGAAACTTGCAAATGAGTTTGGAAAACTTGTATTAAAATGTAGAGATTTCAAAGGAAATACTAAAGACTTTACAGACAAATATCAACTAGAGAAGATTTGAGTGGTTTCAAGAAATCTTGCAAATATAGGATGAACCACACTAGAAGCTTCAACTAGATGATGGTCGGTGACTAGGTCACCTATATTAGAGTATATTGACTTAGGAGCCAAGCAAGAATACTTGATCATAGGTCATACTCATCGTTAAGCTCAAAATGGGGTTACCATTTTTCGATTAAGCATTTTAATGTTTTCATATCACTTGAGTTGCTTTATCTCATGACTTGGAGTAAAGCTTTTTCAAGAATATGAGTAAATACCTTTGGGTGATGTTGATGACGTAGCATGTAGAAGAACTTGTTGTGGATGCTCGATGTTGATAAAGATCATCTTGAGTTTGGAGCAATCCTTGTTTGTTTTGGTTCTCTTTTCACCTACATGGGTTAGTCATGCAAGGAAGAACAAGATATATCCATTTGACATGATATCAATTGAGAATTGGCAAATATGATCACATCAAATATATGTCAAGGATATGGTTGAGTTGTCTTCTTCCTTCCATCAACAAGAAGGGTTGTGGATACTTGGTCATGACAAGATTGCTTATGATTGGAGTTGTTGGCAATCTTATGGAATGAAGTTCTTCCAAGTTCCTACAAAAGATTAGTTGCAATACAAGGGAACATATATTTCCATGGTATAAGATAGCATGTCAAGTGTATCATGGAAGCATCATGTAATCTCATGCCCTTGCATGCAACCGAGTGAGTCTAGCTGAAGTTTGAAGCATCAAGGATGTTCAACTCACTCCTCAAGTGACAAAACACTTTCTCATCAAGTGGCTTAGTAAAGATATCGGCCAATTGTTTTTCAGTACGAACATGCTTGAGATTTATATCTCCTTTGGCAACATGATCATGAATGAAATGATGTCTAACTTGAATATGCTTAGTTCGAGAATGTTGCAGGGGATCATGAGCAATTTTTATCATGCTCTTATTGTCACATAACAATGGTACATGTCTCACATGTATGCCATAGTCCTTAAGAGTTTGAGTCATCCATAGCAATTGAGCACAACATGATCCAGCGGCAATGTATTCCGCTTCGGCAGTAGATAGAGATACCAAGTTTTGTTTCTTGGAGGACCAAGACACAAGAGATCTACCAAGAAATTGACAAGTACCCAAGGTGGATTTTCTGTCAACCTTGTCTCCGGCATAGTCCGAGTCGGAATAGCCAACAAGGTTAAAAGAAGATCCCTTGGGATACCATATGCCAAAGTTTGGTGTATGTATCAAGTATCTCACAATTCTTTTCACGGCCTTAAGATGACACTCTTTAGGAGCAGCTTGATATCTAGCGCACATGCATACACTAAGCATAATATCGGGATGGGAGGCACATAAATATAACAATGAACCAATCATAGATCGATAAACTTTTTGATCAACCGGTTCGTCCTCCTTGGTAAGATCAACATGTCCACTAGTAGGCACAGGAGTTTTCATACATTTACACTCTTGCATGTTGAACTTCTTGATCAAGTCCTTGGTATACTTGGTTTGAGAGATGAAAGTTCCTTCTCTCGTTTGCTTGATTTGCAGACCAAGGAAAAATTTCAGCTCACACATCATAGACATCTCATACTTCTCGGACATCAACCTTCCAAATTTCTCACTAAATTGTGGGTTAGTATATCCAAAGATAAAATCATCCACATAGATTTGACACACAAATAATTCACCATTAACTCTTTTAGTGAATAAGGTTGCATCAATTTTACCAATCTCAAAACCCTTTTCAATGAGAAACTTCGTTAAGCATTTATACCAAGCACGTGGGGCTTGTTTAAGACCATAAAGAGCTTTACGAAGCTTGTAGACATGATTAGGTTTCTTGGGATTCACAAAGCCAGGGGGTTGTTTAACATAGACCTCTTCTTCAATCTCACCATTTAAGAATGCACTTTTAATATCCATTTGATAAAGCGTGATATCATGGTGATTAGCATAAGCAAGAAGAATGCGGATAGCTTCAAGTCTAGCAACGGGTGCATAGGTCTCACCATAGTCCATACCTTCGACTTGGGTGTAGCCTTGAGCCACGAGACGCGCCTTGTTGCGTACGACTTGACCGTCTTCATCTTGTTTGTTCTGAAACACCCATTTGGTTCCGATGATGTTTTGCTCGTCCTTGGGCTTCTCCACAAGTGTCCACACTTCGTTCCTCTCGAAGTTGTGTAGCTCCTCGTGCATAGCGTTCACCCAGTTCGGATCCTGAAGATCTTCTTCTACCTTCAAGGGCTCAATACTAGATATGAATGAATAATGCTCACAAAAGTTAGCTAGTCGAGTTTTAGAGCGAGTTATCCTCCCGGTTTGTATGTCACCAAAGATTTGATTTATAGGATGGTTTTTGTCCACTCTTGCTCGAACTCGGGGTAGCTTTTGCTTGTTGGATGGTGGAGCTTCTTCATCATCATCTTCTTCCTCATCGTTGTTGAAGGTGTTGTTGCCTTGAGGTGGTGGTGAAGGTGGTTGTGGTGGATCATCATGATGAACTTCTACCTCCTCTTCATCTTGTCGTGTACCACTTGTGGATGCCTCCATGTCGTGTTGAGGTTCACCTTGACGTGAAGTAGGGGCTTCCACTTGAGTTGATGAGGTACTTTCCTTCACCTCCATGGGACGAATCTTGCCAATGGACAAGTCTTGGATAGCTTCCGAAGGTTCCTTATCTCCTACATCATTTGGCAATTGTTCGACTTGTGAACCATTAGATTCATCAAACTTCACATCTACCGTCTCTTCAACTTTTCGGGTGAAGTTGTTGTGGACACGGTATGTGTGAGAGTTTGATCCGTAACCGAGTAGGAAACCTTCATGAGATTTGGGAGCAAATTTAGAACGACGATGCTTATCAAGAATGTAACACTTGGAGCCGAATACCCGAAAGTATGCAACTTGGGGTTTGTTACCGGTGAGTAGCTCGTATGCCGTTTTACCGAGAAGCTTGTGAAGATAAAGTCGGTTCGTGGCATGACAAGCTGTCTCAACGGCTTCTGCCCAAAAGTGTCTTGGCGTCTTGTATTCGTCTAGCATCGTTCTTGCCATCTCAATAAGAGTTCGGTTCTTCCTCTCGACAACTCCATTTTGTTGAGGCGTGTACGTAGCCGAGAACTCATGTAGAATCCCTTCTTCGTCAAGAAAGGTGTCTACATTTGTGTTCTTTAAATCCGATCCGTTGTCGCTCCGAACTTTCTTGATCTTCACTTCAAACTGATTTTGGGCTTTGCGAGCGAAGTTCTTGAAGATCTTTTGTACCTGCGACTTATCATCAAGAAAGAATACCCACGTAAATCTGGAAAAATCATCAACTATGATTAGACCAAAGGAAATTCCACCGAGGCTCTTGTAAGCATTGGGACCAAAAAGATCCATATGAAGCATCTCGAGTGGTCTCCTAGTAGTCATGATATTCTTTACAGGATGACTTCCACCTACTTGTTTTCCGGCTTGACAAGCACTACAAAGTCTATCTTTGTCAAAGATAACATCTTTAACACCAAGTATATGATCACCTTTGATAAGCTTGTCTAGATTACGCATACCAGCATGTCCTAGTCTTCTATGCCAAAGCCAACCTTTAGAAGATTTTGCAATAAGACAAGTACGAGGTTTGGATCTCTTAGTGAAATCGACAATATATAGATCACCTCTACGGAAACCGGTGAAGACCATGTTATGCTTATCTTGACGAAACACTTGGCAATCTACTTTGGTAAATAGCACATTAAAACCGAAGTCGGCAAGTCTAGATACGGAAAGAAGATTGTAGCCAAGGGATTCGACTAGCATGACGTTTTGAATAGAGCTATCATGGGATATGGCCACCTTACCGAGACCAAGTACCTTACCCTTGGAGTTATCTCCAAAATTTACATACCTTCGCGGTCCATGGTTTGGTGTGATTTCTTGAAACATGTCTCTATCCCCGGTCATATGATCGGTGCATCCACTATCGAGAATCCACTCTTTTCCTCCGGACATGTAATCCTTGAAGTTTGCCATAAGACTTAGATTCTTCATTGTCTTCTCATACTCAATGTTGAACAACTCGTCTTCATCATAGTAGCCATGTTCCACATTGTCATCATCAAGTGGGAAATCCTCGTCATAAGAAACAAGAGATTCGTTAGGGCTGTGATCATGACAATGTTCAAGATTATGAGTGCGAATGGCTTCAACAATGATGTTGTTGATAGTTATGACATCTCCTTTAGCACGCATGAGGTCTCTAAGCTCAAATAGATAGTCGTCAAACTTAGGGTCACTAGGCATCATTTTGTGAAAGGCAATAGTTTTATGAAGAATTTCATCAAGATTACTCAATGAATAATTTGGATATCGTTTCTCCAAATCATTCCACAAAGTATAAGAACATTCAAAATTCTTCATTTGATTAAGCACAATTCTAGGCAATCCTCTAATGATAAGATTAACAGTTCTAAGATTGCGTAGCATATCAATTTCCTCTTCGTGTGTGGGATGTAAAGGATACATGGGAGGTACATAGGGGCTCTTAACATACTTGCTCAAATAGAATTCATTGAATAGCTCAAGCATCTCGTATTTCCATTGACTATAGTACTCCCCATCGAGAACGGGCAATCTACAACTAATACTCCCCAAAGTAGACACATCCATCTTCCTCCACGGTGATGAAACCGAAGCTATGGAGACCAAAGCTCTGATTCCAATTGAAGGGATCGATAGAAGAGACGTCTAGAGGGGGGTGAATAGACTACTTGCAAATATTAAAACCTAACCTTTTCCCAAGTTAATTGGTGGGCAGTTTTAGCAATTATAACAAGTCTAATACACCCTACACATGCTAGTGAACAAGTATGGCAGCGGAAAGTAAGACAAGCACATGTAAGAGAGAGTAGAGATAGGAAGATTAAACGCAATTTGGAGCCGCAAAGATTTTTCCCGTGGTTTCGATAGGTGGCGCTATCGTACATCCACGTTTATGGAGTCTTCAACCCACGGAGGGTAACGGTCGCGAGAGTCCATGGAGGGCTCCACCCATAAGGGTCCACGAAGTAGCAACCTTGACTATTCCATAACGGCTTCCGTCCACGAAGGACTTGCTCACTATGGGTAGATCTTCACGAAGTAGGCGATCTCCTTGCCCTTAAAAACTTCTTGGTTCAACTCCACAACACGAAGTAGGAGGCTCCCAAGTGACACCTAACCAATCTAGGAGGCATCACCCTCCAAAAGGTAATAGGCTCGATAGTAACGATGAACTCCTTGCTCTTGTGTTTCAAATGATAGTCTCCTCAACACACAATCACTCTCTCACAGATTTGTCTTGGGTGGAAGAGATTGATTGGATGGAAAGCAACTTGGGGGGGCTAGAAATCAAGATCCATATGGTTGGAGTGGATGATCTTGACCTCAACACAAGGGTAGATGGTTCTGTCTCAGAAAACTGGATGGGGCAAGTGTGGAATAGTTCTGAGTGCTTCTCTTGCGAGTGGGATGTGGTGGAGGGGTATATATAGGCATCTCCAAAAATCCAACCGTTACAACATTATTGAGCAACTCGGTGAAACCGATATGAGACTCGGTCGTACCGATTTGTTCAAAATGTGGCAACTTTAGGAATCTCGGTGAGACCGATATATCATTCTCGGTGGTACCGAAAAGAGTGTCCGAGGGCAGTTTCCAAACTCGGTGGCACCGATTTACAAAACTTGGAAATTCCGATTTTATAAGTCGAGGCAACAGAATGTTGGTCACCGAAACTCGGTTGCACCGATGTGACTCTTGGTTGTACCGAGAATGGGAAGTGTCTAGGGTTTCTGTCTTGGCTTGGAACTCGGTGTGGCCGATAAGAAAGTTGGTGACACCGATATTGAGTGGATGGCTTAATGACAGAATATTTGTGGGAGAGCTTGTGAGTGTATTTGGTGGCTAACACTTGATCACTTGAGCATTTCATTCACCATTAATACCTCACCCCCTTTTGATTGTATTGGCTTTCCTATGGACTCAAAGTGATTCACAAAGTGAAATGTAGAGTCTCGTAGCTTGAAGCTTTGCCAATATTATTCCTTCTATTTTGGGGTCTCCTCACAATCCTTTGCCAACAGTCTCTGTGGACTAAACCTGAAATGAACTAGGTAGAAATATTAGTCCAAGAGACAATGTATGTTGTCATGAATTATCAAAACCACCAAGGGAGCATATGTGCTTTCACTTCTCCATCGGTGAGGGATCACTAGAAGAGTGTCTAGAGGGGGGGGGGTGAATAGACTACTAGCAGGAATTTAAAACCTAACCTTTTCCCAAGTTAATTGGTTGGCAGATTTTAACAGTTATAGCAAGCCTAGCAAGTCTAACAGCCCTACACATGCATGTCAACAAATATGGCAGCGGAAAGTAAAGACATTGCACATGAAGTAAAGAGTAAAGATATGGAGATCAAACACAATAGGAGACGCAAGGATTTTTCCCGTGGTTCCGATAGGTGGTGCTATCGAACGTCCACGTTTATGGAGTCTTCAACCCACGGAGGGTAACGGTCACGAGAGTCCACGGAGGGCTCCACCCATAAGGGTCCACGAAGTAGCAACCTTGACTATTCCATAACGGCTTCCGTCCACGAAGGACTAGCCTCACTATGGGTAGATCTTCACGAAGTAGGCGATCTCCTTGCCCTTACAAACTTCTTGGTTCAACTCCAGAACACGAAGTAGGAGGATCCCAAGCGACACCTAACCAATCTAGGAGGCACCACCCTCCAAAAGGTAATAGGCTCGGTAATGTCGATGAACTCCTTGCTCTTGTGCTTCAAGATGATAGACTCCTCAACACACAATCACTCTCTCACAGATTTGGCTTGGTGGAAGAGATGGGATTGGTGGAAAGCAACTTGGGGAGGCTAGAAATCAAGATCCATATGGTTGGAGTGGAAGATCTTGACCTCAACACAAGGGTAGGTGGTTCTCTCTCAGAAAACTGGATGGGGCAAGTATGGAATAGTTCTGAGTGCTTCTCTTTCGAGTAGGTGGTGGTGGAGGGGTATATATAGGCATCCCCAAAAATCCAACCGTTACACACAAAATGACCAACTCGGTGACACCGATGTGTAAATCTCGGTGGTACCGAAGTGACCAAAAGGTGGCAACTTTTGAATCTCGGTGAGACCGATATAGGAAACTCGGTTGCACCGATAAGGTGACCAACGGTCAGATTGACATTCTCGGTGACGCCGATCCAACAATCTCGGTGGTACCGATATTGTGAATTTGCGTAACAGAAAGTTGGCAACCTAAACTCGGTGGCACCGGGATTGAATCGGTTGCACCGAAGTGGCTAGGGTTTGGCTGAGTCTGTCCGAGGTTGAGAATCGGTGGCACCGGGATGGAAATGTTGGTTACACCGATTTTGAGTATTTGGCTTTGGACAGACTTTGGTGGGAGAGCTTGTGGGTGTTTTTAGTGACTATCACTTGTGCACGTATGAGCATTTTGTTCATCAACAAAACCTTACCCCCTTTTAATAGTATTGGCTTTCCTATGGACTCAAAGTGATTTCTCACAAATGTAAAATGTAGAGTCCTCTTCCTTGAAGCTTTGCCAACCTATTTCCTTGCATCTTGGGGTATTTCCACAATCTCCATAATCCTTTTGCCAACCCTCTCTGTGGACTTTATCTGAAATACACTAGGTAAAAGTATTAGTCCAAGAGACAATGTATGTTGTCATGAATTATCAAAACCACCAAGGGAGCATGTTGTGCTTTCAATCGAACTCGTCGTGATGAGCTTGAGGGCGGCGGCGAGACACACGCACTCGGTTCCGCATTTCTTGGTGCTCCTCTTGGCGATTGGCTTCTTCTTGGCGTTCACTCCGAAGTGCTTCTTGTTCTTCACGCGCTTGACGGTTGCGTTCTTCCAAGGCGCGAGTTGTAGCATGTAGTGCACGTTTAGCTTCAAGCGCTTATTCTTCGCGGCGATGATCTTCTTCACAGCGTTGTTGTAGGCATTCTTGTTCCAAAGCTTCTTGTTCTTGGTGGTGGCGTCGTGCACGCTCGCGAAGTCGATCTTGCAATCCATTGCCATGGAAGGGATTGTCTGAAGCTTGACGTTGGCGATCTTGTGGAGAACTTGGACCAGAGCGGTCATCTCGATGATGAGAACGTGCTCGAGGTGGACTCTCGCCGGAAGAGTACTCTGATGAGTGGCGACTTGAGTGACGCCTCCTTGATGATGTAGATGTTGAAGGAGTGCGATTGACCGTTAAGGATCGAAATTCCTCCATTTGGCTTGAGAGCTTGGTGTTGAGGTAGTCCCTTGTTCGCACCTTAGATTCACGCAAGTCGGTGGCAAGTTGCTCGATGCGGTCGTTCAAGACATCTTGCGATTGGCGCATTGCCTTTTGTGCGCCGAAGAATTGTAGCTTGGTGACGTAGGTTGTTCCGTCGTTGATACGTCTCCAACATATCTATATTTTTTGCTTGTTCCATGCTGTTATATTATCATTCTTGGATGTTTTACAATCATTTTATAACAACTTTATATCATTTTTTGGGACTAACCTATTGACATAGTGCCAAAGTGCGAGTTGCTGTTTTTGCTTGTTTTTTACTTCGCAGAATATCAGTACCAAACGGAGTCCAATCGTGACGAAAATTTTTGGAGATTTTTTTTGGACTAGAAGACACCCAGTGGGCCAAAGAAGTGCCAGAGAGGTGGCTCGTGGAGACCACAACCCACCAGGGCGCGCCCTGATGGGTTGTGCCCTCCTCGTAGACCCTCTCCACCGCCTTTGATGCCTATAAATTCTCAAATATTCGGAAAACCCTAGGGGAGTCGACGAATCACAATTCCAGCCGCGGCAAGTCCCAAAACCTCGAGATCCAATCTAAACACCATCACGGAGGGGTTCATCTTCCTCATAGGTGCCTCTCTGATGATGCGTGAGTAGTCCACCATAGACCTACGGGTCCGTCGGTAGTAGCTAGATGGCTTCCTATATCTCTCTCTCTTATGATTCTCAATACAATGGTCTCTTGGAGATCTATTTGATGTAAACTTTTGTGATGTGTTTGTTGGGATCCGATGAATTTTGAGTTCATGATCAGTTTCTGTCCATGAATATTATTTGAGTCTTCTTTGATCTCTTATATGCATGATTGCTTATAGCCTCATATTTCTTCTTCGAATCTTTGGTTTAGTTAGGCCGACTAGATCGATTTTTCTTGCCATGGGAAGAGGTGCTTTGTGATGGGTTCGATCTTGCGGTGTCCTTTCCCAGTGACAGAAGGGGCAGCAAGGCACGCATGTATCGTTGCCATTAAGGATAACAAGATGGGGTCTATTCCTACATGAATAGATCTTGTCTACATCATGTCATCGTTCTTATTGCATTACTCCGTTTTTCCATGAACTTAATACACTAGATGCATGCTGGATAGCGGTCGATGTGTGGAGTAATAGTGGTAGATGCAGGCAGGAGTCGGTCTACTTATCTTGGACGTGATGCCTATATAATGATCATCGCCTTGGATATCGTCATGACTATTCGATTTTCTATCAATTGCCCAACAGTAATTTGTTCACCCACCGTGCGCTATACTCATGAGAGAAGCCACTAGTGAATCATACGGCCCCCGGGTCTACTTTTTCCAACATATTGCTTTCAGATCTATCTTTTTGCCTCTTTGTTTTCAGATCTACAAAACCAAAAACCCAAAAATATATTGCTGCACTTTTTATTTGCCCTTTTTATTTTGTGCTCTTGAGAGATCTATCTCTCCTATCCATCATTACCTAATCTATCTTTTTACCGTAGAGAGATTGACAACCTCTCTTTCGCGTCAGGTTGCAAGTATTTGTTATTTGTGTGCAGGTGCTGCTTATTGGGTAGTGGTGATCCTCCTACTGGTTCGATAACCTTGGTTTCATAAGTGAGGGAAATACCGACGCAGTCTCAAGCCACGTCAAAGGAATTTCTGGCGCCTTTGCCGGAAGGAAGCGGTCTCTTCTACGTGCCTATCTCAGGCGCCGAGGAGACTCCATCATCATCTACCAGGTTCCTAATCACAAATCTCATCTCCTTGCAATTACATTATTTGCCATTTGCCTCTCGTTTTCCTCTCGCCCACTTCACCAATTTGCCGTTTAATTCGCCCTCTTTTTCGTTTGCCTTTTTCTCGCCGGATCTCTTCCTTGCTTGCAATCTTGTTTGCGTAGTCACGATGACTCAAGAAAACACCAAGTTGTGTGATTTTTCCAATACTAATAACAATGATTTTATTAGTACTCCGATTGCTCCTCCCGCCACTAGTGCGGAGTCTTGTGATATTAATGCCGCTTTGTTGAATCTTGTCATGAAAGATCAATTTGCCGGTAATCCTAATGAGGATGTCGCGTTCCATCTAAACATGTTCGTAGAATTGTGTGATATGAAAAAGAAAAAAGATGTGGACAATGATATTGTGAAGTTGAAATTATTGCCTTTTTCCTTGCGGGATCGTGCAAAAAAAATGTTTTCTTCTTTGCCTCGCAATAGTATCGATTCTTGGAATAAGTGCAAGGATGCTTTTATCACTAAGTACTTTCTGCCCGCGAAAATTATTTCCCTTAGGACGCAAATCATGAATTTTAAGCAACTGGAGCATGTACATGTTGCACAATCTTGGGAAAGAATGAAGTTGATGCTAAGAAATTGTCCTACTCATGGTTTAAATCTTTGGATGATCATACAAAAAAAATATGCGGGGTTGAATTTTGTCTCTAGAAATCTTTTAGATTCCGCCGCGGGTGGTACTTTTATGTAAATTACTTTGGGTGAAGCTACTAAATTGCTAGACAATATTATGGCTAATTATTCACAATGGCATACCGAAAGAGCACCTACTAGTAAAAAAGTTAATTCGGTTGAAGAAATTAGTACTTTGAGTGATAAGGTTGATGCTTTGATGAAATTGGTTGCTAGTAAAAATGCTTCTATTGATCCTAATGATGTGCCTTTGTCTACCTTGATTGAGCAAAATAGTGATTCCGTAGACGTGAACTTTGTCTCGCGAAATAATTTCAATAACAATGCTTATAGAGGTAATTTTAATCCTAGGCCTTTTCCTGGAAATTTCTCTAATAATTATGGTAATTCCTCTTACAATAATAATAGGAACACCTCTGATCTTGAGAGTAATATTAAAGAATTTATCAATGCGCAAAAGGCTTTCAACACTACGATAGAAGAAAAGTTGAATAAGATTGATGATATGTCTAGAAGCATTGATAGAATTTCTCATGATGTTCAAAATCTCAAGTTGAAAGCTTTTGTGCCTAAGATTGATGAATCTATTAAAGCTTTATATGTTTCTATGGATGAAAGTAAGAAAAGAACCGCTATGCTTAGAGCTAAAAGAGAAATCTTAGAAAAATCGTTTTCTAGTGATTGCCTTCATAAAAAAGATGAAGATCTTAAAGTGATTGGTGTTTCTACTATTAATTCCTTGTTTAGTAATATTAAAATTGATGATAAAGGGACTTAAGTAGAGTCAACTTTAGCTAGAAGGCGTCCCAATAATTTGGAGGGTGAAAATCTTGATGAAAATTTTGATAAAAGAGGCTTTGAAGAGGTCAAAACTTTAACTAGTGATGCGCCCACTATTTTGGATTGCAAAGACTTTAATTATGATATTTTCTCTTTTATTGAATGTATTTCTTTGCTGCAATCCATGTTGAATTTACCCCATGCTTATGAGCAAAATAAAGCTTTTACTAAACATATCGTTGATGCCATGATGAAATATTTTGAAGAAAAGTTGGAGTTGGAAATTTCTATTCCTAGAAAATTATATGATGAGTGGTAACCCACCATTAAGGTCAAGATTAAAAATTATGAGTGCTTTGCTTTGTGTGATTTGGGTGCTAGCGTTTCCATGATTCCAAAATCTTTATGTAATGTGCTTGCTCTCACCAATATTGAAGAATGTTCTCTTAATTTGCACTTGGCGGATTCTACTATTAAAAAACCTTTGGGAAGAATTAATGATGTTCTTATTCTTGCAAATAGTAATTATGTTCCCATTGATTTTATTGTGCTTGATATTGATTGCAATCCGTCTTGTCCCATTATACTTCGTAGACCGTTTTTACGAACTATAGGTGTCGTGATTGATATGAAAGAAGGCAATATTCGTTTTCAATTCCCACTAAGAAAGGGTATGGAAAACTTCCCTAGAACAATAATTAAGCCACCATATGAATCAATCATGAGGGCATCCTATGGATCCAAAACCAAAGATGACAATACTTGAATATATGCGTTATGCCTAGCTAGGGGCGTAAAACGATAGCGCTTGTTGGGAGGCAACCCAATGAATAAATAAATTTTTGCTTTTTCCTTTCTGTTTTTGAGTGTTGACACAATTATACCTCTGTTATGATTGTGTTTTTATGGTTTATTTAGTGTTTGTGCCAAGTAGAGCCTTTAGGATGATTCATGAGATGAGTAGAAGCGATGCTGAATCTGAAACAGAAACTTTGCGTCCAGCATTTGAATTTTCATTTTTTTCTGGAACGTGATCTTGAGCTGAAATTTTAAAAAAGTGTTGCTATACAAATACCTTACGTTGTCCTAATTTTTTAGAATTTTTAGAGTTACATAAGTATGGTTAGAGTACAGATTACTACAGACTGTTCTGTTTAAGACAGATTCTGTTTTCGTTGCATTGTGTGCTTGTTTTGATGAATCTATGGGTTATATTGAAGGGTATGAGCCATGGTAAAGTTAAAATACAGTAGGTATAATGCAATAACAAAATATTAATGGGTTTGCAACAGCACCTAAAGTAGTGATTTGCTTTATTATACTAACGGATCTCACGAAGATTTTGTTGAGTTTTGTGTGATTGAAGTTTTCAAGTTTTGGGTGAGATCACGATGGATGAAGGAATAAGGAGTGACAAGATCCTAAGCTTGGGGATGCTACCACACCCCCAAGATATATCCAAAGAGTAACAAGCAACTAAGCTTGGGGATGCCCCCGAGTGGCATCCCCTCTTTCTTCTAACAACCATCGGTATTTTACTTGGAGCTATATTTTTATTCGTCACATATCATGAGTTTTGCTTGGAGCGTCTTGTATCTTTGCTTGCTTTGCTTGTTTGTTTTTCCTTTGTATCCTTGCTGTACACACCTATTTGGGAGAGCCAAAATTATGCTATGATTTGTTAGAATTGCTCTATGTGCTTCACTTAAACTTTTGAGCTATAGAATTGCTCTACTGCTTCACTTATATCTTGTTGAGCACGGTGTGCTTGGAAGTTTTTGAAGAAATCCTCTCATGCTTCACTTATACCTTTTTGAGAGAAGAAATATTTATGCTCATGTGCTTCACTTAAGTTTGTTTGAGCTTGTCAAAAAGCAATGGCAATATATGAAACTAGTCCCAAAGTGATAGATATCCAAGGAGGATATAATAAAAACTTTCATGAAGATCATTGGGCAAATTAAACTTGATTCTTTGTAATAGTTTTGAAACATTATGGTAGTAATATGTGAGTCATGTTAGTGAGTAATTATGCTTGAGTAGGAATATTGGTGTTAAGGTTTGTGATTCCCTATGCAAGTACGAAAGTCAATAGTTATGCAATGAAATTACATCCTACTTGTGGTGCATTATTCAGTGTTAGTTATGCTCAATGCCCCCTTATGTGAATTTTCGTTTCTTGGTTTGGTTGCTTCTCAATCTATTTGCTAGCCTCCATTTGTACTAAGTAGAAATACTACTTGTGCATCCAAAAACCTTAAACCAAGTTTTGCCTTATGAGTCCACCATACCTACCTATATGCGATATTTCCATGCCGTTCCAAGCAAATTTGTATGTGCCATCTCTAAATTTTCAAAATAAATTTTCTCTTTTGTGTGCTCGTACCGCTCATGAAACGGTGGGGAGTGTCCAATATTTTTCCATGCTAGATGTGTTATTCTCAAGATGAGTGTTTATTCACTTGTCATTGCACGATAGTGCGGTAGTAATAGGGGTGCCCATTCCCGAAATGAAAAAGAAAAGAAAAAAATATTTACTTTATGTTGTCAAATAATAAATTCCTTGGAAAGTGTTGGTATGGAAGGCAACCGTGGATACAGCCTGCCATGGAAAGTGAAAGTTTGGTGGAAAAAGGAATAAACTTTATTTTCTGTTTGGGAACCGCCTATGATGTATCTAGCAAGGAAAGTATTGTGAGCTACTTTGTCGTTTTTGTTGACAGGAAAGACATGTCACCCAAAATATTTTTCTCTCTCAATTTAAAACTTTGAGATCTGGCACCTCTACAAATCCCTATTTCCCTCTGCGAAGGGCCTATCTATTTACTTTATGCAATTTTTATTTTTACTTTGAGTCTCCATCTTCTCTTATAAGCACCAACTAGGGGGCACTATGATCGTACTTGAGCATTGGGTATAGCTAATATTTCAGTGTGTTTCATGAATGGATCAATGATTGAGCATGATGGGCTAGGGATAACTTTCTTTAGTGTTGAGATTTTGAAAGACATGGTTGCTCGTTGACATGCTTGAGTATTGAAGTCATTATGTTAAAACTAGACTATTGCTTTGAATCATCTACAAGTCCAAATGTCCATGCTATACAAAAGAAAAAGAATATGATGAACATGTTCGGCAGCATTCCACATCAAAAATTCTGTTTTTATCATTTACCTACTCGAGGACGAGTAGGAATTAAGCTTGGGGATGTTCATACGTCTCCAACGTATCTATAATTTTTGCTTGTTCCATGCTGTTATATTATCATTCTTGGATGTTTTACAATCATTTTATAACAACTTTATATCATTTTTGGGACTAACCTATTGACATAGTGCCAAAGTGCCAGTTGCTGTTTTTGCTTGTTTTTTACTTCGCAGAATATCTGTACCAAACGGAGTCCAATCGTGACGAAACTTTTTGGAGATTTTTTTTGGACTAGAAGACACCCAGTGGGCCAAAGAAGTGCCAGAGAGGTGGGCCGTGGAGACCACAACCCACCAGGGCGCGCCAGGGGGGGCCCGGCGCGCCCTGATAGGTTGTGCCCTCCTCGGGGCCCCTCTCCACCGCCTCTGATGCCTATAAATTCTCAAATATTCGAAAAACCTTAGGGGAGTCGACGAAACACAATTCCAGCCGCCGCAAGTTCCAGAACCTCGAGATCCAATCTAAACACCATCACGAAGGGGTTCATCTTCCTCGTAGGTGCCTCTCCGATGATGCGTGAGTAGTCCACCATAGACCTACGGGTCCATAGGCAGTAGCTAGATGGCTTCCTCTCTCTCTCTCTTATGATTCTCAATACAATGGTCTCTTGGAGATCTATTTGATGTAAACTTTTGCGGTGTGTTTGTTGGCATCCGATGAATTTTGAGTTCATGATCAGTTTCTATCCATGAATGTTATTTGAGTCTTCTTTGATCTCTTATATGCATGATTGTTTATAGCCTCGTATTTCTTCTTCAAATCTTTGGTTTAGTTAGGCCGACTAGATCGATTTTTCTTGCCATGGGAAGAGGTGCTTTGTGATGGGTTCGATCTTGCGGTGTCCTTTCCCAGTGACAGAAGGGGCAGCAAGGCATGCATGTATCGTTGCCATTAAGGATAACAAGATGGGGTCTATTCCTACATGAATAGATCTTGTCTACATCATGTCATCGTTCTTATTGCATTACTCCATTTTTCCATGAACTTAATACACTAGATGCATGCTGGATAGCGGTCGATGTGTGGAGTAATAGTGGTAGATGCAGGCAGGAGTCGGTCTACTTATCTTGGACGTGATGCATATATAATGATCATCGCCTTGGATATCGTCATGACTATTCGATTTTCTATCAATTGCCCAACAGTAATTTGTTCACCCACCGTGCGCTATACTCATGAGAGAAGCCACTAGTGAATCCTACGGCCCCCGGGTCTACTTTTTCCAACATATTGCTTTCAGATCTATCTTTTTGCCTCTTTGTTTTCAGATCTACAAAACCAAAAAACCCCAAAATATATTGCTGCACTTTTTATTTGCCCTTTTTATTTTGTGCTCTTGAGAGATCTATCTCTCCTATCCATCATTACCTAATCTATCTTTTTACCGTAGAGAGATTGACAACCTCTCTTTCGCGTCGGGTTGCAAGTATTTGTTATTTGTGTGCAGGTGTTGCTTATTGGGTGGTGGTGATCCTCCTACTGGTTCGATAACCTTGGTTTCATAACTGAGGGAAATACTTACCGTCGCTGTGCTGCATCATCCCTTACTCTTTGGGGAAATACCGAGGCAGTCTCAAGCCACGTGAGTCGTCCTCTCGCTCCTCAAATGCCGGGTTGTGGATGTTTGACCTATCCATAGCACTCAAGTAGATATAAGTGGAAGAATGAAAAGACAATACCAATTACCGTTCCGTAAGTTGAAAATGGATCAAGCACTCAATGTGCAATTGTGGAAATAGTAGAATTGGTACCAGAGATTGTTCTTCTCACACCTACACAAGTAAATCATATCGAGTGGCTCGGTTAGGACAAGTGGCAGAAAATTTAAGCAAATGAGATTCAAGATATTGCAAACATTGAAAAAGATTCACAAAATTATAATGCAAAGCAAATAGATCAATAGCTATGGTGGCACTAGGAACACACACAGATAGATAAATGGGATCCGCGCAACCAAGGAATGAGAACAAGATGTGATGCCATGGGAAAAGGCTCGTGTTGCACGCATACTAGAGAACCAATAGCTCGATTGCTCAAATGGGCTAGATACGCGCTAGCGCACCAACCTATGAGAGTAAACGTTCCGTCTTCAATCCCAACTATCTAGTATGTATGGTTGATATGTCTCCAACGTATCTACTTTTCCTCACTCTTTTGCCCTTGTTTTGGACTCTAATTTGCATGATTTGAATGAACTAACCCGGACTAACGCTGTTTTCAGCAGAACTACCATGGTGTTGTTTTTCTGCAGAAATAAAAGTTCTCGGAATGGAAAGAAACTTTTTGGAGAATTATTTCAGAATAAATGAGAATTATTGGAGCCAAAATCCACCGAAGAGGGGGACCAGGGTGAGCATCACCCACCAGGGCGCGCCAGGCCCCCTGGGCGCACCCTCGTGGGTAGTGCCCACCTCGTGGCCCCACTTGCCCTAACTCCGCCACTATAAATTCCTAAATTCGGAGAAAAAAATCAGAGAGAAAGAATCATCGCGTTTCACGATACGGAGCCGCCGCCACCTCCTGTTCTTCATCGGGAGGCCTGATCTGGAGCCCGTTTGGGGCTCCAGAGAGGGGAATCTTTGGTCTTCGTCATCACCAACCTTTCTCCATAGCCAATTCCATGATGCTCCCCACCGGGAGTGAGTAATTCCCACGTAGGCTTGCTGGTCGGTGAGGAGTTGGATGAGATTCATCATGTAATCGAGTTAGTTTTGTTTGGGCTTGATCACTAGTATCCATTATGTTCTGAGATTGATGTTGCTATGACTTTGCTATGCCTAATGCTTGTCACTAGGGCCCGAGTGCCATGATTTCAGATCTGAACCGTTTATGTTATCATCTCTATATCCATGTTCTTGATCCGATCTTGCCTAGTCATATGCACCTATTACGTGTTATGATCCGTCAACCCCATAGTGACAATATTTGGGATACTTCGCGGTGATGACCATAGTTTGAGGAGTTCATGTATTCACCATGTGTTAATGCTTTGTTCCGGTTCTCTATTAAAAGGAGGCCTTAATATCCCTTAGTTTCCTTATGGACCCCGCTGCCACGGGAGGGTAGGACAAAAGATGTCATGCAAGTTCTTTTCCATAAGCACGTATGACTATTTACGGAATACATGACTACATTACATTGATGAACTGAGCTAGTTCTGTATCGCCCTAGGTTATGACTGTTATATGATGAATATCATCCAACGAGTTACCGGTCCATTGCCTACAACCTTTCCACTTATTGTTCTTGCTAAGTTACTATTGCTGCTGCTGCTCCAAATGCTACAAAACTATTGCTACTACGGTTACCACTATTGTTACTGTCACTACTGCTATCAAACTATCATATTACTATGCTACTGATCACTCTGCTGCAGATATTTAATCTCCAGGTGTGGTTGAATTGACAACTCAACTGCTAATACTCTCAAGTATTCTTTGGCTCCCCTTGTGTCGAATCTATAAATTTGGGTTGAATACTCTACCCTCGAAAACTGTTGTGATCCCCTATACTTGTGGGTTATCAAGACCTTTTTCTGGTGCCGTTGCCGGGGAGCATAGCAATATTTGCTGAGTCACTTGGGATTTATATCAATTTATCACTATGAAGAATTTGAAGGATCCAAAGACCAAGATTTTTCCCTCTAAGACGAGGGGAGGTAAGGAACTGCCATCTAGCTCTGCACTTGATTCACCTTCTGTTATGAGTAAGCTTGCAACACCACCACATGCTAGTAATCCTGATATGTCGCAAGTTATAGATGATGCTACTTCTGCTATGAATGATGCTTATGATGATGCTAGTACCATGCTTGATGATAATGTGCCACTAGGAGAATTTCTTGATGAACAAATTGCTAGAGCTAAAGAAAATGAAACTACTGAAACTGATGAGATTGCTGAAACTGATGAAGCTTATGAAAGTGATGATGATTATGAAACACCTATTAGTCCTAGCTATCCCAAGTTTGAAATGCCTAAGATACCTGAAGGATATGTTATGAATGAGGAGATAACTAGAGAAATTCCTTCTTGCAAGGATAGAGACAATCTTAAGAAATTGCTATACAAGTATAAGGAAAAGACCTTGAATGCTAGAATGAAATATGATCCTAAGTTTGCTACTTCACCTATATTTGTCACCGATAAGGATTATGAGTTCTCTGTCGACCCAGAGTTAATTACTTTGGTTGAATCTGATCCTTTCCATGGTTATGAAACTGAAACTGTAGTGGCACACCTTACTAAGTTGAATGATATAGCCACCCTCTTTGCTCATGATGAGAAGATTCGCTACTATTACATCCTTAATTTATTTCCGTTCTCATTAAAGGGTGATGCTAAGACATGGTACAATACTCTTGCTCCTGGTTGTGTGCGTAGTCCCCGGGATATGATTTACTACTTCTCTGAAAAATATTTTCCTGCTCATAAGAAACAAGCTGCCTTACAGGAAATATTTAACTTTGTGCAAATTGAAGAAGAGAGTCTCCCACAAGCTTGGGGGAGGCTTCTCCAATTGCTTAATGCTTTGCTTGATCATCCTCTCAAGAAAAATGAAACACTTGATATCTTTTATAATGTACTAACCGATACTTCTAGGGACTTCCTAGATAGTTGTGCTGGTTGTGTTTTCAGGGAACGAACTGTTGAACAAGCTGAGGAATTATTGAATAACATATTGAAGAATTATGATGATTGGACTCTCCCTGAACCACCGCCTAAACCCACTCCGAAGAAGAGGGGTATCTTATTTCTCAGTCCTGAAGATATGCAAGAGGCAAAGAAATCTATGAAGGAAAAAGGTATTAAAGCTGAGGATGTTAAGAATTTGCCACCTACTGAAGAAATACATGGCCTTGACACACCACCACCTCCACAGGTGGTAGAGGTAAATTCTTTATTAAAGTTCAATGAAAGTGACATCCCTCACAATAAACATCCTAGTCAATGCTTATATGAGTTTGATAACTATATTATGAAGCAAGATCATTTCAATGCCCATGTTCTGAAACAATTGAAATATAATTCTGATATGATTGCTCGCTTGAGTGACTTGCTATTTAGAATCAGTAATGATGTTAGAGGTGTAGGAAAACATGCCTCTATGGTTCAAACTCAGTTAGAACAAGTTGCTAAGTCTCAAAAATAATTGCTTGATGAAATGAATAATAATATGCATGATTTCGCTGCTAGAGTAGTAACTAGAGGAGGTATAATGACCCAAGAACCACTTTATCCTGAGGGTCATCCTAAAAGAATTGAACAAGATTCTCAGAGAATTAATAGTGATGCACCTAGTCCTTCTAAGAAAAAGAAAAAGAAAAATGATAGGACTTTGCATACCTCTAGTGAACCTGAGACACAAGAACCTCCTGATAATAATGATGTCTCTATTTCCGATGCTGAAACTCAATCTGGTAGTGAACATCAACCTAGTGATAATGATAATGATAATGATGATGCTCAACCTAGTACTGATAAAGAACCAGATAATGATGTTGAAATAGAGCCTGCTCCTGATCTTGATAACCCACAACCTAAAAATAAACGCTATGATAAAAGAGACTTTGTGGCTAGGAAACATGGTAAAGAAAGAGAGCCATGGGTTCAGAAACCCATGCCATTTCCACCTAAGCCATCTAAGAAAAAAGATGATGAGGAATTTGAACGCTTTGCTGAGATGATTAGGCCAGTATTTTTGCGTACCCGTTTAACCGATATTTTGAAGATGGCCCCTTATGCAAAGTATATGAAAGACATCATCACAAATAAAAGAAGATACCTGAAGCTGAAATCTCCACCATGCTTGCTAATTATTCTTTTAAGGATGGAGTACCTAAAAAACTTGGAGATCCTGGAATACCAACTATACCATGTTCCATCAAAAGAAACTATGTCAAAACTGCTTTGTGTGATTTGGGAGCCGGTGTCAGTGTTATGCCTTTCTCCTTATATAAAAGACTTGATTTGAATAAACTCACACCTACTGAGATATCATCGCAAATGGCTGACAAGTTAACAACCATACCTATTGGTATTTGTGAGGATGTGCCCGTTGTTGCAAATATTACTATCTTAACGGACTTTGTTATTCTTGAGATGCCCGAGGACGACAACATGTCGATTATCCTTGGTAGACCCTTTTTTAATACTGCAGGGGCTGTTATTGATTGCAATAAAAGCAAAGTCACTTTTCATATCAATGGTAATGAGCACACGGTGCACTTTCCGAAGAAACAATTCCAAGTGAATGGTATAAATGTTATTGAAGAATCTCCAACCATCACTATTGGGAGTTTCCAATTACCTCTACCTACTGCCAAAAAGAAATATGATATACTTATTGTAGGGGATATGCACATCCCGATTGAGGTAACTTAGTGTTTTACGAAAGTTCTTCGGTTTCATGCTAATCGAAAGTGGTTGTTAATAAGACTTGATCAACCTTATTAATGAATCATTTTTGAGAGGTATGAAGTCGATGAATCTAGTAAGCACAACTCTCTGCTCCCACCTTTTATTTTCTGTTTTAGATTAGTTAAATAAAATAAAATGCCATGATTATCCTGTTTTCTGTTTTCTCCGTGCAATAAAAAATGACCCAACAATAAAAATTCTCAGAATGCCCTGAAAATTTAACACGATTTTTTATGAATATTTATGAATTTTTGGTGCAAATAATACCAGAGGGGGGTGCACCTAGTGCCCACAAGACACCAGGGCGCACAAGCACCCCCAGGTGCGCCCTGGTGGGTTGTGGCCCCCACGTGGGCCCCCCACTTATCTCTTTAGCCCACATCATCACCTACCTCCAGCAAAAAATCACCACAGCCACCATTTTTGTGTTCTTGCTCTCAAACCCACGGATTTCGATCTCTTTGCTTGAAGCTCCGTTTCTGAAGCTTTTTGGAGGGATTGCTACTTGGTATGTGACTCCTCCATTGCTCCAATTAGTTTTTGTTTTAGTGGGTTATTTTTAGAGTAATTAGCTACTCTTGGTGCTGCTGTAGATGAGCTTGCATGTTGAATTCTTAGAGTTCTAAGTAGTTTGAATGCTCAATATGGCCTCTATGCATGCTTAGGAGTAGTTGCTAACAATCTTACAAAGTTTTGTTGACAAATTTTTCTGGACTAAATTTTTTTAGAATTTTTATAGGAATAAAATGCAAATCTTTAGGAAGTTCTCCTCCAAGAAAAATGCCAAGGGAGTCATTGGGGAATCATCGGGCAATGACCTTCACATCCCAAGAAAGGTGGAGGTGCGGCCGTGTGAATGGCCGCATGATGCCTTCATGGAGGAGGCCGGATTCCATCAAGAGTTCGCTCAGTTTGTTGCCAATGCCGGGTTAACCGAGTTCCTCGCAGCTAAGTGTGACCAATATCACATCCTTACAAATTCCTTCGTGCAAAGCTTTAATTATCTAGGGAGAAACAACCCCCCTGAAGTGCAGTTTAATCTTTATGCTGAAACTTACACAATGTCGCTAACTGACTTCTGCAACATATGCTTGATCCCTTCTGATGGGGACTTGAGAGAACCTAGGCCATCTGAGTTTGAGGATTTTCTCCTCGCGTTAACCGTGGGTGAGGATAGAGGCGTGTCGAGCGCCACTGCTACTAGCTTGCAGTTTCCCTCAGTACATTATTTCGCTTTGGTCATCACTAAGTGCTTAACTGCTAGGGAGAAGGTCAGCGCACTCAGTGCTCCTGACCTTGCTATTTTATGTCGTGCACTTTATGATGATCACACCTTTAGCATGGGAGCTATTATTGCTCGACGCTTACATCTTACCAAAACTAAGGGAAAGATACATGGTGGTATTTATGCTACTCGTTTGGCGAACCACTTTAGAATCCCATTTCGCCCACATGATTATCTCTTATCCCGGGTTTACCTTGATCATAAGTCACTGCAGGCTCATCAATTCCTTGATGTAACTGACTCTCCCCGTGATATTCATTATAACCTAGTATTTAGCAAAGAGACACGTGATATTATTCCGTTGCCTGCACCTGCTTTGTTTGATTCTATTGCCAGGAATGGATATAGGATTATGCCAGACGACATTATAGCCTACCAGAACAACTTAGCAGCTGCTGAGGAGGAGCCCCAGGGGTGGGATGCTCAGGTGCCGCCTCCGCCTCATTATCATTTAGGACCGGATGGCTACTACGGATGGTGATTACCAAGCTAGGCCAAAAGCCTAAGCTTGTGGGAGTACGTATTTCCACCGACATTACATTCATGTTCACACATTTCATTCTAGTTGTCGGTGTCCATACTTTTCCATTATAATATCCATGCTAAAATTGTTCTCTCGTTTTCTTCTTGTGTGTTTGAAAAACTTCGAGAAAATTCAAAAAATATGTCCTACTTCTTTTTAGTTTTTCTTTCTAGCTTAGTTTAATTGTTGCATCAAAAGAAAACCCAAAAAGATTTCTCGCTTCTTCTTTTACTTGTTGGAAGCTTTCCCGTGTAAATAGTTTTTCTTGTTTTTGTTTTTCTCTTTAATTTACTTTCTTCAAGAAAAACCAAAAACTCCAAAAATATTTCAGTATATTTCTCTGAAATTCTTTTCTTTTTTTGTTTGAGTCGTACCAAGGAGAAGATCTCAATGAAGTTGTTGAGTGGCTCTCATCTGCACTATCGTTTATCTAACAAAGAACCCATATTACCTTGTCTTCTCCTCTTGAATAAAATGTTTGCAGATTCCAGCTTAGTCCATGGCACTCTTGCACTATTATTATTTTCTTATCATTCAGTCGTGCAAGTCAAAGGCAATAATGACGACATTTGATGAATTGATTGTGGCAGAGAAAAGCGGGTATGAACTCAACTTGTTTTTGTTTTTGTAAATATGTTTAATCTAGTATCCCTTGATTCAGCTCATTATGATCAAACATGTTTGCAATGACCATTAGAGATTATAGTTGTTCATGCCATGCTTAAGTAGCTAGTAGTGGATAATGATTTATCTTGGGTGTCAACATGCATTAAAATGGTTGTGATGCGGTATGATGATATGGTATCCTCCTCTGAATGTTTCAAGTGGCTTGACTTGGCACATGTTCACGCATGTAGTTGAATCAAAACTAACATAGCCTTCATGATATTTAGGTTCATGGTGTCCATATCCTACTCATGCTAGTATTCAATGTTGATTATATGTAATGCATGTTCATGACCGTTTTCGCTCTCTAGCTGGCCGCTTCTCAATCTACTTGCTAGCCTTCGCCTGTACTAAGCGGGAATACTGCTTGTGCATCAAAACCTTTAAACCAAGTTACGCCAGATGAGTCCACTATATCTACCTATATGCGGTATTACCCTGCCGATCCAAGTAAATTTGCATGTGCCACCTCCAAAAATTCAAATGAACATCTATTTTGTGTGCCTGGACCGCTCATGGAGCGACAGGGGGCGGTCAGTATCTTCCATGCTAAGCGGGTTATTCTCATGATGAGTGTTTATTCACTTGTCCTTACACGAGAGGGGCGGTAATAGGGATTCCCAGTCCCGAAATCAAAAATCAAAAATAATTAAACAAAACTCCCCCAGGAATGTTGTTGGTTTGGACGGTACCCATGGACGCGGCTCGCCGTGGAGTGTGATTATTGGTGGAGGGGGAGTAAACCTGTACTTTTATCGCTAGGGAACCGCCGCTAATTTGTTTTGCATGGAAGATATCGATAACTCTTGGTCGTGACGTTGACAGGCAGGGTGTACCTCCCAAAATTATATCTATCTCTATTTTAAACTTTGAGCTCTGGCACCGCTGCAAATCCATGCTTCCCTCTACGAAGGGACTATCTATTTACTTTTATGTTGAGTCATCACCTTCTCAAATAAGCGCCAGACCTGAGAGCACTATTGTCATCCTCATGCATTGTGTATAGTTGATGTTGGGTGCAGCATGACTGGATCTTTTCTACCATGAATTACAATGTTTAGTCGCTGCTTGAACTTTGGTGGTGCTCTGCATTTATGTTTTGCGGTCTCAAAAAGGGCTAGCGAGATACCACTATTGTCATATTGTATCATGATTGTTTTGACAAAGTGTTGGCGCTTGAGATATCTTATTATTGCTCGCTAGTTGCTTATGCTATTGTTATGAGTAAATATAATTTCTAAGAGTTATTGTTGACATGGTTAGTCATAATCTTTGCTGAAAACCTAGGTACTACTTAAGCATATATATGTAAACAAGAACAAAAGAGTTCATAAAAGTTTTTCTTTATCACTTTCAGTTTGTCAACTGAATTGGTTGAGGACAAGCAAAGGTTTAAGCTTGGGGGAGTTGATACGTCTCCAACGTATCTACTTTTCCTCACTCGTTTGCCCTTGTTTTGGACTCTAATTTGCATGATTTGAATGGAACTAACCCGGACTAACGTTGTTTTCGGCAGAACTACCATGGTGTTATTTTTGTGCAGAAATAAAGTTCTCGGAATGGAACGAAACTTTTTGGAGAATTATTTTAGAATAAATGAGAATTATTGGAGCCAAATCCACCGAAGAGGGGGGCCAGGGTGAGCATCACCCACCAGGGCGCGCCAGGCCCCCTGGGCGCACCCTGGTGGGTTGTGCCCACCTCGTGGTCCCACTTGCCCTAACTACGCCACTATAAATTCCTAAATTCGGAGAAAAAAATCAGAGAGAAAGAATTATCGCATTTCACGATACGGAGCCGCCGCCACCTCCTGTTCTTCATCGGGAGGCCAGATCTGGAGCCCGTTTGGGGCTCCGGAGAGGGGAATCTTCGGTCTTCGTCATCACTAACCTTTCTCCATCGCCAATTGCATGATGCTCCCCACCGGGAGTGAGTAATTCCCTCATAGGCTTGCTGGTCGGTGAGGAGTTGGATGAGATTCATCATGTAATTGAGTTAGTTTTGTTAGGGCTTGATCACTAGTATCCATTATGTTCTGAGATTGATGTTGCTATGACTTTGCTATGCCTAATGCTTGTCACTAGGGCCCGAGTGCCATGATTTCAGATCTGAACCGTTTATGTTATCATCTCTATATCCATGTTCTTGATCCGATCTTGCCTAGTCATATGCACCTATTACGTGTTATGATCCGTCAACCCCATAGTGACAATATTTGGGATACTTCGCGGTGATGACCGTAGTTTGAGGAGTTCATGTATTCACCATGTGTTAATGCTTTGTTCCGGTTCTCTATTAAAAGGAGGCCTTAATATCCCTTAGTTTCCTTATGGACCCCACTGCCACGGGAGGGTAGGACAAAAGATGTCATGCAAGTTCTTTTCCATAAGCACGTATGACTATTTACGGAATACATGCCTACATTACATTGATGAACTGAGCTAGTTCTGTATCGCCCTAGGTTATGACTGTTATATAATGAATATCATCCAACGAGTTACCGATCCAGTGCCTACGACCTTTCCACTTATTGTTCTTGCTAAGTTACTATTGTTGCTGCTGCTCCAACTGCTACAAAACTATTGCTACTACTGTTACCGCTATTGTTACTGTCACTACTGCTATCAAACTATCATATTACTGTGCTACTGATCACTCTGCTGCAGATATTTAATCTCCAGGTGTGGTTGAATTGACAACTCAACTGCTAATACTCTCAAGTATTCTTTGGCTCCCCATGTGTCGAATCTATAAATTTGGGTTGAATACTCTACCCTCGAAAACTGTTGCGATCCCCTATACTTGTGGGTTATCAATGATCCAAGAGTATATTTTATGCGAATGACTCAATGCTATTGCTATTGCTTAAAAGCTCTTTTGTATCTTCTCTTTTGCTTAAAAGCATTTTCTCTTTTTTTCCTCAAAGTACGCTATGCTTGATAATCGAACCAAGATATGAGACAAGTATATGGTATATGCATGGGAGAGACTTATGGCACAATGTAGATGAAAAGATGTTTTGCACGCTAAACAAGCTATGCGGCATACAAGTATGACTACGGTGCACAAGTAACGTGGCCCGGCAATTCTCAAATCGCTAGTCTCAATGGGTAAGGTACGCAATAGGCTCGAAGCTATCAATGCAATGGCAAGGAATGGACAAAGGTGTCGTCGAGATTACCGTCCTTGCTTACGGTTGGTTGCCCAAAAGGCGGAGTGGTCGTTGCCGATGTCGAGGCCGGGGCGATGATGAGAGGTGGCTATGTCGATGTTGAACCGTCCCTAAGTATTTGAAACATCTTAGGAAACAGAAACCGCAACTCAAAATCTCAAAAAAAAAATGTGTCAATGTAGCAGAAGAGGTGTGTGTGGTGGGGTGGCAAAGAAAAACAAGAGAACAAAATTTGGTGGTTGTTTTTGTAAGGGTTGTGCGCATGGGGTCAGAGGCCCATGGGCACGGGGTCTTTTGAGCCCATGCGCACGGGTGATACGTCTCCAACGTATCTATAATTTTTGATCGTTCCATGCTATTATATTATCATTCTAGGATACTTTTTGAGTAATTATTTACCAATTTATATTATTTTTGAGCACTAACCTACTGACCCAGTGCCCAGTGCCAGTTCATGTTTTTGTGTGTTTTTTTCCGCATAAATTCCATATCAAACGAAGTCCAAACGCGGTAAAAAATTACGGAGATTTTTTTTGGAATATATGTGAATTTTGGGAGTCAGAATCAACGCAAAACGGTGCCCGAGGGAGGCACAAGCTAATAGGGTGCGGCCTGGTGGGGGCCGCGCCCTGATGGCTTCTGCCTCCCCCTTAAGTCGGTTGAAGCTCTCCTTCCGCTGCAAGAAAGATATTTTCACGATAAAAATCCCCTCAAA
The DNA here is from genome assembly GCA_039707655.1 of Elymus sibiricus. NCBI lineage: Eukaryota > Viridiplantae > Streptophyta > Magnoliopsida > Poales > Poaceae > Elymus > Elymus sibiricus. The sequence continues at coordinate 137,737,317 of CM077675.1, forward strand.
ATTTCAGCCCGATCGGATTTACGGATCTCCGGATATTTAAGAAACGGTGAAGGGGTCAGAAAACAGAAGAGAAACAGAGAGAGATCCAATCTCGGAGGGGCTCCTGCCCTCCGCGAGCCATGGCGGCCATGGACCAGAGGGGAAACTCTCCTCCCACCCAGGGAGGAGGCCAAGGAAAAAGAAGGGGGAGGGCGGCTCTCTCCCCCTCTCTCCCGGTGGCGCCGGAGCGCCGCCGGGGCATCCATCATGACGGCGATCTACGCCAACAACTTTGCCGCCGTCACCACCAACTCTCTCCCTCTCTATGCAGCGGTGTAAAACCTCTCTTCCCCGCTATAATCTCTACTTGAACATGGTGCTTAATGCTATATATTATTATCCAATGATGTGTGGCTATCCTATGATGTTTGAGTAGATTTTTTTTGTCCTACGGGTTAATTGTGGTATGATGTTATTGATATGAGTTGTGTTGATATGGTGTTGTCCTATGGTTCCCTACGTGTTGCGCAAGCGTGTGGGAACCCCACTATAGTGTTTGCAATATATTCATGATTCGCTTATAGTGGGTGGCTAGAGTGACAGAAGCTTACACCCGAGTAAGGGGATTGTTTGCGTATGGGAGTAAAGAGGACTTGATGTTTAATGCTATGGTTGGGTTTACCTTAATGATTTCTAGTAGTTGCAGATCCTTGCTAGAGGTCCAATCGTAAGTGCACATGATCCAAGTAGAGAAAGTGTGGTAGCGTATGCCTCTCCCTCATTGCATATGATAAGTATCTATCATGTTATATTCAATTGCCTATGGACAATCTTTCTCTTGCATTACTCAAAAAGCTTTCTACTAAACAATTAAATTATTTAATATTTATCTAAACAGCCCCTAACTTATATTTACTTGTCCTTTATTATCTTGCAAAACTATCTCTATACCTACTAAGTACTTCTAGTTTCATTCCCGCAAGATAGTTTCATACTTGTTCTAGGTAAAGTAAGCGCTAGGGTGCGTAGAGTTGTATCGGTGGTCGATAGAACTTGAGAGAATATTAATTCTACCTTTATCTCCTTGTTGGGTTTGACACTCTTACTTATCAAAAAAGGCTATAAACGATCCCCTACACTTGTGGGTTATCAAGACCTTTTTCTGGTGCCGTTGCCGGGGAGCAATAGCGTAGTGGTTGATATTCTCGTGTGTGCTTGTTTGATTTATCACTAAGTAAATTTTATTTTCTGTTATTAGTTGTTTTATTTTCTGTTATTATTTGTTTTCTATCTTTAATTATGGGTAGGAAACACAAAATACCAAAAAAATTAGATGTACCTGCTAACCCAGTGGTTGAGGAAACACCCAAAATCTACCATACTGCTGAAGCTTATTACTTGGACCATCTTCGATCCCTTTGTGCTCGTGCTGAAAACCCAACTAGCTTAGTTGAGGGAAAATCATTAAATGAGCATGCTTATTATGTGCAACACCGCTTATCTCAAAAAGGGAAACTCTTGTGGCCTCAAATTAATAATTTACGTTGCTACGCTTCAATTTTATGCGATATATATGATTTCACTTGTTGTTCTGAAGTCACTCAAAACCACCTTCCCTACCGATGTGTTTTTAATCATAATGAAATACTATCTTCTTATACTAAGGAGGCCTATTGTTATTATGATGTTGAAAAAATTGAAGAATTTGTTGCTTTTAAGGGTGCTTATGAAATTGCTACTTTGATTGAAAAGTATGATGCTACTTTGATTGAAAAGTATGATGCTACTCTTTAAAAATCTGAAAATTTTGTTGTACTTAAATATTGCTATGAAAACTATGCTTCTAATTCTTATGTTAAAGAATTTATTGAAAGAATGATTGCTGCCTTGGAAGAGACTAATATTTCGCAGGAATCTATGGAAGAAGGAATTGCTGAAACTGTGAGCTCATTAGATGAAAAAGATGAGGAGGAGAGCGAAGAACAAAAGGAGGAAGAGCAGATTGAACACCCGTGCCCACCTTCTAATGATAGTAACTCTTCAACTCATACATTGTTTAATTTTCCTTCGTGCTTACCGAAGGATGAATGCTATGATGATTGCTATGATCCCTTGGATTCATTTGAAATATCCCTTTTTGATGAACTTGATGCTTACTATGCTTGTGGCCGTGATGCCAATATGAATTATGCTTATGAAGATGAACTTGCTATAGTTCCTTATGTTAAGCACGGAATTGTTGCTATTGCACCCACACATGATAGTCCTATTATCTTTTTGGATTCTCCCAACTACACTATATCGGAGAAGTTTGCATTTACTAAGGATTATATTGATGGGTTGCGTTTTACCACTACACATGATGATTTTGATGAATATAATATGAATGTGCTTGCTGCTCCTACTTACAATTATTATGGGAGAGGAACCAAATCTTCACCTCTCTATGTTTCCAATACGATAAAATTGCAAGAAACTACTTATGCTATGTATTGGACTTTACTTGATGTGCGTGAATTGTTCTTGTATGACATGCCAATGCATAGGAAAAGAGTTAGACTTCGTCGTCACATGATATATATCACTTTGTGCTCACTACTAAATTACAAATCATTGTTAATTAAAATTGGCTTTGATATACCTTGGGATCCGGGTGGATCAATTACTTGAGCACTATATGCCTAGCTTAATGGCTTTAAAGAAAGCGCTGCCAGGGAGACAACCCGGAAGTTTTAGAGAGTCATTTATTTCTGTTGTGTGCTTTTAAAATAATTAAAAATTAAAAAATAAAGTGAGGAACTTAAAACCTTTTCAAAAAGAGAAGTGAAAGTGAGAAAGATGAGCACCGTTGAAGTGGGGGCTAGCCTTGAACTTTGTTCATGCCCATGGAAACTTTGTGAATCTTGATTACAGCAACTTTTCAACAAAAGTAATTATCCCCTTGTACAAATCCATTGTATTATAGAAATAATGTGCCAAGAGTTACCTTTAGGATATTTGAATTGTTTTTTGATATGTGTTGTGTAAAAATAGAAACTTTTTCTGTAGTGTTTGAATTTTCATATTTTACTAGAACGCGCAAAAATTATGAAATTTTTACACGGTACTGATATGCGAATTATTTATTACTTCCTAATTTTTCATAATTTTTTGAGTAACAAAAGTATGGTAACCAAACAGATCTTTACAGACTGTCCTGTTTTTCACATATTGCTGTTATAGTTGCTTTGCGTGCTTATGTTTTGAATTCTTGTTGAGCCTCAATGACTTGGGAGCAATAGAATTGTGATAGAATACAGTGGGTAATGTTAGATTATAATTATGCAATAATGTTATGGCAGGACATGATGAGATTTGATGATTATGTACTAACATTTCTAATAAAAGTTTTGTCAAGTTTTGTGTGGATGAAGTGTTCGAAGATCGAAGAGGTATCGATATGAGAAGAATAAGGAGAGACAATAGTTCAATCTTGGGGATGTCCAAGGCACCCCAAGTAAATATTCAAGGAGACTCAAGTGTCTAAGCTTGGGGATGCCCCGGAAGGCATCGCATCTTTCTTCAACAACTATCGGTATGTTTCGGTTTTTGTTTTGTTCACATGATATGCGTAAATTCTTGGAGTGTCGTGTGCCTTTTATTTTCCTTTTGGCAATGCACCATGCTGGTTTTGGAAAGTCCTTGGTTGATTTATAGAATGCTCTTTGCACTTCACTTATATCTTTTGAGTATGGCTTTATAGAATGCTTCAAATGCTTCACTTATATCATTTGAAGTTGGATGCTTGTTTCTCTACATATAGAAAACCGTTATTTGTAGAATGCTCTTTTGCTTCACTTATATTTATTAGAGCATGTCCGGGTCTTTTCTAGAAAGAATTAAACTCTTGTTCTTCACTTATATTTGTTTGAGATTTAATAAACAGTGACGGTAATGTGCATGGGCTATAACACTAGTCCAAAAATAATAGATATTCAAGGAGTGATAATCAAAACCTTCATGTAGCACATTAAAAGAGAAATTGTGGGTTAATGATATTGATGTGGTAATGTGAAAGGGTGTGAGTGCATCATTGTTGATTCGTAGAAGTGTCGATATTAAGAGGTGTTAACTTCTTATTTCTCTAAAAATTAAAAAGGCATGCTGAGGATGTGTGAGCATTTCTGTTCCTCGTTAAAATCCTAGTGTTGTTTCGGGTCGGAGGCGCGCGATGGTTAACTCCTCCCAACCTCCTCCCTCGGGGCATGCGAGTAGTACTTTGATTTGTGAGAAAACTAATAAAACTTTGCAATAAGTATATGAGTTCTTTATGACTAATGTGAAACCATGGACATACGCAATCTCACCTATTCATATTTTGCTAGCCTCTTCGGTACTGTGCCTTGTCCATTCTCACCTCGAGGATACCGGTGCATCAAAACCCCATGACATGATATGCTCTGTTGCACATAAGCCTCATTATATCTTCCTCAAAACAGCCACCATACCTACCTATCATGGCATTTCCATAGCCATTCCGAGATATATTGCCATGCAACTTCCACCTTCACTTCATATGACTTGTACCTTCATTGTCATATTGCTTTGCATGATCGTAAGATAGCTAGCATGATATTTCCATGGCTTGTCCATTTTTTGATATCTTTTGCTATGCTAGATCATTGCACATCCTGGTACACTGCCAGAGGCATTCGTATAGAGTCATATCATCCTATCAGTTTTCCATATCGAGTTGTAAGTAAATAAAACTGAGATGATCATCATTATTAGAGCATTGTCCCAGTGAGGAAAGAATGATGGAGACGATGATTCTCCCACAATTCGAGATGAGACTCCGGACGAAAAAAAATAAAGATGGGGGAGTCCAAATGAGCCCACCATCCATTCAAAAAATGAAAAAAAATGAAAAAAATGAGAGAAAATGAGAGAAGGGACTTTGCTACTATCCTTTACCACACTTGTGCCTCAAAGTGGCACCATGTTCTTCATATAGAGAGTCTCTTTTTTTGTCACTTCCATATGCTAGTGGGAATTTTTCATTATAGAATTTGGCTTGTATATTCCGATAACGGGCGTACTCAAATGCCCGAGGTCTTCACGAGCAAGCAAGTTGGATGCACACCCACTTAGCTTCAGTCGAGCTTTCATACACTTATAGCTCTAGTGCATCCGTTGCATGGCAATCCCTACTCCTCGCATTGATATCTATTGATGGGCATCTTCATAGCCCATTGATACGCCGAGTTGATGCGAGACTTTCTTCTCCACTTTTACCCCTTTGAAACCTACCACCACATTCTATTCCACCTATATGATATGTCCATGGTTCACGCTGATGTATTGCGTGATGAATAGAAAGTTGATGCATACTAAAAAAGTACGATCCAATTGTCTGACTTGGACACCGTGGTGCTTAACATTTGTATTAATGTGGTGAAGATGGAGCCATGCCTTGCTAATATAATAAGATGAACAGGGGTAAACATTCTTTGTGGATCGTATACTTTGAAAGATTGATGATTTTGTTGCTTGTGCTTATAAGTATTACTATGTTAATGTTTGTTAATTCATAATTTCTCAATGAGCATACATACAAAGAGTACATATTCGGTAGCATGTCACATCAAATATTCTGTTTTTATCATTTACGTACTTGAGGACGAGCAGGAATTAAGCTTGGGGATGCTTGATACGTCTCCAATGTATCTATAATTTTTGATCCCTCCATGCTATTATATTATCATTCTAGGATACTTTTTGAGTAATTATTTATCAATTTATATTATTTTTAAGCACTAACCTACTGATCCAGTGCCCAGTGCCAGTTCCTGTTTTTTGTGTGTTTTTTTTTCGTGGAAATTCCATATCAAACAAAGTCCAAACGCGATAAAAATTTACGGAGATTTTTTTGGAATATATGTGAATTTTGGGAGTCGGAATCTACGCAAAACGGTGCCCGAGGGAGGCACAAGCCAACAGGGCGCGGCCTGGGGGGCGCGCCCTGATGGCTTGTTCCTCCCCCTTAAGTCGGTTGACGCTCTCCTTCTCCCGCAATAAAGATATTTTCGCGATAAAAAAACCCTCAAAATTTCAGCCCGATCGGAGTTACGGATCTATGGATATTTAAGAAACGGTGAAGGGGTCAGAAACTAGTCGCGAAAACAGAAGAGAAACAGATAGAGAGATCCAATCTCGGAGGGGCTCCTGCCCTCCGGTAGCCATGGCGGCCATGGAATAGAGGGGAAACTCTCCTCCCACCTAGGGAGGAGGCCAATGAAGAAGAAGAAGGAGGGGGGCTCTCGCCCCCTCTCTCCCAGTGCCGCCGGAGCGCTGCCGGGGCATCCATCGTGACGGCGATCTACACCAACAACTTCACCGCCGTCACCACCAACTCTCTCCCCCTCTATGCAGCGGTGTAAAACCTCGCTTCCCCGTTGTAATCTATACTTGAACATGGTGCTTAATGCTATATATTATTATCCAATGATATGTGGCTATCCTATGATGTTTGAGTAGATTCTTTTGTCCTACGGATTAATTGTGGTATGATGTTATTGATATGAGTTGTATGTTGATATGGTGCTGTCCTATGGTGCCCGCCGTGTCGCGCAAGCGTGTGGGACCCCGCTGTAGGGTTTGCAATATGTTCATGGTTCGCTTATAGTGGGTGGCTAGAGTGATAGAAGCTTACACCCGAGTAAGGGGATTGTTTGCGTATGGGAGTAAAGAGGACTTGATGTTTAATGCTATGGTTGGGCTTACCTTAATGATTTCTAGTAGTTGCGGATGCTTGCTAGAGGTCCAATCATAAGTGCACATGATCCAAGTAGAGAAAGTGTGTTAGCGTATGACTCTCCCTCGTTGCATATGATAAGTATCTATCATGTTATATTCAATTGCCTATGGACAATCTTTCTCTTGCATTACACAGAAAGCTTTCTACTAAACAATTAAATTATTTAATATTTATCTAAACAGCCCCTAACTTTTATTTACTTGTCCTTTATTATCTTGCAAAACTATCTCTATACCTACTAAGTACTTCTAGTTTCATTCCCGCAAAATAGTTTCATACTTGTTCTAGGTAAAGTAAGCGTTAGCGTGCGTAGAGTTGTATCGGTGGTCGATAGAACTTGAGAGAATATTAATTCTACCTTTAGCTCCTCATAGGGTTCGACACTCTTACTTATCGAAAAAGGCTACAAACAATCCCCCTACACGTGTGGGTTATCAACGGGGTGACTAGGAAGTTTTGCGGGGCCCATGCGCACGAGGTCTGGGCTCCGTGGGCACGGGGTGGCGGATTTATTTCAAAAATCTGAAAAAATGGTGGATAGAGGAAAAAAATCGGGGAATTTCGTGGATAGGAAGCTAGATCCACTTGTTAGACATGCATTCCATGGATCAAAATCAACAAAAACTCACAAGAATCAACAATTGCAAAAACAAAATGGTGAGGCTATTGAGGGAGTCTGGGATTAAGGGGTCCTTGGGCTGTCGGCTTATCTTTATGGGCCGGACAGTGGGCTTTCATATGATCATCAAATGGAGGCCCGAAGATTATGACGCTGTAACCAAGATGGGAATCTCTCAGGTCATGACGTATACTCCAAGGACATGATGATGAGTTCGGCATGTTCTTTTCCTGATGTAACCGACATTGTGCAACCCTAGATACCCCTGGTGTCTATATAAACCAGAGGGTCTTAGAAACATAGGACACATTTTAAGCTCATTACTCCTAGGGTTTTAGACCATATCATACGATCTCGAGGTAGATCAACTCTGTATTCGGTACTCCATCATCAATACAAACAAAGCAGGACAGAGGGTTTTACCTCCATCAAGTGGGCCCGAACCTGGGTAAATACTATCCCCCTAATCTCATGTTACCCATCGATCCAAGATCCACATTTCGGGACCCCCTACCCGAGATTTGACGGTTTTGACACCGACATTGCTGCTTTTATTGAGAGTTCCACTGTGGGATCGCGAGTAGGATCGATGGCTCACTTGGTCACCAGCGACAGCTTCGGCATCGAGGATACCTTTGTCCCCGGCCAGCCCTTCACGGTCGACAGCGTCGCTCCGCATGCCAGGGCGGCAGATCACCTTGGCCAGCTCATCGGGTTCGCCCCGGGTCAGGGAATCAAGTTCGGCGACCTATATTACGTTGCCGACACCCAAGGCGATCTGGTCCTCACCGAGCTCTGTGCCTTGTCTGATGAGCATGGAAGTTTCGAAGCCTTGACTTCGGATCTCTCCCCCAACCTAGTGTCCGGGGAACCCACCACAGATCCGACCTCGAGTACGGATCCAACCATGGTGTTCGAGAACCAGGAATTAATCCTAGCCAGGCACGTTCTCTGTGCTAACATATCGGAGAACAACTCCACCAGAATATCAGAGGCTGGTCCGGCCAAACTCTCGCTGTCGAACGAGACACTGCATGGATCCAAACCTTGGAAATTACAGATGACTCAACCTTGACCTACCATCAGATCGGTCTCGAGGCTGGCCATAGGGAATTTTGTTTCCCACTCACCACCCATTTAGTAGCCACCATCAAAGATTTAACCGATGTGTTGGATTTCTCCTCGAATGACGCCGAGGCCGCATACGCGGATGTCGACATAGCTGCTCCTCCCGTGACGGTACGATGGACCGCCACCTCCCCCTATGATGTGTATATGGTGGACACCCTTGGTGATAAGGGCGACGGCACACCAAAGAAGAGCGGCGACGACACCTCGATGAAAAACAGTGGCGACGAACCACTCCAACGCCAGCGTCAGCGCAAAAAAGTCCAAGGGACACAAGGGCAGAATAGGCAATACGGGCTCCAAAAACGCTACATCGGACACCCCTAAAGATCCCACCGACCCAGCTGCTCTCGAGCAGCAGCACGACAATCCGGAGGGGCACACAGACCAAGAAAAGCCCGACAACCATAGTGATTCCAAAGACAGCAACTACCTCCCACCTTCCGTGGACGAAGTTAGTCTGGGAGACGAGGACTTCATCGTCCTCGAAGACCCGCTGGACCAGGAATGATTCAAGCGGTAACTCATAGCCACCGCTCGAAGCCTCAAGATAAAACAGGAGCAAATTAAAGCTGAGCAAGACTCCCTCAATGACCGATGGACGCAAGTCCTTGCTGCCGAAGAAGGGTACGGCTACGAACGACAAGGTCGGGACAAAGTTTACCCGCGCCGCCATCTACTGCCAGAATTCGACGACGAGGCCTTCAAGCCCACGCCCACCAGACAAACTCAGGGCGAGCAGCCGGACCGCCCCCCTCGAGGACGGGACAGGACCGCTGCCAAAGCTAGAGAGCAACCCGAACACCTCCGCGGAGGAAGGAAAGAGCCAGTGCGGCCCGAAGACCCATTCGACCTGCGACACACCTTGAATGCTGGCGCAGGTCAGACAAGATCCATCTATGGATCCAGAGGGCACACCCCCGCTAGACGGGACGGGTACCAAGCTTGGCCCGACCAGAACGATAGAGTTCTGGGACAGCACCAGGTCCGGTTCCCATCCGACCTCCAACACGATGTAGATAGAGTCAGGGGCGCCGCTCACCCACTGTGTTTTATAGACGAGGTGATGCAGCATCAGTTCCTCGAAGGGTTTAAGCCCGTAAACATCAAACCATATGATGGTACAACAGATCTGGCCATGTGGATCGAAGACTTTCTTCTCCACATACACATGGCCGCGGAGATGACCTCCACGCTATAAAGTACCTGCCATTGAAACTTAAAGGACCAGCACGACATTGGCTGAACAACCTCCCCGAAAACTCCACTGGGAGTTGGGAGGAGCTCGAGGATGCTTTCCGAGCTAATTTTCAAGGCACCTATGTTCGGCCCCCGGGCACCGATGACTTGAGCCACATCGTCCAACCACCCGGTGAGTCATCCCGGCAATTCTGGAATTGATTCCCGACCAAGAAAAATCAAATCATCGATTACTCAGACGCCGAGGCATTAGCCTCCTTCAGGAACAATATTCGGGAATAATGGCTAGCCCGCCAGCTCGGGCAGGATAAGCCAAGATCAATGGCAGCCCTTACCTCACTTATCACCCGCTTCTGTGCGGGCTAGGACACCTGGTTAGCCCGTCGCAACAATCCTCCCGAAAACCCCGATACCTCTGAAGTTCCGGACGGCAACGGGAAGCCACAGCGCAATAAGAATAAACGTCGACACAACGGCGGCGAAATCGAAGACACGGCAGTAAATGCCGGATTTAGTAATTCAAAGCCTCCACAGCGGAGGAAAACCTCTAAAGGGAACAGGGATGGACCTACTCAGTTGGACAAAATCATGGAGAGGCCTTGCCAGATCCATGGCACCCAAGACAAGCCCGCCACTCACACCAGCCGTAACTGTTGGGTGTTTAAGCAGGCAGGCAAACTCGCAGCTGAGGATCATGGCAAGGGCACCCACAGCGAGGACGACGAAGAACCTCGCAGGCCGAATAAAGGAGGCCAGAAGCAATCCCCCCCCCCAAAGTCAAAACTATGAACATGGTCTATGTCACACACATACCAAAAAAGGAGAGGAAAGGATAACCCACAAGTGTAGGGGGTCGTTTGTATCCTTTTTCGATAAGTAAGAGTGTTGAACCCAACGAGGAGCTAAAGGTAGAATTAATATTCTCTCAAGTTCTATCGACCACCGATACAACTCTACGCACGCTAACGCCTTCTTTAACTAGAACAAGTATGAAACTACTTTGCGGGAAAGAAACTAGAAGTACTTAGTAGGTGTAGAGATAGTTTTGCAAGGTAATAAAGGGCAAGTAAATAAAAGTTAGGGGTTGTTTTAATAAAACAACAATAAAGTAAATATAGCGAGTGTGGAAAAGTGGTGATAAGATTTGCAAGATTATCCTAGGCAATTGATAACAAGATCGGTAATCATTATTGCAGTTTTATATGAAGGAGAGGCATACGCTAACATACATTCCGTACTTCGATCATATGCACTTATGATTGGAACTCTAGCAAGCATCCGCAACTACTAAAGATCATTAAGGTAAACCCAACCACAGCATTAAACATAAAGTCCTCTTTACTCCCATACGCAACAATCCCCTTACTCGGGTGTAAACTTCTATCACTCTAGCCACCCACTATAAGCGAATCATGAACATATTGCAACACCCTCCAGTATGAATCTTTCATGTGTGCGCCTCACGGAAAGCACCTTAGGACAACACCAAAATAAATCATGCAACTCAAATCAATCAAGATCATCAATCAACCCATAGGACAAAAAGGAACTACTCAAACATCATAGGATAGCCACACATCATTGGATAATAATATATAGCATTAAGCACCATGTTCAAGTAGGGGGTACAGCGGGATGCGGGAGAGTGGACCGCTATAGATAGATGAGGGAAGGTGATGGTGGTGGTGATGACGGCGGCAAAGTTGTTGGTGTAGGTCGCCGTCACGATGGATGCCCCAGCGACGCTCCGGCGCCACCGGGAGAGAGGGGGAGAGAGCCCCCCTCCTTCTTCTTCCTTGGCCTCCTCCCTAGGTGGGAGGAGAGTTTCCCCTCTGGTCCATGGCCGCCATGGCTCCCAGAGGCCAGGAGCCCCTCCGAGATTGGATCTCTCTCTCTGTTTCTCTTCTGTTTTCGCGACTGTTTTCGGAGCCCTTCACCGTTTCCTAAATATCTGGAGATCCGTAACTTCGATCGGGCTGAAATTTTGAGGAGTTTTTTATCGCGAAAATATCTTTCTTGCACCAGAAGGAGAGACTCAACCGACCTAAGGGCTGGCCACAAGCCATCTGGCCGCGCCCCCCTGGGGGCGCGGTCGGTTGGTTTGTGGGGCCCTCAGGCATCATCTTGCGTTGATTCCGACTCTCAAAATTCACATATATTCTAAAAAAAATCTCCTTAAATTTTATCGCGTTTGGACTTCATTTGATATGGAATTTCTGTGAAACAAAAAACACACAAAAACAGGAACTGGCACTGGGCACTGGGTAAGTAAGTTAGTCCCAAAAATATTATAAAATGTTGCCAAAAGTATATGAAAGTTGTAGAATATTGGCACGAAGCAATCAAAAATTATAGATACGACGGATACGTATCAGCATCCCCCAGCTTAATTCCTGCTCATCCTCAAGTAGGTAAATGATAAAAAGATAATTTTTGATGCGGAATGCTACCTAACATAATCTTGAACAAATGTCTAATCATGGCATAAATATTAAGATACAAGTGATTCAAGGCAACAGTCTGACAAAAAGACATCCATACTCAGGTTTACTAGCAACAATCATGTCCTTTCAAAATAGCAATGCCAAAGAATGTCATCCCTACAAAATCATATAGCCTGTCATGCTTGGTCTTCCTAGCATAAAGTATAAATCATGAGCACCCCGGTATCAAACCAAGCAATTGGATCGTACTTTTTCAATGTGCATCAACTTTTTATTCTTCACGCAATACATAAGCATGAACCATGGACATAGCACAAGGGTGGAATAGAATATGGTGGTAGATATCAAAAGGGTTGAAAGTGGAGAAGAAAGTCTTGCGTCAACTCGGCGTATCAACGGGCCATGGAGATGCCCATCAATAGATATCAATGCGAGGAGTAGGGATTGCCATGCAACAGATGCACTAGAGCTATAAGTGTATGAAAGCTCGACTGAAGCTAAGTGGGTGTGCATCCAACTTGCTTGCTCATGAAGACCGCGGGCATTTGAGGACGCCCGTCATCGGAATATACAAGCCAAGTTCTATAATGAAAAATTCCGACTAGCATATGGAAGTGACAAAACAAGAGACTCTCTATATGAAGAACATGGTGCCACTTTGAGGCACAAGTGTGGTAAAGGATAGTAGCAAAGTCCCTTCTCTCTTTTTCTCTAATTTTTTTCATGGTGGGCTTTCCTCTTTTTTTTTCTTTTTGCCTCCCCCATTCATCATTTTTTATGGTGGGCTCATTTGGCCTCCCCCATTTTTATTTTATTTTTCGTCTGGAGTCTCATCTCGACTTGTGGGGGAATCATAGTCTCCATCATCCTTTCCTCACTGGGACAATGATCTAATAATGATGATCATCACACTTTTATTTACTTACAACTCATCATGAAAAACTGATAGGATGATATGACTCTATATGAATGCCTCTGGCAGTGTACCAGGATGTGCAATGATCTAGCGTAGCAAAAGATATCAAAAAACAGACAAGCCATGTAAATATCATGCTAGCTATCTTACGATCATGCAAAGCAATATGACAATGGAAGTACAAGTCATATGAAGTGACGGTGGAAGTTGCATGGCAATATATCTCGGAATGGCTATGGAAATGCCATGATAGGTAGGTATTGTGGCTGTTTTGAGGAAGATATAGTGAGGCTTATGTGCAACAGAGTGTATCATGTCACGGGGTTCGGATGCACCGGTGAAGTTTCCACTGATCCTCGAGGTGAGAATGGGCAAGGCACGGTACTGAAGAGGCTAGCAAAATATGAATAGGTGAGATTGCGTATGTCCATGTATTCACATTAGTTATAAAGAACACATATACTTATTGCAAAATTTTATTAGTTTTATCACAAATCAAAGTACTACTCGCATGCTCCTAGGGAGGAGGTTGGGAGGAGTTAACCATCGTGCGCCCCCGATTCAACAACAGAAAGGATTTCAATCAAGGATAAATTATGCTCCAATCTTCATCGCATAACTAGAGACTATACGTGCATGCTTCGAGAATCACAAACCTTAACATCATTATTCTTAGTAATCCACAATCATCTACTAGTGCACCCGCATATTACTATCTTAATGTCGCAAAACTATTGCAAGGAATCAAACATATCATATTCAGTGATCTGCAAGTTTTATGTAGGATTTTATGACTAACCATGTAAATGACCAATTCCTGTTGACTCTCTAAATAGGTATAAGTGAGGCATGAGAGTTTAATTCTTTCTACAAAATACCTGGACATGCTCTAATATATTTAAGTGAAGCAAAAGAGCATTCTACAAATAACGGTTTTCTATATGTAGAGAAATAGGTATCCAACTTCAAATGATATAAGTGAAGCACATGAAGCATTCTATAAGGCCATACTCAAAAGATATAAGTGAAGTGCAAAGAGCATTCTATAAACCAACCATGGACTTTCCCGTATCAGCATGGTGCATTGATAAAAGGAAAATAAAAGGCAAACGACGCTCCAAGAATTTACGCATATCATGTGAACAAAACAAAAACCGAAACATACCGATAGTTGTTGAAGAAGAAAGATGGGATGCCTTCCGGGGAATCCCCAAGCTTTAGCTCTTGCCTCTCCTTATTCTTCGTATATCAATACCTCCTCGATCTTTGAACACTTCATCCACACAAAACTTGACAAAACTTTTATTAGAAACGTTAGTGCATAATCATCAAATCTCATCATTTCCTACCATAACATTATTGCATAATTATAATCTAACATTACCCACTGTAAGATATCACAATTCTATGGCTCCCAAGTCAATGAGGCTCAACAAGAATTCAAACATAAGCACACAAAGCAACTATAACAACAATCTATGAAAAACAGGACAGTCTGTGATGATCTATTTGGTTACTATACTTCTGTAACTCAAACAAAATTTGAAAAATTAGGACGTAACAAAGAATTTGCATTAAAGTACTTTTTAAAAAATTCAGAAACTTTTGACGTTCCAGTAAAATATGAAAAATCAAACACTACAGCCAAAGTTTCTGTTTTTGCACAGCACTTATCAAACAAGCAATTTAAACATCCTAAAGGTAATTCTTGGCACATTATTTTTATAATACAATGAATTTATACAATGGGGTAATTATTTTTGTTGAAAAGTTTCTGTAATCAAGATTCACAAAGTTTCCATGGGCATGAACAAAGTTCAAGGTTAGCCACCACTTCAACGGTGCTCATCTTTCTCACTTTCACCTTTCTTTTTGAAAAAGTTTTAGGTTCCCCACTTTATTTTTTTTTGTTTTTAATTTTTTTAAAAGCACACAACAGAAATAAATGACTCTCTAAAACTTCCGGGTTGTCTCCCTGGCAGTGCTTTCTTTAAAGCCATTAAGCTAGGCATATAGTGCTCAAGTAATTGATCCACCCGGATCCCAAGGTATATCAAAGCCAATTTTAATTAACAATGATTTGTAATTTAGTAGTGAGCACAAAGTGATATATATCATGTGACAACAAAGTCTAACAATCTTCCTATGCATTGGCATGTCATACAAGAACAATTCATGCACATCAAGTAAAGGCCAATACATAGCATAAGTAGTTTCTTGCAATTTTATCGTATTGGAAACATAGAGAGGTGAAGATTTGGTCCCTCTCTCATAATAATTGCAAGCAGGAGCAGCAAGCACATGCATATTATATCCATCAAAATCATCATGTGTAGGGGTAAAACGCAACCCATCAATATAATCCTTAATAAGTGCAAACTTCTCCGATATAGTGTAGTTAGGAGAATTCAAAAAGATAATAGGACTATCATGTGTGGGTGCAATAGCAACAATTTCATGCTTAACATAAGGAACTATAGAAAGTTCATCTTCATAAGCATAATTCATATTGGCATCATGGCCACAAGCATAGTAAGCATCAAGTTCATCAAAAAGGGATGTTTCAAATGAATCCAAGGGATCATAGCAATCATCATAGCATTCATCCTTCGGTATGTGTGAAGGGTAATTAAACAATGTATGATTTGAAGAGTTACTCTCATTAGAAGGTGGGCATGGGTAGCTAATCCGCTCTTCCTCCTTTTGTTCTTCGCTCTCCCCCTCATCTTTTTCATCTAATGAGCTCACAGTTTCAGCAATTTCTTCTTCCATAGATTCCTGCAAAATATTAGTCTCTTCCAAGGCAGCGATCATTCTTTCAATAAATTCTTTAACATCATTAGAAGCATAGTTTTCATAGCAAAATTTGAGTATGGCAAAATTTTCAGACTTGTAAAGAGTAGCATCACACTTTTCAATCAAAGACGCAATTTCATAAGCACCCTTAAAAGCAACAAATTCTTCAATTTGTTCAACATCATAATAACAATAGGCTTCCTTGGCATAAGAATATAGTATTTAATTATCATTAAACACACATTGGTAGGGAAGGTGTTTTTTAGTTTCTTCATAACAACAAGTAAAATCATAAATTTCACATAGATTCCAAGCATAGCACATCAAACATTTTATTTGATGGTCTAAAATTCTCCCTTTTGGAAACAATCGGTGGCACACAAAATAAGCATGCTCATCTAAAGATTTTCCATCAACTAAGCTAGTTGGGGTTTCAGCATGAGCACAAAGGGATCGAAGATGATCCAAGTAATATTCTTCGATAGTACGGAACACTAGTGGTTCCTCAACTTTTGGAGCAGCAAGTGCATCTAATGTTTTTGGTATTTTGCGTTTCCTACCCATATCTAAAGATAGAAAACAATTAATAGCAGAAAATAAAACAACTAATAACAGAAAATAAAAATTACATAGTGATAAAGCAAACAAGCACACACGAGAATATCAACCAGTACGCTAGTATAGTGCTAAGTATTCCCGCCTGTCACGTGGGTGACCTAGGTTCGTTCCCCGGCAACGGCGCCAGAAAAAGGTCTTGATAACCCACAAGTGTAGGGGATCATTTGTAGCCTTTTTGATAAGTAAGAGTGTCGAACCCAACAAGGAGCTAAAGGTAGAATTAATATTCTCTCAAGTTCTATCGACCACCGATACAACTCTATGCACGCTAACGCTTACTTTAACTAGAACAAGTATGAAACTACTTTGCGGGAAAGAAACTAGAAGTACTTAGTAGGTCTAGAGATAGTTTTGCAAGGTAATAAAGGGCAAGTGAATAAAAGTTAGGGGCTATTTTAATAAAAGAACAATAAAGTAAATATAGCGAGTGTGGAAAAGTGGTGATAAGATTTGCGAGATTGTCCTAGGCAATTGATAACAAGATCGGTAATCATTATTGCAGTTTTATTTGAGGGAGAGGCATATGATACATCTCCAACATATCTATAATTTTTGCTTGTTCCATGTTGTTATATTATCATTCTTGGATGTTTTACAATCATTTTATTACAACTTTATATCAGTTTTTGGGACTAACCTATTGACATAGTGCCAAAGTGCCAGTTGTTGTTTTTGCTTGTTTTTTACTTCACAGAAAATCAGTACCAAACGGAGACAAAACGCTGCGGGGATTTTTGTAGATTTTTTATGGACCAAAAGAAAGAAGATGGGCCAAAGAACACCAAAAGAAGGGGCCCAGGGTGGCCAGCACCCACCAGGGTGCGCC
Organism: Elymus sibiricus; assembly: GCA_039707655.1. NCBI lineage: Eukaryota > Viridiplantae > Streptophyta > Magnoliopsida > Poales > Poaceae > Elymus > Elymus sibiricus. The sequence goes on from CM077675.1 coordinate 137,754,639, forward strand.
AGAGGCCCCCTGGCGCGGCCTTGTGGGTGCTGGGCACCTTGGGCACCCCCTCCACCGCCTCTGATGCCTATAAATTCCCAAATATTTGGAAACCCAAAAAATAACCCTAGACTCTCTGCTCCGCCGCCGCAACTCTCTGTATCGACGAAAAACCAATCTGGAGACGTTCTAGTACCCTGCCAGAGAGGGGAATCCATCTCCGGTGGCCATCTCCATCATCCCGGCGGAGGCCATGACGAGGAGGGAGTGGTCCACCCTCGGGGCTGAGGGTATGTACCAGTAGCTATGTGTTCAATCTCTCTCTCTCTCTCATGGTCTTGAGATGTCACGATCTTGATGTATCACGGGCTTTGTTAATATAGTCAGATCACATGATGTTATTCCCTCTCTATCTTGTTGTGATGAATTGAGTTTTCCCTTTGATATATCATTATGTAGGATTGAATATTGGATTTGAGAACACTTGATATATGTCTTGCATATGGAAACCCGTGGTCACAATGGGGTGTTCAATTGATTCACTTGATGTATGTTTTGGTACTCAACTTGCGGATTCCCGCGGTGACATTGGGGTAATCTATGCATAGGGGTTGATGCACGTTCTTGTCCTACTTTCTCCGATAGAAATCTTGGGGCACTCTTTGATGTTCTTTGTGTGGATTGAGTATTATGAATCTGAAATTGTTTGATGCGTATCGTATAATTAACTCATGGATACTTGTGGTGACATTGGAGTATCTAGGTGACATTAGAGTTGGTTGATGCGTATCATATGGTGTTATTCTAGTACGAACTCTTAGATAGATCGAACGGAAAGGATAACTTGATGTTATCTTAGTACGAACTCTTGAATAGATCGATCAGAAAGGATAACTTTAAGGTGGTTTCGTACCCTACAAACAATTTCTTCTTATGTTCACCGCTAGATAAGAACTTTGGAGTGATTCTTCGTTGCACGTTGAGGGATGGTTATGTGATCCAATTATATTAGCATTGTTGAGAGATTGCACTAGCGAAAGTACGGACCCTAGCACTTGTTTCCAAGCATTTATACAACGTTTTGCTCGCTGTTTACTATTTGTTACCTTGCTGTTTTTATATTTTCAGATTACAAAAACCTATATCTACCATCCATATTGCACTTGTATCACCATCTCTTCGCCGAACTAGTGCACCTATACAATTTGCCATTGTATTGGGTGTGTTGGGGACACAAGAGATTTCTTGTATTTGATTGCAGGGTTGTTTGAGAGAGACCATCTTCATCCTACACCTCCCACGGATTGATAAACCTTAGGTCATCCACTTGAGGGAAAATTGCTACTGTCCTACAAAACTCTGCGCTTGGAGGCCCAACAAAGTCTACAAGAATAAAGTTTTGTAGTAGACATCAGCATACGCTAACATACTTTCGGTACTTGGATCATATGCACTTATGATTGGAACTCTAGCAAGCATCCGCAACTACTACAGATCATTAAGGTAAACCCAACCATAGCATTAAACATAAAGTCCTCTTTACTCCCATACGCAACAATCCCCTTACTCGGGTGTAAACTTCTGTCACTCTAGCCACCCACTATAAGCGAATCATGAACGTATTGCAACACCCTCCAGCGTGAATCTTTCACGTGTGCGCCTCATGGAAAGCACCTTAGGACAGCACCAAAATAAACCATGCAACTCAAATCAATCAAGATCATCAATCAACCCATAGGACAAAAAGGAACTACTCAAACATCATAGGATAGCCACACATCATTGGATAATAATATATAGCATTAAGCACCATGTTCAAGTAGGGGGTACAGCGGGATGCGGGAGAGTGGACCGCTGTAGATAGATGAGGGAAGGTGATGGTGGTGGTGATGACGGCGGCGAAGTTGTTGGTGTAGATCATCGTCACAATGGATGCCCCGGCGGTGCTCCGGCGCCACCGGGAGAGAGGGGGAGAGAGCCCCCCTCCTTCTTCTTCTTCATTGGCCTCCTCCCTAGGTGGGAGGAGGGTTTCCCCTCTGGTCTATGGCCGCCATGGCTCCCGGAGGGCACGAGCCCCTCCGAGATTGGATCTCTCTCTATTCCTCTTTTGTTTTCGCGACTGTTTTCAGAGCCCTTCACCGTTTCTTAAATATCCGGAGATCCGTAACTCCGATCGGGCTGAAATTTTGAGGGGGGGTTTATCGCGAAAATCTCTTTCTTGCGCCAGAAGGAGAGCCACAACCGACCTAAGGGATGGCCACAAGCAATCTGGCCACGCCCCCTAGGGGCACGGCCGGTAAGCTTGTGGGGCCCTCGGGCATCGTCTTGCGTTGATTCCGACTCTCAAAATTCACATATATTCCAAAAAAAATCTCCGTAAATTTTTATCGTGTTTGGACTTCGTTTGGTATGGAATTTCTGTGAAACAAAAAACACACAAAAAACAGGAACTGGCACTGGGCACTGGGTAAGTAAGTTAGTCCCAAAAATATTATAAAATGTTGCCAAAAGTATATGAAAGTTGTAGAATATTGGCATGAAGCAATCAAAAATTATAGATACGATGGAGAAGTATCAGGAAGCGCGCACTTCGGGACGTCTATGCCCTAGAGCTTGTTGCCCCGAAGTTTAACCCGTGGTCGGCATACCCGATCACCTTTGACCGCACCGACCACCCGACCAGTATTCGGCATGGCAGGTCAGCGGCTTTGGTACTCGACCACATAGTATACGGGTACCACTTGACAAGGGTCCTCATGGACGGAGGCAGTAGCCTCAATCTTATCTACGCAGACACGGTGAAGAAAATGGGTATCGATCCGTCAAGGATCAAACCCAGTAACACCACCTTTAAAGGAATAATACCTGGCGTTGAGGCCCATTGTTCGGGCACCATAACTCTGGAAGTGGTGTTCGGCTCGCCCGATAACTTCCGCAGCGAGGACCTGATCTTTGACATCGTCCCTTTTCGCCATGGCTATCACGCACTTCTTGGCCGAAGAGCATTCGCCCGCTTGAACGTCGTCCCCCACTACGGGTACATGAAGCTTAAGATGCCCGGACCCAAGGGGGTCATCATGGTCTATGGCAATACAGAGCGTTCTCTCTGAAGGGAAGAACACACTGCGGCTCTGGCAGCCGAGGTCCAGCTCGGCGATGAGACGCCGAACTCCCAATCAACCGTCAAGACGCGAAAGGTAAGTAAGCGGACCCGAGCTCTGTTTCAGCTCCCTGAGCCCTCTCACGCTCCGCACAAATAGGAGTATGCCCCCCCCCATAGTGCGGCCCAGCTACTCGTGAGGTACGTACCTTGCAGGCATAATTTCGCGCTTAAGATACCATGGGCAGCTGTGGGGACCTTCCACCCAAAGGCTTAGTGTTCGGCTAAACCGTACTATGGTCAGACATGTCTTCGGACAGTATCAGGTACCATCAAGGACCTATTCAGCAGCATTAAGCTCACACAATCCGGCAACTTCTCAAGATTTTTCTCACAAAGTCCTGCTCGCCGACTACTACCTCCTGAGGGAGTCCGGGATTAAGGGGTCATCGGGTTGCCGGCTGATACGTCTCCAACATATCTATAATTTTTTATTGTTCCATGCTGATATATTATCATTCTAGGATACTTTTTGGGTCTTTATTTACCAATTTATAATATTTTTGAGCACTAGCCTATTGACCCAGTGCCCAGTGCCAGTTGATGTTTTCTGCGTATTTTTGCCTTTTCGGGTTTACTGTACCAAACGAAGTCCAATTGCCACGAAACTTTTTGATGATTTTTTCTGGACGATATGAAGACCTAGAAGCTTTGGAAGGAAGCCAGGAGGTGCACAAGGGCCCCACCACACATCAGGGTATGTGGTGGCCCCCTCAGTCGCCTCCCGACATCCCTCTCCGTCCTATAAATTCTCTAATATTCTAAAAACCCTGGAGGCAGTCCCGAAACCCTTTTTCCGCCGCCGCAAGTCTTTGTTTCGTCGCGAGGCCATCTGGAGCTCCGTTCCGGCACCCTGTCGGAGGGGGCATCGATCACGGAGGGCCTCTTCATCAACCTTGCTGCCCTCATGATGATGTGTGAGTAGTTCACCACAGACCTACGGGTCCATAGCTAGTACCTAGATGGCAATCTCTCTCTCTCTTATGATCTTCAATACAATGGTCATCGCATCTTCGCTCTGATCTATCCGATGTAATCCTATTGTGCGGTGTGTTTGTTGGGATCCGATGAATTATGGGTTTATGTTTAGATTATTCATGAAAAGTATTTGACATGCCTTCGAATTATATTATGTCTTGAGTGCATGATCATTATAGCTTCGTAATGCTCTCCGATCTATTGATATGCTTTGGCCAAGTAGATTGATATTTCATCGGTGGGAGTGGTGCGTTGTGGTAGGTTCACCCTGGCGAGTTTCTATATCCCAGTGACAAAGTAGGGGACAAGATGCATCTTTGTGTTGTTGCTACTAAGGATAAAACGATGGGGTTCATTCATATTGTTTGAGTTTACTTTGTCTGCATCATGTCATCGTTCTCCAAGCATTACTCTGTTTTACTTAATACTCTAGATGCATGCTGGATAGCGGTCGATGAGTGGAGTAATAGTAATAGGTGCAGGCAGGAGTTGGCCTATTTTCTTATGGACGTGATGCCTATATATACATGATCATTGCCGTGAACATCGCATAACTATCCGCTTTTCTATCAATTGCCCAACAGTAATTTGTTACCCACCGTATGCTGCCTACATGAGAGATGCCACTAGAGAACACTATGGCCCCCGGGTCTATTCACTTATATATTTACAAACGCTATTATTACCTCGCTGCCTTTATTTACTTTTTATTTATTTTGCAATTTATATTTATCAACAATTATCTACACAACTCATTTGCTTGCGAATAACAAGATCAAGGGGATTGACAACCCTCTTGCCCGCATTGGGTGCAAGTTGTTCGTTCATTTGTGTGCAACCACTGAAGACGGTTGAGGATTGATGTTCCTATTGGTTCGATAAACCTTGGTTTCATAACTGAGAGAAATACTTATCCGGTTTGTGCTGCAATTACCCGTTCCTCTTCATGGAAAACCCAACGCAGATCGCAAGTATCAGAAGAATTTCTGGCGCCGTTGCTGGGGAATATCATCATCAACTACCAAGTAACTTCACACAAATTTCCATTGACTTGTTCTTCTTTTTATTTGCTGTTATATTTAGCTTGTCTCATAAAAATCAAAAATAAAAAAATATTTATCTTTGCTCGTTACTAGTTTACTTCTTCGCTTGCTAGTTTACTTGTCTTGCTTGTTACTTTCTTGTTCGGTCACCATGTCTCAAGATACTACTAAGTTGTGTGATTTCTCAAATACTAATAATAATGATTTTATTAGTACACCTATACCACCCGCCACCAGTGCGTAGGCTTTTGATATTAATGCTGCATTGCTAAATCTTGTCATGAAAGATCAATTTTCGGGAAGTCCTAATGAGGATCCCGCGTCGCATCTTAGTACCTTTGTTGAATTATGTGACATGCAAAAGAAAAAGGATATGGATAATGATATTGTGAAATTAAAATTATTTCCTTTTTCACTAAGAGATAAATCTAAAGCTTGGTTTTCATCTTTACCGCGTAATAGTGTTGGAACATGGGATAAGTGTAAAGATGCTTTTATTGCCAAGTATTTTCCTCCTGCTAAGATCATCTCCCTTAGAAATCATATAATGAATTTTAAACAGCAAGATCAAGAGCATGTTGCACAAGCTTGGGAGCGAATGAAATTAATGATAAGAAATCGTCCAAATCATGGTTTAAATATGTGGATGATTATCCAAAACTTCTATGCTGGACTAAACTTTGTGTCTAGAAATCTTCAAGATTCTGTTGCAGGTGGTACCTTTATGGATGTGACATTAGGAGAGGCCACAAAACTTCTGGACAATATTATGACAAATTATTCTCAATGGCATACCAAAAGGGCTCCAACCGGTAAGAAGGTAAATTATGTTGAAGAAATCACTACTTTGAGTGTAAAAATGGATGCTCTTATGAATATGGTTGCTAGTAAAAATGCTCATGTCGATCCGAATGATCTTCCCTTATCTACTTTGATTGAGCAAAATAATGATGCTATTGATGTGAACTTTGTCTCACAAAATAATTTCAATAACAATGCTTATAGAGGAAATTTCAATTCTAGACCGTATCCCGGTAATTCCTCTAACAATTATGGAAATTCTTATGGTAATTCTTATGACAATTCTTCTACAAATTCTAATAGGATGCCCTCTGATCTTGAGAACACAATTAGAGAATTTATTAATTCTCAAAAGGTTTTCAACACTATGGTAGAAGAAAAATTGCATGTAGTTGACACTTTGGCTAAAAACATGGATAGAATTGCTCTTGATGTGGAAACTCTTAAAAATAAAGCTTTGCCACTCAAGCATAATTTCAATGATGCTATTAAATTTATCCAAATATCTATTAATGAAAGGAAGGAGAGGACCGCTAAGTTGAGAGCTAAGCTTGAGTTCTTAGAAAAAGCTCTTCCACCCGGTTTTTACCGGAATCATGATGAAGATCTTAAAATGATTGGTATTTCTCCTATTGAATCTTTATTTACTTCTCTGAATATAAATGATAAAGGGACTGGAGATGAGTCAACTTTAGTAGAGAAGCGTCCTGTTTGCTTGGAGGGTGATGATTTTGATGCTAAAACTGAAAAATGTGGGTTTGGAGAGGTCAAAACTTTAACTAGTGATGCACCCACTATCTTGGATTACAAGGACTTTAATTATGATAATTGCTCTTTAGTAGAACGTATTTCCTTGTTGCAATCCGTTATTAGCTCACCCAATGCTTATGAACAAAACAAAGCTTTTACCGAACATATAGTAGAAGCTATGATAAAAGCTTATGATGAGAAACTTGAGCTTGAAGTTTCTATTCCTAGAAAATTGCATGATGACCTTGGTGCTACAACTATTCCTAAAACTCTTTGTGATGTGCTCGGTCTCACTAATATTGAAGATTGTTCCCTCAACTTGCATCTTGCGGATTCTACCATCAAGAAACCTTTAGGTAGAATTAATGATTTGCTTATTATTTCAAATAAAAATTATGTGCATGTAGATTTGATTGTGCTTGATATTGATTGCAATCCTTCTTGTCCCATAATGCTTGGAAGGCCTTTCTTACGAACTATAGGTGCAATCATTGACATGAAAGAGGGAAACATAAGATTCCAATTCCCATTAAAAAGGGATGGAACACTTCCCTAGGAAGATAATCAAACCACCTTATGAATCAATAATGAGAGCCACTTATGTGTGGAGTGTCGAAGATGACAATACTTGAAACTATGCATTATGCCTAGCTAGGGGCATAAAACAATAGCGCTTGTTGGGAGCCAACCCAATAGTTATCTTAAATTTTTGCTTTAAACTTTCTATTTATTTTAAATTGCATGATTATTGCCTCTGTAATGATTATGTTTTTGTGTTTAAATTAGTGTTTGTGCCAAGTAAAGCCTTTGGGATGACTCACAAGATGAGTAGAATCGATGCTGAAACAAAACAGAAACTTTTGACTCCAGTACATGAATTTTCAATTTTTTTCTGGTGCGTGATAATGATCTGAAATTTTTACACAGTGTTTCTATACAAGTTTTCGAGGTTTCCCTAATTTTTAAGAATTGTTAGAGTTACAGAAGTATAGGCTCTCCACAGATTGCTACAGACTGTTTTGTTTTAAACAGATTCTGTTTTTGTTTGCATAGTTGCTTGTTTTGATTATGATATGGATTGTATCGGGGGGTATAAGCCATGGAGAAGTTACAATACATTACATATTATGCATTTATGAAATTTGAATCAATTTACAACAGTACTTAAAGTATGCAATATGTTTCTTATACTAACGGATCTCACGAGGTTTTGTTGAGTTTTGTGTGATTGAAGTTTTCAAGTTTTGGGTGTTATCTTGATGGACAAAGGAATAAGGAGTAGCAAGAGACTAAGCTTGGGGATGCCCAAGGCACCCCAAGGTAATATTTTAAAGGATACTCAAGTGTCTAAGCTTGGGGATGCCCCGGAAGGCATCCTCTCTTTCGTCTCAAATCCATCGGTATGTCACTTCGAGCTATATTTTTATTCGTCACATGATATGAGTTTTGCTTGGAGCGTCGTTTGCTTTTGTTTGCTTTTACTTTCAGTTTGCCACAATCATTGTTTGCTGGACACAGCTTCATCACAATTTGATAGAATACTCTATGTGCTTCACTTATATCTTTTGAGCTTAGCAGTTGCTCTAGTACATCACTTATATCTTTTTGAGCATGGTGGTGTGTAGATTTTGTAGAAATGATTTCACTCTTGTTCTTCACTTATATTTGTTTGAGAGTTAATAAATAGTGACGGTAATTTGCATGGGTCATACATACTAGTCCAAGAATAAGGTATTCAAAGAGTGATAATCAAAACCATCATGTAGCACATATAAAGAAATTGTGGGTCAATGATATTGATGTAGTAATATGAGATAGGTGTGAGTTCATAATTGTTAAACCATAGAAGGTCGATATTAATAAAGGTTGACATTTTTGTTCATCTAAAAATTAAAGAGGCATGGTGATGATGTGTGAGCATTTCTATTCCTCGTTGAAATCCTAGTGTTGTTTCGGGTCGGAAGCACGCGATGGTTAACTCCTACAAACCTCTCCCCTCGGGGCATGTGATTAGTACTTTGATTTATGATAAACTAATAAAACTTTGCAATAACTATATGAGTTCTTTATGACTAATATGAAACCATGGACATACGCAATCTCACCTCTTTCATAATTTGCTAGCCTCTTCGGTACCGTGCATAGCCCATTCTCACCTCGAGGATCGGTGCAACTTTCGCTGGTGCATCCAAACCCCGTGACATGACACGCTCTGTTGCACATAAGCCTTATTATATCTTCCTCAAAACAGCCACCATACCTACCTATCATGGCATTTCCATAGCCATTCTGAGATATATTGCCATGCAAATTCCTTCGTCACTTCACATGACTAGTTCGTTCATCGTCATATTGCTTTGCATGATCATATAGAGCTGACATAGTATTTGTGGCGAAGCCACCTTTCATAATGTTTTTGATACATGTCACGCTAGATCATTGCACATCCTGGTACACTGCCAGAGGCATTTATACAGAGTCATATCTTCATATCGGTTCTCCATGTTGAGTTGTAAGTAAATAAAAGTGTGATGATCATCATTATTAGAGCATTGTCCCAGTGAGGAAAGAATGATGGAGACAATGATTCTCCCATAAGTCGAGATGAGACTCCGGACAAAAATAAAGATGGGGGAGGCCAAATGAGCCCACCATCCATGCAAAAAAATATGAGAGAAAATGAGAGAAGGGACTTTGCTACTATCCTTTACCACACTTGTGCCTCAAAGTGGCACCATGTTCCTCATGTAGAGAGTCTCATGATATATCACTTTCATATGCTAGTGGGAATTACCTATTCATTATTACAAACTTGGCTTGTATATTCCTATGACGGGCTTCCTCAAATGCCCGAGGTCTTCATGAGCAAGCAAGTTGGATGCACACCCCACTTAGCTTCATTTGAGCTTTCATACACTTATAGCTCTAGTGCATCATTCTCATGGCAATCTCTACTCCTTGCATTGACATCTATCGATGGGCATCTTCATAGCCTGTTGGTACGCCTAGTTGATGTGAGACTATCTTCTCCACTTCCTACCCCTTTGATATTTACCACCATATTCTATTCCACTCAAATGCTATGTCCAATGCTCACGCTCATGTATTGCGTGAAGAATAAAAAGTTGATGCATACTGAAAAAGTACGAACCAATTGCCTGACTTGGACACCGTGGTGCTTAACATTTGTATTAATGTGGTGAAGATGGAGCCATGCCTTGCTAATATAATAAGATGAATGGGGGGTAAACGTTTCTTAAGGATCATGTACTTTTAAGAATTAACAATTCTTTTTCTTACAATTCAATTATTGCTATGGTAATATTTGTTGATTCGTCTTTTCTCAATGAGCATACATGCACAAGATTACATAGTGGATAGCATGTCACATCAAAAAATTTGTTTTTATCATTTACCTACTAGAGGACGAGCAGGAATTAAGCTTGGGGATGCTTGATACGTCTCCAACGTATCTATAATTTTTGATTGTTCCATGCTGATATATTATCATTCTAGGATACTTTTTGGGTCTTTATTTACCAATTTATAATATTTTTGAGCACTAACCTATTGACGCAGTGCCCAGTGCCAGTTGTTGTTTTCTGCGTGTTTTTGTCTTTTCAGGTTTACTATAACAAACGAAGTCCAATTGCCATGAAACTTTTTGATGATTTTTTCTGGACTATATGAAGACCTAGAAGCTTCGGAAGGAATCCAGGAGGTGCACGAGGGCCCCACCACACATCAGGGCTCGCCTTGGAGGGCGCGCCCTGATATGTGGTGGCCCCCTCAGCCGCCTCCCGACGTCCCTCTTCGGCCTATAAATTCTCTAATATTCTAAAAACCCTGGAGGCAGTCCCGAAACCCTTTTTCCGCTGCCGCAAGCCTCTGTTCCATCGCGAGGCCATCTGGAGCTCCATTCCGGCACCCTGCCGGAGGGGGGATCAATCACGAAGGGCCTCTTCATCAACCTTGCTGCCCTCATGATGATGTGTGAGTAGTTCACCATAGACCTACGGGTCCATAGCTAGTACCTAGATGGCAATCTCTCTCCCTTATGATCTTCAATACAATGGTCATCGCATCTTCGCTTTGATCTATCCGATGTAATCCTATTGTGCGGTGTGTTTGTTGGGATCCGATGAATTGTGGGTTTATGTTCAGATTATTCATGAAAAGTATTTGAGATGCCTATGAATTATATTATCTCTTAAGTGCATGATCATTATAGCTTCGTAATGCTCTCCGATCTATTGATATGCTTTGGCCAAGTATATTGATATTTCATTGGTGGGAGTGGTGCGTTGTGGTAGGTTCAACCTGGCGGGTTTCTATATCCCAGTGACAAAGTAGGGGACAAGATGCGTCTTTGTGTTGTTGCTACTTAGGATAAAACGATGGGGTTCATTCATATTGTTTGAGTTTACTTTGTCTACATCATGTCATCGTTCTCCAAGCATTACTCTGTTTTACTTAATACTCTAGATGCATGCTGGATAGCGGTCTATGAGTGGAGTAATAGTAATAGGTGCAGGCAGGAGTCAGCCTATTTGCTTATGGACGTGATGCCTATATATACATGATCATTGCCGTGAACATCGCATAACTATCCGCTTTTCTATCAATTGCTCAACAGTAATTTGTTACCCACCGTATGCTGCCTACGTGAGTGATGCCACTAGAGAACACTATGGCCCCCGGGTCTATTCACTTATATATTTACAAACTCTATTATTACCTCGCTACCTATATTTACTTTTTATTTAATTTGCAATTTATATTTATCAAAAATTATCTACACAACTCATTTGCTTGCAAATAACGCGATCAAGGGGATTGACAACCCTCTTGCCCGCGTTGGGTGCAAGTTGTTTGTTCATTTGTGTGCAGCCACTAAAGACGGTTGAGGATTGATATTCCTACTCATTCGATAAACCTTGATTTCATAACTGAGGGAAATACTTATCCGCTTTGTGCTGTAATTACCCGTTCCTCTTCACGGAAAACCCAACGCAGATCACAAGTATCACCGGCCTATCTTTATGGGTTGGACAGTGGGCCGTCTTATGATCATCAAATGGAGGCCCGAAGATTATGACGATGTAACTGCTACTTCTTAAGCTTGCGTTGGTTTTCCCTTGAAGAGGAAAGGGTGATGCAGCAAAGTAGATAAGTATTTCCCTCAGTTGTTGAGAACCAAGGTATCAATCCAGTAGGAGGTACAAGCAAGGCCCCAATCTATGCACCTGCACAAACAATCAAACACTTGCACCCAACGCTATAAAGGGGTTGTCAATCCCTTCACGGTTACTTGCAAGGATGAGATCTGATAGAGATAGATATAAAAGATTACTAAAACGATAACTAAAATAAAAGTAAATAAATTGCAGCAAAGTATTTTTGGTATTTTTGATTTATAGATCTGAAAATATAATATGGAAAATAGACTCGGGGGCCATAGGTTTCACTAGAGGCTTCTCTCTTGAAGGAAAATAATACGGTGGGTGAACAAATTACTGTCGAGCAATTGATAGAAAAGCGCATAGTTATGACGATATCCAAGGCAATGATTATGCATATAGGCATCACGTCCGTATCAAGTAGACCGAAACGATTCTGCATCTACTACTATTACTCCACACATCGACCGACTCCTGCCTGCATCTAGAGTATTAAGTTCATGAAGAACAGAGTAACGCATTAAGTAAGATGACATGATGTAGAGGGATAAACTCAAGCAATATGATGAAAACCCCATCTTTTTATCCTTGATGGCAACAATACAAATACGTGCCTCGCTACCCCTACTTTGTCACTGGGTGAGGACACCGCAAGATTGAACCCAAAACTAAGCACTTCTCCCATTGCAAGAATTACCAATCTAGTTGGCCAAACCAAACCAATAACTCGAAGAGACTTGCAAAGATATGAAATCATGCATATAAGAATTCAGAGAAGATTCAAATAATATTCATAGATAATCTGATCATAAATCCACAATTCATAGGATCTCGACAAACACACCGCAAAAGAGTATTACATCGGATAGATCTCCATGAAGATCATGGAGAACATGGTATTGAAGATCATAGAGAGAGAAGAAGCCATCTAGCTACTAGCTATGGACCCGAAGGTCTGAGGTGAACTACTCACGCATCATCGGAAGGGCAATGGTGTTGATGTAGAGGCCCTCCGTGATCGAATCCCCCTCCGCCAGATTACCGGAAAAGGCCCCAAGATGGGATCTCGCGGGAACAGAGGCTTGCGGCGGCGGAAAATCATTTTCGTGGCTCTCTTTGGTATTGGGGGAATATTCCTGAATTTATAGGCGGAGAGTTAGGGTTGGAGGAGCTACGGGGGACCCACAAGCCAGGCCCCCCCCAGGGGCGCACCCTGGTGGCTTGTGGCCTACCCGTAGGTCTTCTGGCCTCTTCTCGAAACCTCCTGGGTTCCTTCTGGTCCAAGAAAAATCAGCGTAGAATTTTATTCCGTTTGGACTCCGTTGGATATTCCTTTTCTGCAATACTCAAAAACAAGGAAAAAACAGAAACAGGCACTGGGCACTAGGTTAATAGGTTAGTCCCAAAAATAATATAAAATAGCATATTAATGCATATAAAACATCCAAAATAGATAATATAATAGCATGGAACAATAAAAAATTATAGATACGTTGGAGACGTATCAGCATCCCCAAGCTTAATTCCTGCTCGTCCTCGAGTAGGTAAATGATAAAAACAGATTTTTTGATCTGGAATGCTACCTAACATATTTATTCATCTAATATTCTTTATTGTGGCATGAATGTTCAGATCCATAAGATTCAAAACAAAAGTTTAATGTTGACATAAAAACAATAATACTTCAAGCATACTAACAAAGCAATCGTGTCTTTTCAAAATAGCATGGCCAAAGAAAGTTATCCCTACAAAATCATATGGTCTGGCTATGCTCCATCTTCCCCACACAAAGTATTTAAATCATGCACAACCCCGATGACAAGTCAAGCAATTGTTTCACACTTTTTATGTTCTCAAACCTTTTCAACTTTCACGCAATACATGAGCGTGAGCCATGGATATAGCACTATAGGTGGAATAGAATATGGTGGAGGTTGTGAGGAAAAGGAGAAGATAGTCTCACATCAACTAGGCATATCAACGGGCTATGGAGATGCCCATCAATAGATATCAATGTGAGTGAGTAGGGATTGCCATGCAACGGATGCACTAGAGCTATAAGTTTATGAAAGCTCAAAAATAAACTAAGTGGGTGTGCATCCAACTCGCTTGCTCACGAAGACCTAGGGCAATTTGAGGAAGCCCATCATTGGAATATACAAGCCAAGTTATATAATGAAAAATTCCCACTAGTATGTGAAAGTGACAAAATAGGAGACTCTCTATCATGAAGATCATGGTGCTACTTTGAAGCACAAGTGTGGAAAAAATAATAGTAGCATTGTCCCTTCTCTCTTTTCTCTCACATTTTTTTTGGTGGGCATCTTTGGCCTCTTTTTTTTTATTTGGGCTTCATTGGCCTCTTTTATTATTTGTAAAGTCCGGAGACTCATCCCAACTTGTGAGGGAATCATAGCTTCCATCATCCTTTCCTCATTGGACAATGCTCTAATAATGATGATTATCACACTTTTATTTACTTACAACTCAAGAATTACAACTCGATACTTAGAACAAAATATGACTCTATATGAATGCCTCCGGTGGTGTACCGGGATGTGCAACGATCTAGCATAGCAAATGACATAAAAAAACGGACAAGCCATGAAAACATCATGCTAGCTATCTTACGATCATGCAAAGCAATATGACAATGATGGTGCGTGTCATGATAAACGGAACGGTGGAAGTTGCATGGCAATAAATCTCGGAATGGCTATGGAAATGCCATAATAGGTAGGTATGGTGGCTGTTTTGAGAAAGGGAATATGGTGGGTTTAATGCACCGGCGAAAGTTGCGCGGTACTAGAGAGGCTAGCAATGGTGGAAGGGTGAGAGTCCGTATAATCCATGGACTCACATTAGTCATAAAGAACTCACATACTTATTGCAAAAGTCTATTAGTTATCGAAGCAAAGTATTAGGCGCATGCTCCTAGGGGAGAGGTTGGTAGGAGTTAACCATCGCGCGCTCCCGACCCTCACACAAGGGATGACAATCAATAAACAAATCATGCTCCGACTTCGTTACATAACGGTTCACCATACGTGCATGCTACGGGAATCACAAACTTTTAACACAAGTATTTCTACCAATCCACAATTACTCACTAGCATGACTCTAATATCACCCTCTTTATATCTTAAAACTATATGCAATGAATCAAACTTCTCATAGTATTCAATGCACTTTATATGAAAGTTTTTATTATATCCCTCTTGGATGCCCATTATATTAGGACTAAATTCATAACCTAAACCAATTACCATGCTGTTTAAAGACTCTCAAAATAATATAAGTGAGGTACGAGAGTTCAATTATTTCTATAAAATAAAACACCACCATGCTCTAAAAAGATATAAGTGAAGCACTAGAGCAAAATTGCCTAGCTCAAAAGATATAAGTGAAGCACATAGAGTATTCTAATAAATTCACGATTTATGTGTGTCCCTCTAAAAAGATGTGTGCAGAAAGGATGATTGTGGCAAACTAAAAATCAAAGACTCATATCATACAAGATGCTCCAAGCAAAACACATATCATGTGGTGAATAAAAATATAGCCTCAAGTAAATTTACCGATGGATTGAAGACGAAAGAGGGGATGCCTTCCGGGGCATCCCCAAGCTTAGGCTCTTTGGTATCCTTGAATATTCCTTGGGATGACTTGGGCATCCCCAAGCTTAGGCTCTTGCCACTCCTTATTCCATAGTCCATCAAATCTTTACCCAAAACTTGAAAACTTCACAACACAAAACTCAACAGAAAACTCGTGAGATCCGTTAGTATAAGAAAAATAAATCACCACTTTAGGTACTGTTGTGAACTCTTCTTTATTTATATTGGTGTAATATATACTGTATTCCAACTTCTCCATGGTTCATACCCCCCGATACAACCCATAGATACATCAAAATAAGCAAACAACACAAAGAAAACAGAATCTGTCAAAAACAGAACAGTCTGTAGCAATCTGTAAACTTCGAATACTTCTGTAACTCAAAAAATTCGGAAAAATTAGGACAATCTGTAAAATTTGTATATCAATATTTTGTAACAATTTCAGACTCATTCGACGCTCTGGTGAATTTATAAAATTCCTGGACTGAGCGCAAAAGTTTCTGTTTTTCAGCAAGATCAAATGAACAATCACCGTAGACCATCCCAAAGGTCTTACTTGGATAAAACACTAATTAAAACTCTAAAACACAATTACTACAGAGGTAATAATGTGTAAATCACTCAATAACAGAAACAAAAAAAAAACATAAAATAAAATTGGGTTGCCTCCCAACAAGCGTTATTGTTTAACGCCCCTAGCTAGGCATAACGCAATAGATCTAGGTATTGTCATCTTTGGTATGGAATCCATAAGTAGCTCTCATAATAGATTCATAAGGTAATTTAATTTTCTTTCTAGAAAAGTGTTCCATGCCTTTCCTTAACGGAAATTGGAATCTAATGTTTCCTTCTTTCATATCAATAATTGCACCAATCGTTCTAAGGAAAGGTCTACCAAGAAAATTAGGACATGTAGGATTGCAATCTATATCAAGAACAATGAAATATACGGGAACATAATTCCTATTTGCAACAATAAGAGCATCATTAATCCTTCCCATAGGTTTCTTAATAGTGGAATCCGCTAGATGCAAATTTAAAGAGCAATCATCAAGTTCATGGAAACCTAGCACATCACATAAAGTTTTCGGAATCGTGGAAACGCTAGCACCCAAATCACACAAAGCATGGGACTCATAATCTTTAATTTTAATCTTAATAGTAGGTTCCCACTCATAATAAAGCTTTCAAGGTATAGAAACTTCCAACTCAAGTTTTTCTTCAAAAGATTTCATCGTAGCATCAACGATATGTTTAGTAAAAGCTTTATTTTGATTATAAGCATGCGGAGAATTCAACATGGATTGCAACAAGGAAATACAATCAATCAAAGAACAACTATCATAATTAAAGTCCTTGAAATCCAAAAGAGTGGGTTCATTGCTATTTAAAGGTTTGACCTCTTCGATCCCACTTTTATCAATTTTAGCATTAAGATCTATAAACTCCGAATCATTGGGACGACTTTTAACTAAAGTTGACTTATCTCCAGTCCCATCTTTATCAAGATTTATATTAGAAAACAAAGATTCAATAGGAGTCACATCAATCACTTTAAGATCTTCATCATTATTATCACGAGAACACACTTTTTCAAGCCATTCACGCTTAGCACGCATTCTAGCGGTTCTTTCCTTACACTCATCAATAGAAGTTCTCATAGCTTTTAAAGACTCATTAATATCATGCTTGGGTGGAGTAGATCTAATTTTCAAAGAATCAATCTCAAGCGAAATTCTATCAACGTTCCTAGCCAAATCATCAATCTTGAGCAATTTTTCTTCAATCGTAGCATTGAAAACCTTTTGCGAACTAATAAATTCTTTAATATTATTCTCAAGATCAGAGGGAATGTTATTATAATTTCCATAAGGATTCTTGTAGGAATTACCATAATTATTAGAGGAATTACTAGGAAACGGCCTAGGGTTGAAATTACCTCTATACGCGTTATTACCAAAATTGTTCCTACCAACAAAATTCACATCCATAGATTCCTTATTATTTCCAATCAAAGAAGACAAAGGCATATCATTAGGATCAAAAGGAGCAATCTTACTAGCAAACAATTTCATTAATTCATCCATCTTTTCACTCAAAGTATTTTTTCTTCAATAGCATGCACTTTTTTACTAGTAGGAGATCTTTCGGTATACCATTGAGAGTAATTTGCCATAATATTATCTAGGAGTTTAGTAGCTTCTCCTAATGTGATTTCCATAAAAGTACCACCCGCGGCGGAATCTAAAAGATTTCTAGATGCAAAATTCAATCCCGCATAAAAAATTTGTATAATCATCCATAAACTCAAACCATGTGCGGGGCAATTTCTAATCATTAATTTCATCCTCTCCCAAGATTGTGCAACATGCTCATGATCAAGTTGCTTAAAATTCATTATATCGTTCCGAAGGGAGATGATCTTAGCGGGCGGAAAGTACTTGGAAATAAAAGCATCTTTACACTTATTCCATGAATCAATACTATTTTTAGGCAAAGATGAAAACCAAGTTTTAGCACGATCTCGTAGTGAGAACGGAAATAGCTTCAATTTAGCAATATCATTATCCACATCTTTCTTCTTTTGCATATCACACAACTCAACGAAAGTATTTAGATGGGATGCAGCATCTTCACTAGGAAGGCCGGAAAATTGTTCTTTCATAACAAGATTAAGCAAAGCGGCATTAATTTCATAAGATTCCGCACTAGTGGCGGTAACAATCGGAGTACTAATAAAATCATTATTATTAGTATTGGAGAAGTCACACAATTTGGTATTCTCAGACATCGTGACAAAGCAAGCAATCTAGCACACAAGCAAACGAAAAGACGAACGGAAGAAGGGCAAATAAAAAGGCAAATCTTTTTGGTTTTTTTCTGAAAATCGTTTTAGAAGTGGGGGAGAGGAAAACGAGAGGCAAATGGCAAATAATGTAAATGCAAGAGATGAGTTTGTGATGGGTACTTGGTAGGCTTGATGTAGATCTCTCTGACAACCATGCCAAAAATTGACAAGTTGACGGGAGAGTTCTTGTCTTGACTTGCTATGTATCCTCCCCGGCAACGGCGCCAGAAATCCTTCTTGCTACTTCTTGAGCTTGCGTTGGTTTTCCCTTGAAGAGGAAAGGGTGATGCAGCAAAGTAGATAAGTATTTCCCTCGGTTGTTGAGAACCAAGATATCAATCCAGTAGGAGGTACAAGCAAGGCCCCAATCTATGCACCTGCACAAACAATCAAACACTTGCACCCAACGCTATAAAGGGGTTGTCAATCCCTTCACGGTTACTTGCAAGGATGAGATCTGATAGAGATAGATATAAAAGATTACTAAAACGATAACTAAAATAAAAGTAAATAAATTGCAGCAAAGTATTTTTGGTATCTTTGGTTTATAGATATGAAAATATAATATGGAAAATAGACCCGGGGGCCATAGGTTTCACTAGAGGCTTCTCTCTTGAAGGAAAATAATACGGTGGGTGAACAAATTACTGTTGAGCAATTGATAGAAAAGCGCATAGTTATGACGATATCCAAGGCAATGATTATGCATATAGGCATCACGTCCGTATCAAGTAGACCAAAACGATTTTGCATCTACTACTATTACTCCACACATCGACCGACTCATGCCTGCATCTAGAGTATTAAGTTCATGAAGAACAGAGTAACGCATTAAGTAAGATGACATGATGTAGAGGGATAACCTCAAGCAATATGATGAAAACCCCATCTTTTTATCCTTGATGGAAACAATACAAATACGTGCCTCGCTACCCCTACTTTGTCACTGGGTGAGGACACCGCAAGATTGAACCCAAAACTAAGCACTTCTCCCATTGCAAGAATTACCAATCTAGTTGGCCAAACCAAACCAATAACTCGAAGAGACTTCCAAAGATATGAAATCATGCATATAAGAATTCAGAGAAGATTCAAATAATACTCATAGATAATCTGATCATAAATCCACAATTCATCGGATCTCGACAAACACACCGCAAAAGAGTATTACATCGGATAGATCTCCATGAAGATATGGAGACCATGGTATTGAAGATCATAGAGAGAGAAGAAGCCATCTAGCTACTAGCTATGGACCCGAAGGTCTGAGGTGAACCACTCACGCATCATCGGAAGGGCAATGGTGTTGATGTAGAGGCCCTCCGTGATCGAATCCCCCTCCGGCAGATTACTGGAAAAGGCCCCAAGATGGGATCTCACGGGAACAGAGGCTTGCGGCAACGGAAAAGTATTTTCGTGGCTCTCTTTGGTATTGGGGGAATATTCCTGAATTTATAGGCGAAGAGTTAGGGTTGGAGGAGCTACGGGGGGCCCACAAGCCAGGGGGCGCCCCCCCCTAGGGGCGCGCCCTGGTGGCTTGTGGCCTACCCGTAGGTCTTCTGGCCTTTTCTCAAAGCCTCCTGGGTTCCTTCTGGTCCAAGAAAAATCAGCGTAGAATTTTATTCCGTTTGGACTCCGTTGGATATTCCTTTTCTGCAATACTCAAAAACAAGGAAAAAACAGAAACTGGCACTGGGCACTAGGTTAATAGGTTAGTCCCAAAAATAATATAAAATAGCATATTAATGCATATAAAACATCCAAAATAGATAATATAATAGCATGGAACAATAAAAAATTATAGATACATTGGAGACGTATCAGTAACCAAGATGGGAATCTCTTAGGCCATGACGTATACTCCAAGGACACGATGATGAGTTCGGCATATTCTTTTCCTGATGTAACCGACATTGTGCAACCCTAGATACCCCTGGTGTCTATATAAACTAGAGGGTCTTGAAACATAGGACACATTTTTAGCTCATTACTCCTAGGGTTTTAGACCACATCATACGATCTCGACGTAGATCAACTTTGTATTCGGTACTCCATCATCAATACAAACAAAGCAGGATGTAGGATTTTACCTCCATCAAGAGGGCCCGAACCTGGGTAAATACTGTCTCCGTAATCTCCTGTTACCCATCGATCCAAGACCCACAGTTCGGGACCCCCTACCCGAGATCTGCCGGTTTTGACACCGACATTGGTGCTTTCATTGAGAGTTCCACTGTGGGATCGCGAGTAGGATCGATGGCTCACTTGGTCACCAGTGACGGCTTCGGCACCGAGGATACCTTTGTCCCCGGCCAGCCCTTCACGGTCGACAGTGCCGCTCTGCATGCCGGGGTGGCAGATCACCTTGGCCGGCTCATCGGGTTCGCCCCAAGTCAGGCAATCAAGTTCGACGACGTATATTATGTTGCCGACACACAGGACGATCTGGTCCTCACCGAGCTCTCAGCCTTGTCTGATGAGCACGGAAGTTTTGAAGCCTTGACTTCGGATCTCTCCCCCGACCTTGTGTCCGGGGCACCCACCTCGGATCCGACCTCGAGTACGGATCCAACCATGGTGTTCCATAACCAGGAATCAATCCTGGCCAGGCACGTTCTCTTTGCCGACATATCAGAGAACAACTCCACCAAAATATCAGAGGCTGGTCTGGCTGAACTCTCGCTGTCGAACGAGACACTGGCCTGGATCCAAACCTTGGAAATTACGGATGACTCAACCTCGACCTATCGTCAGATCGGTCTCGAGGCCGGGAATTTTGTTTCCACCCACTACCCACTTAGTAGCCACCATCGAAGATTTAACCGATGTGTTGGATTTCTCCTCGGATGATGCCAAGGACGCATACGCAGATGTCGACATAGCTGCTCCTCCCATAACGGGGCGATGGACCACCACCTCCACCTGCGATGTGCATATGGTGGACACCCCTGGTGATAAGAGCGACGACACACCAAAGAAGAGCGGCGACGACACCTCGATAAAAAACAGTGGCGACGAACCACTCAAACACTGGCGTAGGCGCAAAAAATCCAAGGGACGCAAGGGCAGAAAAGGCAATACGGGCTCCTAAAATGCTACATCGGACACCCCTGAAGATCCCGCCGACCCAGCTGCTCTCGAGCAGCAGCACGACAATCCAGAGGGGTACACAGACCCAGAAAAGCCCGACAACCTCAGTGATTCTAAAGACAGCAACTACCTCCGTCCTTCCGAGGACGAGGTTAGTCTGGGAGACAAGGACTTCATCGTCCCCGAAGACCCGCTGGACCAGGAACGATTCAAGCGGCAACTCATAGACACCGCTCGAAGCCTCAAGATAAAACAACAACAAATTAAAGCTGAGCAAGACTCCCTCAACGACCGATGGACGCAAGTCCTTGCTGCCGAAGAAGGGTACGGCTATGAACAACAAGGCGACGACAAACTTTACCCGTGTTGCCGTCTACTGCCAGAATTCGACGACGAGGCCTTCAATTCCACGCCCCCAGACAAACTCAGGGCGAGCAGCCAGACCGCCCCCCTCGAGGACGGGACAGGACCGCTGCCAAAGCTGGAGAGCAACCCAAACACCTCCACGGAGGAAGGAATGAGCCAGCGCGGCCCGAAGACCCATTCGACCTGCGACACACCTTGAATGCTGGCGCACGCCAGCCAAGATCCATCTATGGATCCAGAGGGCACACCCCCGCTGGACGGGACGGGTACCAAGCTTGGCGGTGAAACCGAAGACACGACAGTAAATGCCGGATTTAGTAATTCATAGCCTCCACAGCGGAGGAAATCCTCTAAAGGGAACAGGGATGGACCTACTCAGTTGGACAAAATCATGGAGAGGCCCTGCCAGATCCACGACACCCAAGACAAGCCCACCACTCACACCAACCGTAACTATTGGGTGTTTAAGCAGGCAGGCAAACTCACAGCTGTGGATCATGGCAAGGGCACCCGCAGCAAGGACGACGAAGAACATCGCAGGCCGAATAACGGAGGCCAGAAGCAATCCCCCCCTCCCCCCGAAGTCAAAACTATGAACATGATCTATGTCACACACATATCAAAAAAGGAGAGGAAGCGTGCACTTCGAGACGTCTATGCCCTAGAGCCTGTAGCCCCGAAGTTCAACCCGTGGTCGGTGTACCCGATCACCTTTGACCGCACTGACCACCCGACCAGTATTCGGCATGGCGGGTCAGCGGCTTTGGTACTCGACCCCATAGTAGACGGGTACCACTTGACAAGGGTCCTCATGGATGGAGGCAGTAGCCTCAATCTTATCTACGCAGACACGGTGAAGAAAATGGGTATCGATCCGTCAAGGATCAAACCCAGTAACACCACCCTTAAAGGAATAATACATGGCGTTGAGGCCCGCTATTCGGACACCATAACTCTAGAAGTGGTGTTCGGCTCGCCCGATAACTTCCGCAGCGAGGACCTGATCTTTGACATCGTCCCTTTTCGCAGCGGCTATCACGCACTTCTTGTCGGAACAGCGTTCGCCCGCTTCAACACCGTCCCCCACTAGGCGTACATGAAGCTTAAGATGCCCGGACCCAAGGGGGTCATCACGGTCTGTGGTAATACGGAGCGTTCTCTCCGAACGGAAGAACACACCGCGGCTCTCGCAGCCGAGGTCCAGCTCGGCGATGAGACGCCGAACTCCCAGTCTACCGTCAAGACGCGAAAGGTAAGTAAGCGGACCCGAGCTCTATTTCAGCTCCCTGAGCCCTCTCACGGTCCGCACAAATAGGAGTACGTCCCCCACAGTGCAGTCCAGCTACCCGTGAGGTACATACCTTGGAGTCATAATTTCGCGCTTAAAATACCATGGGCAGTTGTGGGGAGCTTCCACCCAAAGGCTTAGTGTTCGGCTAAACCGAACTATGGTCAGACATGTCTTCAGACAATATCAGGTACCGTCAAGGACCTATTCAGTAGCATCAAGTTCACACAATCCAGCGACTTCTCAAGACTTTTTCTCACAAATGCCCGCTCGCCGACTACTATCTCCTCTAAAGGAGCACCCTTCAGGAGAACAAAGGCGCAGACGTGCAGCAGGACATAGTAAAGGACATTAAGTCATTCTTCCAAAGTCATGTGTAAACCTTTTCCCTGTAAATTTATCTCTGCGTATCTGTAACAGTTGCTTGGGTAAGCAAGAGTCTACGGACAAAACATCAACAGCACAATGGAAATAAAGACCAATCTTTATGGTCCTATGGCAGTCATTCATATTGCATAAGCCCTTTTTCCCTTCTTTCTCTTTTCGCTCTCCCATACCAAAAACAAGCCAGTTCGATACATATTTTCAGTTGCGGCCGGCTAGTAGACCGGGGGGCTTGACCATTAAGCTCGCCTCAAGCATCATCCCGACACCACCTTTTTCTCGTGCGTCCAGTGTCTTGGATATTGGTGTTATATGCATTGGCTCCGAATTATGTCTTG
This sequence comes from Elymus sibiricus, assembly GCA_039707655.1. NCBI lineage: Eukaryota > Viridiplantae > Streptophyta > Magnoliopsida > Poales > Poaceae > Elymus > Elymus sibiricus. Next base: position 137,778,464 of record CM077675.1, read on the forward strand.
GGTCAAAAGTTGGGTTGCGCTGCTCCTGTGTTTACCTTTTTACGTTCCGCTTGTTTGGCTAAAAAGGTAAAGGGAGAACTACTACAATTACACTTCTAGTTCGTCTGGTTAAGTACCTCGGTAGAGAAAGCCGAAAACTGACTGGCATAATAAGCGCGAACCGATGTGCTATCCAATGACAAGTATTAAACTAAAACAATCGTTGGAGGTTCACCGTGTTAAACGAAGGGTTCGGAGTTATACGAACCAGGTGATAGCAGTTTTTACCTTGGTATATCCGAACACCTCAACATACAGGGGGCTAGTACTTAGTCCCCACAGTCAAGCTCCTAAGGTTAAATGAAAGCATTAAAGCCGCATAGTCTGATTGCCTAGTTTTCTTTCGCACTACCGCCTCCGGGCACCAAGATGTTGGCTAAGGGTAATAGGGCGGATATTGAAAACTCCCCTTCTAGTATCTACAAGGGGGTTGAAGCCGACGACTGGTAACTTTCAAATTAAAACAGCCGCACACGAGTCAAAATTAAGTAACGTACAGCATGACATACACCATGCAAAGTCACGGCATTGAGACATACCAAAGTTTAAACTATCAATATAGGATAGTACTTTCACTCAAGAATTACATCCTTCGGGCATAAGGCCTCTATCGCCCGAGCACCATCCATAACGGCGGGAAAATATAGCTCGGGGCACCTATGCGCCTTACCGGGCGGCGGAGGACCGGTAGCCATCTCGGTCGGCTTTATTTTTGGCCAGTGCACCATGGTCTTCGCGAAGACCATCCGAGCTCCCTCGGTGCAGGCGGAGCGAGCCAGGGTGTCGACCCGGGGCGCGACAGCAGTCAGCCTCTGCACCAAGCCGAAGTAGCTGCTTGGCAACGGCTCTGTAGGCCATAGCCTGATGCAGAGGTCCTTCATTGTTGGTTCGGCTATCCGATGAACTCCATCAGCTGTTTCAGCTGATCAGAGACAAGGAACGATTGCTCAGGGGCTTCAAATTGTTCCCAGAACAGCCGCTGCTTGGCATCTCCTCCCTGCGATGCATAGTGTCATGCCGCATCCACCACACTCTTTGGGAGTTCTGCAAACACGCCTGGAGAATACCACACCTGGGTGAGCAACACGAACCTTTTTCCACCAAAGGGGCATTGCAGTAAGTATCGCTTACCAGCCGCAATTCGCTTGATCTGGTGGAGTTCCTTCTGGTAACCTTGCGCTTCTATTCGTGCCTCCTGGATCGTTGCGGCAACCGAAGACAGCTCGGTAGACTGATCCTAATTCTTCTGCTCAAGGACCTCACATTTGGTGATGGCGTCCTTGAGCTCTTGCTGCACTTCGGCGACCCTGGCCTCATACTTATCAGTTGCAGACTTTGCCGATAACAGATTGGCCGCAACTTGTTCGGCCACCGCCCTCTATTCGGCAGCCTCTTGCTTCGCCTTGTTCAGCTCGGCCTTGAGGTTCTCGACCTCCGCAACGACAACTGTAGTGGTCTTAGAACACATTCCGCTCTTTAGGATAAAAATAATAATACCTCACCTAAAATGAGGATAATACTTGTAGCAGTCCAGTTCGGACTTACCTTGGGCATCATCAAACCGTTTGTCGGGACGGTCGAGCTCATCTTCGAAGCTCTTCAGCTTCCAATTCATCTCCGCCAATTCCATGGCATTGGGGGTTGTTGTCCAAGATGAGGCCTGCATGTATAATTCATATGCGTCAGACTCCTAATTTATCATATTTAAAGGCCTCTGCCAGGTTGTTTCTTCCATCCTGACAGAGTCCTGGGGCTATGCTTCATTTTCAAAACAATTTTTTACGTGCCATTTCCGCACTATTTGACACCCGCATGATTTTTTCAAACTCACACAGGGCTCGAGGGCTACTGAATATGGCGATTGCTCATAAACCCATTAATTAAAGATTACTTTGTAAAAAAGAAAAATGGATATTGTGTAAATAACCTTAAAGCCAGCCAACAGGCTGCAAAAAGCTTCTTTCGATCCGCTGTCAACGGATTGAATGCCTTGCAAAGCCGCACCCAAAAGGTTGCGGTGTTCTTCGGCAATGGAGGAGTCGTGTAAACTCTCCTCCATCATGGTCGCCCACCCGGTCTGAGTCCGCTTTGTTACAAGCGGCTCCGGATGCAGCATTGCGGTTTCTCTTCTTGGAGAAACCGGAGTAGACAACTCCGGAGGCCTAGAGGCCTCCGAAACTAGCTTCGGGGAAGGCTCGGGTTGATCGAGCTCTTCCTCCTTGTTTGCCAGGAGGGATTCACCCTCCTGCTCTTCGGTGGCTGATACGTCTCCAACGTATCGATAATTTATGAAGTATTCATGTCATATTTGCCTATGTTTTTACTATTGTTTTATGATTTATTGGGACTAATCTATTAATGGTTGCAAAATTGCACAAGTTCTTGTTTCACACTTTGATGTGTAGGAATTAATTGGAAATTGTCGAAAAAACGCAAAAGGAGCCTTGTTGGAGGAGGACTCTGACTTTCCTGAAATCTGTCCACGAACAGTTTTTAGAGATCGTCAGTTTGACCCCCGAATATGGCGTCAAATGGAAAAAGTTAAAACTAGGAAAGTGTGGGGACTTTTATGGCAATGATTCTGGACTACAAATTCGTCCAAAACGGAGTTCAGATGCGATCTGGAGACCCGTTTTACTGAAGGAAAAATATCTGATTACGGATTACAAGAATTGATGACGTGATTGAGTCCAACTCTTACCATATCTGATATATTCGGCCAAGCCACGACTTTGGAGACTCATGAGGGATGTGAGGAGCCCCTAGGAAGGCTCTAGAGGTGTCCAAGAGCCATTGGATCAAGGGTCCATCCATCGGAGGGCCATAGAGCACCACAGAGGCACATATATGGAGAGGAAAACCCTAATTTCGGGAGAGCCACCAAGAGCCACGAATTTGCCTCTCCCTTGGCAGACGCAAAGAAGGGGAGAGTTGTGATGAATTGAGTTTTCCCTTTGAGATTTCATTACCGGATTGAATACTTTTATGGATTTGAGAACACTTGATATATGTCTCGCATGCGGATACCCGTGGTGACAATGGGGCGTTCTATTGATTCACTTGATATATGTTTTGGTACTCAACTTGCGGATTCCCGCGGTGACATTGGGGTAATCTATGCATAGGGGTTGATACACGTGTTGTCCTACTTTCTCCGATAGAAATCTTGGGGCACTCTTTGAGGTTCTTTGTGTGGATTGAGTATTATGAATCTGAAATTGTTTGATGCGTACCGTATAATTAACTCATGGATACTTGTGGTGACATTGGAGTATGTAGGTGACATTAGAGTTGGTTGATGCGTATCATATCGTGTTATTCTAGTACGAACTCTTAGATAGATCGAACGGAAAGGATAACTTGATGTTATCTTAGTACGAACTCTTGAATAGATCGATCGGAAAGGATAACTTTAAGGTGGTTTCGTACCCTACAAACAATTTCTTCTTATGTTCTCCGCTAGATAAGAACTTTGGAGTGATTCTTCGTTGCACGTTGAGGGATGGTTATGTGATCCAATTATATTAGCATTGTTGAGAGATTGCACTAGCGAAACTACGTACCCTAGGCCTTGTTTTCAAGCATTGCAATACCGTTTGTGCTTACTTTTTTTACTTGCTACCTTGCTGTTTTTATATTTTCAGATTACAAAAACCTATATCTACCATCCATATTGCACTTGTATCACCATCTCTTCGCCGAACTAGTGCACATATACAATTTGCCATTGTATTGCGTGTGTTGGGGACACAAGAGATTTCTTGTATTTGATTGCAGGGTTGTTTGAGAGAGACCATCTTCATTCTACACCTCCCACGGATTGATAAACCTTAAGTCATCCACTTGAGGGAAGATTGCTACGGTCCTACAAAACTCTGCTCTTGGAGGCCCAACAAAGTCTACAAGAATAAAGTTGCGTAGTAGACATCAAGCTCTTTTCTGGCGCCGTTGCCGGGGAGGTGAGTGCTTGAAGGTATATCTTTAGATCTTGCAATTAAATCTTTTGGTTTCTTGTTTTATCACTAGTTTGGTTTTATAAAAGAAAACTACAAAAAATGGAGTTTAGGTTGCATCATTTGTTTCGTCTTTATAATGTCTTTCGTGAAAATAAGGCTTTCAAAAATTGTGCTCAATTGGTAGAGGAATAAATTATGAAAATACGCAATGAGAATTCCTTGAATGATGAGCACGATTGCAATGTTGTTAGTATGAATTCTATGAATATCCAAAATACTAATGATGATTGCTCTAGTCATGATAAAAATGTTTCTTATAAGCATGTCAATTTTTGTGGAGTGCATAAAGTTTGTGAAGACGTGCCTTATAGGGATGATAGATTTTGTAAGAAGCATAAACATGATAGAACCAATTTTTTGCTCAAAGTGATAGATGAATTTGCTACAAAATTATGTTCTCTTTGTCCTATTACTTGTGAACTTTGCAATAAAGTTGGTCATCTTAATTTCCAATGCAAACTTTTTCATGATCAAATTATGGCCAAATATTGTAATGACTTGATCACCCTTGAAATTTATGATGAGCTTTATCTATTTTTGGGGAGTGAATAATTGACACATAAAAATAGTTGGTTTGATGTATTCATTCTCACGGACGACATTGAAACTAATTTAAAAAATATCTATATGTTTTGCATGGTAAATTGCAATGAGAATGCTTATATTGCCAACTATAGAAAGATGGGAAAACCAATAGAATATAAAAGGAATACTAATGAAAGGGTAAAGATTTCCACTTTCCCTCCTATTGTCTCTCATGATGAAATAGGTGACGAGGTGGAGCTCCCTATTCAACCAATCACATCAATAAGAAGCTCGAAAAAATTAATTAAACCCACACATGAGGTGGTGAAGAAGAAGAAAAGAAGAAAGAGTAGAGGTAAAAAGGTACCTCTCCCAAATGATGTTGCTCCCATTATTGTTGTGCCTCACGAGGATGAATCAAAAATAATTGTGGAAGATGATACACTTGATGATGATTTTGTTATGCCTATTGCTTGTTGTGATGACTATGATTGGGAAGATAATGATACTTCTTATAATCTTGAAAATCTTTTTGGCACCAACTTGGTAAATTATGATGATAATAATTGTTATACTATTGGTGCTATTCATACTATTAATGATGAGAGTGATTATGCTTATGATATGCCAAGCCACAAGCTTGGGGATGCTATGTTTGATGAAGATGATATTTTTAGTCCCTCAAGTTTTGATGAGCAAAACTATTATGATGATGGCATGCCTCCTATCTATGATGATTATGATGATGACATGTATGCTATAAAGAGTGATAGTAACCATGAAACTTGTCGTCATGATTTTAATATTGAATGTGGTTATGTCAATCAAGTGTCTTATGATAGTTATTTTGTTGAGTTTGCTCCCACTACTATGAATGAGAAGAAATATGCTTATGTGGAGAGTAATAAATTTTCTATGCTTGTAGATCATGAAAAGCATGCTTTATGTGATAGTTATATTGTGAAATTCCTTCATGATGCTACTGAAATTTATTATGAGGGAGGAACATATGCTTGTAGGAATTGCAATAATATCAAGTTTCCTCTCTATGTGTTCAAAGTTTTGAAGTTATGCTTGTTTTGCCTTCCTATGCTAGTTGATTCTTGCTCCCATAAATTGTTTGATCACAAAATCCCTATGCATAGGAAGTGGGTTAGACTTAAATGTGCTTGCCATGTGATTCATGATGCCCTCTTTATGTTTCAATTCTTTACTTTTTATGTGAGCATCATTGAAATCATCATGCCTAGCTAAAAGGCATTAAAGAAAAACGCTTGTTGGGAGATAATCCAACACTTTTCCTTTCTGTTTTTGTGTGTTAACATGATTAATATACTGTAGTAATCATGTTTTGTGTCTTTTATTTCAATAAAGTGCCAAGTAAAGCCTTTGGGATGACTCACAAGATGAGTAGAATTGATGCTGAACCAAAACAGAAAATTTTGACTCCAGTACAGGAATTTATTTTTTTACTGGAGCGTGATAATGATCTGAAATTTTTACAAGTCTTGATATACAAATTATTCAGGTTTTCCTAAATTTTCAGAATTTTTAGAGACACGGAAGTATGGCTATACTACAGATCTTCACAGACTGTTCTGTTTTTGACAGATTCTGTTTTGCATGCATAGTTTGCTTGTTTTAGTGTTCCCATAGCTTATATTCAGTGATATAAATTATGTGAATGATAGAATATAGTAGGTATCATGTGGGAACAATTATGAATCTTGTCTTGACAGTACCTAAGTGAATGATTTATCTTTATTACACCAACCCTTCTCACAAAGTTCCGTTAAGTTTTGTGTGATTGAAGTTTTCAAGTTTTGGGTGAGACACCGATATGAAGAGAATAAGGAGTGACAAGAACCTAAGATTGAGGATGCCCAAGGCACCCCCAAGGTAATATCCATGGAAGACTCAAGCGCCTAAGCTTGGGGATGCCCCGGAAGGCAACCCCTCTTTCGTCTTCAACACTATCGGTATATCTTACTTAGAGCTATATTTTTATTCGTCACATATTATGAGTTTTGCTTGGAGCATCATTTTATTTTGCTATTTTATGTTAGGTGTTATTTATAATCTTGTTTTTCAATAAAAAGTTCCAATAATTGCCATTAGGATGCTTGAATTGCATGTTTGATGTATGCTGTGTAAAAACAGAAACTTTTGTTGTAGTGTTTGAATTTTAATATTTTACTGGAACGTGGAAAGTTTCTGAAATTTGTACATAGTATTTTCATGTAAATTATTTAGCCTGTCCTAAATTTTCATAATTTTTTGAGTTACAGAAGTGCACTGGTTTAATAAATTGCTATAGACTGTTCTGTTTGGACAGATTGCTGTCATAGTTTTGTTATCTACTTATCCTATAGTTTCCATAGACTATATTGGTAGATATAAATTGTGGAAACGATAGTAAATAGTAGATGATGTTTGAAAATTATTGTGCAACTTGTCTTGGCAGTACATGAAGTGTTGATTTATTCTTATGTGTACTAACCTATCTCACGAGTTATTTTCGAGTTTTGTGTGGATGAAGTTTTTGAGAATAGGTGAAACCATGATATGAGAGGATTGAACGAGATACAAAAGCTCAAGCTTGGGTATGCCCAAGGCACCCCAAGTAAATATTTCAAGAAGTCTCAAGCATCTAAGCTTGGGGATGCTACGCATCCCACCTCTCTTCGTCAACTATCGGTTAGCCTATGTTGAGCCTAATTTTTTATTCGTTCACATGATGCATGCTATTCTTGGAGTTATATTTTTGTTTAGTTTGCTGTTTGAATAAAATACTCAGATCTGAAAATCCTCGTTAAGAGAGAGAGTCCTCACATAGCTACTTAATTGTTTGACTACTCATTGATCTTCACTTATATCTTTTGAGAGTAGCTTGTCATTTACTTTTGTGCTTCACTTATATCCTATGAGTAAATTGTTGAATGAATTGAATACCATGAATTTGAAATTATATGTTCATATCATGCCTAGTAGTAGCTTCACATTGGGTTTAGAAAGTGAAATATTTTTGAAGCTTGACAAGCACAATATTGGTCATAGAAGCAATTCATGAATGATTAGTATAAGAAAGAGAACTTTCACATACAAATATATTATCTTGTACATCTTCTATGATTGTGAATACCCATTAATTATTTTCAAACTTGAGCAAATTAGTTGAAGTTGGACAAGGAAGACAACATAATGAGTTATGGTTAGGTATATTTGCATAGAAGTTATATTGTTATGGATCCTCTAACATGTGGTGCTTGTTTAGAACCTTTTGCTAGCCAAAACTTCGTACTAAGTAGAGATAATACTTGTGCATCCAAACCCTTGAGCCAAGTTTCTTCCATGAGAGTCCACCATACCTACCCATATATGGTATTTCACTGCCATTCCAAGTAAATTTGTATGTGCCACCTCTAAAATTTCAAATGAACACCTGTTTTGTGTGCCTGGACCGCTCATGGAGCGACAGGGGGCGGTTAGTATCTTCCATGTTAAGCAGGTTATTCTCATGATGAGTGTTTATTCACTCGTCCTTGCACGAGAGGGGCGGTAATAGGGATTCCCAGTCCCAAAATAAAAAAAAATTGCAAATAAATAAACAAGACTCCCCCAGGAATGTTGTTGGTATGGACGGTACCCGTGGATTCGGCTAGCCGTGGAGTGTATTTGTTGGTGGAGGGGGGGTAAACCTTTACTTTTACCACTTGGGAACCGCCGCTAATGTGTTTAACATGGAAGATATTGATAACTCTTGGGCGCAACGTTGACAGGAAGGGTGTGCATCCCAAAATTATATTCATCTCTGTTTTAAACAATGAGCTCTGGCACATATGCAAATCACTGCTTCCCTCTGTGAAGGGCCAATCTATTTACTTTCATGTTATTTACTATTAATGTTGAGTCAACTTCTTATTCCAACCTCAATCTATTAGTTGGCAAGCATCATGTGGTGGGGAAAGATCCAAACACATATATCCAGTCGAATATATTTGATCATGATTCATTATTGTTGACAATTATCTTTATGATAAGTATGTTGGGAGGCGAAACTTTAAGCCCCTATCTTTCTCTGTGTTCGATGGATGTTATTTATTCTAAAAATATGCTTTGACTACTAGAAATCATAGAAGACTATATGATGATTGAGTATGTGGAGCTCTTACTTAGACTTTGTTGAGAATAAGTTGAATTGCAATTGTTTGGTGACTAAGAACATAGGTCGTTAAGTTTCAAGAGAATTCATTGTTTGAACCATGACATGTGAATTGATTGCTACTCTATCATGATGATTTTTATGAGAAAAAGTTGCTGCTATGATGCTAGAAAAATTGATTGGAATTATAATTGATCAAACTTATATACTATGATAGCATTCACACTTCATAAATTATTTCTTTTATCATTTACCTACTCGAAGACGAGTAGGAATTAAGCTTGGGGATGCTGATACGTCTCCAACGTATCGATAATTTATGAAGTATTCATGTCATATTTGCCTATGTTTTTACTATTGTTTTATGATTTATTGGCACTAATCTATTAATGGTTGCAAAATTGCACAAGTTCTTGTTTCACACTTTGATGTGTAGGAATTAATTGGAAATTGTCGAAAAAACGCAAAAGAAGCCTTGTTGGAGGACTCTGACTTTCCTGAAATCTGTCCACGAACAGTTTTTAGAGATCATCAGTTTGACCCCCGAATATGGCGTCAAATGGAAAAAGTTAAAACTAGGAAAGTGTGGGGACTTTCATGGCAATGATTCTGGACTACAAATTCGTCCAAAACGGAGTTCGGATGCGATCGGGAGACCCGTTTTACTGAAGGAAAAATATCTGATTACGGGATTACGAGAATTGATGACGTGACTGAGTCCAACTCTTACCATGTCTGATATATTCGGCCAAGCCAAGACTTTGGAGACTCATGAGGGCTGTGAGGATCCCCTAGGAAGGTTCTAGAGGTGTCCAGGAGCCATTGGATCAAGGGTCCATCCATCGGAGGGCCATAGAGCACCACAGAGGCACATATATGGAGAGGAAAACCCTAATTTCGGGAGAGCCACGAATTTGCCTCTCCCTTGGCAGCCGCCAAGAAGGGGAGAGGCTCCTCCATTGCAGCACCAAGACCAAGGAAGAAGGAGGGGCAAGGGACCGCCGCCCGTCGTCGGCGCCGTGGCCGCCATCGCCTCCATCTCTTTGGGGCTGCACCTCTCCATCAACAAATCTCTCTTTCTCACCATGGTAATGTGTGAGTAATCCTCCTCGGGGCTGATGGTATGTACTAGTAGCTATGTGTTCAATCTCTCTCTCATGTTCTTGAGATGTCACGATCTTGATGTATCACGGGCTTTGTTAATATAGTCGGATCATATGATGTGTTTCCCTCTCTATCTAGTTGTGATGAATTGAGTTTTCCCTTTGAGATTTCGTTACCGGATTGAATACTTTTATGGATTTGAGAACACTTGATATATGTCTCGCATGCGGATACCCGTGGTGACAATGGGGCGTTCTATTGATTCACTTGATATATGTTTTGGTACTCAACTTGCGGATTCCCGCGGTGACATTGGGGTAATCTATGCATAGGGGTTGATACACGTTCTTGTCCTACTTTCTCCGATAGAAATCTTGGGGCACTCTTTGAGGTTCTTTGTGTGGATTAAGTATTATGAATCTGAAATTGTTTGATGCGTATCATATAATTAACTCATGGATACTTGTGGTGACATTGGAGTATCTAGGTGACATTAGAGTTGGTTGATGCGTATCATATGGTGTTATTCTAGTACGAACTCTTAGATAGATCGAACGGAAAGGATAACTTGATGTTATCTTAGTACAAACTCTTGAATAGATCGATCGGAAAGGATAACTTTAAGGTGGTTTCGTACCCTACAAACAATTTCTTCTTGTGTTCTCCGCTAGATAAGAACTTTGGAGTGATTCTTCGTTGCACGTTGAGGGATGGTTATGTGATCCAATTATATTAGCATTGTTGAGAGATTGCACTGGCGAAACTACGGACCCTAGGCCTTGTTTTCAAGCATTGCAATACCGTTTGTGCTTACTTTTTTTACTTGCTACCTTGCTGTTTTTATATTTTCAGATTACAAAAACCTATATCTACCATCCATATTGCACTTGTATCACCATCTCTTTGCCGGACTAGTGCACCTATACAATTTGCCATTGTATTGCGTGTGTTGGGGACACAAGAGATTTCTTGTATTTGATTGTAGGGTTGTTTGAGAGAGACCATCTTCATCCTACACCTCCCACGGATTGATAAACCTTAGGTCATTCACTTGAGGGAAGATTGCTACTGTCCTACAAAACTCTGCGCTTGGAGGCCCAACAAAGTCTACAAGAATAAAGTTGCGTAGTAGACATCAGTGGCCGAGGGGTTAGCCTCGGCCATAACATCATCATCCTCGCCCCTTGTGTCCGGCTCAGGGAGGTTCCTTTGGGGGACCACCTCTTCGGCGGCCGGGGGAAGGGAGTTATGGGACGCAGTCCCACTCTATGCTAGATCGGCTGGCGGAGAGTCCCCTTCTGAGTTTGGTCGACGGGGAGATCGCGCGGTGGACTGCAAAAAAGCATATATACGGCTCATAACAAAACCTTTAAGAAGGAAATGTCATAGTTTGTGGATTCGTACCTCTGCGCTTGGGGCTTGACTCTAAGGGTCCTTTGAGGAACCCTTTCAAAAATTTTGGACTCCTCATCAGAGTTCGGAAGGTCTTCAAACAAGGCCACCTTGGGCCTGCATCGTCTTTTCGGGGCGGCAGGAGCTAGATCCCCCTCGGTGTCTTCGGACGCCGCCCTCTTCTTCATGTGGGAGGACTCACTTTCCTCCCCTTCCTGTTCCATCTCTCCTTCGAGAGTAGAAGGAGCATGTGTTTCCTCGGATGTAGTATCCGGGAGGCCCTTTGAGCGGAGACCCCCTCGGGTCTCCTTCTTCTCTTATTTCTTCTCCTCCTTCTTCTTCGGCACCGTGTACGGCTTTTCGACCAGCATAGCTGTCAGCAAGGGCGTTCTAGGGCCCTCGGGCAGCGGCGCCGGGCAGTTGATTCACTGGGATTTCTCTAGCCAGATCTGTGAATACGAAGAAAACAGGGGATGAGAGCCTTGTCAAAGGGAAAGATCCGAACACAAATAATGGAGTATTACCGACCCCGAAGGGTTCATGGCATCGATGCCGATGTCCTCCTCTTCGGCAAGCCAGCTCTTTCGCGGCTTGAACAACACCTTCCACAGCTTCTCGTGGGTGATGCGAAAGAAGTGCTGCACAGTGACCGGGTCGTCCGAGCTGTAATCCCACATGGGGGCAGCCCGGTGTTGACGGGGAAGAAGGCGGCGGTGGAGCATGACCTGGACAACGTTGGGTAGCTCATTTTTCTTCCCCGCCAGGGTAGAGACGCACCTTTGTAGCGTCTTCACCTCCGTTGTGTCCCCCCAATCGAGCCCTTCATGGTCCATGAAACAAGTCTGGTGGGAGGACCGGATCTAAATCCGGAGGGTGCCGCCCACCCCTCGTCGCTAACTACCTTCGGCTTAAGGTTGAACACCTTCAACCATAAGCCGAAGTGGGGTTGGACCCGAAGAAAGGCCTCGTAGATAGTAATAAAAGAAGAAATATGCATAAAAGAATTTGAGGGGAGGTCATGGAAGTCCAGCCCATAGTAAAACATTAGACCCCTCACGAAGGAGTGGAGGGGGAAACCGAGGCCCCGAAGGAAGTGAGGGATGAACACCACCCTCTCGCCCTCTCTAGGTGAGGGTACGACCTGGTTCTTCTTGGGGCGCGATCAACGATATTCGCCGACAAGTAGTCGGTGCGTTTCAACTCCAAAATGTCCTTTTCAGTGACACGGGAGGCCTCCCACTTTCCCTTGGAACCCACTCAGGCCATTTGAGAAGTGTACAAGGATTGGAAAGGGTTTTTTGAGGAGTTTTGGGGGGAAGAAGGGAGCTTGGCAGCCTAGAGTGCAGAAGGTTGGGGAAGACGATGGCAATGGGGGATTTGAGAAGTGTACAAGGGTTGTGGTGGATGTTTCCTTTTTACGAGCCGTTGTAATACCAAGAGTCCCTCTGATGTGTCGCGGTCCTCGCCACTTCCCGTTAAAGTTGTGCAGTTATGCACGTGTGGGGTAACCCAGATCATAAACCATATCCCTGGAAAGGCGGGGCACGATCTCCATATTGATGGGACGCGCCGATGAAAAATAAAAACCGCCTCGAACCGCGGATCAAGTTTGTGTGACTGGTCAATATTCATGACCAGTCGCGACCTTTCGCTAGGAGCTGTCAGAGAAGAACATTGTTCACACTTGAACGGTAGGCCTTCGAGGCTAAGTCACCTATGTTGCTCGAAAGACTTTGGTGGCCGAACTATCATCAGTTGCATAAAGATGGGGTGTGGAACTCGTCCCGCAAGCTGGAGACTGTAAACACAGGAAGCTGCTGGGAGTCAAGATTACGGCATTGGAGGCTAGTTCAGGGGCTACTGAGGGAGTTCGGGATTAAGGGGTCCTCGGGCTGCCGGCCTATCTTTATGGGTCGGACAGTGGGCCGTTTTGTGATCATCAAATGGAGGCTTTGAAGATTATAATGTCGTAACCAAGATGGGAATCTCTTAGGCCATGACGTTTACTCCAAGGACACGATGATGAGTTCGGCATATTCTTTTCTTGATGTAACCGACATTGTGCAACCCTAGATACCCCTGGTGCCTATATAAACAAGAGGGTCTTAGAAACATAGGACACATTTTAATCTCATTACTCCTAGGGTTTTAGACCACATCATACGATCTCGAGGTAGATCAACTCTGTATTCGGCACTCCATCATCAATACAAACAAAGCAGGACGTAGGGTTTTACCTCCATCAAGAGGGCCCGAACCTTGGTAAATATTGTCTCCCTAATCTCATGTTACCAATCGATCCAAGATCCACAGTTCGGGACCCCCTACCCGAGATCTGCCGGTTTTGACACAGACAGCTATTTTTGTGGGGATTTCCGATTTGGGACAAAAACACACAAAATTAGGCTAGAAAACAAAGAGGGGGCTCCAAATTCATGATCAACGTGGCTCATGATACCGGGCACACCCGTGGGTGTCGATATTTCATGAATTGGAGGTGGGTTCGGGGATGAACACGAAGAACACAAAGTAAAACGAGGGGAAATCACAAGAGAGAACACAAACACTCAAGACACAATCTCCAATTACACATCCACTAGATCCACATAAACACACGAGATTTCAAACCGAGTTCAACGAATGGATACAAGTACCGGTAGTCTTTCCACTCCGGAGGAGGGCCTTGAAATCCCGGATGATCTTCCCTACAAGAGGGGCCTTGGCATCTACTTGGATCTTCTTAAGGAGAGGTCATCTCCATGTGAGGAGGGAAGTGAATGGAGCTATGCTCAACAAATCTAAGTGCTAAACATAAGCTCACCCTAACAAATGACCCAAGGATGAAATGTATAGGTAGCAGGAGGTGGGACACGAAGTGAGGGCAAAAGGGACAAATCCCCTCGGGTTTGCCTGTGAGGCCCGTGCGCGCGGCCTAAGTTACCCCCGTGCGCACGGGGGTCCTGTGGGCATGGTACACAGTCGTGCGCACGGGGGCTCCAGCAGCTACAACAGAGGGCCCGTGTGCGCGGGGTCTTTTGGGCCCGTGCGCACGGGGTGTCCAAAAGTTTGGGAACCCTCGTGCGCACGGGGTCCAGGGAGGCCGTGCGCATGGGGTCGCTTGAGATTTGTCTTCTCGGCTGCAGCTTGGGCTCCTTCTTTCGTGCTTCCTTGGAGTTCCTCCTCTTGGCCTTGTGGATCCTTCCTAGTGACTTGGTGCATATCTTCCTCATACCTAATGATGCATAGGGTTTCATTGCGAGGTAGCATCCAAGTTCCTTTGGTATTCATGTCTAGCTCAAAGAGGGAGTTCACCTTAGTTTCGATGGCACATGCACTAGCTCTTGTCATATGTCCACTTGGTGCTTGAAGTGGTGGTGTAGACTCCATGGGGATGATGGTGGGATGATCCGCATCAATGGGGGTAGGAGGGCCACCAGGGAGGGACAAGCCATCAGGCGCGCCGACCCCCCGGGCTCGCCCTGTTGGCGTGTGCCTCCCTCGTGCGGCCTCTGGTCTTCTCCCAAAGCTTCCAGGTATTCTTTTGGTCCAGAAAAAATCATAAAAAAAATTCGGGGCAATTGGACTTCGTTTGGTACTGTAAACCCGAAAAGACAAAAACAAGCAGAAAACAACAACTGGCACTGGGCACTGGGTCAATAGGTTAGTGCTCAAAAATAATATAAATTGGTAAATTAATACTCAAACAGTATCCTAGAATGATAATATAATAGCATGGAACAATAAAAAATTATAGATATGTTGGAGACGTATCAAACTGTCATGTGCATTCTTCTCCCCTGAATGCGGATTATCTGGCACCACGTCTCCAGTGCCGGCATATCCTTGGGGGATCTCCTCTATATCATTCATTGGCCACTTAAGCAGGTGGCTCTAGGTCACTTGCCATAACATAGTGACGTCGTCTTCATGGGGTGAGGCAACGACCAAGATTCGAAGCCTGTCACTACCTCCTGCACCTGCACCCTCGTCATGCCAAGTGGCAGGACGACCCCGCGCATCATTCCGCTACCATCAGTAAACGAGATGATTTGACCCTTGGCAACCCTTGTCTTCACCCCGTCCATGTTGGCTTGCAGCCAGCATGGAATAAAGTGGGATGCACGTGGCTCATGGGTATGATAGGTGTATACTGCTAGGTAGGACTTGGCGCGCCGTGCGGAAACATTTCTGCTAACCTTTTCTCGAGTGTTGCATCTCCTACTACATCTAACTTAGTTTTGCTTATGTACTTCCTTCTGTATTTTTTTAGTTCTTTCATTTCGGGGTAGGCATCGTCCCACAACATCTTACCCCCTCCCAACACACACCCAGTCTTGGGCTTCCTGTTAACCCCAAGACCCACGTTCACTGCTCGGGTAAGAGGGTCATCATACCTATAGCCGTGGGGAGATTCGTGAGGACCCGGTCCAAATTCCTGCTTTATTTTTCTCAACAAAAAATACATGTGTTTTGGTAAACAATTAGTATGGTACGTAATAAATAAGTTGTGGGGACTAAATTATTAGTGGTGATTGACATTACCAAGTTTTCCTCCGTCGAGCGAAGTTCCTGTGTCGGGAGGACCAACTCCTTACTGTTTGGTTCTTACACTGCACGGGCCCTGAGAAAACGAAAGTCCCGAGCATGATCTTGATGTTCCCAGAATGGAGGTTGTTTACCCATGGCTATAAACTCCACGGCCTCCTTCTCCCACTTGGGTTCTGCAGCTTTGTAACTACCAGGGCCCAGACGGTGGTTACCTGGCAGATTTTTCCGTAAATTACGGAAATGATCGCTTATCTCCTTGCTTGACTCACTACCAGAGGATTCACAAAACTTCGTCTATTCTTCGTGATCCATACTTGGATTGAGCCGCTTAACGGTCTCGAAGTCCTTACCAACTAGATTGCAATGGGCACTGCTCTTCCAGTCCCTTAACATCTTTGGCCATTTTGACATGGCATAATCTTCGGCTAACTTCTTGACATCAGGTGGAAATTCATAACTACGGTTTAACGCCAGTAGTAGATTATCCTTGTGTCTGACCAAATCCTTTCTACCAATTGGGACGGTTTTTCGCAAGATGCAACCTAGCATTTTGCTATACCTTTTTGCTGCGTCCTCTGGGGTGACAGGCTCGCCCTTCGGGCCTACTACGGTGATTGCAATTATACCTTCGTGAAGCTTGTTCGGATCCCTTGCCTTTTGGTTGCTATTCTTTGTGGCGGCCGTGCTGGATGAAGTCTCATTAGTGTGGCTCGTGTCCCCTGCCTCAGTGGTCAGTTCTACCTATTGGTCTCTGCTCATCTCGACGTCAGGCATGGTTGAATCATCCACGTTAGGGGCGCTCATCTCGACGTCAGGGTTGGTGTAGTGAGGTTCCTTCTGAGATGACGTTTCGGCGTCAGGATCCATTTGTTCAACTGTAATATTGTAACAAAAAGTTATGACTAAACATAGAAAGAAAATGGCGACTGAAAAATTTGGCATGACCTTTGCTAAAAGTAGGGCATATTGAGTACCAGAAATTTGACGAAACGGAAACGAATCAACGTTTCGTCAAAACATTGGCACTCATATTAAGTCCTACAAATCAAACACAACCATATGATTCTACATCGAATGACAACACACAATCCACATGTTTGTACAGGTACATCTAAGAACGTCTAAGATCTAAATCCTTTGTGTCGAATTTCATCAAACACGTTACAATCATCTATAATAGTGGAACATATAGATGTGAAACGTAGTGAAATTATACATTGAAACAGATGTGAATCAGAAATTTGCGACGCCGACGATGGTGTTGACGAGACGGCCTGGTTCGTTGCGACGGCCGCAAGGTTGTCAAGGTGCCGGCCCATAGGATCCGGCGGGGAAAAACTACAGCTGGAGTGGCGGGAGAGTACAAGCACCGGTGACGGCGGCGGCGGCGGCGCGTGGACCGGACCGCGTGATAGTAGAGAGAGGTGCGCGGCAGTTGACCGGAGCGCGCGAGAGTAGAGAGAGGTGTGCGGAGGCCGGCGGCGGTTGCGGTGGACGAGCACGCGATAGGTCGGAGAAGAGGGGAACGGATTAGGTAAGTTTTGAAACTATGCACGGGGGGGGGGGCGTGTTTTCGGTTAACACGCGGCGGGCTATACATGGCACCCACCACTGCAAACCTTAACAACGGCGGGCGTGCAGGGCCATCCGCCAGCCCAAAGCCTACGTACGTAAAATATGTCTTTCACAAATATTCGTTGCGTAAAAATACGACAGCGCACTTTGACAACTTTTGGACTTAATTTTTTTTCCATGTGTAATATATGCCATCAGAAGCCCCGTTCAACAATTTGACAACTTTTGGAGTTGGTTTGCTATTTTCGAAGCATTAACTGAATTTTCGGCAAGTAAAAAAGGCACAGCAAACTTTGGCCGTCCTAAAGAGGTTGGAAATGTTTGAAACTTTCCATGGCATCTTCATTGAACACATGTAGGGTGTGATAAAAATTAGAGATCGTTATGACCAAAACCTGATGCACATCGTGTGCAAACATGGCACTCTCCCACCAAGTGTATAGGGTTTCGAAACGACCACCTCACACACAGAAATCAATTTTTAAACATATTTTGGACTTGAAATTTTTTCCATGTGTAATATACGCCATCAGAAGCCCCGTGCTATAATTTGACAACTTTTGGAGTTGGTTTGCCATTTTCGCGACATTAACTGAATTTTCAGCAAGTAAAAAAGGCAAAACAAACTTTGGTCATGCCAACGAGGTTGGAAATGTTTGGAACTTTCCATGGCGTCTTCATTGAACACCTATAGGGTGTAAGAAAAATTAGAGATCATTACGACCAAAACCTGATGCACATCGTGTGCAAACATGACACTCTCCCGCCAAGTGTATAGGGTTTCAAAACGACCACCTCACACATAGAACTCAATTTTTAAACATATTTTGGACTTGAATTTTTTTTTCCATCTGTAATATACGCCATCAAAAGCCCCATTCAACATTTTGACAACTTTTGGAGTTGGTTTGCTATTTTCGCGGCATTAACTGAATTTTGGGCAAGCAAAAAAGGCAATAAAGATCTGTGATAGGGCAATACAGGATGCCCGTCACTACTGACTTCTTGAATTTCTTATATTTGCGCGGGTGACTGCATTGCAGCAGTGGCGAGTACCTTTGTTTCCGGCCACTGCAAACATCTGGATATGGAAAATTAAAAAATTGAGAGGGTCACCCCACTATGTCTGTGGCGGGCGTATATCACGACCACCACTGTAAGACGAAGTAGTAGTGGTGGGTGGGTAGCAAAGCCCGCGAGTGGCAGGTTTCAACACGCTAGTAGATTTTGAGAGTCCAGCTATGGCGGTTATTCCGACGCACCCGCCACTACTACGCCACCAGCACTGGTGAGCGCGTCCTATCACCTGCCGCAACTGGTTTTCAGAATTAGTTGTGGCGGGTGCCCGGCTTCGCCCGCCACTAATTTGAGTTCACCTATAAACCCTTTCCCAATAGTGTGAACTACTCACGCATCATCATGGAGGCATCAAGGTTGATGTAGATGGCCTACATGATCGATGCCCCCTCCGGTAGATCACCGAAAAAGGTCTCCGGATGGTGTCTCATCGGAACAGAGGCTTGCGGCAGCGGAAAAAGTGTTTCGGGTGGCTCTCTATTGGTTTCCTAATATTTGAGGATTTATATAAGTGGAATTAGGTCAGGAGGAGCCACGAGGGGCCCACAAGGCAGGTCGGTGTGCCTACCCCTGGGCACGCCGATGTGCCTTGTGGCCTCCTCGTGAGGCTTCCTGACACCTCCCAAATCTTCTTGGGTCCCTTTTGTCCAGAAAAAATCGTCAAAAAGTTTCGTAGCGTTTGGAGTTCGTTAGGTACAGATTTCCAGGAAAACCAAAAACATGCGAAAAACAACATCTGGCACTTGGCACTGAGTTAATAGGTTAGTTCCCAAAAGATATAAAATAACATACAATTGCATATAAAGTATCCTAGATTGATAATATAATAGCATGGAACAATAAAAAATTATAGATACATTGGAGACGTATCGGCATCCCCAAGCTTAATCCATGCTCGTCCTCGAGTAGGTAAACGATAAAAACATAATTTTTTGATGTGACATTCTACCCAACATGTAATCTCTTTTTTAGTATGATCTTTGAGAAACTACAAACTAATTGATATCAACATAATAATATCCATAAATATAAATACATAATCATCACTTTTCAAGATATACGATCCTTAAAAATGTTATTCCCTACTCATTTTATCATATCAAACATGGCATGCCTTCGTCTTCATTGCATAAGTATAAATCATGAGAACTCGGTGTCAAACCAGGCAATTGGACCATACTTCCAACGTGCTTCAGCATTTTTTTGAAACAGAGGCAAAAGATTTGCCTCATTCATTAATTAAGAAGGAGAGTTTTGGTACAAAAGCATCGGCTTTACATCTTAGCCCATCAATAAAATTACAGCGAAGTACTACTCTCGCGCCATGAGGTTGCTCATGTGCTTAGCTCTGGCAGTCACCCACGTATTTGCTTCAGCATTTTCAACTTCAGGCAATACATGAGTGTGAACCATGGATATAGCATATGGGTGGAATATAATATGGTGGTAGATATCAAAGGAGTCAAAGTGGAAAAGAAAGTATCGCATCAACTAGGCGTATCAACGGGCTATGGAGATGCCCATCAATAGATATCAATGCGAGGAGTAGGGACTGCCATGCAATAGGTGCACTAGAGCTATAAGTGTATGAAAGCTCAACAGAAGCTAAGTGGGTGTGCATCCAACTTGCTTGCTCATGAAGACCTTGGACATTTGAGGAAGCCCGTCATCGAAATATACAAGCCAAGTTCTATAATGAAAAATTCCCACTAGCATATGAAAAGGACAACTCAGGAGACTCTCTATATGAAGAACATGGTGCCACTTTGAGGCACAAGTGTGGAAAAGGATAGTAACACTCACGGATTCGGGGGCTACTGATGAGGTCGTCTACCATGGGTAGGGTCACAAGGCTGACTTCTTGGCCCACCTAGGGACCCTCATCAACATTGAAGTTCCAGAGGTGGAAGTGCACTCGGTCAGACCTGAAGAGTCACTCGGACGCGCCTGAAGATGCACTCGGGTGGTCACAGCCACACTCGGTCAACAGGAACTCAACGGTCCAGGAGAGGTAGCGTTGAGTAATATGAAGAGACGTCCTCTGGGACTGATCAATCGTGCGTTACCGGTAACGCTCTAGTTAAAGTGGCAGTTCCTGTAACGTAGCTTTAACTAGCATTTATTGCGGGGCTTGGCTGGTGGTGGCGCACTCTATATAAGCCACCACCGGACGTCGTAGCAAGGTTCCGACACTTGTATTCTCATACTCGCACCTAAGCAAAACAAACCAGCCTCTGGGCTCGAGACGTAGGGCTTTTACCACATCCGAGTGGGGCCTGAACTCGTACACATCCGAGTGAAAAATCTGAGCCGTAGCTAGACTTCGCCCCTCCATTCGTACCCCCTAGTACTATTGTCAGGGTCATTCCCACGACAGTTGGCGCCCACCGTGGGGCTGCGCATCTAGTGAATTCCGGCGCAGGTGGAATTTCCTTTTTCTCGTTCATCATGAACGCTTTCGGCGGCGAGATCCTCTTCGGGTCCCTCAGCTTCGCCGTCGATGATTCGGCGTGGCTACAGGAGGCACCGCTGGACGCTGAGGCACTGCCCGCCCGCGGCGCAGTGCACTTTAGTGCGACGACGTTTGGAGTTCTCCTCCGGCAACCATCTTCACCCTATCGACCGACTTCACCGGCTCGTCTTGCGGCTTCTCGCCGGCGCTCCGGGCGTTCCCGACTACAGCGCTGGATCAAGCATGCTGTGGCGGCCCAAGCCGCAGGACAGCAAGTGGCTGCACTCGAAGCTGACGAGTCAGCCCACTGCCTTTTCTCGTCTTCAGATGACGACTCCTCCGATGCTGCTGGTTTCGAGAGCAGCGGCGAAGTGGCGGAGGTCTTGATGGCCAGCCCGGCCCGAGACACTGCTCCTCCGGGGCATTCGGCGGGAGATACCCGCGACCGGGACGGCGACCACCGCAACGCCAGCTCCGATGGCTACGTTCCCCGATCCCTCACTCGGGAGCAGCGGAAGGAAATCAGGCACAGGAACGACTAGGTCCTCCAGACGCCCATTGCGGGGAACACCCCCGAAGAGATAGCCTTGGACGCCGCTCGCCAAGCCACCCTGGCTGAGCGCGAGCGTCTCGAGCGGCTACAGCATTCACTCGATGAGCGCACGACAAGGGAACTTCCTAGTTCCAGCCGTAGCCGCCGCCAGTTGACGTTCACGTAGGATCGCCCATATACCATCCCGACGATGCGTACACCTTTGATGAATCTGGCCGCGGCCACTCGGATCACAGATTCGATCCAGCCGTCCAATTCGGCGGCAGGCGAGGGCATTTGGCAGATCCAGGCTTTGCTGAAGACTGCCCTGCAGCAAAACTCAGAGGTATCACAATCCCGTCATCGGATTCATAATGAATCCACTCGGGCAGATACTGTACAGTCGGCTCGCGCCGAGGAAAGACCCACGAACTCCTCCTCATCCGAGAGGCCCGTACGGAGGACGTGGACGCGATGATCGCGATTTTAGTCGGACTCCCCCTCCGAGGGGCGGTCTGCGTGGCCAACGTCCATATGACGGAGGCTACCCACTCGGGAGAAACCGTGAGCGGAGTCCTGTTCGGCACAGGGGCTACGATGCCCGATCTGACATCACTCAGCGAGTGGTTGATCGGAACAGATATGACAGAGATCGGGCGAGCAGCTGGGGCGTTACCGGCCTTGGGTGTTTCAGCAGATACATCCAAGAGGCAGAAATACCCCCCAATTACCGACTGGCAACCGGAATTGGAAAGTTTAATGGAGAATCCTAGCCAGAGACTTGGCTCGAAGATTATCGAGTCGCTGTTCAGATCGGCGGTGGCGATGATTTCGTGGCCATGAAACACCTTCCGCTCATGTTGGAAGGGTCCGCACAGGCGTGGCTAAATTAGTTGCCCGCCAACTGCATTTATTGTTGGGAAGACTTGGCCCGAGTGTTCGTCAAAACATTCGAAGGCACCTACAAGCGTCCGGGTGGACTGACGGAACTCCAGCACTACGTTCAGAAGAACAATGAAACTCTCCGAGAGTACATTTAGCGCTGGACCACGTTGCATAACACCGTGGAAAATGTCACCGAGCATCAGGCCGTGTGCGCCTTCAAGGCAGGCACTCGGTATCGGGAGCTAGTCTTGAAGTTCGGTCGGTCTGGGGATCTGTCCCTCAGTCGGGCCATGGAGATTGCAAACAAGTACGCCAATGGCGAGGAAGAAGACCGCCTCCGTAGAGGCAAAGCGAGAGCCGGCAACGCCCCTCAATCGGGAGGCAACGCCGGGAAAAATCAGAAGCGGAAGGCTGACGCCTCCGGCAAAGCAGAGGTCGCAGCCGTCCAAGGGCAAGGGCAAGGCAAGCCGAAGCCCAAGAAAAAGAAGAAATAATGGATTCCCAAAAAGAAGTCTGAGTACAAATCTGACATTCTCGACCAACCGTGCCAAATTCATACCAAGACGGATGAAGAAGGCAATGTTGTGCTGCCGAAGCATACCACTCAGGAATGTCGCCTGCTCAGGCAGGAGATGGGCGCTGAGCCCTCGAGTGAGAAGGTCGATGTCGAGGATGAGGAAGATGCTTCCGAGTATCCGAAAGTCGACAAGGTTCTCAACATGATTTTCGCTGACGTTGAAAGCAAGAGACAGCTGAAGGTTATCAATCGGGAGGTAAATATGGCAGTACCGACTGCTCCCAAGTATCTCAACTGGACGAAGACGCCCGTCACCTTCGACCAGTCCGACCATCCACCCCACATTGCCACCCCTGGGAGGCAAGCGCTGGTCGTTGACCTGGCAGTGGGTGGTGTCCATCTGCGCAAGGTCCTGATGGACGGAGGCAGCGGGCTCAATATCATATATGCCGACACGCTCAAGGCTATGGGCATCCCGATGTCCCGATTGAGCAAGAGCAACATGCATTTCCATGGGATCGTCCCTGGAAAGAAGGCAGAATCACTCGGCCAGATAGCTCTGGACGTGGTATTCGGCAGCGAGAAGAATTTCCGAAAGGAAAAGCTGACCTTTGAGGTGGTTGACTTCCGAAGTGCTTACCACGCCATCCTGGGTAGGCCCGCCTACGCACGTTTCATGGCCAGACCATGTTACGTGTATCTCAAACTCAAGATGCCAGGACCTAAGGGTGTGATTACAGTCACTGGTGATCAGAAGGTCGCCGAAGAATGCCTTCAGCAGGGCACGAAGATAGCAAATGAACAAGTGCTTGCAGTCGAGCTTGAAGGGTACAAGAAGGAAGTGGATACGGCCGATCTACTCAGGTCGAAGCGGCCGGCTTCAAAATCGGCTTTCCAGTCAGCAGGCGAGACTAAGCAAGTTCATGTCCATCCGAGTGACCCGAGTGCCGCTCCGACGAATATCTCCACTTCACTCGGAGACAAATAGGAAGCCGAGCTCATCCAGTTCCTCCGTGAGAACTGGGACATTTTCGCATGGAAGCCATCTAACATGCCTGCTGTTCCCAGGGAACTGGCTGAGCACCGACTTCGAACCGATCCCAAGGCCAAGCCAGTCAAGGAGTACCTGTGCCGATCTTCCGTCGAGAAGCGCAAGGCGATTGGTCAAGAAATAGCTCGGCTTCTCGCCGCTGAGTTCATTCGCGATATTTACCACTCCGAGTGGCTCGCGAATGTGGTCTTGGTACCGAAGAAGGACAAGTCACTCCGTATGTGTATTGACTTCAAGCATCTCAATCGGGCCTGCCCGAAGTATCATTTTCCTTTACCTCGGATAGATCAGATAGTAGACTCTACGGCCGGATGCGAACGTCTGTCGTTCCTGGATGCGTACTCCGGGTACCACCAGATCCGAATGTACGGTCCTGATGAAATAAAAACAGCCTTCATCACCCCATTCAGGTGCTTTTGCTACGTCACGATGCCATTCGGCCTGAAGAATGCTGGAGCCACTTTTCAGCGCATGATCCAGAAGTGCTTGCAAAAGCAAATCAGTCGGAACGTGGAGGCCTATATGGACGATATCGTAGTCAAGTCTAGGAAAGGTTCCGACCTCCTGACTGACCTAGCCGAAACCTTCGCGAACCTGCGGCGCTTTGGGATAAAGCTGAATCTAGCTAAGTGCACATTCGGAGTGCCAGCGGGAAAGTTACTCGGTTTCCTCGTTTCCGAACGAGGGATTGACGCCAATCCGGACAAAATTGGTGCCATAGTCCGAATGAAGCAACCCGAGCATTTGCACGACGTACAAAGGTTGACAGGATGTCTTGCGGCCCTGAGCCAATTCATTTCAAGACTCGGAGAGAAGGCACTTCCTCTCTACCGATTGATGAAGAAGTCCGACAACTTCGAGTGGACCAATGAAGCGCAAGCCGCATTCGCAGAACTCAAGGCATTGCTTTCCACCCAGCCGGTGTTAGCTGCTCCGGGCAGCCAGGAACCTCTACTCCTGTACATTGCGGCGACCAGCCATGTGGTGAGCACAGTCCTTGCGGTAGAGCGCGAAGAGCCAGGAAAAGCATTCAAAGTTCAAAGACCCATATATTACATCTCAGAAGTGCTGACCCCTTCCAAGCAAAGGTACCCGCACTACCAAAAGCTGGTCTATGGTATTTACCTGACTGCCAAAAAGGTGGTTCATTACTTCCAAGATCACTCGGTCACGGTCGTCAGCAGCGCTCCCCTGTCGGAGATCTTGCATAACAGGGACGCCGCCGGCCGAGTGGCAAAGTGTGCAATCGAGCTCCTTCCGCTGGAGATCAAGTTTGAAGCTAAGAAAGCAATAAAGTCCCAAGCATTGGTTGATTTTATGGCCGAGTGGATCGAGCAGGAGCAACCAATTCCGAGTGTTCCCGAACACTGGACTATGTTCTTCGATGGATAAAAAATGCTCAATGGCTTGGGGGCTGGCGTGGTTCTTGTCTCTCCCAAAGGAGACCGGCTGAACTATGTCCTCCAAATCCATTTCGAATCATCAAACAATGAGGCCGAATACGAAGCCCTCCTATACGGGCTCCACATGGCCATATCACTCGGCATTCGTCGTTTTATGGTCTACGGTGACTCGGACCTCGTTGTTAACCAACTGATGAAGGAGTGGGACATTCGGAGTCCAGCAATGACCCGATACTGCAACGCGGTCAGAAAGCTGGAGAAGAATTTCGAAGGCCTAGAATTGCATCACATTCCTCGTGCAAACAATCAAGCAGCAGACGACCTGGCGAAGATTGGGTCCACTCGGCGAGCGGTCCCGAAAGACATATTCCTCGAACATCTGCGCGCTCCAACAATCGCAGAAGATCCTTTCACAGAGGAGCCCTCGCAAGCAGTCGGTCCATCTAATCCGACTGAGGTTGAAGTTCCAGGTATAGTGGATCTGGTCCACGAAATGCTGGTAATCACTCCCGAGTGGACTCAACCCTATTTGGCATACTTGCTCAGACAAGAACTTCCCGAAGACGAAGAAGAAGCCCGTCGGATCGTCCATCGATCCAAGTCATTTGAAGTTATGGGAGACCAGTTGTACAAGAAAAGCACCACAGGAGTCACCCAAAAATGCATCTCCCCAGAGGAAGGGCTGCAAATCTTACATGAAATCCACTCGGGAACTTGTGGCCACCATGTGTCTTCTCAGACTTTGGTTGCTAAAGCTTTCCGAGCAGGTTTTTATTGGCCCCGAGCCAATGAAGCAGCAAGGGACCTAGTGGACCTGTGTGTTGGATGTCAATTCTACAAGAATAAGTCCCACAAGCCAGCGTCCGCGCTCAAGACGATCCTGATCACTTGGCCATTCGCAGTATGGGGCCTCGATATGGTCGGTCCCTTGCGGACTGGGTCGAGTGGCTTCACACATCTGCTCGTGGCGGTTGACAAGTTCACCAAATGGGTCGAAGCGAAGCCCATCAAGAGTTTGGATGCAGGTACCGCCGTCAGTTTCATTCGACAGATCATTTTCAGATTCGGCATACCACATGATATTATCACGAATAATGGGAAGAACTTCGACTTGGATGAGTTCCGCGAATTCTGTTTTTCTCAAGGCACTCGGGTTAATTACGCTTCAGTGGCTCACCCGCAGTCGAATGGACAGGCGGAACGCGCAAACGGAATGATTCTACAAGATTTGAAGCCCCGACTGATGAGAGACCTGAAGTATGCTGCTGGAGCTTGGGTCGAAGAATTGCCTTCTATCTTATGGGGCATTCGGACAACCCCAAATCGATCTACGAAGTGCATGCCTTTTTTCATGGTGTACGGGTCAGAGGCGGTGTTACCGAGTGATCTTCAGCACAATTCCCCCCGAGTGGAACTATATGATGAAGCTGAAGCCGAAGCCGCTCGGCAAGACGGCCTCGACCTTTTGGAGGAAGAGAGAGAGCTGGCCCTCATCAGATCGACGCTCTATCAGCAGGATCTGAGGCGTTACCATGACAGACACGTCCAAGGCCGAGCCTTTCAGGAAGGAGACCTTGTTCTTCGACTGGATCAGCAAAAACCCCACAAGCTAGCGCCTCCGTGGCAGGGGCCGTATGCAATCTCCAAAGTCTTGCATAATGGAGCCTACCGGCTTTACAATATCAAAGATGGAATAGAAGAACCTTAGACTTGGAACGCGGACCTGCTTCGCAAGTTCTACACCTAGAACATAACTACTCTAGCTTGTCATTCCAGTAATGAATTCGAGTAATCTCGATGAATAAAGTTTTATTTCATCATATCTTGTGGAAATATGACTGCCACCCCCTGTAGGTGTAAAACACAAAACACTTAGCCGCAAACCTGATTTTGCCTAAGTATAAACTACTCCGAGTGAGGGTCTCGCCCGCACTCGGGGGCTTAGCCGCGGCTCCGCGTCGCCTAAGTTAGAAAACCTTTCGAGTGGGACATCCTCCACACTCGGTTGTCAAGATGAACAGGACCATCATTGTTTATCTAAGGACAAACTACTCTGAGTGAGGGTCTCGCCCGCGCTCGGGGGCTTAGCCGCGGCTCCGCGTCACCTAAGTTAGAAAACCTTTCGAGTGGGACATCCTCCGCACTCGGTTGTCAAGATGAACAGGGCCATCATTGTTCATCTAAGGACAAACTACTCCGAGTGAGGGTCTCGCCCGCGCTCGGGGGCTTAGCCGCAGCTCCGCATCGCCTAAGTTAGAAAACCTTTCGAGTGGGACATCCTCCGCACTCGGTTGTCAAGATGAACAGGGCCATTATTGTTCATCTAAGGACAAACTACTCCGAGTGAGGGTCTCGCCCACGCTCGGGGGCTTAGCCGCGGCTCCGCGTCGCCTAAGTTAGAAAACCTTTCGAGTGGGACATCCTCCACACTCGGTTGTCAAGATGAACAAGACCATCATTGTTCATCTAAGGACAAACTACTCCGAGTTAGGTTCTCGCCCGCGCTCGGGGGCTTAGCCGCGGCTCCGCTTCGCCTAAGTTAGAAAACCTTTCGAGTGGGACATCCTCCACACTCGGTTGTCAAGATGAACAGGACCATCATTGTTCATCTAAAAGACAAACTACTCCGAGTGAGGGTCTCGCCCACACTCAGGGACTTAGCCGCGGCTCCGCGCTGCCTAAGTTAGGAATCCTTTCGAGTGGAACATCCTCCACACTCGGCTGTTAAGATGAACAGGACTATCATTGTTCGTCTAAAGACAAACTACTCCGAGTGAGGGTCTCGCCCATGCTCGGGGACTTAGCCGAGACCCCGCGTCGCCTAAGTTAAAATTCATGCCAAGTGCGAATATTATACACACTCGAAACCCCATGCGCGATCCTGCAATCGCCCGAGTATAAAACACTCTAAGATCAAAGATCAAGTCAAGATAAGGCAAATGAAAACCGCATCGTTCAAAGCAGATGTACGGATGATAGGAGCCTCAGGCTCATTTAAAGGTCTTATGGATACAGATACTACTCGGCATTCCGAGGCAAATGTTTAAAGAAGTTTTAAACCCGGCGATCACTCGGGGTTAGGCACCGCTTCGACGAACGTGTCCAGGTCAAGGCTCTCTGCAATCCTGGTGGCCGCCTCCATGAACATCTCCATGAAGTCTTGAATTCTGGCGTGCTTCCGATTGGCGACTTCCAAGGACTTCAGTTTCTTCTCATCCACTCCCCTGCAGTGGACCCGAACTAGTGAGAGAGCAATGTCAGCTCCGGCTCGGGCCGCTGACTTCTTCCAGATCTTCACTCGGGTCGGGACATCTCTCACTCGGTTAAGAGTGGATTCCAGGTCCTTGGAGGGTTCTTCGTCGGAGAAGAGTTCCTTTTCGATGTCCGCGATCCCGGCATGGAGCCTCTTGATGAACGAAACCGCTACGTCGACGCGTTCTTCCAGACGGAGAAAGGCCATGGCAGCACTGTCCTTGAGCAGTTCTCGGGATGGATCTAGCTCTTTCTCGATCTTGTCGGTCTCCTCGCCAATGTCGAAGCAGAATTCTGGGTTCAGCCGAACAAAAAATGAATCAAAGTCAAGCAAATTTCATTCGGCTGTTCAGAAATACACATGGGTCATTCGGGAGAGTTTACCTTTGAGTTTTTCACTCACTGTATCGCCGAACTCCTCGACGAATTGCTCCAGCTCAGCCTTCTTGGCAATGATATGTTCAAGTTTGGTCTTCCATTCGACGGGTTCCTCCTTGGATTTCTTCACGGTGATCTCGAGGGTTTTGTTCTCCTCTTCCAGCTTCCCGACTGACTTTAGCTTCTCCTCGGCCTCCTTGGCCTTCCGACTGGCCTCCTTTTGAGCTGCTGCCAGTTCTGTGTCCTTCTTCTCGAGAGCTGTCTTCACAGTCACTAAAGAAACAGAATTCTTTAGTCTCTCGACAGCTTACGATTTTCTCCACGAAGATCTGAAGAAGTAGATTCAGTCAGACAGGGAGAAAGATCAGAGACAGTAACAGTCGGTCAGGAGAATAATACCTTCCAACGCATTCTTCTCTTGCTCCAGTCGGGCGCTCTTGGCCTTCTCAGCTTCAAGGTCGAGACGCAGGGTCAACACCTCTTCCTTCATAGTATTGTAGTGGCTTCCGAGCTCACAAATAGACTACAAACGACAAATGGAAGAAAAATTATGATCAGGCAAAGACATATGATTCGTCAATCGGATACTACGTGCGGATCATTTAGTCAGATTCAAAAATCCTAAGACTCCCGCCGACTGCTTCAGTCGACGGTAGCCTCGGGGACTACACCTAGTGGGTGCGCTCAGCGCGCCCCCACTGGAAAATTTAAGTTCAAGACACTTTCCTTGATGGCAGGACAGACATTTCTACGCTACTAGACTACCGCCGACTGCTTCAGTCGACGGCAGTCTCGGGGACTACACCCAGTGGGTGCGCTCAGCGCGCCCCCACTGGAAAGTCAACAACACCCAGTGGGTGTGCCTAGATGCAAACCCACTCGGGTCTTAAACCATGGATAAATGGACCAAGATGCCGAATGAGGAAGGTACTTACGAGAGTACTTACTCGGACATTCTTCTGCAGCGCCGCACTCGCGTCGTACGCCGTCTTCAGTTTGTCGCACATCAGCTCTAGCTGGATCAACGCCTCTTTGCTCGCTCCCGTCTGGTCTTCTGGGACATGGTGTAGCGAGAAAATGGTGGTCTCATAGGAGTCGGCATAAGAGTCGACGTGCCAGTTCCGAGTGCAACGCCAGCTCCCGAGCTGGTTCCCTGTGATGATGCCAAGGCACCGGCAAGTGATGGCTCCTGCATTGCACCTTCTATGTTTGCAGTCGGATTTGGCAGATCAGCTTTGTCAACCACATCAATGTCGATCACTTCAGTCGGAGCTACAAGTATACAAAAATCATTCAGAAATGAGCAGAAGCAAAATTGCAACATATACAAGAAAAGTCTCGAAGTTTACCCTTCGAAGACGCCGCGTCTACTTCGGCTCGCTCCTTCTCCAGAGTTCGGGGGTCAGGCGAAGTAGTTGAAGTATCAGCACTACAAAAGAAACATTCGGATTGTTAAACTCACTCGGATAGTTCTCGACAACAATCTTCGAGTGAAAGTTCTTACGCCGAAGCAACCGGGATGGTCATCTTGATCCTCGGAATGGGTACGGCCTTCCGGGGTTTTGTTGCAACAACTTTGGCTTGCTTCATGACTTTCTCAGGCGACGAAGCCAGTTCTGCACGACCACGCTTCGCATTACGGGTCAAGGGAGCATTCGCAGTCGGCTTGACAACATTCGACGCCTTCGGGCCGCCGCCGGCAACCCCCGGGTCATGGCGTGACTTGGAGTGGGGTTCGGGCACGCGGTCATCCGAGCGCGAGGACTCCACCTCGTAGCTCCCGTCCGAGCCCTCCTCGTCGTCATCGTCTTCGTCGTCGCCGCCTTCTTCCTCTTCCTCCACTCCGGTTGAATCTCCCGCGAGGTCTGTATCACTCGCCACATCAATCGGACCTCGATTGACTATTGGAATCTCACTAACCAAGCCCACGAAAGCCTGCCGAATGGAAAATAAATCAATCAAGCTGATATTCGACAAGAACAACACTATCATTCGGATAACAGGTGGAACCCTGAAGTTACCTCATTCGGCGGATTTTTTTTATGAGAATGGCAGCACCAGCCTGCTCCCCCTGGGGTTATCTCGCGCCGGAGTGACTGCTTTGATCTTGGCTTCAACCGTCTCTGCGTCAAGTTCTTCAGGGTGCGTCCGAGTGATGTCATCTGCTCCGGTATATTCCCACATGGGGTGGACTCTAGCTTGCAATGGTTGGATCCTCCTCTGAAAGAAAACTTTGAGCAAGTCCAGTCCATTGACACCCTTCTGCACTAACGATACCAGAGCGATCACTAGGATGTCTACGTCTACTTTCTCTTCTTTGGTTACAGTCAGCCGGGGAAGTGATTGAATGCGTTCCGACGTATACAGAGGAAGTCCCGGTTGGTTCTCTCCGACTGGAATATCCTGGCAGTAGAACCAATTCTCCTGCCAGCCCTTCACTGAGTCGGGAAAGTTGATCGCTGGGAAGCAGACCTTGCCCCGCAACTGGATGCCCAATCCTCCTCACAGTTGGACCACATTGGTCTTATCCTCTGACCGAGTGGATTTCTTTACGGTCATCACCCGGCAAGTGAACGGGTGCTTAAACAGACCCCAATGAGGGTGGCAACCCAGAAAATTCTCACACAAGGAAACGAAAGCAGCTAGGTACACCATGGCATTGGGTGGAATGTGGTGAAGCTGAACGCCGAAGAAATCCAAGAAGCGACGAAAGAACGGATGGGGCGGAAGGGGAAAACCTCGTTCGAGGTGAGTTACCAACAGAACGCGCTCGTTCCCCCGTGGCGAAGGATCATCTTCGCCCGCCTCCGGCAGCCGCCAGCTCCCTCTGGACAGGAGACCCTGGTCCTCCATCTCGAGCAACCGGGCCTCGGTGACCCGCGACGCCATCCAGTCGCCTTGAGTCCATCCCGCCGGCGCTTCGGCGCTCGAGGAAGAACCGCGTGAGCCTCTCTTCGCCCGCTCGGCCTTCGCAGTCGCCGCGCGGCTCATCTCCGGCAATATTGGGCTCGACTCGCGGCGGAGTTCTCTGTGGAGTGTGGTGGCTGGCGTCGGAGAAGCCGAAGGGAGGAAGGAGAAGTGAGATCTGTTCCCCCTCGCACAGTGCCCTTGCCTCTTATAATAAAAATTGGGCAGAATCTGTGGCCGTCAATCCGCAAACGGAGAGAGATTCGCGGATCTACTGTTCAGGCTCTCAGAGACACGTGACGAAAATCGCGGCGCGGTTATCGAAGCATCGTGCCCACTACCCCCAAATCCCGCAGAGTAACCGTTTCATCACACGTCCGCGCGCGCTCTCCACGATTTCGAATGCGTGAAGACCTCTTCATGCCTTATAAGAAGAGAGCTACGTGCTCCGGATCGCCTGACGATCCATTTATAAACCGAATGACCAGGTAGCCTATGACGAGACACTCGGGCGGAATAACTGAGCATTCGGATCGTTTCTCCAGAGAAACACTTCAATTACAAAGATAACGTCGAATATGTGAATTAAGTCATTCGGCCAAGGAATGATAATCCTGAATCCGTCAAGATTTGGAGCCGGGTGAGAAATGATACAGGTCATTTTTTGAAGCACCTCCGAGGTGTCGTTGACATTCCCGAATGTCAATCACCCGACCATTCAAACCTCACGGATTCGGGGGCTACTGATGAGGTCGTCTACCATGGGTAGGGTCACAAGGCTGACTTCTTGGCCCACCTAGGGACCCTCATCAACATTGAAGCTCCAGAGGTGGAAGTGCACTTGGTCAGACCTGAAGAGTCACTCGGACGCACCTGAAGATGCACTCGGGTGCTCACAGCCACACTCGGTCAACCGGAACTCAACGGTCCAGGAGAGGTAGCGTTGAGTAATATGAAGAGACGTCCTTTGGGACTGATCAATCGTGCGTTACCGGTAACGCTCTAGTTAAAGCGACAGTTCCTGTAACGTAGCTTTAACTAGCATTTATTGTGGCGCTCGGCTGGTGGTGGCGCACTCTATATAAGCCACCACTAGACGTCGTAGCAAGGTTCCGACACTTGCATTCTCATACTCCCACATAAGCAAAACAAACCAGCCTCCGGGCTCGAGACGTAGGGCTTTTACCACATCCGAGTGGGGCCTGAACTCGTACACATCCGAGTGAAACACCTGAGCCGTAGCTAGACTTCGCCCCTCCATTCGTGCCCCCTAGTACTATTGTCAGGGTCATTCCCACACTCTCCTTCTCTCTTTTTTTCTTTTTTTCTTTTTTTTCTTTTTTTCTTTCTTTTTCTTTTTCTCTCCCTTTTTTCCTTCTCCTTTTTTTTGTGGTGGGCTCATTTGGCCTCCCCCATTTCGTTCGGGGCTCATCCCGACTTGTGGGGGAATTATTTACTCCATCATCATTTCCTCACTGGGACAGTGCTCTAATAATGATGATCATCACACTTTTATTTACTTACAACTCAATATAACAACTCAACATGAAAAAATTATGACTCTATATGAATGCCTCTAGCAGTGTATCAGGATGTGCAATGATCTAGCATAACATGTAAACAATGATGAATGGTGGCTTTGCCACAAATACTATGCCAGCTATATGGTCGTGCAAAGCAATATGATGACGAACACACACGTCATGTGACAGAACGGTGGAAGTTGCATGGCAATATATCTCGGAATGGCTATGGAAATGCCATGATAAGTAGGTATGGTGGCTATTTTGAGTAAGATATGAGGTGGCTTATGTGTGATAGAGTGTATCATATCATGGGGTTTGGATGCACCAGTGAATGTTGCACCGACTCTCGAGATGAGAATGGGCAATGCACGGTACCGAAGAGGCTAGCAAATACAGAAAGGTGAGAGCGAGTATGTCCATGGATTCACATTAGTCATAAAGAACTCACATACTTACTGCAAAGCCTATTAGCTCTCTCGAAGCAAAGTACTACCGCATACACCTAGGGAGGAGGTTGGGAGGAGTTAATCGTCGCGCGCCCCCGATTCAAACAACACGGTAGGATTTCATTTCAGACATAAAAATGCTCACACATCATCACCATGCCATGTTAATACTTAGATGAATAACAAATAACAAGCTTTAATTACCGATATCTCTACTAACCAACAATCATGTACTCATGTCCTTTCATATTACTACATCAATATAATCAACTCGTCTTTCTTCTTTAGTGGGCTACATGAAAGTTTTTATTATATCCCCCTTGAATACCTATCCTTTTTGGACTAGTCTTATAACTCGTGCCATGTACCGTTCCTATTTCTTATTATACTCTCAAAAATATCTAAGTGAAGCATGGGAGTTCAATCATTTCTACAAAATTTAGACGCTGTCGTGCTCTAAAAAAGATATAAGTGAAGCACTAGAGCAACTGCCTAGCTCAAAAGATATAAGTGAGGTATATAGAGTATTCTAACAAATTATGATGACCACGTGTCTCTCTCAAATATGTGTGTCCAACAAACAATTATTGTGGGAAACTAAATGAAAAACAAAATATAACACACGACGCTTCAAGCAAAACAAATATCATGTGATGAATAAAAATATAGCTCCAAGTGACATACCGATAGATTGGAGACGAAAGAGGGGATGCCTTCCTGGGGCATCCCCTAGCTTATACGCTTGGGTCTTACTTGAATATTACCTTGGGGATGCATTGGGCATCCCCAAGATTAGGGTCTTTTCGCTCCTTATTCCTTCATCCATCGTTCTCTCACCCAAAATTTGAAAACTTCAGCACACAAAACTCAACAAAACCTCGTGAAATCTGTTAGTATAATCAACATATCAAATACTTCAGGTACTATTATAAATTTATTCATGTTTCATTATTGCATCATAGGTACTTTATTCTAACTTCTTTATTGCTTATACCCCTCGATACAATCCATAGCATCATCAATACATCAAACTATGCAAGCAAAAACAGAATCTGTCTAAAACAGAACAGTCTGTAAAGATCTGTAGAAAAACTATACTTCTGTAACTCCGAAAATTCTGAAAAATTAGGACAACCTGGACAATTTGTAAACCTATATTTTGTAAAGAATTTCAGATCAAAAATACGTCCTAGTAAAATCAGAGAAATTCTACACTGGACGCAAAAGTTTCTGTTTTTGCACCGTATCAATTCTACTATCTTCCAAATCATCTCAAAGGCTTTACTTTGCACAAACACTAATTTAAACATAAAAACACAATCATTACAGTAGAAATAATCATGTCAACACACCAAAACATAAAGTAAAACAAAATTTTAAAGATAACTGTTGGGTTGCCTCCCAACAAGCGCTATTGTTTTATGCCCCTAGCTAGGCATAATGCATAGTATCAAGTGTTGTCGTCCTTCAGATACAACTCCTCAATTATGCAACCATGCTTTCTAGGAGTCTTAGCACATAAGTTATTAATGATCACACTCCTAGGGACAAAGAGAGGAGGTTTGATAATAGGTTCCTTTATTACATTTATGAAATTGGGGTGCACACTAATCATTTTAAGATCCTCATTCCTTTTACTAGGTGTACCACTCGTAGTCTTAGGAACATACATAAACTTGGGACTCTTATTTATAGGATCTTTATCAATAGTTCTAGTAGGAACGAAAACTGAGCCCACTTTATAGGATCTTCCAACTTACCAATTCGGGATGGACTTTGTCCTAGTCGTGCACTAATCTTTGGCTCGTTTTTAGCATCTTTAGAGTAATCCCTACTTTGGAACCAAAATGAGTAACTTGATTATGGACATTCTTTTCTAGTACTCCCTCCGTCCCAAAATAAGTGACTCAACTTTGTACTAACTTTGTACTGGAGTTAGTATAAAGTTGAGTCACTTATTTAGGGACGGAGGGGGTATTTCAATGTGCTCGACAGTAGGCATTTTATTCTCTATAACATCTAGCCTACGCATAACATCTTCCAAAGTCAAAACGGTTCCATTAAAACTAGTAGGGGGTGATCCTACAAGATTTTCAATAGCATTATAATATCCGTGGGGTTGTTACTCATAAAAGTCCCTCCAGTAATAGTGTCAACTGTCAAGCACATATCTATACCAAGTAGTAATACCCACATAAAAATTACGAAGTAGAATAGCGGTGGATTGCTTATGGGTTGATTTATTTTGAGCATCACAAATCCTATACCAACCATCTTTTAAACTCTCTCATCCCCTTTGTCTGAAAGTAAGCACTTCATTATCGGGAGCACTCGAAGTAATAGAAGAACTAGCCATGATATCAAGCAAGCAAGTAAACTAGCAAACAAACGAGTAGACTAGAAAGTAAACTAGATAACTAAGCAAACAAGCAAGTAGAAATATTTTTGTATTTTTGTTTTTATATAAAGTAAAAATATAACAACAAGTAAAAAGTAGAACAAGTGAATGATAATTTGTGTATAGTTACCTTAAAACAATTGATGATACTCCCCGGCAACGGCACCAGAAATTCTTCCTTCTACTTGTGAGCTACGTTGAGATTTTCCCCGAAGAGGAGGGGAGATGCATTACAGTAGAGATAAGTATTTTCCTCGGTGAGAACCAAGGTTATCGAACCAATAGGAGGACCAATGCAAATTCCCTTAAACATCACCTACACACACAAAACCAAACACTTGCAGCCAACGCGGGCAAGAGGGTTGTCAAGCCCCTGGAACTCATCACTTGCAAGGATTAAACCTTGATATAATAGATATTGTAAATGCAAAATAAAATAAAAGTAAATACATTACAACAAGGTAATTTAGGATTTTTAGTTTTTATGTTTAAGTAGACACGGGTGCGATAGTGTTCGCTAGAGGCTTCTCTCTCGAAAATAGCATATTGTGGGTAGACAAATTACTGTTGGGCAGTTGATAGAAAAGCGCATAGTTATGACATGTTATTCACGGCAATGATCATGTATATAGGCATCACGTCCATAAACAAGTAGACCGAAATGATTCTGCATCTACTACTATTACTTCACCAATCGACCGCTATCCAGCATGCATCTATAGTATTAAGTTCATAACAAACGAAGTAATGCTTGGAGCAAGATGACATGATGTAGACAAAGTAAGACAAGCAATATGTTCAGACCCCGTCATTTTATCCTTAATGACAACAATACAAATATGTGTCTTGACCCCTTCTGTCACGAGGATAGAGCACCGCAAGATTGAACCCACTACAACGCACCACTCCCCTAAAGATAAACCAATCTAGTTGGCCAAACCAAATTGATAGATCAGAGAGAAATACGAAGCTATAAGATCATGCATATTGAAATTCAGAGGAGACTCAATAAGTTTTCATGAATAATCTTATCATAAACCCACAATTCACCGGATCCCAACAAACACACCGCAAAAGAAGATTACATCGACTAGATCATCGCGAAGATGCGATGAACTTTGTATTGAAGATCAAAATAGAGAGGGAAGAAGCCATATAGGTATTAGCTATGGACCCATAGGTCTATGGTGAACTACTCACGCATCATCATGGAGGCAGCAATGTTGATGTGGATGGCCTCCATGATCGATTCCCCCTCCGGCAGATCACCAGGAAAGGTCCCTAGATGGCCTCTCGTCGGAACAGAGGCTTGCGGCGACGGAAAAAGTGTTTCGGGTGGCTCTCTGTAGGTTTTCCAATATTTGAGGATTTATGGAAGTGGAATTAGGTCAGGAGGAGCCACGAGGGGCCCACAAGGCAGGTCGGCACGCCTAACCCCTCGGCGCGCTGAGGTGCCTTGTGGCCTCCTCGTGAGGCTTCTTGACACCTCCTGAAGTTTCTTGGGTCCCTTTTGTCCTGAAAAAAATCATCAATTTTTTTGTAGCGTTTGTACTTCGTTTGGTATAGATTTCCTGGAAAACCAAAACATGCAGAAAACAACAACTGGCACTTGGCACTCGGTTAATAGGTTAGTTCCCAAAAATGATATAAAATAGCCTATAATTGCATATAAAGTATCCTAGATTCATAATATAATAGCATGGAACAATCAAAAATTATAGATACGTTGGAGACGTATCAGCCTCCATGACGATGTGTGAGTAGTTCACCATAGATCTACGGGTCCATAGCTAGTAGCTAGATGGCTTATTCTCTCTCTTTGATCTTCAATACAAAGTTCTTTGTGATTTTCGCGATGATCTATTCGATGTAATCTTCTCTTGCGATGCGTTTGTTGGGATCCAATGAATTGTGGGTTTATGATCAGATTATCCATGAAAAGTAATTGAGTCTTCTCTGAATTTTATTGTGCATGACTGTTATAGCTTTGCAAGTCTCTCCGATCTATCGGTATGGTTTGGCCAATTAGATTGATTTATCTTCAGCGGGAGGAGTGCATTGTAGTCGGTTCAATCTTGCGGTGCTCTATATCCAAGTGACAGAAGGGGACAAGAGACGTATTGTATTGTTACTACTAAGGGTAAAACGATGGGGTTTGAACATATTGCTTGTACTTGCTTTGCCTACATCGTGTCATCTTGCTTAAAGCATTACTCCGTTTTTCATAAACTTAATACCATAGATGCATGCTCGATAGCGATCGATTGGTGGAGTAATAGTAGTAGATGCAGAAAAGTGGCACCCCGGCTCAGAAAACCGGATTACCAGTGTTTCCAACCTAGAGATCATGTCTTCTGGAAACACACAACAACTTGGTACGGAACAGAACTGAACTTTATTGATAGGAGTCGAGTACAAGCACATATTTTACAATGGTGACGAGGCCAAAGGCACCCTCGGTGCTATGACAGTATCTACATTATTTATGTCACATAGCAGGGCCTCGGAATACTAAGTACTTCTACGGCGTAGCGGAACATAGCGCAACTCCATCCACAGGGACACTGTTGTGGACACATCCTAGTTAGCGTAGCACGAACCATCGGGACATCCGTCCTCGGCTTCTCCTGCATCTGGCATGATACGCCAGGTGAGTACTTTGAATGTACTCGCAAGCTCACGACAACCAAGTAATGCAGCAAACAATAGCATGGCAATCAACACAATATCATTTAAGTAATTTACTTATTGTTACTGATCATCAACTTACTCTTTTTCGGGTTGTTCCTCAACCCTCGGAATACTCATAACCATTGAGTACTTCCGAACACAAGACGAGTTCTTCCATCATTACCATCATTAATATGATTGATCACCTAGTGAGGTCTGGACGGGCTGTCCAATACCGTGGACACGGCTATTCGAATAGATTTTTACACTCTGCAGAGGTTGCGCACTTTACCCACACCATGAAGCACCTGGCCTCGTGATCCCACTCGGGTGGACCAGCGTTGCTTCAACAAAACCTGCCTGACCCGTGACTCTTTCATCGTACCACCGGCACTTATCCTCCTCTGGAGGCTTGCCCTGGGTGGCCCCTGTGTCCTCATGACACCTGCCACCGTCGTGGCCCAAACTAAATAGTCCCAAACGGGGGCTATACAGTCCCAAACGGGGACGCCGGCACAAACCAACAACAACTGGGCTCACAGGGTTATCGCCGCCTACCTGATCAGGGCAGCACGCGCGCATAACCCTCCCTCTTTGGAGGTACCGGTGAAAGATCACGCAGTCAAGCCAAGTCAAGGCCGTCCCATACCGGCAAATGTGGTTGCACGGGTATGCCCGGACAGGTGACTCAAGATCAACCACTAAGTTCATTTATCAAATATAGTGGTTCAACACAATACTTAGGTATTTAAATATTACTATGAATTATCTATATCAAATAAATCAACCTAATGCATATAAAGATGCAATGCTATAGAAATGCATGCATGAAATGGGTATCATGGCTTGCCTTGCTCTGTTAGGTTGTTCAAAAGCTCTTGGTCTTCAAATACACCACAATCTCCCTCTGAAAATATTTCCAAAATGCAATTGGAAATATCACATAATACATTTTTGTCAACCAGATATTCTGTGGATATGATAAAAATACCAAAATTGGTCAGAAATTAAAGGAGTTCAATACCAAAATAATGCAGAAAGAATCATCTCAATTGGAGTTATGAATAAAAAGATATTCAAGGTCAAAGTCTGGTCAAAATTCTAATTTAAAATGAATTTAAACAGAAAATCGGAAAATCTCCAGCGGGCCACGTCGAAAGCGTATTTTCAGAGTACGCTTCCACTTACCCCTTCGCGCGCGCGCGGGCTGAGCCGCTGATGGATGGGGTCGGCCCTTTTAGACAGAGAGAGGGAGGAGGAGACAGAGGCAGGGCGGGGCTCCGGCGACGGTCACCGGCGACAGGGGCGGCGGCTGCGCTCGGAGTTGAGGGGAATGGATCGGGCGCTCGAAGACGAACCCGTATGTACCCGCAGCATGGGTGG
This sequence comes from Elymus sibiricus, assembly GCA_039707655.1. Taxonomy (NCBI): domain Eukaryota; kingdom Viridiplantae; phylum Streptophyta; class Magnoliopsida; order Poales; family Poaceae; genus Elymus; species Elymus sibiricus. The sequence goes on from CM077675.1 coordinate 137,818,702, forward strand.
AGGTGGCCGGACGGCGTCGTCCCCTTCCTCTCCGGCGGCGGCGGCGTTCGGGTGGTCGTCGGAGAAGTCCAATCCGGCAGCAATTCGATCCGGGAAGAGCTCTAGGAGGACCCGGGAGTCCTACTGATCTCAATGGAGGGCTCAGGAAGGGCTAGGAAGGAGGTGTAGGAGGCGGTCGACAGAGCTAGGGCGGCGGAGCAACTCCGGCGAAGCTCGAGGCCAGAGGGCCTCTCGGCCTTGGCTCTTGCTTGGGGAAGCCGATTAGAGGAGGAGGGGGAGAGATGATGAGCTCGGAGAGGCCGGGCGAGGCTATTTATAGGCAGGGAGCGCGGGCGGCGACCTCTCTGGAACGGCGGCAACGTGGCTACGCCACTGGAGCCAGGACGGCGAGCTGGCCGTCGCGGAGCGAGGCGAAGGGACGGGAGAAGGCAGAGGCATTCAATGCGCGAAGGGACGGCTCGCGGGGAAGACGACGGCGAGGATGCCACTGTGCCCGCACGGGTCTCACAGTGCGGCGCTGCGGTGGCGGTCGGCGAGGGCTTCTCCGGCGAGGGGGAAGGGTCTGGAGGGTCTAGGTGGCTGTCGGGGAGCTGGTCGGCACTAGCAGACGAGGTACGGCGACGCGGGCGTCTCGCTCCGACGAGACCCGAGCCTGGCGGCGCCCAGAGCGCGGTTTTGGCAGGCTGGCTACGCGGTCACCGCATGCACAGGCACCCGTGGCGTACTCTGGCCTGCCGCACCTTGTCTGGAGCGTTGTTCACGCGTACTGCAGTCCACTAGTGGCACTAGCTTGCCCAATAAGCCACTGAGATGAGAGGTATCATCACCAACAGCTTACTGTCAGCAACTTGAGGAGGTTCTGGAGAAAAGATAGGATGGAGATGGGACCAATGGAGTTGTCTAGGGTCATCTAGGTTGGAAATACTATAGACTGGCAAAGTTTGAGAGGGTTTGAGAAGGAAATGAATATGGTTCCTTTGAAAACCACCATTCTGGTCCAGAATCCAAATGAGCTTGTGGCACTCAACTGGTTGCTCTGCAAATGATGAAACTGGGTGGAGAGAAGTTATTTGGTAGTGCACTCATGCCATAAAAAATTTAGATCAATTGTGCACCCCTAGTTGGTACTTCCTTCACAAAGCTTCAAAATAAGCAGAAACTTGACAGGGTCCTGCTGCTCAAAATTTGTACTGGACCAGATGATGTTTTTGGATATTGAGGCTAGATAGGATCCCTAGGAGCTTGAGGAATTTATTGGGAATTTTCTGAGATAGGAAAAATGGGGTTGCTTCACAATGGGCAGATTCTGGTCAGAAACAAAATAATTATTCTGGCCAAAACTTTCCATTGGGCAATAGAATATTTTTGGAGATTATGGAATCATATGATGATCAGAAGGTGGGGGAAAAGTTTGGGAATTATTTGATCATCCAAACTATAGGTTGCTTCACACCCATAGTGGTGACATAATTTCCCAAATAACTAAAAGGGTTTATTGGAAAAGATTAAATATGGGAAATTAATCCAAGAGAGATGTAGAAGGGTTTTGGCAAAATGAGGGAGGTTTTGGGTTACTGAATAAAAGGTTCAAAGATCCAATCAACTGAAAAAGTTTGAAAATCATCCAAGTTTGCAAATAAAACCCAAATGATTTTGGAAAGAAAAAGTTGTCAAAAACCAGGGTGTCACAAGAATCCTTTCGGTCTACTTGTCACGGACGTGATGCTTATATACATGATCATTGTCATGAATACATAATCATAACTACGCACTTTTCTATCATCTGCTCAACAGTAATTTGTCTACCCACTGTATGTTATGCGTTTGAGAGAGAAGCCTCTAGCAAAAACTATGCCCCCCGGGTCTACTTAATCATAAATACTAAAACAACAAAATACCTTGCTGCAATTTTATTATTGTTTTTACTTTTATTATTTGTATCATCTATCTCTATCAAGATTTAATCCTTGCAAGTAGCGAGTTCAAGGGGCTTGACAACCCTCTTGCCCGCGTTGGGTGCAAGTGTTTGATTCTGTGTGTGTAGGTGTTGCAGGAGGGAGTTTGCGTGTGTCTCCTATTGGTTCGATAACCTTGGTTCTCACCGAGGGAAATACTTATCTCTATTATACTACATCACCCCTCCTCTTCGGGGAAAACCCAACGCAGTTTACAAGTAGCAGGGTGTTGTGCCACACCTTCATCACCATCGCTGCATGACGTGGTTTGAGACTGCGTCGGTATTTCCCCAAAGAGGAAGCGATGATGCAACACAGCGATAGTAAGTATTTCCCTCAGTTATGAAACCAAGGTATCGAACCAGTAGGAGGATCAACACCACCTAATAAGCAGCACCTGCACACAAATAACAAATACTTACAACCCGACGCCAAAGAGAGGTTGTCAATCTCTCTACGGTAAAAAGATAGATTAGGATATGATAGATAGGAGAGATAGATCTCTCAAGAACACAAAATAAAAAGGGCAAACAAAAAGTGCAGCAATATATTTGGGTTTTTGGTATAGTAGATCTGAAAACAAAAGAGGCAAAAAGATAGATCTGAAAGCAATATGTTGGAAAAGTAGACCCGGGGGCCGTATGTTTCACTAGTGGCTTCTCTCATGAGTATATCACACGGTGGGTGAACAAATTACTGTTGGGCAATTGATAGAAGATCAAATAATCATGACGATATCCAAGGCGATGATCATTATATAGGCATCACGTTCAAGATAAGTAGACCGACTCCTGCCTGCATCTACCACTATTACTCCACACATCGACCGCTATCCAGCATGCATCTAGTGTATTAAGTTCATGGAAAAATGGAGTAATGCAATAAGAACGATGACATGATGTAGACAAGATCTATTCATGTAGGAATAGACCCCGTCTTGTTATCCTTAATAGCAACGATACATGCGTGCCTTGCTGCCCCTTCTGTCACTGGGAAAGGACACCGCAAGATCGAACCCATCACAAAGCACCTCTTCCCATGGCAAGAAAAATCGATCTAGTTGGCCTAACTAAACCAAAGATTCGAAGAAGAAATACGAGGCTATAAGTAATCATGCATATAAGAGATCAAAGAAGACTCAAATAATATTCATGGATAGAAACTGATCATGAACTCAAAATTCATCGGATCCCAACAAACACACCACAAAAGTTTACATCAAACAGATCTCCAAGAGATCATTGTATTAAGAATCAAAAGAGAGAGGGGAAGCCATCTAGCTACTACCTACGGACCCGTAGGTCTATGGTGGACTACTCACGCATCATCGGAGAGGCACCTATGCAGAAGACGAACCCCTCCGTGATGGTGTTAGATTGGATCTTGAGGCTCTGGAACTTGCGGCGGCTGGATGTGTTTTTCGTCGACTCCCCTAGGGTTTTCTGAATATTTGGGTATTTATAGGCATCACAGGCGGTGGAGGGGGCCCCGTGGAGGGCACAACCCATCAGGGCGCGTCGGGGGCCCCCTGGCGCGCCCTGGTGGGTTGTGGCCTCCACAGCCCACCTCTCTGGCACTTCTTTGGCCCACTGGGTGTCTTCTGGTCCAAAAAAAATCTCCAAAAAGTTTTGTCGTGATTGGACTCCGTTTGGTACTGATATTCTGCGAAGTAAAAAAAGCAAAAACAGCAACTGGCACTTTGGCACTATGTCAATAGGTTAGTCCCAAAAAATGATATAAAGTTGTTATAAAGTGATTGTAAAACATCCAAGAATGATAATATAACAGCATGGAGCAAGCAAAAATTATAGATATGTTGGAGACGTATCGGCATCCCCAAGCTTAATTCCTACTCGTCCTCGAGTAGGTAAATGATAAAAACAGAATTTTTGATGTGGAATGCTGCCTAACATGTTCATCTCATATTCTTTTCTTTTGTAGCATGGACATTTGGACTTTTAGATGATTCAAAGCAATAGTCTAGTTTTAACATAATGACTTCAATACTCAAGCATGCCAACAAGCAACCATGTCTTTCAAAATATCAACACTAAAGAAAGTTATCCCTAGCCCATCATGCTCAATCATTGATCCATTCATGAAACACGCTCAAATATTAGCTATACCCAATGCTCAAGTACGATCATAGTGCCCCCTAGTTGGTGCTTTATAAGAGAAGATGGAGACTCAAAGTAAAAAGTAAAAATTGCATAAAGTAAATAGATAGGCCCTTCGCAGAGGGAAGTAGGGATTTGTAGAGGTGCCAGAGCTCAAAGTTTTAAATTGAAAGAGAAAAATATTTTGAGTGGCATGCCTTTCCTGTCAACTAAAACGACAAAGTAGCTCACAATACTTTCCATGCTAGATATATCATAGGCGGTTCCCAAGCAGAAAATAAAGTTTATTCCTTTTTCCACCATTCTTTCACATTCCATGGCTGGCCGTATCCACGGTTGCCTTCCATACGAACACTTTCCAAGGAATTTATTATTTGACAACATAAAGTAAATATATTTTTCTTTTTCATTTCGGGAATGGGCATCCCTATTACCGCCGCACTCTCGTGCAATGACAAGTGAATAAACACTCATCTTGAGAATAACACATCTAGCATGGAAAAATATTGGACACTCCCCACCATTTCATGAGCGGTACGAGCACACAAAAGAGAAGTTTATTTTGAAAATTAGAGATGGCACATACAAATTTGCTTGGAACAGCATGGAAATACCGCATATAGGTAGGTATGGTGGACTCATAAGGCAAAACTTGGTTTAAGGATTTTGGATGCACAAGTAGTATTTCTACTTAGTACAAATGGAGGCTAGCAAATAGATTGAGAGGCAACCAAACCAAGAAATGAAAATTCACATAAGCGAGCATTGAGCATAACTAACACCGAATAATGCACCATAAGTAGGATGTAATTTCATTGCATAACTATTGACTTTCGTTCTTGCATAGGGAATCACAAACCTTAACACCAATATTCCTACTAAAGCATAATTACTCACTAACATGACTCACATATTACCATCATCATGTCTCAAAACTATTACAAAGAATCAAGTTTAATTTGTCCAATGATGTTCATGAAAGTTTTTATTATATCCTCCTTGGATATCTATCACTTTGGGACTAGTTTCATATATTGCCATTGCTTCTAACAAGCTCAAACAAATTTAAGTGAAGCACATGAGCATAGAGTTTTCATCTCTCAAAAAGGTATAAGTGAAGCATGAGAGGATTTCTTAAAAAATTACTAGCTCTAAAATTAATCTAAGTGAATCATGAGAGTATTTCTACAAAAATTTCCAAGCACACCGTGCTCAAAAAGATATAAGTGAAGCACTAGAGCAATTCTATAGCTCAAAAAGTTTAAGTGAAGCATATAGAGCAATTCTAAAAAATCATAGCATAATTTTGGCTCTCCCAAATAGGTGTGTCCAGCAAGGATACAAGTGACAAACTAACAAGCAAAGAAAGCAAAGACTCAAATGATACAAGACGCTCCAAGCAAAACTCATGATATGTGACGAATCAAAATATAGCTCCAAGTAAAATACCGATGGTCGTTAGAAGAAAGAGGGGATGCCACTTGGGGGCATCCCCAAGCTTAGTTGCTTGTTTCTCTTTGGATATATTTTGGGGGTGCTGTAGCATCCCCAAGCTTAGGCTCTTTTCACTCCTTATTCCTTCATCCATCGTGATCTCACCCAAAACTTGAAAACTTCAATCACACAAAACTCAACAAAATCTTCATGAGATTCGTTAGTATACTAAAGCAAATCACTACTTTAGGTGCTGTTGTAAACCCATTCATATTTTATTATTGCATTATACCTACTGTATTTCAACTTTACCATGGCTCATACCCTTCAATATAACCCATAGATTCGTCAAAACAAGCACACAATGCAACGAAAACAGAATCTGTCTTAAACAGAACAGTCTGTGGTAATCTGTACTCTAACCATACTTCTGTAACTCTAAAAATCCTGAAAAATTAGGACAACGTAAAGAATTTCTATAGAAACACTGTGTTACAATTTCAGCTCAAGATCACATTCCTATAAAAAATGAAAATTCGAACACTGGACGCAAAGTTTCTGTTTCAGATTCAGCATCGCTTCTACTCATCTTATGAATCATCCTAAAAGGCTCTACTTGGCACAAACACTAAATAAACCAAAAAAACACAATCATAACAGAGGCATAATTGTGTCAACACTCAAAAACAGAAAGGGAAAAAGCAAAAATAAATTTATTCATTGGGTTGCCTCCCAACAAGCGCTATCGTTTTACGCCCCTAGCTAGGCATAACGCATAGTTTCAAGTATTGTCATCTTTGGTTTTCAACTCTTCAATCACACAACTAGAATTTTTCAAGGATTTAGCATGAATGCTCTCAATGACAACACTTCTAGGAAAAAGACCAAAGAATTCATTTTTGTAAATAGGGTCTCTTACTATTTCAACAAAGTCGGGATGAATACTAATCATTTTAAGATCCCCCTTGTGGCCACTAGGTGTAGCAGCTTCGTTCTTAGTGATTTGCGTGGTTTTGCACATTTTTATTGGAGTTTTTTCAATAGTTTTGACAGAAGAAAAAGCCGAACCCAAGTTACTAAAAATTTCTTCCAACTTGTCAATCCGGTAAGGGCTCTCTTCTATCCTTTCGTTAACTACGGTTTCTTTTTTCCTTTAACAATTTAAAGGCATCTCCCGCTTTAGACCCAATTTTATTAGCAAGATTATGCATTTTCTTATCCAAATTTTCAAGATGTTCTTTGGTGATCATCTTCTTTTCAATAGCATCTAATCTCTCCATAACGTGTTTGAGGGTTAAAGTTGTTTCATTGATCATAAGAGGTGGTGATCCCACTAAACTTCCCATAGCATTAAAAGCATCCAAAGATAGACTCATCAAGAAATTCCCACCGGTAATCGTATCAAGGACGAATCTATACCAAGTGGTGATACCCACATAAAAACTGCGAAGAAGAACAACGGTATATTGCTTATGGATAGATCTATTATGAGCATTGCAAATCCTATACCAAGCATCTTTTAGGTTCTCCCCTCCCCTTTGCTTAAAATTAAGAACCTAATTATCGGGAGTACACACAATAAAGGAAGAACTAGCCATAATGACAAGGCAAGAGATCTGACGAGAAAAAGGCAAACGAAAAAGAGGGCGAATAAAACGGCAAATTGGTGAAGTGGGGGAGAGGAAAACGAGAGGCAAATGGCAAATAATGTAATTGCAAGGAGATGAGATTTGTGATTAGGAACCTAGTAGATGATGATGGTGTCTCCTCGGCGCCAGAGATTGGCACATAGAAGAGACCGCTTCCTCCCCGGCAACGGCGCCAGAAATTCCTTTGACGTGGCTTGAGACTGCGTCGGTATTTCCCCAAAGAGGAAGGGATGATACAGCACAGCGACGGTAAGTATTTCCCTCAGTTATGAAACCAAGGTATAGAACTAGTAGGAGGATCACCACCACCTAATAAGCAGCACCTGCACACAAATAACAAATACTTGCAACCCGACGCCAAAGAGAGGTTGTCAATCTCTCTACGGTAAAAAGATAGATTAGGATATGATAGATAGGAGAGATAGATCTCTCAAGAACACAAAATAAAAAGGGCAAATAAAAAGTGCAGCAATATATTTTTGGGTTTTTGGTATAGTAGATCTGAAAACAAAAGAGGCAAAAACATAGATCGGAAAGCAATATGTTGGAAAAGCAGACCCGGGGGCCGTAGGTTTCACTAGTGGCTTCTCTCATGAGTATAGCACACAGTGGGTGAACAAATTACTGTTGGGCAATTGATAGAAGATCAAATAATCATGACGATATCCAAGGCGATGATCATTATATAGGCATCACGTCCAAGATAAGTAGACCGGCTCCTGCCTGCATCTACCACTATTACTCTACACATCGACCGCTATCCAGCATGCATCTAGTGTATTAAGTTCATGGAAAAACGGAGTAATGCAATAAGAACGATGACATGATGTAGACAAGATCTATTCATGTAGGAATAGACCCCATCTTGTTATCCTTAATAGCAACGATACATGCGTGCCTTGCTGCCCCTTCTGTCACTGGGAAAGGACACCGCAAGATCGAACCCATCACAAAGCACCTCTTCCCATGGCAAGAAAATTCGATCTAGTTGGCCTAACTAAACCAAAGATTCGAAGAAGAAATACGAGGCTATAAGTAATCATGCATATAAGAGATCAAAGAAGACTCAAATAATATTCATGGATAGAAACTGATCATGAACTCAAAATTCATCGGATCCCAACAAACACACCGCAAAAGTTTACATCAAAGAGATCTCCAAGAGACCATTGTATTGAGAATCAAAAGAGAGAGAGGAAGCCATCTAGCTACTGCCTATGGACCCGTAGGTCTATGGTGGACTACTCACGCATCATCGGAGAGGCACCGGTGAAGAAGATGAACCCCTCCGTGATGGTGTTAGATTGGATCTTGAGGCTCTGGAACTTGCGGTGGCTGGATGTGTTTTTCATCGACTCCCCTAGTTTTTTTTAATATTTGGGTATTTATAGGCATTAGAGGCGGTGGAGGGGGCCCCGTGGAGGGCACAACCCATCAGGGCGCGCCAGGGGCCCCCTGGTGGGTTGTGGCCTCCGCGGCCCACCTCTCTGGCACTTCTTTGGCCCAATGGGTGTCTTCTGGTCTAGAAAAAATCTCCAAAAAGTTTCGTCGCAATTGGACTTCGTTTGGTACTGATATTCTGCGAAGTAAAAACAAGCAAAAACATCAACTGGCACTTTGGCACTATGTCAATAGGTTAGTCCCAAAAAATGATATAAAGTTGTTATAGAGTGATTGTAAAACATCCAAGAATGATAATATAATAGCATGGAACAAGCAAAAATTATAGATACATTGGAGACGTATCACTGCAACCTTGGAGGAAGACCAGAAGGGAGTCGTCTCCGATGGGGCGCGCCATGGGCCGTCACCGCCGCCCCACCATCATCCATCGCGATGCCTCCATCACCACCATCACCAGCCCTTCTCCTCCCCTGTCATGGTCACTGTGATGAGTTTGTAACAACTCTTGAACCCCCTTCATGTGATGTTATTTGAGTAATTGTTGGTACGGGTCGGTCAATTAGTGTGCGGTTATTTGATACATGTCATCTATTTATGTGTGTCACTTCATGTTGATTATTTACCTTTTGCGGTAATTTAGTGATTGGAGATGTCCGATCCATCGGCGTAGTTGGAGAACTCCCCTTCCATGATACATCCATTTTGCATCATTATTTTGTACTATAGTTTATCCTATTTTCACTGATATATTTCACGATGCGATGCAATTCTAGTGTCTTTTCCATCTTAAAATGCAATGAATAGAAAGAGAAGGGGGGTTGCCGGACAACCGCAATTCTGGACGTAAAATGCAACAGAAGAAAAACAATTCTACGAAGCTCAAAATGCAACGTAGATTTTTGGAGAATTATTTCAAAATATATGAAGATTTATGAAGCAAGAATGTGCTAGAGGGGACCCACCACTCACGCCCTGGTGGTGCCCCACTAGGGTGCGCCATATGGCCATATGGGGGCCCTGTGTCCCCTCTCTCGACGTCCTCTGCGTTTAAAATCACATTTGCCCTAGAAAAAATTGTTGGGGAACGTTGCATGGGAAACAAAAATTTTCCTACGCACACATAAGATCTATCCATGGTGATGAGCATCTACGAGAGGGAGAGTGAATCTACATACCCTTGTAGATCGCTAAGCGGAAGCGTTAATAAACGCGGTTGATGTAGTCGAACGTCTTCGCGATCCAAATCGCCGAGCGTCCCGCGATCCAATCACGATCCTTCCGATCTAGTGCCGAACGGACGGCACCTCCGCGTTCAACACACGTACGGCTTGATGACGCCTTCACCTCCTCGATCCAGCGAGCGATGGTGAAGTAGTGGTTGAGTTCCAGCAGCACGACGGCGTGGTGATGGTGGTGAGGAACAATCTCTGCAGGGCTTCGCCAAGCACTACGGAGATTATGACGGAGGAACTAGAGGGCTAGGGTTGCCGGCACACGGCTTGGGAAATCCTGATGTGTCCCGTGTGCTAGCCCTGCCCCTCTATTTATATGTTGAGCCTTGGGGTCTAAACTTGGAGTAAAAGCCTCCTCCGGGTCGGTTTTGCCCGCACAAGGTCGGTTTGGCCCGCAGGGAAAGAGTCCAACTCGGATCCCTGCCGAACCGTGCACAGCCGCGCACAAGCGGTAGTACCGCTTCACACAAGCGGTAGTACCGCTTGGGCGGTAGTACCGCTTCACACAAGCGGTAGTACCGCTCCGGCGGTAGTACCGCTTCACCAAGCGGTAGTACCGCTTACGCGGCAGCAAAACTACTTTTGCACTTTCCAATACCTCGTGGGCTTTATCCCTTTGGCTCATATAAAGTGTTGCTGCACCCGAACACTTCGGTAAACATCCGGAACCCCTTCCGGTGAACTTCGGAACTCTTCCGGAGATCAAAACACTATTATCACATATATCAATCTTTACCTCCGGACTATTCCGGAGATCCTCGTCATGTCAGGGATCTTATCCGAGACTCCGAACAACTTTCGGTCACCAACATAATAACTCAATTATACTAATCGTCACCAAACGTTAAGTGTGTAGACCCTGCGGGTTCGAGAACTATGTAGACATGACCGAGACACCTCTACGGCCAATAACCAATAGCGGGACCTGGATGCCCATATTGGCTCCTACATATTCTACGAAGATCTTTATCGGTCGAACCTCTATGTCAAGGATTCAGTTAATCCCGTATGCTGTTCCCTTTGTTCTTCGGTATGTTACTTGCCCGAGATTCGATCGTCGGTATCACTATACCTAGTTCAATCTCGTTACCGGCAAGTCTCTTTACTCGTTCCGTAATACAAGATCTCGTGGCTAACACTTTAGTCACATTGCTTGCAAGGCTCATTGTGATGTTGTATTACCGAGTGGGCCCTGAGATACCTCTCCGTCATACGGAGTAACAAATCCCAGTCTTGATCCATGCCAACCCAACAGACACCCTCGGAGATACCTGTAGAGCACCTTTATAGTCACCCAGTTACGTTGCGACGTTTGATACACACAAGGTATTCCTCCGGTGTCAGAGAGTTGCATGATCTCATGGTCAAAGGAACAGATACTTGACATGCAGAAAACAATAGCAATAAACTGACACGATCAAATGCTACGTTTACAGTTTGGGTCTTGTCCATCACATCATTCTCCTAATGATGTGATCCCGTTATCAAATGACATCTCATGTCAATGGCTAGGAAACCTTAACCATCTTTGATCAACGAGCTAGTCAACTAGAGGCTTACTAGGGACACAGTGTTGTCTATGTACCCACACATGTATTTGAGTTTCCAATCAATACAATTATAGCATGGATAATAAACGATTATCATGAACAAGGAAATATAATAATAACCAATTTATTATTGCCTCTAGGGCATATTTCCAACAGTCTCCCACTTGCACTAGAGTCAATAATCTAGTTCACATCACTATGTGATTTACATTGTAATGAATCGAACACCCATGCAGTTCTGGTGTTGTTCATGTTTAGCCCTTGGAAGAGGTTTAGTCATCGGATCTGCAACATTTAGATCCGTGTGTACTTTGCAAATATTTATGTCGTCCTCCTTGATGTAATCGCGGATGGAATTGAAACGTCGCTTTATGTGTCTGGTCCTCTTGTGAAATCTTGGTTCCTTGCCTAGAGCAATGGCACCAGTATTATCACAAAACAGAGTCATTGGGTTAAGTGCACTAGGCACTACTCCAAGATCTGTCATGAACTCCTTCATCCAGACACCTTCCTTCGCCGCCTCCGAGGCAGCGATGTACTCCGCTTCGCATGTAGAATCTGCTACCACGCTTTGCTTGGAACTGCACCAGCTAACCGCACCCCCATTAAGAATAAATACGTATCCGGTTTGCGACTTAGAGTCATCCGGATCAGTGTCAAAGCTTGCATCGACGTAACCCTTTACGACGAGCTCTTGATCACCTCCATAAACGAGAAACATGTCCTTAGTCCTTTTCAGGTACTTCAGGATATTCTTGACCGCCGTCCAGTGTTCCATTCCTGGATCACTTTGAAACCTTCCGACCATACTTATGGCAAGGCTGACATCGGGTCTTGTGCACAGCATTGCATACATGATAGAGCCTATGGCCGAAGCATAGGGGATGACACTCATCTTTTCTCTATCTTCTGCAGTCACTGGGCATTGAGTCTTACTCAACTTCACACCTTGCAAAACAGGCAAGAACCCCTTCTTGGACTGATCCATTTTGAACTTCTTCAAAATCTTATCAAGGTATGTGCTTTGTGAAAGTCCTATTAAGCGTCTTGATCTATCTCTATAGATCTTGATGCCTAATATGAAAGCAGCTTCTCCTAGGTCCTTCATTGAAAAACTCTTGTTCAAATATTCCTTTACGCTTTCCAGCATTTCTATATTGTTTCCAATCAGCAATATGTCATCCACATATAATATTAGAAACGCTATAGAGCTCCCACTCACTTTCTTGTAAATACAAGCTTCTCCGTAAACTTGTATAAACTCGAACGCTTTGATCACATCATCAAAACGAAGATTCCAACTCCGAGATGCTTGCACCAGTCCATAAATGGATCGCTGGAGTTTGCAAACTTTGTCAGCATTCTCTGGATCGACAAAACCTTCTGGCTGCATCATATACAACTCTTCCTTAAGGTAACCGTTAAGGAACGCTGTTTTGACATCCATCTGCCAAATTTCATAATCGAAAAAGGCAGCTATTGCTAACATGATTCTGACGGACTTAAGCATCGCTACGGGTGAGAAGGTCTCATCGTAGTCAACTCCTTGAACTTGTGAAAAACCCTTTGCCACAAGTCGAGCTTTATAGACGGTGACATTACCGTCCGCGTCCGTCTTCCTCTTAAAGATCCATTTGTTCTGAATGGCCTTACGCCCTTCAGGTAATACTTCCAAAGTCCATACTTTGTTTTCATACATGGATCCCATCTCGGATTTCATGGCCTCTAACCACTTCTCGGAATCCGGGCCCATCATCGCTTCTCCATAGCTCGTAGGTTCATCGTTGTTTAACAACATGACCTCTAAGACAGGGTTGCCGTACCACTCAGGAGTAGTACGCGTCCTTGTCGACCTACGAGGTTCGATAGCAACTTGATCCAAAGCTTCATGATCATCATCATTAACTTCCTCTTCAGCTAATGTAGGCTCCACAGAAACAACTTTCTGCGCTGCGCTACTCTCAGGTTGAAGTAAAGGTTCAATAACCTCATCAAGTTCTATCTTCCTCCCACTCAATTCTTTCGAGAGAAACTCTTTCTCAAGAAATGTTCCGTTTTTAGCGACAAACATTTTGCCTTCGGATCTGAGATAGAAGGTATACCCAACTGTCTCTTTTGGGTATCCTATGAAGACGCATTTCTCCGCTTTGGGTTCCAGCTTTTCAGGCTGAAGCTTTTTGACATAAGCATCACATCCCCAAACTTTAAGAAACGACAGCTTTGGCTTCTTGCCAAACCAAAGTTCATATGGCGTCGTCTCAACGGATTTCGATGGTGCCCTATTTAAAGTGAATGCAGCTGTCTCTAATGCATAACCCCAAAACGATAGTGGCAAATCGGCAAGAGACATCATAGATCGCACCATATCTAATAAGGTTCGATTACGACGTTCGGACACACCATTACGCTGTGGTGTTCCAGGCGGTGTCAATTGTGAAACAATTCCACACTGTCTTAAGTGACTGCCAAACTCATAACTCAGATATTCTCCTCCTCGATCAGATCGTAGGAATTTAATCTTCTTGTTACGATGATTCTCAACTTCACTCTGAAATTGTTTGAACTTTTCAAATGTTTCAGACTTGTGTTTCATTAAGTAAATATACCCATATCTACTTAAGTCATCAGTGAAGGTGAGAAAGTAACGATAACCACCGCGCGCCTCAATACTCATTGGACCGCACACATCAGTATGTATGATTTCCAATAAGTCACTTGCCCGTTCCATTATTCCAGAGAACGGCGTTTTAGTCATCTTGCCCATGAGGCATGGCTCACATGTGTCAAGTGATTCAAAATCAAGTGACTCCAAAAGTCCATCAGCATGGAGCTTCCTCATGCGTTTTACGCCAATATGACCTAAACGGCAGTGCCACAAGAAAGTGGTATTATCATTATCAATTCTACATCTTTTGGCATCAATGTTATGAACATGTGTATTATTACTATCGAGATTCAATAAGAATAAACCCCTCACATTGGGTGCATGACCATAAAAGATATTACTCATATAAATAGAACAACCATTATTCTCTGATTTAAATGAGTAACCGTCTCGCAATAAACAAGATCCAGATATAATGTTCATGCTTAACGCAGGCACCAAATAACACTTATTTAGGTTCATCACTAATCCCGACGGTAATCGAAGAGCGAGCGTGCCGACGGCGATCACATCAACCTTGGAACCATTTCCCACGCGCATCGTCACTTCGTCCTTTGCCAGCCTCCGTCTATTCCGCAGTTCCTGTTTTGAGTTGCAAATATGAGCAACCGCACCGGTATCAAATACCCAGGCACTACAACGAGAGTTGGTAAGGTACACATCAATAACATGTATATCATATATACCTTGTTTGTTGTTGGCCGCCTTCTTGTCAGCCAAATACTTGGGGCAGTTCCGCTTCCAGTGTCCAGTTCCCTTGCAATGAAAACACTCAGTTTCTGGTTTGGGTCCAGCCTTGGGTTTCTTCACGAGAGGAGCAACTGCTTTGCCACTCTTCTTAGAGTTACCCTTCTTACCCTTGCCATTTTTCTTGAAACTAGTGGTTTTATTGACCATCAACACTTGATGCTCCTTCTGAATTTCAGACTCAGCGACTTTCAGCATCGCAAACAGCTCGGCGACTGACTTGTTCATCCCGTGCATGTTATAGTTCAACACGAAGCTCTTGTAGCTAGGTGGCAATGATTGAAGAACTCTGTCAGTGATAGCCTCTGGCGGAAGGGGCATCCCTAACTCAGCCAGACGGGTGGAGTACCCAGACATTCTGAGCACGTGATCACTGATAGACCTGTTCTCCTCCATCTTGCAAGCATAGAACTTATCGGAGATCTCATATCTCTCGATCCGGGCATTCTTCTGAAAGATAAACTTCAACTCCTGGAACATCTCATATGCTCCATGACGTTCAAAACGTCTTTGAAGTCCCGGTTCTAAGCCATACAACATTGCACATTGAACTATTGAGTAATCATTAGAACGAGCCTGCCAGGCGTTCACAACGTCTAGAGACTCAACTGGAGCGGGTGGATCACCAAGCGGTGCATCAAGGACATAAGCCTTCTGGGAAGC
Organism: Elymus sibiricus; assembly: GCA_039707655.1. Classification (NCBI taxonomy): domain Eukaryota; kingdom Viridiplantae; phylum Streptophyta; class Magnoliopsida; order Poales; family Poaceae; genus Elymus; species Elymus sibiricus. The sequence goes on from CM077675.1 coordinate 137,834,118, forward strand.
CGTAAGGATAATCCTTAGATTACGGGCCCAGTCCACAAAGTTACTTCCATCATCTTTCAACTTAGCTTTCTCTAGGAACGCATTAAAATTCAGGGGTGCTACTGCGCGAGCCATGATCTACAACATAAATACTGCAAAGACAACTTAGACTATTGTTCTTTAGATAATGAGTTTAGTTAATCATATTTAAAAAACTCCCACTCAAATTGACATCCCTCCGATCATTCGAGTGTAACATGATCCAAATCCACCAACTCAAGTCCGATCATCACGTGAGTTGAGGTGGTTTCAATGGTGAACATCTTCATGTTGATCATATCTACTATATGACTCATGTTCGACCTTTCGGTCTCTTGTGTTCCGAGGGCATGTCTGTACATGCTAGGCTCGTCAAGTTTAACCCGAGTGTTCCGCACGTGCAACATGGCTTGCACCCGTTGTATGCGAACGTAGAGTCTATCACACCCGATCATCACGGCGTGTCTCGAAACGACGAACTTTCGCAACGGTGCACACTTGGGGAGAACACAATTTATCTTGAAATTTAAGTGAGGGATCACCTTATAATGCTACCGTCGTCCTAAGCAAAATAAGATGCATAAAAGGATTAACATCACATGCAAATCATAAGTGACATGATATGGCCATGAACTTGTGCTTTTGATCTCCATCTCCAAAGCACCGGCATGATCTCCATCGTCACCGGCATGACACCATGATCTCCATCATCTTGATCTCCATCAACGTGTCGCCATAAGGTTGTCGCGCCGACTGTTGCTTCCACGACTATTGCTAACGTTTAGCGATAAAGTAAAGCATTACATAGCGCTTAATGATTGACACGCAGGTCATACAATAATTAAAGACAACTCTATGGCTCCTGCCAGTTGCCGTACTCATCGACATGCAAGTCGTGATATTCTATACAAAACATGATCATCTCATACATCACATATATCTCATCATGTAATTGGCCATATCACATCACAACATACCCTGCAAAAACAAGTTAGACGTCCTCTAATTGTTGTTGCAAATTTTACGTGGCTGCTACGGGTTTGCAAGAACCGTTCTTACCTACGCAAAACCACAACGTGGTGTAGTGATTGCTTTTTGATCTTCTAAAAGAACCCTCTTCATTGAAATCGATTCAACTAAAGTGAGAGAGACAGACACCCGCTAGCCATCTTTATGCAACGAAGTTACATGTCAGTTGAAGGAACCTGTCTCGCGTAAGTGTACGCGTAATGTCGGTCCGGGCCGCTTCATCTCACAGTACCGCCGAATCAAATATCAACTAGTAACGGCAAGCAATATGTATACATCCACGCCCACAACTCGTTTGTGTTCTACTCGAGATCTCATCTACGCATAGACCTGGCTCATGATGCCACTGTTGGGGAACGTTGCATGGGAAACAAAAATTTTCCTACGCACACATAAGATCTATCCATGGTGATGAGCATCTACGAGAGGGAGAGTGAATCTACATACCCTTGTAGATCGCTAAGCGGAAGCGTTAATAAACGCGGTTGATGTAGTCGAACGTCTTCGCGATCCAAATCGCCGAGCGTCCCGCGATCCAATCACGATCCTTCCGATCTAGTGCCGAACGGACGGCACCTCCGCGTTCAACACACGTACGGCTTGATGACGCCTTCACCTCCTCGATCCAGCGAGCGATGGTGAAGTAGTGGTTGAGTTCCAGCAGCACGACGGCGTGGTGATGGTGGTGAGGAACAATCTCTGCAGGGCTTCGCCAAGCACTACGGAGATTATGACGGAGGAACTAGAGGGCTAGGGTTGCCGGCACACGGCTTGGGAAATCCTGATGTGTCCCGTGTGCTAGCCCTGCCCCTCTATTTATATGTTGAGCCTTGGGGTCTAAACTTGGAGTAAAAGCCTCCTCCGGGTCGGTTTTGCCCGCACAAGGTCGGTTTGGCCCGCAGGGAAAGAGTCCAACTCGGATCCCTGCCGAACCGTGCACAGCCGCGCACAAGCGGTAGTACCGCTTCACACAAGCGGTAGTACCGCTTGGGCGGTAGTACCGCTTCACACAAGCGGTAGTACCGCTCCGGCGGTAGTACCGCTTCACCAAGCGGTAGTACCGCTTACGCGGCAGCAAAACTACTTTTGCACTTTCCAATACCTCGTGGGCTTTATCCCTTTGGCTCATATAAAGTGTTGCTGCACCCGAACACTTCGGTAAACATCCGGAACCCCTTCCGGTGAACTTCGGAACTCTTCCGGAGATCAAAACACTATTATCACATATATCAATCTTTACCTCCGGACTATTCCGGAGATCCTCGTCATGTCAGGGATCTTATCCGAGACTCCGAACAACTTTCGGTCACCAACATAATAACTCAATTATACTAATCGTCACCAAACGTTAAGTGTGTAGACCCTGCGGGTTCGAGAACTATGTAGACATGACCGAGACACCTCTACGGCCAATAACCAATAGCGGGACCTGGATGCCCATATTGGCTCCTACATATTCTACGAAGATCTTTATCGGTCGAACCTCTATGTCAAGGATTCAGTTAATCCCGTATGCTGTTCCCTTTGTTCTTCGGTATGTTACTTGCCCGAGATTCGATCGTCGGTATCACTATACCTAGTTCAATCTCGTTACCGGCAAGTCTCTTTACTCGTTCCGTAATACAAGATCTCGTGGCTAACACTTTAGTCACATTGCTTGCAAGGCTCATTGTGATGTTGTATTACCGAGTGGGCCCTGAGATACCTCTCCGTCATACGGAGTAACAAATCCCAGTCTTGATCCATGCCAACCCAACAGACACCCTCGGAGATACCTGTAGAGCACCTTTATAGTCACCCAGTTACGTTGCGACGTTTGATACACACAAGGTATTCCTCCGGTGTCAGAGAGTTGCATGATCTCATGGTCAAAGGAACAGATACTTGACATGCAGAAAACAATAGCAATAAACTGACACGATCAAATGCTACGTTTACAGTTTGGGTCTTGTCCATCACATCATTCTCCTAATGATGTGATCCCGTTATCAAATGACATCTCATGTCAATGGCTAGGAAACCTTAACCATCTTTGATCAACGAGCTAGTCAACTAGAGGCTTACTAGGGACACAGTGTTGTCTATGTACCCACACATGTATTTGAGTTTCCAATCAATACAATTATAGCATGGATAATAAACGATTATCATGAACAAGGAAATATAATAATAACCAATTTATTATTGCCTCTAGGGCATATTTCCAACAAAAATCATAGAAAATCCTCACACTTTTCACCGCCGTCTGCGAGGCCAAACTTGGGCGCAGCACTTTTGCTCTCCCGTGGAGCAATTTTGCCGGGGAAACTTCACTCCGGAAGGGGCAAATCAAAGCCTTCATCATCACCAACACTCTGTTCATCGTGGGGATCATCATCTTCATCAACATCTTCACCAACACCATCTCAACTAAATACCCTAGCTACTCCTTTGTGTCCAGTCTTTGTATCAGATCTCAGATTGTTCCCTGGAAGTACCTGTATGTGATGATTACATCTTGTAGTTAATGCTTAGGAGAATTATTGGTGAAATATTGTTGAGTTCAGATTGTTCATCGTCTATTTATACCTACTGATCATGATCCATGTGATGTGTTGTGGGTTGTTCCATTTGTTCTCGAGAACATGGGAGAAGTCTTGTTGGTAGTAATCATGTGAAGCTGATTCCCGTTCAGTTTTTTTATGTTAGGTATTTCTATTTTCGTGACCCCGGTTCCTTAGTTGTACTCGGTTTTGCACCAATTTCTTAATGTTCCTCACTTTTCCCCTCCTCTCTCTCTCTCACAGCCTCACAATGCCTAAACATTTGAAGTTATAACAAATGGGAGAAGACCCAATCTTTTGTAGGGCTCATGCCGACTGTCACATCGCATGGCTTCATTAGGATTATGGCCCCTCAGACAAAGAAGTGGTGGAACCTACAAAAAGCCAACAACTGGTTACTTCTTTTCAACTTATTAGCAGTAGCAAGAATTGATCAATAGAGGTAATTCATTATCCTCTTTCAATGGCTCTTGGATGGTGCTTCACTTCACATGAATTATCAAGTCTAGGGTACTTATCATTTTCAAACATCATACATAATACATATAGGCATATTAATACCAACTATCATATGCCAACTAAGCCAAACTCGGATGGTTAGGTTCTTTGTGGTGGAACAAGCCTAACAGGGTTCAAGTCCTAGACTTGACACCGATGCTCGCATTTTTCTGGATTTATTTTAGATTTCCGACGATGTTTTTTTAGTGGGAGGAGACGTTCCTGTTGACTACGGGGGTGCCTTGGTGACTTCGTCAATCTTAAGATGATCTGCCAGCTCAGTCTCTCGAAGGTGCTCATACGGATATAGTGTGCGTGCGTGCGCTCGCTCATGGGATGAGTGTATGTATGTATGTATGTATGTATGTATGTATGTATGTATGTATGTATGTATGTATATATATAAGCGTTTGAGGCTAAACTGTGGTAAAAACCAAATAAATACCAACTATAATATCATACACGCCCATTTATTCTACGCCAGAAGTTCATGAAAATCACACAAACACGCCAACAAGTTTTTAATCCTAATAACAGCGCCACCATTTCAACAGTTATATATATGCAATCATAAATACACTCCTCTCTAGAGCCACATACATATTTCATCACAACATAAGCTCGTAAACACGTTATCTATACAAATTTTCATTTTATGGCCATGAGCGCACAATATCAAATAAATATACTTGAACAAGCATACGTACACTTCCTAGATAAATTCAATCTACAGGCATATAAATAGTCACAGAAAAACCCCACACATATGTCTAATCCATAGCAAATAAATGCTCACAACTTTTCTCTCTAAATCCACTACTACACAATACCAAATACACCAGTAAAACACTCGTGCGTTACTACGAGTTATAATATATACATATAAATGAACCAAACAAATGATTAAGGTCCTCTTCATGGTCAAAGCTCATTTCTTTCTCATACGTTCGGACGTGTTCAGACATCAAATAGACGCCCAACAAGCTCCCAACCATTTGGACAATCGGTGCTCCCCTAAATCCAGACCACATGTGGAGCGGGGGATGTGGTTGTCCGGACTATTCGCCATGTTATCTCCAACACTCTCGCCCAACACAAACAAAACACCACACGACGCACCCTTCCCTTTTTTTTGTCGGGCCCTCCCCTTCCCACTCGGTTTCCCACCGTAGTGGGACATTTTTCGCCGGAGCCCTCTCATTGAAAACCGGATGATGCACATATCACCTTCGTCGTGCGTTCAACGGAGATACTTTTTTCTTCATATTTACAATATAATAGAGTGGGATAAACTAACACATACCATTGACACAAAACAACAAATAACTATAGATATCATTCTCAAAGGTCCCTTCAACTTTGCAAATGCACATTGACGTGGGAGATAAGTGACAACATGAACGTATTCCTGGTCACCAACAAGCTCCACATCCAGCCCACACACACCATTCATTGCTAGAAGGGATACTTGTCGTTCTTCTCTTCCTCGTCATTCCCTACATCTTCTAACCCTAGCCTTTTCGCCAAGTCGTTTCGTTGGTGCTAACCAATACCATGCCAACATCAGTGCGTTCGTCAGTGATGCCTTATCTTCTTCTATCTCCTTCCTCACCAGCTTTAGTTCTCGTTCCCACTTATTTCTTGGAATACTCTTACTTCCTTTTTTGCTTTATTTGCTGGGCCACTCTTTCTTTCTCCAACACCATGGAACACTTGGCCTCTTTAGTTTTATTTCCTTCTTATTCTTGGAACACTCTTCCTTTCTACTATAGCACGAACCATCTGGCCAATGTAGTGTCATGTTGTCCTCGCCCATGAACATTTCGCCTACCGCCAGCGTGTGGACATCCTGTAGAGCATGATCCTCATCCATCTTGGTGAACGTATGGTTGTCCATGTCACGAGCGTACGGTGGTCGTTGTCCATGCTGGCGAACGATACTCGGTCATGTCGTTGAGAGACTATTGACCGTCCTTGCTCACGGGTGCTTTTAAAACGATTCAACGCGATTAACTGGTTGCTTAATTAATTATTTACATAAATAATTAACAACCTACCTGATTCTCTGCATGCCTAATTAACTGCCAACTAAATCAATTAATTACCCACCTAATTAGAAAAAATATCCCCAGTTCTAATTATCTATGGTCATATTTAACTGTCTATCTAATTGATAAATTACATGAATGACTCGGTTTCCAAATTGATTCGATGCGAAAAAAATCCTATTCAGATAAACCCAATTATTGCATATATAAATAAGCTAATTAACTGCATTCATGGTTTGATTCTCAAATTGATTTAGCGCTTTCTAAATTATTTCTGCATGAATGGCTGCTACGAACGACGACTACACACATGTCCCATTCAATACAGATATTACACATTTGACACGCCTCTTGTATTGTTCGATTGAACCTTGTGGTAAAGAAGTTTTTGAAGTGGATTCATTTCTGCAAGGCCTACCGAGTATAGTAGCGCACAATTACTTAACGTATTTCTTAACATTGGATTGGACAAACTTCACTGAGAACGTAGCCTGCCCGACATTCAGCATGACTGACAAGAAATATAATATGACCGCGTGCACGAACGCTTGTATGTGGCGGTCCAACGACCCGCCTTCCGCCATGGCCATCCTCAATGACGTGCTCCACGCCCTAGCATTCTCTAGCATCACGCCGGTGTGAGGCCCGGCCACGACGTCCTTCATGGTGTCACGCATGGCGTCCACTCGTAGGGGCGCATGAGATGTTATTTTTGTTGTATTAGGAGACTCGTGATTGTCAAGTAATAGTAGAGATAATGATAATAAGAAATGACATAATGTGCGAGATTAGCGATTTGTTATTGAGAAATATCTAATTTTTTTGTAAGGTTATCGAGAAAAATCTAATGTCTGTATTTTAGTAAGGTGATCTTATATATATGGTGCGATTTATGAATTCCTTAATTACCTTTTATTACGTGATTACATTGAATCAACATCTGCCAAAGCAAGTACGAAACAAGATCTCCTTCTTTAATGTGATTTGGTTTTTAATGAGAGGGAGAAAAATTCAGTGGGAGAGGACGGTGGGAGGTAAGACAAAAAAAGACTAAAATAAACCGGTGAAGAGAAGCTACCAACTCCCCTCTAGAAGTAGAGGGAGCGTTTGGTTCACATCTGTGTTTGAGGGCATTTTGCATACTTGTCCCAGTTGGGTTTGGTTGAGCTAATGCAGGCTAAATACCAACGTCTGCATGTAGTTTGGTTGCCTGCATTAGGTTCCTTACATGAGGGGAGCAATGCGTTAGCATGCTGTTTGGTTGCATGCGTCGTTGTTGTTAGACAAACAACACGTTGTTTGGTTGCAACCGGCTAAATATGTGATCACCACGTCTCGCTAGTGGTGACCTTACCACACACACACAACATTATCTTCTCCTAGCTAGGAAAAAAATGACAGTTTATCCTAGCTACTAGCAAATGGCAGTACAAATTTTTAAGAGCCAATATGGCTGAATAGTCGAAAGTTTAATGATGCTAATTAGGTGAAAGTTCACCCTCTTCATCTTCCCCCTCCTCTTCCTTTTCCTCTTCCTCTTCTTCTTCTGCCGTTGTTGCTCTTCTTCTTCTTCTTCTTCTTCTCTTGTGCTGTTGCCTCTCCTTCTAATTCTTCTTCTTCTTCGCATCCTGGTCTGACCTCTGTTATCCCACATTGCCTGAGCCCATTCCAACCTTTTGTTATTCCACGCTTCGTTGTCAAACGCCTACACACCATGGCCGAAGTTGATCACCTCATCGGGAGTCACATCTTCCTCCTCCGGCACAAATTCATTAGTTCCCCATTGCAGGATCCAGTTATGAATGATGCAACATGCAAGAACAAGCTTGACCTGGGTAGGGTAAGTGTGGAATGGCTTCTGATCCAGGATCTTAAACATGTTCCTCAGATCTCCAAATGACCTTTCAACGGTTACTCTAAGGCCGGAGTGCCTGAGATTGAATAAATCTTGTGGAGTCCTAGGATAGTTCCTACCAGAGAACTCGTTCAAATGGTGCCTGATTTTCCTGAAGGGTGGAAGAACACCTGGCCGACAAGCATATCGAGCATCTCCTAGGTAGAACTTGCCACCTGGGATGTTGATGCCATCAGGTCTACACATGTTGTCACTGAGAATGTTAGCATCATGTGTCGGGCCTTCCCAATGAGCCAAGACATGTGTAAACTTCAAATAAAAGTCAACAGCAGAAGCACATTCTGGCTTGTGTAGTGCTTTCTCACTCTATATGTTGCAGCTTGTGACCTCGACACTCTGGCAGTGACATGAGTACCATCTATTGGGCCAATGCGATCCTTGAATGGCATTACAAGATGGTGTCATGGCTATAACAGAACAAGAACATCATATGAAGGCATTAACAACACACTGTCAGTGCTCACTTTGAAGTATGGTTACCTTCTTGGGCTAGTGCGAAACTTGGTAGGAGTCCGACCGCTTGGTGACACGATCATCTCTCCTATGAGTTCCCCAATAGCATACAACACTTGCTTGAAGTACCTCGAGATGGTCTCCGTTGACTTCCTGAAGGTGTTGTGTACAACCCTGAAACCTTGGTTACGACCAACACCATGGAGGAACATGGCTACTTGCTCTCCCACATTGGTGTGGATGCTATCTTCTAGCACCCCCCTGTCCCTGAACGTTTGCACAAGCCTGGCGAAAGGAGCTCTTTTCATGCGAAGCATCCATAAAGCCTCTGTGCCGTTGCAATTATAGATGTAGTTTAGATTCACCATCCTCTCCTTATCCCGGAGTAACATCGGACCATACCGAATTTGAGGTCTCCCATTCTGACGAACAACTCTCTTATGGACCAACATGATCCACGACTGAACCACAACTATGAGATGTTGCCTGAACTAGAAGCCTCGTCCGTTCATCAACAACCTAAGCGGCATCCATGATGCAGTCAGCGATGGCGCTATCGACCCTAAACGGTCCTAACAGAGGAGGGAAGGGGGTAGCTTACCAGCTTCGGGGCCGGGGGAGACATGACGGAGACGAGGATGGCCGGACGGAGTCAAAGAAGAAGGGGAGAAGCAACCGCTACCGTTGGGGAATGCTGCTGCCGTCACCGCCGTCGCGGCTGTAGTTCTGAGTCGTTGCCGCTACCGGTGCCAATAACAGAGGATTGCTTGTCCTAGAGCTAGGGATGAGCGAGTAAATGGGGTGGTGAGGGTATATTTCGCGCCATCCCGCCTCGCCGATTTCCCCCTCTCACTATCTCCGACTGATTACCCCATGCACCGCACCCTACGCCGCATTCTTCTTTTGCGCTCGACTTAGCCTGGCTCGCAAAAACGGACGATTCAAATGTTTCCAGCGAGCCAGGCTCTGGGGGTGCTTTAAGTTTCGTGTCGATGCGAGCCAGGCCTCCTTGCACGCAACCAAACAACACATTTTCATCCCGCCAGGGCCTGGTTGGGCTGTATGCAACTTACCAAACGCGCCCAGAGATTGCCACACCAACTATATATTTCTTCTCAACTAAGTCTTGCTCAATTAATCACCAAACAAATTAGGAAAGAATTAATCTTAGGATTCCACCAACTACCAAAAAATACATGTAAAGTAGCAAGTTTTGACCAAGATTAATTAGGGAATGGAGGGAGAATACCAACCAACTTGGGATGGCTCGGATCCACAAAATTTGGGGGTTAAATGAGAAGATTTGAGGAGGATTTGGTGAAGAGGGGAGAGAGGGTTCCACCTGTTCGTCTTGGACGCGATTGGGAAGACGAACCCGTGGTGACTGTGAGTGGGCTGGGTCCCACCGACAACCCCACGCCCACCCAACCATTTAGGGAGACAACGCCTGGGCTGTGGCGTTTCTAGCAACGCCCCTGTAACAGCCCGAGACCGACGCTCCAGAAGATTCCCGCTGTTTTCCATTCTCATCGTGTGATTCGTTTGTTTGTCGCATTCAGCATCGCATCATTCACATCATCTGCATAGCATCGGCAACTCCGTTGCCATCATTTTTCAAAAACCGCATCCGTTCATAGTCGCCGGTTCTCTCCGTTCTTGTCGTTGACCGTTTTGAGACCAACCACACACGCACGCGCCCGCGGCATCGATAAAAATATCGTTTTTAAAGTGCATGAAAAATATTCTCGAATTGGGTCGAAACTTGGCGTGCGGTCTTGTTTTGTTGTAGGTAGACCGCCTGCCAAATTTCGTCGCAATCAGAGGTCGTTTCTTACCCGAACGGTCGACCGTAGCGGCACCGTCATCGGTTTATTTATCGAACGTTTTCAGTGTTTAAAAACTTCGTGCCGGGCCGCAAACCTTCCTCTCTTCTTGGCCCACAACACATCTCCACAACCCACTAGCCCAACCTAGCTTGCCCCTTCGTTCGTGGCCATCGAATCACGATCGGACGGACGAGATCCAACCCACCGTAGTCCCATCCCTATAGATAAACCCCCTAGTGCATTTGGTCAAGCTAAACCTAATCCCTAAAAATCCTCCACCTTGTCTCAACCCGCCGCCGCCAGCCTCTCCTACCTCGGGACCCCCCTTCTCGTTTTCCTCCTCCACCCAATCCCACCAGTCCACCGATCCATCCAACCAGCTCCTCCCTTGTCTCCTGGACGCATCCGGCCGCCGTAGCTGCCTTCATCCGCGCCTGCAGCAGCCTCGCTCTGGATCGAGAGGAGCTCGACCCTGAGCCGCCCGAGCGCCTCATGTCCGTGTGCTCCTCCCATGGACCAGCCGCTCTTGCCGTCGGCGACCAACCCCTGCAGATGAGCTCCACCGACGCCCCCTGTCCTCTCTCTTTTTCTTCTGTCTCTCTCTCTCTCTCACTCCTGACCTCTCTTTCTTCTCATGGTCCAAAAGCAGCAGGAACCAGCGCACCTCGAGCTTCCTCCTGTGCGCCAGCGCACCTCAGCCACGCAGCCAGCCGCGACTCCTCTGCTTTGACCCGGTGTTGCTCCGGCAAGCCGCTGGCGACCGAAGCCCAGGCCAGTGCCATGCCCCTGTCCTCTCTCTCTCTCTTCTTCCCTTCTCTTATTTCTTTTCCTCTCTGAATTCTCTCTTCGTCATGCTTTCTTCAGGCAACAGCAAACCCATGGATGTCAACTCCTGCAGCCTTCCGGCCGTGCCGTCTCAAGCCGGACCTCGCCGGTGAGACCCCTCCGCCGCGCGTCCCCGTTTTCTCCCTCTTCCCTTCCCTGCTCTCCCTCATATCTCTCCCTGTTAAGTGCACAGGAAGTGCTCTGCCGCTGCTGCTGTTTTGTGTTGGAGCACCGGCGCCCCGGATATTTTCAGGTTGGGCGAGCCCTCGATCAGATCCGATCGCCCTCGCCCCATCCAGCCCCGTCGCCCTGTTGCCGCTGCCATTCCCAGCCCCGCCATGGCCGTCGGCCTCTTGTTTCCCCGCAGTGAGCTCTTCCCGCATAGCTGAAACTCTGTTCTTTTCTAGATCCGTCAGGCATATAAGGTTATGTAGATTTCCCATGATGTTTTGGTCACGATTAGATGCAGTAGCTGGAGTGGTTAGTGCCACCTCCTTTTACCCAGGAGGTCCTGGGTTCGACTCCTCGCGGTTGCATAGTTGTATGCATTTTTTTGCCTCTCTAGCGCATCAGCTTTCTTCTAAGTTTTATATATGTTTTAGTCTATATGTTGTCACAAGCACATATCCAGCCTAGCTGGCTAGCGCAGCCACACCATATGCATGGGGTCCTGGGTTCAATTCCCAGCCGCCCCAATTTTTGCCATGTCTACCTGTTATTTTTTCACACACACACTCAGTCGAATTGGTCCAGAGCTGTTTACTCGGCTCGTATGTTTTTTTTCCTATCCACTGCAATTTAGCATTCAGTGCATTGCACACTTTCAAAACCCATGATTTTAACATACTCATAGCTAAATAACCATGCATCGGATGAAAAATGTTTTATATATGTAAGATGACTAGAATTTCGCGTAGATTAATAATATCCAACTTTCACCCATATTTAAAATGTTTAACTTGCTGTTTATATTAAATTGCATAGATGCCTTGCTAAAATGATTTATTTCATAACTAATTAACCGTAGCTCCGATAAAAATGTTTCACATATGTAACTTGACTAGAAAAACATGTAGAATCTCATGGCACGCTTTATTTTGCTGTTTAATAAACATAAAATATGCTTAGGACAGATCTGGACCAAATTAATAATTTGCATGTGGGGTCATTTGGAAATGCTATATGTTGCTTCCGGCCTCATTTAAAATGCCTAGCTGAAGTAGTTGTTCATGCTTCACCTCTTGCCATTATAAACAACATTTAAAAAGATTGTTTAGTTAAACAACATTAACCGCATTTCTCGTAACATGGAGAGTTATTATTTAGTTGTATGTATGTTCTCCCTTTCCATTTAAAATTGCTTAATTCCATCTTCACCTTATGCCATGACCACCCATGTTAAACAACATTTAATATTGTCGTGTACCTAAACGAGAGTGAACTAAATATTCGAATGTGGAGTTTCGTCAATATGCAACTCGTTGCATATTGAGCCTCACTTAATGTGTAGAAGTTGATTGTTGTGCTTGCCATGTCATGCATAACATGCATCATATTTGAAGTGCATCATGTCTTGCATATGTTGTGGTGTATCGTGTGTTGATTGTTGTTCCGGATTGCTTCTTCTCGATAGAGTTCCGAAAGCGTTCGGAGTGTGAGGATTCGTTCGACTACGCCCTGTTCGTCTACTTCATGGATCACCTGCTTCACGGATTCATTCTTCTTCCAAGCGGGATCTCAGGCAAGATGATCATTTCTCTGGATACCATTACTATCATTGCCATGCTAGATGTCTCGTTTCTATCGTTGTCTCGCTACCTACCACCTGTATGTCAAGCCTCCCAAATTGCCATGAAAAGCCTCTAAGCCCTCCACATCTCAGCAAACATTGTTTGGCTATGTTACTGCTTTCTCAGCCCTTCTTATAGCGTTGCTAGTTGCAGGTGCAATTGTTTTCCATGTGCCAACATGGATATTTTGTTATATCACAATATTATTGCTATTTAATTTAATGCACATATATACTTGGTAAAGGGTGGAAGGCTTGGCCTTTTGCTCGGTGTTTTGTTCCACTCTTGCCGCCCCTAGTTACTTGTGTACCGGTGTTATGTTCCATAATTGAGCGCTCCTAACATGCTCGGGGTTGTTATGGGGACCCCCTTGATTTTCGTTTTAGGATAAAACTTGTCTGGTAAGGCCCAACTTTGGTACTACATTTGCCCAACATAATAATACTGATAATTAATTTGACGCATAGGGAGTTAGCGCTACCCGAGGTTCGTTATCCAACCTAATACAGGGGGCCAGTGCTGCTGGTGCTGGTCCAAACTAGAGCACCGTGCGGGGCCAACCCGGGGCAACTCGGGAGATGTCTATCAGGCCACCGTACGCTTAGCTTATCCGTCGTGTCCTGAGAACGAGATACGCGGCTCCTATCGGGTACGTCGACACGTCGGGCGGCCTTGCTGGATTTGTTTTACCTTTCTCGAACGTCTTGTGCGAGGAATTCCGAGAATACTTCGGGTTATCTCGAGGTTGCGGTTTTCCAGTGGAATTGCCTAGGAAGATCATGAGATTCGTGGTCGAGGTTATTCCCGCTGCGTGTGGTTAGTTTGTGATGGATGAGTTGGAGCACCCCTGCAGGGTTAAATCTTTCGGAAAGTCGTGCCCGCGGTTACGTGGCAACTTGGAAACTTTGTTTAATACCCGGTCGTAGCAAACTTGAAGTAAACTCAAATAAAATACACCAACCGTGTGCGTAATCGTGACTGTCTCTTCTCGTGATTTCTGAACCGAGAGAGAACACGGTGGGGTTATGTTTGACCGTAAGTAGGTGTTCAGGATCTCTTAGAGATCATTGCTAGTTCATGACCGTTTATTTGACAATCATCCCCCTTTATTCTTGTACTCGTAAGTTAGCCACTCAAATATATGCTTAGTGCTTGCTGCAGCCTCACCACTTAACCATACCTCACCCATTAAGCTTTAATAGTCTTGATACCCTTGGAAATGAGATTGCTGAGTCCCCGTGGCTCACAGATTACTACAACAACAGTTGCAGGTACAGGTAATGCGATGATTTGACGTGAGCGCGATGCTTGTTGATTTGGAGTTCTTCTTCTTCTTCATCGATCTAGGATGGGTTCCAGGCGGCAGCCTGGGATAGCAAGGATAGATGTCATTTTATCGTTTGTTTTCGTCCGTAGTCGGACCCTGCTCTTCTATATGATGTTTGGACATGTTGTTGTATTGATGTGATATTGATGTAGCTTGTGGCGAGTGTAAGCCAATTCCATATACTCATCTCTTCTTTACATGTACTTGTAATGATATCCATTCTTGCGAAACGACGAGATGCGCTTCTATCCCTGTCGAGGCCCTCGTGCCAAAATAAGGATAGGATCGCATCTTGGGCGTGACAGCCCCCCCCCCCCCCCCCCGGTTCGACGGTTTTGCCAGTCACGTGGACGGCCAACGTTGACTCGGCCAGGTGGTGGGCCAGGACAACAACGCCGCCCGTTTCGGTGTTTCCATGCTGGGGAACAACGCGGTCGTTGTTCAAAAGGATCAGATCGTGCTAAAAATTTCGAAAGAGCTCATTTCGTGTTAAAATTTTCTAACAAGATCGAAACAATGATTTTGTCCGGTAGGTATTCATCACCTGTTGGAGAACATCTTCCATGTGATCTTATTATTTTCTCTGAGCTCCCGTCCGGTAATCCTTGACCTATACCTGGGCATTTGTCGAGCCGGACCAGATCGAAAAAAAACCCGGTCCTGAAAACCCAGGCATGAGCCCGGTCCGACCGTCGAGCCTAATAAATCGGGCCCAAGCCCGGCCTGAGCCTGAAAACGCCCGATGTGACTCGGTCGGCCCGGCCCGACTGCAGCTAAAATCATATTTTTTACAAGTCCAAGCTCGGCCCGACCCAACCGTCGGACTCAATTTCCAGGCCCGATTCCGACCGTTCGGACCGGACTACCCATGGCCAGGTCTACCTTGACCGAACTCCCGCGGACAAAGGCTGCGCACCAGAGCTGGCCAAACGGGCCGTGCTAATCGGGCCGGCCCAAAAGCACGCAGGCCCGGCACGCTACGGGCACGTCCCCGGCACGAATTAAACGGGCCGTGCTAGGCACGCAGCCCGCCTCGGGCCGTGCCTGGGCACGCGGGCCGGCACAGCACGGCCTGTTTAGTTTTTTTTATGTATTTTCTTATTTATTTTAATATATATATATATCTTAAATACAGCCCACTAGGCCTAAAAAGAAGCCCATCAGGCTAAAAATAGGAAGCCCAACGTGCTAAACGGTAGCAAACATGCCGTGCTTGGGCCTAGAGGCGCAGCACGCGGGCCGGCACGGCACGGCCCGATTGCTGAACGTGCCCTCACGGGCCGTGCCGTGCCAGGCCCGTTTAGCACGGGCCGTGCCCGTGCCGGGCGGGCCGCCCGTTTGGCCAGGTTTGCTGCGCACCAACCCGAAAAGTGAGGACGAGCCTGGGAGGGAAAACATCGAGCAAAGGCGGGGAGGAGGGACAGGACAGCGCCGAGAAGGGAAAATTTCAAAAATTTCCGGGGCCTGGCGCCATCCGACACCAGCCGCTCCCGCCCTTCTTCCGCGGCGCGGCGCCATAATCCGAGATCTGGCCCTCCTTCAGCCCCCCAAATTCATCACATCAAACACCTCTCGTCTCTCCCGGGGCGCGCACCCGAGCTTCCTCCTCGCTTCGCACCCCACCTCTCCTAAGTCCTAACCCTTCCTCGAGCGCGTCTCCATGGCAAAGAAAGGCGCCGGCGGCGAGGAGGGCGTGGTCGTGCCGGCGCAGGCGGAGGAGGCCAAGCAGGGGCCTCCCCGGAAGCGCAACCCGTGCCCCGGGATCCGCTGCGTCGGCGGCCGGATCTATGACCCGGAGAACGGGAAGACCTGCCACCAGGTGAGCGCCCGCCGTCGCGCGCCTCCTCCGTCCTTCTGGATCTGTCGGTGCCGGATTTGATTGATCTTTCTCTGTTATTGTTTTCGTCACGCGCTCGCAGTGTCGTCAGAAGACGATGGACTTCTCGGTGGCTTGCACGCAGCCCCGGAAGAAGGGGCTTTGTCCGATCCTCTTCTGCCACAAGTGCCTGCTCAACAGGTGAAAGAATTTCCTCTGTCACAGTTTCAAGCCGCCATCGTCTCCCTGGTCGAGCAAACTGACCATCGTGGGGCCTCTTGGGTCTGATCTGGTTTGCCTCTTCATGGCTTGTTTAGGTATGGTGAGAAGGCTGAGGATATGACCAAGGAGGCGAGCTGGACCTGCCCCAAATGCAGGGGCATCTGCAACTGCAGCTTCTGCAGGTCAGCCAACGAAGCCGATGCACGGTCATAATGGGATTTCTCGTGTATTTCTTTCTTAGCTTGGTTTTGTTGGACAGGAAGAAGAAAGGGGAGACGCCTACAGGAATACTGGCCCATGCTGCCAAGGCGTCAGGGCACTCATCCGTCCATGAATTGCTGATAAAGGGATCCGACATGGTGGCTGCTGCACAGACGCTGTCCTCACTCCCTAAGAAGATGAAGAAGGTACACTTTTTTGCTTGGTAACTCTCTGATGTATAATGTAATTGTTCATCTGTTTTGCTGGCCCCTTTGTTAGGAACACAAGGAGGGCAACTTGAAGAGGGCGCTAGGGACAGATGATGCTACCGGTGGATTGTTCGCTGAAGGGGATGAGAATATTAAGACTGATCTCAATGCGCTTCCATCAGTTCCTACCAACAAGAAGCAGAAGAAGATCAAGAAGGTACATTTTTGCTTGGTAATTCTCCATTGCATAATGTAGTTCATTATTGCTGATCTGTTTTGCCGGCCCCTTCATTAGGAACACAAGGAGGCGCTAGGGACAGATGCTACTGATGGATTGTTGGTTAAAGGGGATGAGAATGTAAGGACTGATCTCAATGCATTCCCTTCAGTTCCTACCAACAAGGAGATGAAGAAGATCAAGAAGGTGGTACATTTTTTGCTTGGTAATTTTCTGTTGTATAATGTAATTGTTCATTATTACTGATCTGTTTTGCTGGCCCCTTTGTTAGGAACGCAAGAAGGGCAACATAAAGAAGGCCCTAGGGACAGATGATGGTACTGATGGATTGTTGGCTGAAGGTGCTGAGAATATAGGGACTGATCTCAATGCATTCCCTTCAGTTCCTACCAACAAGGAGATGAAGAAGATCAAGAAGGTGGTACATTTTTTGCTTGCTAATTCTCTGTTGTATAATGTAATAGTTCATTATTACTGATCTCTTTTGCTGGCCCCTTTGTTAGGAACGCAAGAAGGGCAACATAAAGAAGGCCCTAGGGACAGATGATGGTACTGATGGATTGTTGGCTGAAGGGGCTGAGAATATAGGGACTGATCTCAATGCATTTCCTTCAGTTCCTATCAACAAGAAGCTGAAGAAGGGCAACCGCAAGGTCAATAGCATGACTGCTGATGGGAAGTGCCCTGTTGAAATTAATGGCGAACTTCACATCACGGATGAGAGCACTGATGTCCTAAAGACCAAAATTGAGTTACCCATAGGTGCTCCAGTCACTGACATCGTAGGGGCTGAGCTGGAGGTTGATGATGTTGGGTCTGCAATTCAGTTTTATGAATTCTGCCGCACATTTGCAGAGGTACTCATGTCAAGACAATCTTTCAGCTTTTACTTTCTTCTTCTGTTGTTTGCAATACATGTGCTATTAGCTCTCGTATGGACTAAAGAAAATATTCTTGTGCTGCATTTCTTTTTATGTTGATGCAAGGCTTGTCATCTGTCAAAAGAAAGTATTATGCCTGCAGAACAGAAAAAGGAGTTGTTGCATTGTGTAATTGTTGTTTCAGCCTTTCAGGCCAATGTTAGAACTAAATCAAATTGATGTCAGCAGCCTCTCCTTTTATTTGTTACATTATCCTATGTTTATTCTGTTGTAGAGCAGTCAGCCATGCCATGAGGCTTTAGTGCACATATTTAATCAAATGCAAATAGTATTTTTAAGTTATATAAATTCATAGTTGTTGAGAATGAGAGTGGCAGCCATGGTGAAATACTGACACGTGATAATGGTGACACTGTTTTGAGAGGATCCAAATAAGTTCTTGTCTAAATTTCAAAGATATTTATTTGCTCATGCAGACTATTGCATTTTAAGACTATATTGGTGATCAGGATGTATGTGTATGATAGTGCATCTATCTCTGATGATCTGCATGCGTGATTTGACCAACCACCAGAAAAGTGCAATAGTATTTGTCTTAAATCTCAGATTCATCCTATATCATCATGGATCATTTTATACACTGGATTATACCCTGCATGCTGCTGCGGGAGTTGGTTGCAATATATTTAAATAAGATTTGGTTGTGTGTAGCGTGAATATTTGGTTAAATTGTAAGATTTTAGAAGGCACAGTCATAGTATATTATATTGAATTGCTTATTTTTCTTAGAACAGCCTTTTGTCTTCATAAGTTGGTCTTAAAAATGGGTTCTTGTTTCCATCGTTTAACATGTTAATATGGCACCTTGTGGCTGTTGGAACATAATTTGTTTTGTAAATGGAATAATGTTGCAAATGATTTTTTTGCGCAGGTGCTTAAAATAAGAAAGGGTCAGCCAGAAAAAGTTCTTCAAGTCATCACTGGAGGAGTCCGTATCGGGCGAGAGGTGCCTTCAGTTGTTGCTGACCTTCACATTAGTTTGTTGTCTGCCATCCAAGAAGACAGAGAAGAGAAGTACATACATTCTCAATTGACATTTCTTTGTTGTTGTGTTTAAGCAGATTATTAAATGACTAAATGAGGTTATTTTGTTCATAGCCCTTCGGACTATTCAAGGAATGGAGATGCTTGGATAATTGATACTGGCAAATATATTAGTGAATCCACAGTTATCTCGGAGGAACTGCCTCTTGATTGTTTAAGTCAAGGGGTATTAGGATATAAAAAACTGAGCCCTTCTTTAAAGCTGCATGTGCTGAATTTTCTTTGTGATGAGGCCCTTTCTACTACGTACGTACTGCCTACTGTATTTTTTGTAGTAGAGTTCACTTCACTATTTATGTTCATATTAATAATATTTGTTTTTGTTCAGAACATTAAAGAACTGGATTGTCAAACAACATGAAAGTGCAACTGAGAGAAAGATTGCTGCAAGGGAAAAATTCCGTGCTGTCAAGGAAAAGGCAAGAGAGCTTGGGCAACCTTTTTAATGTGTGTCTAGTCACTTGGATTCACAGTAATAAACAACCACTTTCCTCTGGTTTTATAGGAAAAGGAGCTTAAAGAAAGACTAACGGTTAAGATGTCTAAACCAAGGTTTTTGAGAAATGGAGCAGAAATTAATAGTCTTGTTTCTCAAATTAAGGAGGCATATGAAGACAAGAAGACAGTATTAGATGGTCTGAACATTATGAATTCATATATCTACATTTTTATTATCTTTCTGCACCCCATTAGTTCTCCGTATGCTTGATGTTTTGCAGTTTGTTTATTATATCTTTTTGTATTGTACTTGGTTTAGCTTTCTGCACTTTCAAGATTTAACTTGAGGTTCAAGAAATGTCACACAGTTCATTTATACCCCTGTATATGTCAATTCACTTTCAGTTTTGTTAATTGAGTGTTAAGCCCGTGTATATTCTCATTGTGGTACTAATAGTTTCCTGCAGCTCAAAAGAACATTAAACATGTATGCAGTTGCTAAGTTTCTTAGTTGTATGTAGCCATGTGCCTTTTTCTGAATGTGAAGTAACTAAGAACGTTCTCAGCCTTCAGTTCCATTCCAAACATAACACCGTTTAAAAAATCTTATTCTGTAATGTATAAGGCACTGAGCTCTGTGAACTAATTATCTTTTGTTACCTCTCAATTGTGGCAATATCAGAGGAGAAGCTGGGAGGTCTAGTTAGGAAAAAGCCTGTCAGGATAGATGAAGGGGTCGCATACTGGAAGTTGGATGGTTATTGTGATAAGACAGCAATAATGCGCCAAGGTTTGTCCGAAGTTATTATGCAATACCCTTTCATGTTGCTCATTTATATTATTGTAGTTAGTGACTACTAATATCATATTTGTATCAGAGTTTGACGCAACAGAGAACACTGACAAGTGGTTTATGTTCACTGAGGAAGAAGAAAAAGTAATCAAAGATCATGTAGCCCCAAGGTAAGGAGTTTACCTTATATTTAGAAGTTATTCTTCCTTTACGAAGATAGTGTACTTGTTTAAAAACTATCAGTTCACTAAAGTTTAGATCCCCAAATTTTAATTGTTGTATGGTGCTATGGTGATTTGACAACTCGACTAGCAATGTAACCAAAGTATAATCCTGAGTTTCTCTTGGTCTCCACTCTCCACTTACCAGTACATGTCTTGCTGAGATTATTCACATCTAACTTGGGTCCTGTTGTAACTGGTAGGTCCCAGTTTAAGCGCAAAAAGCATACCTTGGCTGGGCATAATGCTCTACCGATCTCAAGCTACATGAAAACTCAGACTCCAGTTTCAGCTGTTTGAAGGTATTTATTTGATCCTTTTGCTGTTCATTTTTCTCAGACCCAATGACATGCCACATTTCCATACAACCAAGACCGAAATGTGTTGTGTAATGAGAGCGAATTTTTAGAACATGCGAACCAATTTTGAAAACTTAGAGAAAATTGTTTTTGGAAGCTGTGAAAAATCACGAGACAACAAACCATGCAAGTAGACTGGATAGAAAGTTGTCCTTGTGAATGCCTACCCAATACCTACATGCATGGGGTTTGTTGTAATTTTTCATATGTCAGCAGTTAAAGAGTGGTGATTTTTGCTAAGTTTGGAAAAGTGGCTGATGGCGTGTTGTTGAATGTTTTGTTTTGGCAGGTGTATGCCCTATGCTAGCTGAGTACTGGCGCGTCGCGGAGGATCTAAGTGGCTGAGCTTTGCTGTAGGGAAGTTACACAGTCACAGCATTCTATTCCTAGGGCTATGAAGAGCCAACAACTATCTGAAGATGCAGTCACAGCATTCTATTCCTAGGGCTATGATATGTTTTGCCCGGATGGAAACTCTGGAAGTTATTCCCTCTGTAAACATTTTATAAGATGTTTTAGGTCACTAAGTATTATTTTTACAGCGCAATTGTTCTGTAGATGCTATTACTAGTCTAAGGACGGCTTTTATGAAACATCCATTGCATTGGGCTGAACCATCATCATTTGATATTGTCACTATGGTTGTACAATCAATCGTCCTGTAGCATGCATGTGCCAGCAAATTGACTTCCGTGTACTGTATCTGGTGATCATGTTATTCTGCTCTGGATGAGATCCTGTAGCATGACTTCCGTGTACTGTACTGTATCCGGACAGGAAGAGAAACAAAATGAGACTACTCTTGTGACATCAATTACACAAATAAGTTGCACTGGCGAGCCCCCAGTACTTGGCCTCGTGACCTGAGTTAGCTGTGTTTCTTGAATGACTTGCTCGCTTTTACCATCCAGATGGCGTTTTGAAACATATAGGATACAACCAGCAAACCTTTAGGACCGCGGTTACTTATTCCCCCTACGTCTGTGTTTTTAGAATACCGTGAATCACAGAAGCCCTAACAGGAAACTTTTCTGATCGCAATAGCTAAGGTCGACATGGAAAAGAGGAAAACAAAGCAAAGTTAAGAACTATCTGTATTTCCAGCATTTCAGCATCCATCTTTGACTAGACAAACATTGTTTTCAATCAGTAATTTGCTCTTCTCCATTCCAAAAGAAGTGTGGTGGTTTCAGCTCAAATTTTAAACTAAAACAATGACACTTCTTTCAGAACGGAGGGTGTAGTGTTAATCAGTAGTAGATAGTATGGTTAGTTCTGCTGTAACTTGTAAACCCCCCCCCCCCCCCCCCCCCCCCCCCCCCCGCCGCGAATTAACCGCTGTATTTTTGTAACAGTATGACATACTGGTCTGACGGTAGGTGTGTTTACATGTGTGTCAGATTATGATAATCCTTTTTGCAAAATATATATACTATTATGAGTTTGTCTAATCAGTTTTTATATTTTGATTCACCATTTTGTTAACTAAACTTATTTATGCCTATGTTTTCGCATAAAGTTACAAAATAAGTTCGGCACAAGTAATTTCAACGACCGTAAATTGTGCCTAGAAACTACTCCATCCGTTCACAAATGTAAGACGTTCTATCTTTTTTCTGAATCGGATGTATATAAACACGTTTTAGTGTGTTTGTTCACTCATTTCAATCCACGTGTAACCCAAACGGAAGTATCTAAAAGATTTTATATTTGTTTTTTTAGAAAAGGAGGATTACCTCCGGCCTCTGCATCAGCATGATGCATACGGCCACTTTATTAATAATAAATATCAAATAGTCTGAAGTCTCGAACAGGCTCTGAAGGAGCAACCAAAACACAGTTCATAAAAAAACAAAAGATGCCACAACCGACGAAAATAGGCCTAGATGCTTAACCATCTATCCTATTACTGGACCGCCATCCAAACCGGTTGAATATATCCCGCGCTACCATCTCCCATCGGGTAGACCCAGTAACCAAAGGCTCCCTGGTTTCCGCAGGAGTGAGTAACGACCACGTACGGATGAACGCTGATGCCCTGTGGAGTACCTGCAAAAAGTTTATATGTATTTGTCTATTAAAAACCATGTCATTCCCGCAGTTCCAAATTGCCCAGAGAAGTGCACACACTCCTATACGAATATGTCTAGCGGTATTTATGTCGACTCCATTTAGCCACGTACCAAACAACGTGTCAATGCTTTCTGGAGGCATGATATTAAAAGTAATGCGCACCGTTTGCCATAAAAGTTTTGCTAGCGGACAATGGAGAAAAAGGTGTTTGATGGTTTCCTCATGATCACAGAAGGTACATCGTGTACTTCATGTCCAATTGCGCTTTGCCAAATTATCTTTAGTGAGAATCACCTTCTTGTGCACAAACCACATGAAGACTTTGATTCTCAATGGAACCGTGACCTTCCAAATATGGATCGACTTGGGGATAACAGTTGTATCAATAAGGTTGAGATACATTGATTTAACTGAAAAGATACCGGTGGAGGTTAGTTTCCACTGAAGCCTATCGGGCTCCTCCGATAACTGAACATCCATGAGTCTTCTGACTAAGTGCAACCACTCCTCCCAACGATGCCCTATCAGAGCTCTTCGAAATTGGATATTTAGAGGAATTGACTGTAATATTGTGGCAACGTACGCATCCTTACGTTGCACAATATTATATAGAGCTGGATACTGTATGGCTAAGGGTGTCTCCCCCAACCACGTATCCTCCCAAAATCTCGTTGACCCACCGTCTCCAATAATGAATTTAGTTCTATGGAAAAATTGTGCCTTCATTTTCATCAAACCTTTACAGAAGGGAGAATCAGTGGGTCTAACTGTGACCTGGGCTAAGGTTTTAGAATGCAGGTACTTATTACGCAAAATTTGTAACCACATACCTTCTATCTCCACATATAGTCTGAATAGCCACTTACTAAGCAAACATCTGTTCTTAACCTCTAAATTCTCAATCCCCAGACCTCCCTGGTCCTTGGGTCTACATATAATATCCGATCTAGCTAGTCTATATTCCTTCTTAACTTCATCACTCTGCCAAAAGAAACGGGATCGATAGAAGTCCAATCTTTTGCATACCCCTACCGGTACCTCAAAGAAGGATAGAAGGAACATAGGCATACTCGTGAGGACCGAGTTAATCAATATTAGTCGTCCTCCATAAGACAGAAGCTTGCCCTTCCAGCAGCTTAGTTTTTTCTCAAAACGATCCTCAATACACTTCCACTCTCTGTTTGATAACTTACGATGGTGAATGGGAATGCCCAAATAACTGAACGGTAGGCATCCCAACTCACATCCGAACAGCTGTTTATAGTTTTCTTGTTCTTCTTTGGCTTTCCCAAAGCAAAACAACTCACTCTTGTGAAAGTTGATTTTTAAACCCGACAACTGTTCGAATAAGCAAAGGATCAGTTTCATGTTTCTTGCTTTCGCTAAATCATGTTCCATAAATAGAATAGTATCATCAGCATATTGTAGAATAGACACCCCACCGTCTACCAGATGAGGTATGAGTCCACCTACCAGGCCTTCCTGTTTAGCCCTACCTATCAGAATTGCTAACATGTCTGCAACTACATTAAATAGGATTGGGGACATTGGGTCTCCCTACCGAAGACCTTTGTGAGTCTGGAAAAAATGACCAATATCATCATTCACTTTAATTTCAACACTCCCTTTTTGTACAAAGGATTCGACGTGCCTCCTCCATAGCTCGTCAAATCCCTTCATACATAATGCTTGTTGTAGGAATGGCCATTTAACTTTATCATAAGCTTTCTCGAAATCCACTTTGAAGATCACCCCATCTAGTTTCTTCGAGTGAATTTCATGAAGGGTTTCATGCAGGACAACCACTCCCTCCAGAATGTTTCTACCTGGCATGAAGGCCGATTGACCAGGCTGCACCACAACATGTGCAATCTGCGTCAACCTATTAGTCCCAACCTTTGTGAAAATTTTGAAGCTCACATTAAGAAGGCATATAGGTCTGAACTGTTCAATGCGCACTGCCCCCTCCTTCTTTGGCAACAACGTAACTGTCCCAAAGTTGAGGTGGAATAACTGCAAGTGCCTTTCAAACAAGTCCTGGAACATTGGGAGTAAGTCTGCCTTAATAATGTGCCAACATCTCTTATAAAACTCCGCTGGAAACCCATCCGGGCCTGGCGCCTTATTATTCTTCATTTGAAATTGCATCAAACACCTCTTTCTCCATAAATGGTGCAGTTAATATCTCATTCTTGTTTGTCCCGAGCTGAGGAATATCACCGACCCACTGCTCATCCATGGACACTGTATTTTCCTCTGGGGCCCGAACAGTTTCTTATAGTACTCCGAGATGTACAACTTCAGGTTCTCGTGCCCAACAATTGTACCCTCATCTTGTTCGAGTTGATAATTTTCTTTCTTTCTATGCTTTCCATTAGCAATCAGATGAAAAAACTGTGTGTTATCATCTCCTTGAACTACTTGACGCACTTTAGCTCTTAGTGCCCATTTCAACTCCTCTTCTCTGAGAAGCTGTTTAAGATTTTGTTCTGCCTCCGCTTTAGATGCCCTCTCATGGTCATCCAACAACACGGATTCGGCTTTTATGTCTAGCTCATTTATAAGATCGAGAAGCCTTTGTTTCTCCATCTTATACACACCGCTTTCATGCTTTTCCCAGCCTCGTAGGAACTGCCGTAGGTGTCTAATTTTATTTTGCCATTTATCAACATTCGATCTTCCCCCCGTGGCCTTCGACCATTCCCTAGCTATAAGGTCCACGAATCCTTCTCTTTCAAACCAGGCGAGCTCGAAAGAGAAAATGTTCTTGTTACCCACATGTGTTGCCTCCCCGGAGTCAACAAACAATGGGGTATGATCTGAGATGACTCTGGACAGTGGTCGCACTGTCACACGTGGGAATTTCTGCTCCCACTCCACACTGGTGAGAACCCGATCCAACTTCTCAAACGTTGGATTAGGCAAGGTGTTGGCCCAAGTAAAATTTCTTCCCGACATCTCGATCTCACGTAAATATAGACTTTCGATAATTGTATTGAACATAAATGACCATCTGCCATCAAAGTTATCATTATTCTTCTCATATCTTCGCCTAATTATATTAAAGTCACCTCCCACTAAAACCGGTAGTCTCTCGTCCCCGCAAATTCGGACGAGGTCAGCCAAGAAGTCCATCTTTAGCTCCGACTGGGCCGCTCCATACACCGCCACTAGCGCGCATTGGAACCCATCCTCCTTGGAACACACTCTAAATTTGACGGCATAATCTCCCAACACCACGTTGCGGACTTCGAGCGTGTCGCACCTAACCCCAAGTAAGACCCCCCCAGACCTTCCTCTTGGAGGTAGACAGTGCCAATCGAAGTCAATACCACCGGAGAGAGTGCCTAGGAACTGTGACGTGAAATTATCTCTATCAGTTTCCATTAATGCAATGAAACCAAGCTTCTTCTCAAGTGATGTTTCCGCTAGAAATCTTCTTTTAGCCAAGTCAGCAAGACCTCTGCTATTCCAAAAGATTCCTCTCATATTTCATCATGAAATTTTTTAGCAGTCTTAAATCGAGCGCTCCTGCGAACCGCCGAAACATGATACACCTTCCTCTTTTTGGCTTATCCTGTCCAGGGTCCCGGTCCACATAACTGGGAACTGGCTGTGAGCACTCATTCGGTTGCGTAGGGGCCTCATACCCCTCCTTACCGATTACATCATCTTCCTCAGGTATTAGAGATGGTGGCACAAGATCTTCACATAGACGCTCTAGAGCCCCCATCCCTAGTTCATTGATCTCGGAGTCATTCATAGGTTTTACCGCAACAAGATTTCTCACCATGTCCATCGCCCGCTCGACCTCTAAGTCTAAAAGGTCATTTACAGATTTAGCTATTTCCTTCCCATTACTACCCAGAGACACTCCTAGTTTGTTTGCATTTAAAATAATATCATCATCCGAAAAATGCTAAATAGAGCAGCTCGTGTTTACGGCCATACCTGTCGTCGCCTCGATGTCATGAAGCTTAGCCGCCCGCATGGCACGGCCCATCAGCAACTCATCAACATCCGGCTGAGCGTGTAGACGGTGACTCGTCCGCCTATCCTCCGCCGCCGGGTCCGGGATACCTCCGAACGCAGCGACCTCCTCAGTCGAGGGCCCAGTCCGAAGGTGGCCTCCTGCCACCTGTCCGGCGGGGCTACCAGGTCTGCTACCGGTCAGTGGGCGACCCTCTGTCGCCTGTACAGCAGGGCAAGAAACCCCACTTGCGGTACTCCCTGCCGTGTGTCTCGTAGCTGCGTGATGGCCAGGCGCCGAACCGTGAGACGACGGCGGCATCACCGGAGCAGTTGGGGTATGGCCACCTGCCAGCATCCCAACTGCAACCACCGACTCCTAGACACCCTGAGATGAATCAGAAACCTTGCTCCCAACCTCCTCCCTAGTTGGAGCCTCCTCCGATGAGCGTGTAGTATCCATGGTCACCCTTGGCGAGGCCTCCGCCATCAAGGGAGGCGACCTGTATACCTGTGGTGTCGTAGGCAGAGAAAGTGGTGGCAGCTCCTGCTCCACCGGATCATCTAGTTCCACCCTGACACCCCAAAGTCTGGCCGGGGCCGAGGAAGATCCAAGCGATCCAAACCTCAATTGATTAGACATGGAGGATACCTTGGACTGCTCCCTAGTAGAGCCAGTCTCAGCCGATTTAGCCAGTGGTGTCGGCCCTCTCTCGGTCTCATCTCTCCGAGTAGGATCTTTGTGAAGATTCCCATCTCCACCGTGTCCCTCACCCATATCCATATCAACGTTCTTAGCCAACTCCTGGAAATCTGCATTCTCCTCTATCTCAATATCCAACATATAGCTCTTGCCATCATATGTCCATCTGACCGAGTCCGGAATATGCTCAATACTGATGACGCTAACAAACAGTCGAGCCACCCCGTGTGCGTAAAAGGCATGTCCACCTTCTCAGTCTTACCAATGAGAGAACCAAGGCTCCAAGTGACCCTTACATCATCAAGTGCCACTTGTGGGGCTCCTAAGAACCTGACCCAAAGCTGAGGTAGGGGAGTACCCTCCGGTTCTTTCTGTGTCCATGGTTCAAACTCAAGAACACAAGAACTATTTGAACCTTGCTCATCCCAAATGTTAGAAGCCTGGCAAGATCCTCCTTGGTAGGAAAATCCACCCTGAAAACCTGCTCATCAAGCCTGACCAGGTCCCACTGGAAGCTGGCAGACACTAACTCACGCAACCGCTGCACCACCTGATCACTAGTCATGATTCCACGGGTAACTCGCACGATCCCGGTCCGGGAACTCTCCGGAGTCGGTGCAATCGACGAAGATCGGGGGGACTAAAAAAACATCAGTTTCGGACGGCACACCCCATATATCGTAACCACCGGTTTTGGCCCCAAGAGAAACGGTCACTCTCCCGAATCATGCTTCGGTTTCTGGCACAAGTCACATAGCTCCACTGTACACTCGGCCGCAAAGTGCCCCGGTCCGCCGCACCGGTAACAACTCATCTTCTCTTTCTTACGTGCCCACTTTATTAATCTTTCCCCATCAGATTTGTCTGAAGCTTTGTCGGAACCAGCATCCCGAGCAGCAGCACCCTTCGACTTGGTCACGTTGACATCAGCGAGGGCTCTAACGGCCTCCAACGCCGCCCTCGAAAGAACCGGTGCAGCTGCAGCCGACCCAGCGGCCGACGAGGGCTCTGTCGGCGCCGTCATAGGCAACTCCTCCTCCCCCGTCTTGTGGGGTGGGTCAGCTAGCGGAGGTGGAGGGTAACGTCGAGGAGGAGGCCGCCTGCCTCCACCCCGGCCACCGCGGTTTGCACGGAACCCGCCACGCTGACGGTGCGGCGGGCCTGAAGCTCCCTCGACGAAAGGACCGGGAGGTCCATCATACCCCTAGCCTCCTCCATCTCCCCGGCCACCACCAGTGGAAGACGAACCACGATGTATCCCCTCGCCATATGCATTGTATCCATCATCTCCCCAATATCCTCTTGCATAATTCCGATTATCAGCCTGCGAAGCAAAACCGCGGCCTCCAGCATAAGCCCCGCGACCCCGGCCAGCTCCTTGACCGCCGTCGTCAGCCTCGGCAGGCCGCGCCACTCGCGTCGGCTGCTGCTGTTGCTGCTGCTCCGTCCTAGCCAGCGGAGGAACAGGTCGCGATGGCGGCGTAGGACCGCGTCCAGTCATGACCGGCGTCTGCGCCGGGGATGATCTCGCCGCCGGTATGCCTCGTACCCCGGCCGCACGTCCTGCCCCGAGCCTAGGGAAGCCAGGCGACGCAAGTTTTTTACGAACCCTAGGAAAGCGATTCTGTGATTCCAGGGAACCCCCGATCGATGTACAGATCGGTGTGCCCACGATCACAACACCTTCCTCGGCCTGGGCTGTTGGTTGGGCCACATACCCAGCCCTCGCACAACCCAAGTCATGTGCGGACTTCGCAACAGGCCCAACTGACCCGAGTAGCGATTTCAAACGACTGGCGCGGAGATTTCGGATCTCGGCGGCCGAGCCCGTCGCCGGCATTCCATGCCCTCTCCGTTTGTTCTTCTTGTGAACCATCGTCCACGACGATTCATCAATGAAATCCGAGAGAGTGAGTTTCGGTAGACGTACCTTCGGAAGAGGTCCTTGCCAAAGATTTTATATTTGTGAACGGAGGAAGTATTATTCAAAGTTCAGAATCAGTGGCTATGAAATTGAGAAGTTAATAATAGTGCAAGATCACAGAGGTGGTTTCAGACGTCCTTGATTCGCTAGATTCTCAAAATGCAGAAATAGAAAAAATGTAGAATTGGAATGGATGTCTCTCGAATCCTATAGAATTAGAAAACCACATGAATCTACATCAAAGAGTGATTGATGTCCCAGAAGAAGAAAGAAAAATTCAAATGAAATTTCTTTGAATCAAAGGAGCCCTTCATTTTTTTTGAGCCGGGCGAACCCCTTTCCATTATAGGGAATAATAGAAATACAAAGTTTAACTGACCGTCCAAGCAAACTGGAAAGGAGCAGCGGGCTCAAAGCATCCCTGGGAAACCTACTGCAAGCACTCGTCATCGAGCAGCTCACCATAGGGCGAAAACCCAGGGACACCCTAAAGAACCAACTAACCTAACCAAACGTCTAGGAAACAAACCATCAAGTTACAGGAGGATTCAGATCATAGCTCACACACCGAGCGACAAGCAAAAGCCCACACAGGAGCATAAGCCAACCATATAACCACCAGTTCAAAAGCACACTTTCCATAATCTTCAGCAACTTCGAAGACCTCGGAGCAGCTTCAGTCTTCAGACGTCACCTCCCGGAGCCGCGCAGATCCGCATCATGTTCGACGTGTTGAGCTTCAGCATCTTCGCCCCCCGCTCCATTGCCTCTCGATCAACTCCAGTCATCAAACCTGCCTAGTAGTTGATGTAGCCACAAGCAGAATACACTACATCAAAGGGGGATCTCAACTTCTTGTTCTCAAAGGTAGCACGATTGCGACAATTCCAGATTGCCCAACAAATAGCTGCCAGGCCAAAGGCATAATACTTTATCCCATCAGGAAGATAAGCATAACACCAGGAAAAGTACTGCCATATGTTATTCGGACCCAAACTAGTCCCCATCACGCATCCGACTATTCTCCAAACAACTCTAGCAACTGGGCAAGTAAAGCAGAGGTGTTGAGAGGTTTCTCTTTCATAACAGAAGGAGCATCTAGGATTACCCGCCCAGTTTCTCCTTTTCATCACATCTCTAGTTAAAACAGCATCCTGAAAAAGTTGCCACATAAAGATTTGAATCTTAAGAGGAATTTTTGACTTCCAAATCCATCTATAGTTGCATCCCGTAATGCCCTTTTCAAGGTATTCATAGACAGATTTGGTAGTAAATCTCTTTTTCTTCCCCAAGGTCCAGATAACCTGGTCAGGGTTATCTGAAACTGTCCAGGATTGTACCACACTTTTAAGGTTTTCCCATTGATCAACCAGAGGACCATGGAGTCGTCTCCGAAAAAAATTGACATCAACTCCCGATCTAAATTGCTCCACAGTAATATCTTGATTATTACAAATATTAAACAAGGCAGGAAAGCTATCTTTCATCGGAGTGTTACTGCCCACAGGATCTTTCCACAGTCTGGCAACATTACCAGAGTTCAAAACCACGCCCCTACCCGCAAGATAACAATCTTTAACCTTCATAATGGCTTTCCAAATAGGGGAGTCGCCAAATTTGCATCGCACCGAAGTAATGCTATCTTTTTAAAGGTATTTGGCTTTGATTATATCTTGCCAAAGTCCTTGTTGAGTTTCAAGCTTCCACCACCACTTGGTGAGGAGACCGACGTTTTGTTTATGAGGTCTTTCACCCCCAGCCCACCCTTTCTTTTAGATCTACAAATCCGAGACCACTTAACTAAGTGGTATCGTTTGCGCCCATCATGTTCTTGCCAGAAAAACTTTTTTCGGTGTTTATCCAATTTGTAAATGACCATCTTAGGGAGTAAAAACATAGACATATAATAGAACACAATACTTGTGAGGGAAGAGTTTAACAAGGTCAGCATCCCCCTCGAAGATGCAGCATTACCGATCTAGGATTCACAACATTTCAGGAATTTTTCATCCACAAATTCCTAGTCAAGTTTTCAGAGTGTGGAGTAACTGACTGGGACTCCCAAGTATTTCATTGGGAAGTGCCCGATCTGACAGTTAAAAAGATCAGCATAATATTTTGAAGTCCTATCATCTCCTCCTATACACAGAATCTCACTCTTCATATAGTTTATCTTAAGACCAGACATAAGTTCAAACATGTATAGCAGCAGCTTTAGTCTCACTGCCGCTTCCTCATTATGATCAATGCAGATAACAGTGTCATCCGCATATTGGAGGACGGCCACTCCATTTTCAATAAGGTCAGGGGCAAATACAGTGATCAGCTTCTCCTTTTGAGCATTAAGGATCATTTTCGAGAGAGTTTCAACAGCTAGGTTGAAAAGGAAAGGGGAGAAAGGATCCCCCTGGCGCACCCCTTTGTGGCTATGAAAATAGGGTCCATTCTCATTATTAAGTTTGATACTCACAGTCCCATTATAAAGGATTTTCTCCACCCAACCACACCAGGTTGTCCCAAAACCACGGTTACGATGACACTCTAACAGAAACTCCCATTTTATTTTATCATAGGCTTTCTCAAAGTCAGGCTTAAGGATCACCCCAACTTTTTTCTTGCGATGAGTATGGTGTAGGATCTCATGCAAAGTCAAGATACCATCCATGATGTTTCTATGTTTGATAAAAGCATTTTGATGTCTACTGATTAGGATATCAGCAAAGATCGCAACTCTATTATCCAAGACCTTTGTGATCAATTTATAGGGGCATCGCAATAAACATATAGGCCGATACCGTTGTATCTTTTTTGCCCCATTCATCTTAGGAATTAAAGTGATAACCCCATAGTTCAGCCGTTCTACATCAAGAGTATTGTTGTGGAAAGCATCAAACAGGCGCATCAAGTCACTCTTCACAAAGTCCCAACAATGTTTGTAAAACTCAGCTGGAATGTTATCAGGGCCTGGGGCTCTATTGCTATTCATAGATAAAAGGGCTTTCTTAACTTCCTCCTCCGTGAACTCACATGTCAGAAGGATATTATCATCACTACTCAACTTCTCATTTTCAGCCCAAGTGTCCGGGGACAAGTGGAACATGTTCCCCCTAGCAGGACCAAAAAGCTCTTTATAATAATTTGTGGCATGAGCTAGAAGGTTTGGTGTCCCTTCGATTATCACATCACCATTGGTGAATGAGTGGATAGTATTTTTTCTTTTGCGCCCATTGGCTACCCGATGGAAGAAGGCAGTATTCTGGTCCCCTTTTAGCAACCAACGTTCATTGGACTGTTGCAACTAGAACAACTCCTCATTGCTTAAAATCTCGTACATTTCTGCACACAGAAATTTCCTTCTCTCATAGGTTTCAGGGTCTAGGGGCCCCTCTTCTTCTAGGGTCTCGATCTCTTCCAACTCCTGTTTAATCATTTTTTTCTTCTTCCTATCATGACCAAAAGAGTTGGAGCCCCACCCTTTGAAATACTTTTTGATACGTTTGAGTTTAATATTAAGGATGTCGATAGGATCATTGGAGCCCACATGTTGTTCCCAAATATTTTTGGCCTTAGCATAAAATTCATCATTTTTCAGCCAACACAGCTCAAATCTAAACTCTCATTGATGCAACGGTCCAGATTTCTCAGGACCCGAGGAAAGCAACAATGGATTATGATCCGAGATATCTCTAACAAGTTTGCGAACAGTAACAAGAGGGAATAGTCCCTCCCAATCAAAACTCATAAGGACCCTATCCAACTTCTCCAAGGTGGGGTGCTTATGTTTATTGGTCCAAGTATATTTGCCCCCCATGTAAATCTCTCGTAGGTTCAGAGAGTTTATGACAGCATTGAATTTGTCAGTGTACTGGGAATGACCCGTGTTTCTATTCTTCTCACCCTGCTCCCTAAGAATGTTAAAGTCTCCACCTATAATGTAGGGGACGCTGATATGCGTACACATAGAGGCCATCTCAGCAAGGAATTCATCTTTACGCTCATCCTGGGCAGCCCCATAAACCATTCAGAGCGCCCAAACACATTTGAGGTTAATGTCATAAACCGTCGCTTGGAGAAGGAACTTCCCCATGGACCAGGATACGGTTTCCAGCTTCTCTTTTCTAACTCCACAAAGGATGCCACCTGACTTACCTATCGAAGGGATCCAGTTCCACGAGAAACTATCAAAGGGGTCAGCTCTCCGCAAAAACTTATGAGGGAAATTACTTTTTTTGGTTTCCTGGATACCAATGAAATCGAGGGAATGGTCGCGAATAATATCAGAGATGCAGGTAGCCATCCCTTTCTTACCTACTCCTCTGCAGTTCCAAAAAACTCCATTCATTTAATAACAGAATTTTTCTTCCCCCTCGTGGTAACCCTACTAGGAGGCTGAGTAGGATTAACCAACACCTTACTTTTTTGACTACGGGTGGTAGGTCTAGCAATAGTCACACTATACCTTCTATCTTTTTTCTTTCTAGACCTGACCATAGTAAATTCCTCATCCTCTAAAATATTATCCTCTCCCCAATTTAGGTCTAAAGGGGACTGGTCCCCTTTAGCATTGGTGAGTAGCATAGTTTTAGTCTCCTGTTCAGGTTGGATCACATTATCATTATTAGATTTAGCATTTCTAAATTTTTCCAGCTCCCTAAGAACATCAATGTTAGCAAAATCGGCATCTGGAATATGCACCCCCATCTTAATAGCAGTAACAATCAATTCAGGATTGGTTAATGCATCAAAGGAATTGGTGTAATTGGAGGTACCTTCAATATCCCTCTTCTTAGCGGCAGCCATGGCCTTGTCATCAACTCTCTCCAACTTGCTCTGCACATTTCGCAGGCTGAAGCACAGGTTTTCTTCAGTAACCAGAGGAGGGGTAGGGATCACCTCAAGTCCCACCGCAGATTCATGGGATTCCACCGTATATTCACTGGTTACATTCATCGCAGCCTCATTTTCAGCGTCCACCTCCATCACCTGAGGAGTAGTTCTCACCACATCAGAGGATAATTTTCCATCACTGATAAAATTACTAGGTTTTTTTTATTTTACTTCCTACTATTTTAGCACTTACATTAGCAGCAATTTTCATCTCTTCCTGGGCCATGGTATCAATCAAGAGTGTAGTATGGAGGGACTCATCCGACTCCACACTCTCTTGCGATTCTCGAACTTGATCATGCTTTTCCCCACTTTGGGGAATGGAGGGAGATTTCCCCCAAGCCCAGAGGAGGAAGCATCCAGATCAGAGGCTTTTTTCATGCCAGCCATATTCTTTTCAGGAGACTTTTTCTCAGGATTCATCGTGGTACGAACAACTTTCTTTTCCCTATCAGGATCCCTCACCAAAACCTGATCCACCTCATAAAAGAAATCATAGAAGTGTCCACCCAGGACTGCTTCAGCTATCACAGGAATTTCATCCACATTTCTACACCCCAATTTAACACGAGCAGAAGCAGGGCGGTGCAGGGTGGCCGCATCAATTTCAAGAGGAACCCCCACCGGAGAAGCAACATAGGCTAAGTTTATTTCACTCCTTTTATCAAGCGGAACATTACTGATCTTAACCCAGGCTACCTCCATAACTCCCTTAGAGCCTACCGCAGAGGACCACTGCTTAGCATGAATCACAGCCCCACTAGTTTTAAGTTGAACTCTCCCCACATAGCAGATCTATGCCACATCACGAGGGTTAGGAAATCTCACAACAAACACACCCGGGCCAATAGCATGTGCAGAGCACCGCCATCCAGTGGCTAAATAATCATTCAAATCCAACTCCATCTGCCGAGTGGATGTCTCTCCTTCCACAATAGTGACTACAATGCTATTGGACCTTTCTTTCAACTGATTAGCAGTACAGGAATCGTGAATATAGTAGAAAACCTGCCCCCTAGATTGGGATGCACACATTGGTGCAATACACTCCCAAGGAAGAAACTCACTACAAACTGAAGCAAGGTGGCCCAACATATTGCATCTCTCGCAAAAAGCTTGAGGACAATGAATAGGAAGGTGCTCAGGAGATTTGCAGATGGGGCAGGGGTCGGGTTTTTTGGTAGGGTGCACCTGGATATTCTGCTTGCCATGGGGGCGGCGGGGTGGGGAAGGAGCGTGGTGCCCATCGCCAGCACCCCCTGATTCGGAGGAGCCTTGAGTTTTCGGCACCCAAACTCCCCCTTCCTGCGCCTGGTGCTTCCCTGCCGCCGCTGCATCCCAGTGCGAGGTATCGTCAGAGGTCGCAGTGATGTTGGAGGAGGTGGTGTTGCTGCGGCCGCTTTCGTCGCCCCTCATCCAGGAGAACTTGTTCTTGTCTCTGCCTCGTCCGCTTCCCCGCCCCGGCTGCCGGCCAGATCCGCGGCCAGCCCGGTGGAGATCCGCGTTCTCATGGCGACCTCCACGATAGCCGCGCCCCCTCGAACGCCATGCGAGGAGAAGCGACGACTGCCGCAAACGATCGCGGATCCCCTCTCACCTTGCCCTTCCACCACTCAAAGGATTCTGTAGGTCGAGATCTAGGGTTTTCCGCCGCCGCCCAGAAATGGGAGAAGGAGATTTCTAGGGCAAGCACCGGGAGGGGGTGGGGGCGGGGTTTTATACTGTTTTGCTCGGGGTAATGGAGGTATGGATCTCCCCCCACGTGCCGTGTATCCGCCATTGGCGCCTGGGTGGTGGAGCGCGGGCCCGCTTTGGGACATGTCGGCTCACCAAATTCGTCCCCCGTGCGCCTCCCGTGCACCGCACCGCCACCTCTTCGAGTCCCCGCTGCACTCGCCGGGACATGATTCGCCGCCGTTGCCGGAGCACAGTCCCCCGCCGGCAACCGATCTCTGACCTT
Source organism: Elymus sibiricus (assembly GCA_039707655.1). Lineage (NCBI taxonomy): Eukaryota > Viridiplantae > Streptophyta > Magnoliopsida > Poales > Poaceae > Elymus > Elymus sibiricus. The sequence continues at coordinate 137,870,388 of CM077675.1, forward strand.
CGCAAAATGACAAGGAAAAGCAACCACATCACCAATATCAACGAATTCCGAAACACGTAGGAAACGTGCATCAACCACCACTCCGTGGGAGTCGAGAAGGACCAGCCGGAGGGCGTCCCGCCGGAGAACGAGAACGCCGTCGTTGAATGACAGCGAGCGCGTCGAGAGATCCGCGGCGAAGGAGACCTTCCATCTCGTATCGCCTAGGTCAACGCCCGTGTTGCCATGCGAGCCGCCCGAGTCGTCCATCAGGAATCCGGGGAATGTCCAACCTACACAGTTCCCTTTGTTCATCTGTATGTTACTTGCCCGAGCTTAAAAAAAGGAGCCCTTCATATTTTGGTCTTTGGAACAAATAAGTTGCATAAGGCCAAGATACAATGGATCCAAGTTCTTAGTACATGACAAGAGGCACGCAATCGGGAGGACATAATAAACAGCACACAAGCCGCATCCGTCACACGCGTGCTTATGATTGGAAATAGAAAGCAATTGCTTACCTATCGCGCGCCAAGTGATCACACACATTAGTTGTCCGACACGAGAAGTTCAGATGGTCAATGATCCCATCCCACAGTCCAAGGAGTATTTGGTAATGTTCTTGTTTTCCTTGTTGTCCAACAGATTCAGATTTGGTTGTAGACGAAAAAGTTGAGTATCTGGGGCCAAAATACTTAAAATGTTGCAAACAGCAAGTTGGCCTCTAGCACTTAGCTTATGCACCAAGCTATAAAAAGAAGAGAAACAGGGCTGAAGACCCGATCTGGGTCATGATCCTGCCACGCAACTAGTATTTGTCAATGTCCATTTAACCATTTTTTATGGAACGGATCCAGATTTGGTTCTCGACGAAGAAGTCTGACTGTCTAAGTACCCAGGGCCAAGAGCATCTCTAGCGGACCCTTAAAAGCTATATTTGTCGCAACATTTTCATCACAAAGTCTTTTGAATAGCAAAGACCGTTGAAGCGCATTGATGTGATTAAGAAAACCTGGCATTGCCAAAAAAAGCACATCAAACCCACAAGTTCTCAACATGCCGGGCAGTTTTTTAATCGCCGATGCATGCAATCGACTGAACCAAGCATACCTATTGTTTAAACGTGTTGTTTATCTCTCTATTTCTTCCTCCTATGTATCTCTTTCGGTTCTCTACCAAACTCCTTTGTATGCCCATGCCACATCAGTAATATATACTATATACTAAAGCGGCAAGGTTTCAGTTTTCCTGGTTTTTTTGACTTTTTTAATGAGGAGTGGAAAGTTACATGGCTAGGCTTACGTGTACAAGCTCAAAAAATAAATTGGCTGTCACGTGCTGCAACACTCGGTTGTTCATCGCACGAGATATTTTTGCCGCTTGCTACGACGCTTCGTGAAGCCAGTCGACCAGTCTTCCAATGCGTCCACGCCCACACCATGTCTATTTCCTCTCACATTGAACGCTCTGGAAATTCTTCAGCCTCTCCCTCATGGCGGCGATGGCAATGGAAGCAGTCATGGCCAACGACGCAGCAACACGATGTCTACTTATCCGACTTCTCCCTCGCCTACTTTTCCCAATCTCTTCCACATCACATACCCAATCTCGCGCTCACGTCCTCTCCCCAATCTCTCCCACATCATTGCGTTGTCTCCACAAGGCCTCTTCCTAACCTGCCATGGAAGCAGGAGCCCGGTCCCGGAATCCGACCTTCAGCTGGCGATGGGCGAGCTGGTGGCCGCGCTATGTGCTGGCCTCGCTTCTCCATCTTCGACCTTCTTGCCCTTCAGCCCTTGCCCCATGCTACTTCTGTACGGTGGGGAACGGCTGTGGCTGACGGCGCACGACCCATGACGGCGGGGCGGGTTCAGGCTTTACCACCACCACGAATTCCTCTTTGGAATAGGTGAGCCCGGTTTCCTTCACCCTTTTTTCTCTCCCTTCACAATCCTCACCCCCTTGCAACACACCTCTTCTATTCTTTTCGGTCCATCTCCTTTTGATCTGCACTTCAATCTTTCTATACCTCCAAGTTTTTCCTTTTCCCCTACCTCTGATTTTGATTCACATGTTCATGAGTTGCTGGTGCGGGCAATAGACACGAAGCAGCGAAGCAGGTCACAAGAACCTGTGATTTTACTGTACTCTATTTTCCTGTACGACACTGCTCGGCCTTGTGCGAGATGAGGAAACGTCTTGACCTCGGTACGAGGGGACGTGTTGCATGTTATAGGCAGGGGCGCAATCTCCCTGAAGCGCATACAAGTTGGAAGTTGAGATATTACAGGAGACTTGGAGAAGAAGAGATATAATAGGTTACATAGGATAGATATTGAACTAACTACCTAGCTTATCTCTCCAATATCCCGAGACACCTGGTGCGGCACATGTAACGTGACAGGTTGTGTGACGCCCCCGATCTCGACCGTACGCTAATCATACACACAATGCGTACGACCAAGATTAGGGACTCACTGATTGATATCACAACACAACACTAGACACAAATTAAAGTCATACAGCTTCATATTACAAGCCAGGGACCTCGAGGGCTCGAATACAAAGCTCGACAAACACGAGTCAGCGGAAGCAAATAATATCTGAGTACAGACATAAGTTAAACAAGTTTTGCCTTAAGAAGGCTAGCACAAACATAAGCAGCGGATCGAAAGAGGCGAGGCCTCTTGCCTGGGAACCTCCTAACTACTCCTGAGCGTCGGGGGCGGCCTCCACGTAGTAGTAGGCTCCAGCGGTGGTGTAGTAGTCATCTCCGGCGTACTCCATCTCCTGGGCTCTATTGTGTGAACGCAGAATCGTATCGAGGGGAAAAGAGAATGCAAAGCAGCAGTGAGTACTCATCCAAAGTACTCGCAAGACTGACATCAGAACTATGCTAAGTATGCATCATTATCAAGGGGAGGGGTTATATCTGGACTGACTGCAGAAAGCAAGAATAGGGAGAAGGCCTAGTCCTATCGAAGACTAGCATCTTCAGCATCTTGTAGCATTAGAAGAGAGTAGACTGGTATATCACATATAGTCATATTATTGTAGCAATTTTAATAAGTAACCACGCCCAGAGATTCTTCCTCGACTCCTTGCGAGGAAGCAATCCCGGAGCCACATTCATTTCAATTTTTAAATCACAATTATAGTTGTATAAGGTCAATGTACAACTCCAAGTCGTCCTGTTACCGTGGACACGGCTATTCGAATAGATTAATCATCCCTGTAGGGGTGCACCACATATTCCCCAACATGCCTGAGTCACCTCCGGCCGGACACACTTTCCTGGGTCATGCCCGGCCTCGGGATATCAGCACGTCGTCGCCCCACCTAGGCTTAACGAAGAGGCCAGCCCGCCGGTCTAAATCCTAAGCGCGCAGGTTCGTGGGCCCACTTGCCCTTGCACTCCTGCACGATTCGTCGATGAAGAAGCAGGGGCAACTGGGACTAAGGGGTCACTGGGGATTCATTGATCAACCTATACTAAACAGTTGATATGATTGCAGGTATAGTAACAGTTTATCAAAAACAGGCTATGCATCAGAATAGGAGCTAACTAATACAGTAGCAAAAATCTAATGCAAGAATGAGAGGGAAAGGAATAGGCGATATCGGAATGTTCAAGGGGGGGTTGCTTGCCTTGCTGCTCTGCGGCAAAAAGGCTGATCGTCAACGGTGTAGTCGTACCCGGCAACACCGTCAGTCTCGGAGTCTACCGGGGAGAAGAGGGGGGAAGAAACAATAAATATAAAGCACAGATGCAACACGATGCATGACATGGCAATATGCAGAGCTAGGCATGCACTAACGCAGTACTACACGTGTTAGACGGAGCGGGAGAATATCTGACGATATTTCCCGGGTCTTTGGATTTATCGGACAGATGACCCGGAGGGGAAAAGTTCCATGTTTGCTATGCTAGGAGCATGTGACACACGAACGGACGGCGTATTCGGATTCGTGGGATTTTTCTGATCAACTTTCATGTATAAATTATTTTCATCTGAGTTACGGTTTAAAAGATATGATTTTTAAAAGATTTAAACAATTTCGGAAATTTAACAGATTATTAATAATTTGAAAAATGCTTTATGGCGTCATCCTGACATCAGCACTGCATCAACAGTCAACAGTCTCAGCAGACTGGTCAAACTGACATGTGGGGCCCTCTTATCATAGACTCTGGGACTAACCAGGGTTATTTTAAACTTAAAACAGATTAATTAGTGAGTGGGGTCCATCTGTCAGTGAGACATTAGTGTTAATATTAATTATTTTCTTAATCTAATTATCTAATTAACCTACTGACAGACGTGGCCCACATGTCATACACAGGGGTGAACAGTAACCCTCATTGACCGTGGTCAACGAGGTCAACTGAGGCACCGGGGCCCACATGCAGCCTCACTGGGCGGGCCCCACGCGTGCCAGGTCAGCGGGCGGCGCCGAAACGACGCCGGCGACCAAAAACACGGCGGCACAGGCTCGGGACTCGTCGGAATTTCGCTACGGTGCACCGTTTTGAGTGCGGCCACTTGCGTTTGAACGGGCACTCGATGCCGCGTCGGTTGGTGGCGGCGCCGAACCAAATGGTCGCCGGAAACGGGAACGGCGACGAGGTCAGCGGCGGCGGCGTTCGGGTGAACATGGATACGGCGACTCCGGGCACGGCAAGCAGCGGCAACGGGCGCGTTTGACTCCTACGGCGACGGTGAGCACGACTGCGAGCTCAGGCGAGCTCGACAGCGGCCACAGCGATGGCAATGCCAATGGCGGCGGAGCTCCGCTCGGGCAACCATGGCACGGCGGCTACGGGCGGCACAAGGCATCGCAGAGAGAGGGGAGTGAAGGAGAGGCTCACCGAGCAGGCACAAGGTGGCCCAGCGATGGCTTAGTAGCAGCAGCGGCGCCGGAATCGGAGAGGTTCGTCGGCGACAGAGACGAAGGGGGGCAGAGGAGAGCGGCCACGGCAGGGCCTCCCAGCTCCGGCTCGAGGTCGGGGTCGAAGGAGTGGAGGATGGCGGAGCTCGTGGACGTCCTGACGAAGCTCGGGGTCGACGGTGGCCACGGGATCGACCGGCGCACGGCGGCGGCTGCGTCAAGTAGGTTCGGGAGCAAGAGAGAGAGAGAGGGTGAGGGGGGGAACGAGGGCGCTAGGGTTTGTGGGGGGAGAGAGAGGCGCTCGGGGGTGACCTAGTAGCCGCCGGAGTGGGTCGGATGGCCGGCGCGTGGCAATCGCGCCGCGGACGCTCGGCCATCGTCCACATCTCCCTGGTGAGCAGGAGGTTAGGGACGATGGCGCCAGCGGGCTGGGCCTTCCTGTAGTCCTTTAAGGCCCAGCTGCACAGTGCTTCTTTTCTTTTCTCTTTTTCCTTTTCTGTTTTAGTTATTCTTTTCTGTTTCTTTTATTTTTAGCTTTAATTCTCTACTGCAAAAATAGGTGACTTGCTCCAAATAATACCTTGCATTATTAAGTGTGGCCATAAACATTTTTGGGCATTTTTGGTATCTGTTCCAATTATCCATGGAATTAAAAAGTGCTTTTAAATTGCATTTGGGCTCTGTTTTGCATGGTGGGGGTCCACACCAATGATTTGGTTAGGTTGATTTCCTTTTCACCATTTGTTTTGTGATTTATCACACGTGTGCAACATTTTATTTTTGCTGTTTACATTTTTATTTTATTACACAAAAAAATTCAATAGGTTTTTGAAGTGAATTTGAATTGAGAATTGAAGTTCAACTTGATCATACCCTATTTAGCAAAATGATTTGAGGCTGATCATGGTCATTATTGTAGCTTAATTACAACCATTATTGTAGCCAAAACCCAGGGTGTCACAATTCTCTCCTACTAACAAGAATTCTCATCCCGAGAATTAAGAGGTAGAGGTAAGGGGGCAAAGTTTAGGTTACGAAACTCTAACGGATCTTCTCGTCTTTGTTGTTCTTCTCGAAGAAGTTGATCCCTTTCGTTAATATATTCATGATTCTGCTTCAGGTCACCATGATGAAGTCGTCATCCTTTCTTCGGGATCTTCACCGCCCTACGAATGAGATTAGAGGGAAAACTCTGGAAGAACGAATCTAAACAAAGCTGGGCATCTGACGGCGAACTCAGGGAGGAACACAAGATTTATTTCTCAAGTTAAGACTTGAGGAATTACTAAGAGCAAAATGCGATGGTAAAAAGTTTCAAACGAGTAGGCAATCATTCAATGCCTAATCAGATGAAGAAAAGGGGGGGAGTTCAGAGCAACGAGAATAAATATCGCGTCTGATAAAAGAAAAGATCATCCCTTGGACGGTGGCTCGGGAATTACATACGAAGCCAAGTGCAAGGGATACTTTAGAATTAAAGTTGTTCAGGAGAGTCAGGTTTCGATCCTGTGGAACTGAGGGTTATGGGCCGACCATGTGGTTAAGAGCAGGAAGAGCGGTGACAACTTGCACGGTCATGAAAGAAGACGTGTCAGAGGATAGCTGGTCAGATATGTTGGCAACAACGTCGGTACCAAGGGCGGGGAACGAATAGAACCATTTTTCCTGCTCGTAGAAACGGGGCGGACCAATAGGCAAAGTTCTCGTCCACCGGCGGTTACCGGAATGTTATCAACAATAGTAACAGGATCTTACTGACAAACTTGTTCACCGAGGTGTTTACCTAAGCAGAGAATTATTACTGCTTAGACCATATAATCTCAAGAAAGGTTAAACAGAACAATGGAAAGGAAAACGTGATTATTAGATCAACTAGACCAATGGAAAGAAAAATGTGTTTATCACATTAAACGGACCAATGGAAAGGAAAATGTGTTTATCACATTAAACAGACCAATGGAAAGGAAAATGTGTCTATCACATTAACAGACCAATGGAAAGGAAAATGTGGTTATACTCAAGTCTTAGGAGTATATCTTTCCCAAGGAAAGAAGACAGAGCATGATATACATGACAGAATTAGCAAGTAGATAACCATTTAGGTAAAGGGGCGAGGAAATTCATGACATTCCCATACAATGGTGTTTGGATATTTGATCAAGAAACAATTAGCATTGAGCTTACATTATTCCTTTTGATGATCGATATACCACATCCATGCTTCGGGATAGCAATGATATGGTGTTTCGAGTAAAGGATGGAGTTTGGATACACAAAGGATCCAGTAGGAACAACTTATAAAATAAGTCTTACAATTTCCCCATGGAAGAATGGCAATCCTAGCTAAACAAGCATTATAACAATAGGTCATCCGGCCAGGTGTGCTAGCTACAACATCACCTTACCGAGTAATAAAGACCAAAGTTATAATTCTTGATAATGTTCCAACCATCATAATTGTCCGAGATTCAGATCTGGTTGGTGTCAGGATACTTCAGACAAAGAAGGCCTGAGGAGAAAAGGATGCAACACAGACCTACGAGATGATGTTGCGAGAACCTCGGAATGAACGACAGAAGCAAGACTTGAATCATTAGCCAGACTACAAGACATCTGAACACAAGGTCAAGACATTCGTGCCCACATGGAAGTTTCTAGAATGGAGGGCAATCAAGTTCTGATTGGGGACCATCATAGAGGATATCAAAGTTCCATGTGTAAGTCTGGACTAGGACAAATGAAATCAATCAGTGGCCTGGCGTGCTAGGAAATACATATGGAGTGAAGGTAGCAAATCTATCAAACCATAGAATACTTCGCACATGCCTGAATGAATTGGAACGATTCTAGAGGAAGCGAGACAAAATTTTCCCATAAGCACGGTGGCAAAAATGCACGTGAACTTATAGAAAAACACTTCTGTTATCAAACATATTCTTCATGAACTAGGCACAAAGATAATGCTTTCAAGGTTTCCAACACTAGCTTAAATGTTCATCATGAACCACGAGGGAGAAGAGGATGTGGCTGATGGGCTCAACAACAATTCGTCGAGATTCCCACAAGGAAGGATCTCCACGATTGAGTGAACAAAACCAGATGATATATTGAGGTATGCCCGAAGGAAACATCCACAATTAAACATTAATCGAAAGGTGCACCCGAAATACAGACTAAGTAGCACGACCAATGTTAGAGTGCTGACTCAACAACCAATACACTAAGAATGGACTTATTGTTCATTAACCCCAAGGTGATAGAGTTGGTATGCCATAAGTATTGAATTTACACATCACATTCCATTTGTCAGTATTCCGTTTAGAAACAATACGGAATCTAAGGAATGAAAGGTGATGGCAAGGATGTCGCCAACGACAACACCAATTACCCAGGACAAAGGTGCTACCCTCTCCATGAATTTAATTGATATCCTGGAAGAGCCCAGAATGCTGATGAGGATCACGACACATTTTCCGAGAAGTCTCTTGAAGATGTAATCGATCAGCGACGACATCAAGCAAGAACATGGTGAAGCGACAAGTAGTCGGAACCACAGATCGGAGTGCTAGCTCAGCATCGAAATTGCCCTTCAAGACAACCAACATGACGTTGAAAACTCGATGTAAGCGTAGAGCACTGTTGGAATTGTGTTCCGGGGATGAAGGATATAAATAGCATGGTCAAGCCTTAGCATGACGATGATGATGTAGCCAAACAGCTTGGAAAGACATGATCGAGCACAAACTCATAAGCAAAGAAGATTACTAAGAGTTGTTGAATCGCAATGCGGACTCGATTCAATTATCGGTGTCCTTGAGTGTCCAACAACTCAGAACACGAGGAAACTGGAATCAGTGGAGGAAAACATAGCTGATGAGGAGCTTATAAGAAGCTATGTAGCTCCATGATTTTCTCGAGATACCAGGGGTAATACTCGGATGTAGATCAGAATTAAAGCTTGGACCGATGTATTGATCCGCAGAAGACAAGTGCTTAAACTGGTCTAAAAATGGGATCAAAAAAGAACAGTCATGGTCGGAATCACGGTTGTAAAGTATCAAAATCACAGATACAAGATCAAATCAAACAAAGACAAAGATTATTGTTATGAGAAGCTCCTATGATAAGATCAACATCATTCCCATGGGCATGAACACAAGGTTCAAGGTCGACTCCCACTTCATCAATGCATCACCTTCCATTTACTCCTCGCCTTTGATAAAGTTGTAGTGTTGAAAGATTACCTGGCAAAACACCAGGAGAGTATGACTCGTAAAAACTGTCGGGTTCACATGGATTAAGGAAGGCATAGGTTCAACCCATCGGGGCATCTTAGGAACATATAACCACAAGCTTCGAGAGTAATTAACACATGCTCGACAATAGAGCATGGCTGACAAAAGCATAGGATACAACTTACAGAGGGAGAACACACAATTTACCAATGGCATCATGTATCAGGGGAAGAACTCACAAGGATTTTGAATGTGAAGGATGCTATCGGACAATAACCCAACAATGGTTTGGCATCCCACAAAGGGTTCTGATATGAGTATTGGAACTCAATCAGTGGAAGAAAGAAAGCAAGGTATCAGATTAGAGTTTATCTGAATGATATAGATACTTAAATACCAAAGGAATTATGATTTCCAGGTTGGTGTATCAAAATCAGATGCTCCGATCAAATACAAGTAAGTTGAATGGACTTAGATGGATATTCAGTTAAAGTTGATTTGTCGAGAACCAACTCAGGTTTGGAAAGATGTCTGAGCCGGACGGATAATTTATGATAAACAACTGATGACTGCATGCATTCACACACAAGTTGAATCAATAAAATCAAATGAAAACCACAAAGGATTTACTTAAAATTGCTAGACACATGGAATTAACCATAATGCAAGCCGGCGGGAAAGGTCAAGAGCAAAAGGCTACTGAGGATTTCGGGAGATCGAATAGCAACTCGAAGGACTTGCGAAACCCAAGATAATTGAGGACGAACGAATTCTCGATAAGACAATTCGATGTACCTTGTAACAACAAGTACAACTGGATATGAAAGTATGAGCGACAATTGCATGTAGTCATCCATAGGGGTTGACGGCGGAAGGAAATCGCAAAGGCGATGAGCACAAGTTCTCGAGAGAACATCGGAGAGTATCTTCGGAGTCTTCTGATGAATCGAGCCATCGTCTGAAATGAGGGGCTCTCCGGAGGAAGTAGTTACGAGAACCTAGAGTTAGAGTTAGTAAAATCTTTAACCCGAAAGAGAAGAGAGATCAGAACCCAGAGTATAGACGAGGAATAAAAGATCCTAATACCACCCGATTGAGATGTGGGCCCGTAAGCCACACAACAATGTTAGTAAAAGTTTTTCAAGTACTAGACTCCACTTTGGCCAAGGAGTTGGAAAGGGGGCTACCTACAGGCAGTCGGCTCTGATACCAACTTGTGACGCCCCCATTCTCAACCGTACGCTAATCATACACACAATGCGTACGACCAAGATTAGGGACTCACTGATTGATATCACAACACAACACTAGACACAAATTAAAGTCATACAGCTTCATATTACAAGCCAGGGGCCTCGAGGGCTCGAATACAAAGCTCGACAAACACGAGTCAGCGGAAGCAAATAATATCTGAGTACAGACATAAGTTAAACAAGTTTTGCCTTAAGAAGGCTAGCACAAACATAAGCAGCGGATCGAAAGAGACGAGGCCTCCTGCCTGGGAACCTCCTAACTACTCCTGAGCGTCGGGGGCGGCCTCCACGTAGTAGTAGGCTCCAGCGGTGGTGTAGTAGTCATCTCCGGCGTACTCCATCTCCTGGGCTCCATTGTCTGAACGCAGAATCGTATCGAGGGGGAAAGAGAATGCAAAGCAGCAGTGAGTACTCATCCAAAGTACTCGCAAGACTGACATCAGAATTATGCTAAGTATGCATCATTATCAAGGGGAGGGGTTATATCTGGACTGACTGCAGAAAGCAAGAATAGGGAGAAGGCCTAGTCCCATCGAAGACTAGCATCTTCAGCATCTTGCAGCATTAGAAGAGAGTAGACTGGTATATCACATATAGTCATATTATTGTAGCAATTTTAATAAGTAACCACGCCCAGAGATTCTTCCTCGACTCCCTGCGAGGAAGCAATCCCGGAGCCACATTCATTTCAATTTTTAAATCACAATTATAGTTGTATAAGGTCAAGGTACAACTCCAAGTCGTCCTGTTACCGTGGACACGGCTATTTGAATAGATTAATCATCCCTGCAGGGGTGCACCACATATTCCCCAACATGCCTGAGTCACCTCGGGCCGGACACACTTTCCTGGGTCATGCCCGGCCTCGGGATATCAGCACGTCGTCGCCCCACCTAGGCTCAACAAAGAGGCCAGCCCGCCGGTCTAAATCCTAAGCGCGCAGGTTCGTGGGCCCACTTGCCCTTGCACTCCTGCACGATGCGTACGCGGCCGGAAACAGACCTAGTACACTCCAGTCCAAGAGCTGCACCGTCCAGTCCAATCCGTCGTGCGCCACTCCATTGCTGACGTCCGAAGAGCTTCGGCTGATACAACAACGCTGAGTACCCATAACTTCCCCACGTGAAGGTTAGTGCGTATTAAGGCCAACGACCTAACTCAGATCAAGTACCCAACCCATTAGCATTTTATTAATGCGGGGTAAGCGCGACCCTCAAAGTGCGGTCCCGTCACCCCGACTCGAGGATGTGTGGCAAGGGCCTCTCCTGCCCGTCCACGCCTCAACATAATCCTTTGGATGCCTTACCGGCGCATCCCACCACATCTCACACACGGGTACCCTTGGGGCCGACCCGTCTCAAGACTGTCGGGAACTCAGGTCCACCTCAACCAGGGTGGTACCGCCTGTCCCTCCAGTCCCGTCTTCCACATGTAACAATGTCAAGTTAAAGTAACTGTGTGGTTATACACCAAGTGGATATCCGAGGAATCACCCTCGATGGATCCCACTCGAGGTATGTGTATGGCAAGAGTCGCTATCGATAAATGGGAAGGAGGAATCACCCTCGATACCCACGACCGATTAGCTACGCTACAGAATTAACATCGGGAGTGCTAAGTGAGGTATCACCCTCGGCACTCGATAGTAGCTCTGCAGTGCCATACTTAAGGGGTGTGCGGTGATGTGAGGGGCCTGGCTCGTCGGTCGGTTGACCGAGTCTTCGAGTCTTCGAGTCGTCGAGTCGTCGATGAAGAAGCAGGGGCAACTGGGACTAAGGGGTCACTGGGGATTCATTGATCAACCTATACTAAACAGTTGATATGATTGCAGGTATAGTAACAGTTTATCAAAAACAGGCTATGCATCAGAATAGGAGCTAACTAATACAGTAGCAAAAATCTAATGCAAGAATGAGAGGGAAAGGAATAGGCGATATCGGAATGTTCAAGGGGGGGTTGCTTGCCTTGCTGCTCTGCAGCAAAAAGGCTGATCGTCAACGGTGTAGTCGTACCCGGCAGCACCGTCAGTCTCGGAGTCTACCGGGGAGAAGAGGGGGGAAGAAACAATAAATATAAAGCACAGATGCAACACGATGCATGACATGGCAATATGCAGAGCTAGGCATGCACTAACGCAGTACTACACGTGTTAGACGGAGCGGGAGAATATCTGACGATATTTCCCGGGTCTTTGGATTTATCGGACAGACGACCCGGAGGGGAAAAGTTCCATGTTTGCTATGCTAGGAGCATGTGACAGACGAACGGACGGCGTATTCGGATTCGTGGGATTTTTCTGATCAACTTTCATGTATAAATTATTTTCATCCGAGTTACGGTTTAAAAGATTTAAACAATTTCTGAAATTTAACAGATTATTAATAATTTGAAAAATGCTTTATGGCATCATCCTGACATCAGCACTGCATCAGCAGTCAACAGTCTCAGCAGACTGGTCAAACTGACATGTGGGGCCCTCTTGTCATAGACTCAGGGACTAACCAGGGTTATTTTAAACTTAAAACAGATTAATTAGTGAGTGGGGTCCATCTGTCAGTGAGACATTAGTGTTAATATTAATTATTTTCTTAATCTAATTATCTAATTAACCTACTGACAGACGTGGCCCACATGTCATACACAGGGGTGAACAGTAACCCTCATTGACCGTGGTCAACGAGGTCAACTGAGGCACCGGGGCCCACATGCAGCCTCACTAGGCGGGCCCCACGCGTGCCAGGTCAGCGGGCGGCGCCGGAACAACGCCGGCGACCAAAAACACGGCGGCGCAGGCTCGGGACTCGCCGGAATTTCGCTACGGTGCACCATTTTGAGTGCGGCCACTTGCGTTCGAACGGGCACTCGATGCTGCGTCGGTTGGTGGCGGCGCCGAACCAAATGGTTGCCGGAAACGGGAACGGCGACGAGGTCAGCGGCGGCGGCGTTCGGGTGAACATGGATACGGCGACTCCGGGCACGGCAAGCAGCGGCAACGGGCGCGTTCAACTCCTACGGCGACGGTGAGCACGACTGCGAGCTCAGGCGAGCTCGACAGCGGCCACAGCGATGGCAATGCCAACAGCGGCGGAGCTCCGCTCGGGCAACCATGGCACGGCGGCTACGGGCGGCACAAGGCATCGCAGAGAGAGGGGAGTGAAGGAGAGGCTCACCGAGCAGGCACAAGGTGGCCCAGCGATGGCTTAGTAGCAGCAGCGGCGCCGGAATCGGAGAGGTTCGTCGGCGACAGAGACGAACGGGGGGCGGAGGAGAGCGGCCACGGCAGGGCCTCCCAGCTCCGGCTCGAGGTCTGGGTCGAAGGAGTGGAGGATGGCGGAGCTCGTGGACGTCCTGACGAAGCTCGGGGTCGACGGTGGCCACGGGATCGACCGGCGCACGGCGGCGGCTGCGTCGAGTAGGTTCGGGAGCGAGAGAGAGAGAGGGTGAGGGGGGGAACGAGGGCGCTAGGGTTTGTGGGGGAGAGAGAGGCGCTCGGGGGTGACCTAGTAGCCGTCGGAGTGGGTCGGATGGCCGGCGCGTGGCAATTGCGCCGCGGACGCTCGGCCATCGTCCACATCTCCCTGGTGAGCAGGAGGTTAGGGACGATGGCGCCAGCGGGCTGGGCCTTCCTGTAGTCCTTTAAGGCCCAGCTGCACAGTGCTTCTTTTCTTTTCTCTTTTTCCTTTTCTGTTTTAGTTATTCTTTTATGTTTCTTTTATTTTTAGCTTTAATTCTCTACTGCAAAAATAGGTGACTTGCTCCAAATAATACCTTGCATTATTAAGTGTGGCCATAAACATTTTTGGGCATTTTTGGTATCTGTTCCAATTATCCATGGAATTAAAAAGTGCTTTTAAATTGCATTTGGGCTCTGTTTTGCATGGTGGGGTCCACACCAATGATTTGGTTAGGTTGATTTCCTTTTCACCATTTGTTTTGTGATTTATCACACGTGTGCAACATTTTATTTTTGCTGTTTACAATTTTATTTTATTACACAAAAAAATTCAATAGGTTTTTGAAGTGAATTTGAATTGAGAATTGAAGTTCAACTTGATCATACCCTATTTAGCAAAATGATTTGAGGCTGATCATGGTCATTATTGTAGCTTAATTACAACCATTATTGTAGCCAAAACCCAGGGTGTCACACTTAACACCCTCCCTTAATCACAACTTCATCAAGTTGAGATTATGTTTGAAGTCTTCAAAGCTTCTTGTAGGCAATGGTTTTGTGAATCCATCTGCAACTTGATCTCTGGAATGCACAAACCGAATGTCAAGTTGCTTCTTGGCAACTCTTTCTCTCACAAAGTGAAAATCTATCTCAATATGCTTTGTTCTCGCATGGAAAACTGGATTAGCAGATAAATAGGTAGCACCCAGGTTATCACACCACAAACATGGAGCTTGAGTACTCTTGACACCAAGTTCCTTTAATATGGATTGTATCCATATAATCTCAGCTGTGGCATTTGCTAATGCCTTATATTCTGCCTCTGTGCTGGACCTGGAGACAGTAGCTTGTTTTCTTGCACACCACGATATTAAGTTTGGACCAAAGAACACTGCAAAGCCACCAGTAGATCGCCTATCATCCAGGCAACCTGCCCAATCAGAGTCTGAAAAGGCACTCACAAGTGTAGATGATGACTTGCTGAAATTTAGGCCAATATTAGGAGTGTTCTTGATATATCTAACAATACGTTTTGCGGCAGTCCAATGAACTGTAGTGGGTGCATGAAGAAACTGGCAAACTTTGTTGACAACAAATGAGATGTCAGGCCTAGTAAGTGTCAGATATTGAAGTGCACCTACTAGACTTCTATATTTTGTACTATCATCTTGACTTAGAAGCTGTCCTTCTGTAAGAGACAATTTTTCTGAACTTGACAAAGGAGTGGGTGAGGGTTTACAACCTTGTAGACCAGCCTTTTTTACCAGATCTATCGCATATTTTTCCTGAGAGAGATGAAGTCCATCTGCATGCTTCTTCACCTCAATCCCTAGGAAATAATGCAAGTCTCCAAGGTCCTTGAGAGCAAACTCTGTACTAAGATCCTTCAAAAGTCCTGTAATGGCCTCATCTGATGAACTTGTAACAATGATATCATCAACATATATGAGCACAAAAATGTATGTGTTATACTTGTTGTAAATGAACAGTGAGGTGTCAGACTTAGAAGGGACAAAACCAAGTCTTTGCATTTTGTGACTGAGACGTGAGTACCACGCCCTTGGAGCTTGCTTCAACCCATACAACGACTTGTCAAGCTTGCATACATAAGAAGGCACATTTTTGTTCACAAACCCAGGAGGTTGCTTCATGTACACTTCCTCTTCCAGAACACCATGGAGAAACGCGTTCTGTACATCTAGCCGTCTGAGACTCCAGCCCCTGGAAACAACAATAGACAAGACAAGACGGATAGTGGCAGCTTTTACAACAGGACTGAAAGTGTCCTCATAGTCTATGCCATACCGTTGTTTAAATCCTTTTGCAACAAGTCTAGCTTTGTAACGATCAATGGTTTCATCAGATTTCCTTTTAATTCTGAAGACCCACTTGCAGTCAATGAGATTTTTACCTTGCTGTGGAGGAACCAAATGCCATGTTTTATTTTTCTGCAGTGCCACAAATTCTTCATTCATAGCCTTCTTCCATTTTTCATCACCTAGTGCTTCCTCAAATGTGTGCGGTTCACTTGGTTCACTTGTGGAACACACCATCCCATATTTTGTTATGTGTTTATAATTAATAGGTTGTATTACCTCTTTTTGTAGTCGTGTACGTCGTGGAGATGATGCAGCTGCTGTTTCTGCCACAGAAGATTCTGTGGCAGGAGCTAAGACAGCAGCAGCAGCAGGGTCTGCCCGAGCCGGATCTTCTGTAGCGGGCGATGAAGGCGCAGGCGTTGCAGCAGGCGCAGAAGATCCCGTCCCGCGGGCCTCATCATTGGCACAGGATTCTGTGGGCCGCCCATCAACACGGGATCCCGCGCCGATCGGGCCTGCAGCTGTCGGGCGACGCAGGTCGCGTCTTTTATAGCAGATCGGCTGGGCCGGAAATCGAGCAGCAGAGGACCCAGCGGCGGGACGCCAGCTGTCAGCTCTTGATTTGCGCGGAGCCGAGGAGGTGTGTTCCCTAGTTGCAGGGCGCCGCGTGGCTGGCTCGGAGTCGCCGCCGCTCGATGGCCCGCGCCCGACCGCGCCTGACGAGGCTGGCGCGGATCCTGATGCAGATTTGTCTGGCCGCCCTGGCGCGTCTGTGCACTCAGATCCCGAAGACGATGCTGCTGACACGTCTAGCAGTGCGGATCCCGAGAGGGATTTGTTCCCTAGTGTTTTGTATTCCCCTCCCCAGTCGGATTGGACAACAATGATCTTGCTATCGAATTTTCTTTCAACGAGTGCTTGGAAGTTTTGAAACACTTGAAAACATCGGATTGTTTCTTGAGAAGATAGATCCATGAGAACTTGCTATAGTCATCAATGAAGCTTACGTAGTATGTGTGTCTACCAACCGAGCTAGGAGCAGGGCCCCAAACATCCGAAAAAATTAATTGCAAAGGTTGGGTAGAAACACTAGTAGAAACGGGATAAGGTAATTGATGACTTTTTGCTCTTTGGCATGAATCACAAATAGTTTCAACATGACGCTCACCAACAAATGGGAGCTTATTCTTCCTAAGCAAACGTTCAACTAAAGAAAAAGAAGCATGTCCTAGACGATCGTGCCATCGTGTTGAGGAAAGCTTGACAACACCATAGGCTTGTTTATTATGTCTTCTAAACTCCGGAAGCAACGGGTAGAGTCCTCGAACACATCTACCTCGATATAGGATTTCCCTCATGGCCTGATCCTTAATCAAGAAGAAAAAAAGGATGAAACTCAATGAAGACATGGTTGTCAAGTGCAATTCTATGAACGGAAAGGAGGTTTTTGTTGGCACTAGGAACATGCAAAATTTTCCTAAGATGAATTTTACGACGAGGGGTATGTATAACTGAATGACCAATGTGACTGATTCTCATACCTGCACCATCGGCGGTGTGAATCTGATCCTTGCCGTGGTACTTCTCACGGAGAGTCTCCTTTTCGAGCTCACCGGTGAGATGATTGGTGGCGCCGCTGTCAAGGTACCAGTTGGTGTCGACGCCGTAGGAGGCATCAGCCGCCGCAACGACCTTTTCATCATCTTGAGAATTGTCCTCGTCTTCATCATAGCGGTACCAGCAATCCTTGGCAGTGTGGCCCGGCTTGCCACAGATCTGACAACGCGGGGTGTCCGGGCGGGTCCTGCCAGAGCCGCCGTCACGGCGACCCCTGTTGCCAGAACGCCCGCCACCGCCGCTGGTCCCTCCACCGCCGCTGGTCCTGGCGCCACCTGACCTCCCCTTGCCACGGGAAGGACCGCGGTAGCGAGAGCCGCCGCCACGACCGTGGGTGGCGACGTTTGCGGAGGACTTGAAGCCGCCGCCGCCCGAGCTGTGGAACTGCGCCATGCGCTGGTCGAAGTTGCTTAGCATGGAGAAGATCTCATCGAGGGAGGAGGGGCTGACACGGGCGTCGAGGGCCGAGACGAGGGGCTGGTACTCCAGATCCAGCCCGTGAAGGATGTACGAGATGAGTTCGTCATCCTGGATAGGTTTGCCGGCCGCGGCCAGCTCGTCCGCGAGGCCGCGCATGGAGGCGAAGTAGGCGGCGGTGGACTGGTTTCCCTTCTGCGCATTGATGAGGGAGGTACGAATGTTGTTGACGCGGCTCAGCGACTGCGACGAGTACATGCCCGCCAGCGTCGTCCAGAGCGCCTGCGCCGTGGTGACCGTGGTCACCGTGACGAGCACCTCCTTAGAGAGGTTGCTCAGCAGGTAGCCGAGCACCTGCTGATCCTCCCGGACCCAGATGGGGTGGAGAGGGTTGGGCTCGAAGGTCTCCTTGCCGTCCTTGTCCTTGGCGGCGAGGAGCTTGGCCGGCTCCGGCGAGGTGCCATCGACATAGCTGAAGACACCATCGCCACGCAGCTGTGGCGTGATCTGTGTGCGCCATAGCACGTAGTTCGTGCGGGAGAGTTTCTTAATGACCCGCCCATTGAGGCTAGGGTGAGAGACGCCGGAGGAGGAAGACATGGCTTGGGCACGATTGGAATCGAGAGAAGCTAGATGGGAAGTAGGATGGCTCTGATTACCATGTGCGAGATGCGGAAACGTCTTGACCTCGGTACGAGGGGACGTGTTGCATGTTATAGGCAGGGGCGCAATCTCCCTGAAGCGCATACAAGTTGGGAGTTGAGATATTACAGGAGACTTGGAGAAGAAGAGATAGAATAGGTTACATAGGATAGATATTGAACTAACTACCTAGCTTATCTCTCCAATATCCTGAGACGCCTGGTGCGGCGCATGTAACGTGACAGGTTGCTTAACAGGCCTCAACACCGCCTGCTCAATTCCCTTGCCATTTGACCTAATTTCTGATCTTGTGTTTGATTTTAATTTACTAGGTGACTCTTAATTTGGAGGAACAAATTTGAGAAGACTGAATCCACCACGTATCCAAAAGGAGTAATTGCAATTGTAAGATATCCAGAATGATGCTTTCATATATCTGAATTCTCAGAAGTACTACAAATGCAATTTGACATATAATCTTGGCCCTAGAGGAAGTAGCCAAGAGTACTACCGTATTTAACCTACCACTTCGGCCATATGAGCCTGCAAATGACAAGTAAGCTATTTTTATCCTTTGCTATTATGTCCTTCTCTTCTTCCAGGAGATGGAATATGCTCTAGATTTGGGCATTCAGAGAATTTGACACATTTATGTTTAGTTTGTTCACGCCTGTGGCCCTGTGTCTTCAGGTTGTGCAGTTCAAAAAAATTGTACTCATGGCCACTGCATCAGAACTGATGATCTTCTCTTTCTTCTTTTGGTGAAAGGAAGTCATATAATTTCTTGTTTCAAGTAAATAGATAAGAAACTATTGGTTGAACAACCAGTAAGTTATAAAACTTTGTTAGTCCTTTTTCCGTTAAAAGGAAGTTCAAATTTCACCGAGTTGTATTTTTTGTGATGCATACAAAACCTGGTTTTTTTTGGCGCATGACCTACTGATTTACAAAATAATAGATATGTGAAGTGCACTATACGTTGCGATTTCTTTTGTTTAACATTATGTTGTCGCTTGACCCTTAATTAAAGGTGTAGATAGTCTAACTATTGAGTTATGAGTTATGAGAAATGCATCGTTTACTCCGCTTCATAATTATATGTTTCTCACCAATAGAAATTGTGATAGGAAAGAGATGTTTTCTGAGTTAATAAAATCAATTTCGGCACCTGCTCCTCCCACCTCCTGATGCTTTGCGTCCGATAAGTATGACATAGCGGTTTTAAGGTCACACTTTTCTCATACAAACTGAAGTAGAAAACACAGAAATTTTGATTCCTGTTATGTGCATCTTCTCAAAAGAAACTTATAGAGTTAAGAAAAGAAAATATGTTGTCAGATAATTTATGGCAGCTTAGATAAGAGCTAAATCCTATATTGACTATGTGTATGATTATTTTTTCTTGAATTATTCTGATGCAGCAAATCTTGCACACCGTGCCACCGTATGCCCAACTAATGCAGTGGTTAATGATACTAACCATTCTGTTTACAAACGGGTGTCTGGCCATTCTAAGGCTTATTTAAGTTGTGATTCCATTTCAAAGAGCACTGATCGTGTTGGAGATGCAGAAATTTTGTTTCCTCCAGAATTTCTGCATTCTATTTCTATCAATAATTTTCCAGAGTATGAGATTGGTTTAAAAACTGCCATTCCTGTGATGTTATTGAGAAATATGAATCAATCTCTTGACTTATATATGTAATGAGACACGTCTGTTGGTGACTAAGCTTGGTGAAGGAGTCTTTGAAGAAGTCATTGTTGGGACTCATAAGGGGCGTGTCTGTATCTCAAGAATTGTGCTGAATGCACCAAGTACTAAGTGGCCATTCACTCTACGACATTGCCAGTTTCCGGTTCGGTTGTGTTATGCAATGGCAATTAATAAAAGTCAAGGAGAAACACTTACTAAGTTATGTGTTTACCTTCCGAATCCGGTGTTCTCTCAAGGAAAACTATATGTGGCCCTCTCACGGGTGACATCACGGCAAGGTTTAAAAGTTCTCATTGAAGATGCGAAAGGTGTTCCAACGAATATCACTAAAAATATTGTTTACAAGGAAACAATTAATTCTTTATAGGTAACTAGGAACAAGTTAATTGGCTAGACAAGCCTTCTGTTTTGTTTAGTGGTTTCCTTTTGAATAGTCTTTATTCTATTCTTTCACTAACAGATTTTGTTTTCTCTTTTGACATAACAAGGACTGCAAGGAAGACTGGTTTTTGGTGTTCATGCTGTTCATGCCTGTCAGATCATATACACTGAAGTAGACTGGAGCTAATCTATTTTGTTGCTTATGTTACTTCATCGGCTGGACTGCTTGCATTTCTTATTTTGGTTATGGTTAGAGACGCTGAACTAGATGTATTATATGCGTGTTTCTGTCAGTGTACCTGTTTATGTGTGTATATTTTCTTCTCTTTTACTTGATATACAAGGAGAGGGTCTTCTGTTCATACAGTTGACTAGATATCAAAATATCGGTTTAAAGACCAGCTGTATTTCCTCTTTGTGACCTTACTTACATTTTAATATTGTCTTTTCTGAAATTCTGTAAGTTACTCTTGCCTGTTGTTAGCTTTTCGGCACAGGCATCAGATGCATGCTACACTGCTGACTTCCTTACTATGTATAAAGAGACAAATATAACATTGCAGGTTATACAACCTATTCTATGTAACTACAAATCACATGTATTAAAGGTGAGTGCATAATTACAAAATTTCCCAAAGAAAACAACAAAATAAGTGTTGCTTAGATTTATTGTGCACGCGATGCACTAGCATATAGACATCTCGCACTCTCTTCACAGCACGCGAACTCTCTAATTACATTTTTGTTATCGATCAAGTAAAAGAAGGGACTTGGATGTAATAAAAAAAGTGAAGTACCTACTAATAAGAAGGTTACCATGAGCGCAACACAGGAAACTTTCCACGGGCGCGGCATGCGCCGCGCATTTCCGGCGCTAGTATTAGTATATATCCATGCGGCTCCCATGTTGGGGGTTGAGACGTTTCGACACAACGTGACATGGTATACATAGCCCATCTCTTTCATTGCATCTAGCTTATATCCTCTCCACCGAAAACCTTCACTTCAGCCATCACCCTCCTTGCGGCATCCACCATGCCTTCCAACTCGAGCCAAGCCATCTCCACCGGCCTCAACAAGACCGCCTCATAACCCTTGACCCGAAACAACTACATCCTATGGTGAGCCCAAGCTCATTCCCAGATCATGGGGGTGGGTCTATATGGGCTTGTCGATCAATCTGTTGCCGAGCCACCAAAAACAATTGTCACCAAAACCGCTGATGGGAAGGGCCAGGTTTCTCCCAATCTAGCTTACAATCCATGGCTGATTCAAGACCAGCAGATAGTAGCCTATCTTTTCCGCAATCTCTCCAAAGTAGTCTTGGTCCAAGTCGCCTCACTAGAGAAATCTCATGCCATATGGTCTTCCCTAGCAAACATGCCAATAATTGCTACATCGCCCTATCCAATGCCCAAAAAGGATCTCAAAATGCAGGCACCTTCTTCGGTCAAATGAGAACGTTAGCATATGAGCTTGCGTCGGCGGGCAAACCGATATCCAAGGAGGAGCTTGTCTCCTTCATCATTGCAGGCCTCGACATGGAATATCAGCCCCTCATCTCCGCGCTTGATGTTCGCACTGAACAGATCTGAGTAGACGATCTCTTTGGTATGATGGCAAACTTCGATCAACGGGTTGAGCTGTTCCAAGGAACATGAGCCAGCGCGTTCAAGTCCTCTGCTAACTTTGCCTCAAGGGGTCGCAGTGGTCCTCCTAAGGGCTACCGGAATCGTTTAAATTAAGGACGATGACGGAGGTGGATCCCGTAGCGGTGGCAGCAATGGCGGCGGCGGCGGTAGCTTACCACGACAACTCCGGCGGTGGTGGTGGCGTGGTTGCACCAGTAGTTGGGGGCACAAGCCTGGAGCTGCACGAGGCCGTGGTGGGGTGCGCGGTCTCGTTGGAGCAGGATGAACCGCCCACAGGAGGAGGCTCGCTCGATGGGGAACGGGGAGGTAGTTGGCAGCGGCGAAATTAAGAGGTTGTGATGTTGCGGGGGTCAAATTAAGATGCCGTGATGCTGCGCATCCACCCATGCACATTTCGTGATGGGCTAGACGAGCTAACAACCGGTCGAGCGAGAGAAACTCTTGTCTCTACCGCCACACGTCCCTAACCCTAGAAGGCAATAGGGTAGTGACAACCACTTTGCCACCTCCCTCCCTAATGAGGCCACATGTCCCTTCGTCCTCCGTCCATCGTTCCGGCTACGACAGGGGTGTGCACCTCGGCGCTTCGACCCTGGCGGGTAGGTAGAGTTGGCCTAGGATTTTTAAGGACGCCACATTAGTTGCGGGGACGGGGCCGCGTCGAAATAAGGTGTCCCTGCTTATCCCCCATCTTGACGGTGCTCTAATTGGCAGCGGCGTAGAGCAGGTGGCTTGGTTCTCTCGCCGTTCTCTAGATCTGGCGAGATTAGTTTCTCGGTGTGCCACTAGCGTTTTGTCGTTACTCGCGGCAGTCCTGGCGGCTAGGGCGAGGCGGATGCTCTGGAGCGAGGATGGTGGTACGAAGGTGGTGGATCTGTCGTCCTTCCTCAACTTTGTGGATAGGATGCGGCTGGTCTGGGTCCAAAGTAGCACGGGAACGTTCCCCTGTCGACGTGCCAATCGACACGTGCCTTGCTGCTGCAGTGAACCTGTTCATCGACTCACAAAGTCTTGTTGGTGATGGTGCTTCTTTGGATCTGGCAATGGTAGAGGCTCAACGCCGCTTCCGGTGTGCGTCTCGGTGACGCTGGGGTTGGGCGGCGGCCGCTGGATTCGGTGTGTGCAGAAAACCCTAGGGGTTGTTCTATATTTTTCAATCGTCTAGGGCTCTATCCACAACGTTTTCAAGACAACCGTTGTTTTCTGTCTTTTACTCCCTCGGTACCAAAATACTTGTAGTTGGAGGAAATTAGTACAAGTTCTCCCAACTGCAAGTATTTCGCCATGTAACTTGATTTTCCATCAATAAAATACATGGTTGCTTCAAAAAAAAAAAACTTAAGCTCATCGCCAACGGCAATGACGTAATCAATGTGTTAACTAACAGGCCATTCGGATTTGTCCACGCGAAGGGGTTAGCACCGAAATGTCACATTGGATCTTAGGTTACATGGCACAATTGTCGGCGCTGAAGTGCCTTGGCGCCGACCCCAGGAGCCAAATTCCAAAATAATTTTCCGGAGTGGCTAGAAGAAGAATTAGTCTCCAAATCGCACAGATTATTAGCATCGTTTCACATAATTGCAAATGAATCTCTTGTAGACCTGGACATTGTTATTTCTATACTCCGGTTGATCCCAATGAGTTTTGTTTTTTTTAATTTGAGAAGGTACGTACCACGTGTATGTCAGCAGATACACACGCAGCACCCAGAATACACCGGAACTCCGGCACTTTACACAAAACACCCTCTGGAAGCGAGAAAACAGAAAAGCGAGCAGCAGTTTTTCTTTGAGAGAAAAGTGAGCAGCAGTTGAGGTCCTTCCGTGAGGTAAATTGTCTCCCGTGCCCATCGGCAGCAAAACCCTAGAATCGACGCGAGGCGGCGACGGAGACAAACGAAGAGGCAACCATGTTCCGGCGGGCCGTCGGTTCCCTCCTCGCACGGAGGCTCTCGCCACGTGCGACCCCAAGGACTGCTCCTCCCTCATGTTTCTCATCCCGATCTGACACAGACGGATCTCGCCATCGGTGATGGCCTTCTTACTGCTTATATTTTTGCCGCGTGTGCGTTGGCTGGCGGTGGTGGCGGGTTGTTGATTCGGCATTTCATGAAAGGCACAGGTACGTGTTGATGGATCAGGTAGATTCATCCTCGTCGTTGTCAGCTCCGTTTCATGTCAGGAACCACCACCTGACATGTCTTCTTGTGTAGCTGCTGCTGGCAGGCTGAACCACAATGTCAAGTTTAAGAAGCCGGACATGAAGGAGAGGTTTGAGCGTTGGATCGTCGTGAACGGAAAGACATACCGGGACGAGGAAGAGAAGGCTATGCGGTTCGAATTGTTCAAGGCCGCCCTCGAGGGTGTGGAATCGCAGCTCCCGCCGGTCGAGGAGAGTGGTGTGCTTCCAGGGGTAAGCTGTTTCGCAGACTTCACAGACGAGGAGATACGAGGGTTGCTGGCCTTTCCCGACGGAATTGACGAGCCCGAGTACGACGAGATTGTCAAGTCTGCCTGGGCCAAGCAACAGAAAGGTCTCTTCTTCTGCAATCTATTTATCCTTGAATGAATATGCACTTGCTAGCTTGAATCGCACCCGTTTTGTTTTCGATGTCAAATTGGACCTGGTAGGTTTTTATTTATGGATTTAGCCTGTTTTGGATGTCAAAAAAATTGGACCATACACTCATCAGTATTCCCTCCGTGCCAAAATATAACATGTTTTTGCACTTCAATTTGAACTGCAGTACAGAGGTAGTAGTAGATAATTTTGTTCGCTCCCTCCATCCCTCTAGTACGACTAGCTTGAATAATACTCTTCTTCGTGTGCCAACCTTTCCATCGGATTGTTATCTTTTTGATGAAATCAGATCTTGTTATTTCTATGCCTGATTCTGCCTTAGTAGCTTGATGAGCAACTACCAATTGCATGCGCAGTAGTAGGAGCACTCAACTCTGTCCTGGCAATTAGAACAAGAATTAGAAAGTTTGTTGTGTGGACAGATCATCAAATATAAATGGAGTCAGTTTTATAGCCATCCATTGGGCCTTCCAGTCTGCTAACTTGTAGCTTTTACATGAAAACATGAGAGACATTTACATGGAGGCCAGACATGAAGCAGGGCGACACGTGGGTAACTCAATGCTCTGCATAGAATGGTGTTCTTAGACCAGTTTTGCTAATTCTCATCTAGATAAGAATTAGTTATCTCACATCTAAATTCTAGACTGTTAGGGCATCTCCAACGCGGGCGCTACAGCCGGGCGCTAGGATTGATTTCCAGGTAGTTTCTCTCTATTCCCGTCCGATTCCCGTTCGATCCCGGGAATCTCTGTTGCGTCGACTCCAAAGTATTCGTCGGGCGCTTCACCTGCTTTTTTTGCACGAGCGATTGGGCTGGAGTCAAGCGCTAACTACGGGCGCTAAAATTCCTCTAGAAAATCTCCTAGGAAGCTTTTGCCTCAACTAACTTGAGATATTTCTGCGTTGGAGGAAACAGACGCTAGCCGTTCCATTTTTTGACAGCGTAGCGCCTATAATCACGGTTAGCGTTGGTGGCACAGGCTCTTAGAAAAATGTTAAACGATAATTCATTTATTTTTTATTCCTAAGCGTCTATGTAAGCGCTTCCCATTGGACATGCCCTTAGATGAAACTTCAAGGTTCATGTTCTTTTGTAGTGTGCGCTCACCGTGGCACGTTCGTTTAGCACAGGTTGTTCTTGCGCTGTCCGGTTGTCATATTTATTTGTGCCCTCACACTGGTGTACGCACGGGCTGTGGCCTTTTTCATTTTTTTAATGGGCTATAGGGGCCGTTTGGTTTAAGCCCCAATTTGCCCCACCAAAATTTTGGCAGCAAGTTGTTGATGTTTGGATTGTGACCATCATATCTTCCAATTTTTTTGCAAATGAGACCGTTGTTTTGTTTGGTTTGCGACCAACTCGCATGATGATTATGCTAGTCCAAAAACATCTAACTGCATCTATTACAAAATTGAGAAGAAATACATTTCAATACTTCGATGTGTTTTTTCTCTAAAATACATATATTTAATCAATGGTAATGGAAGTCACCAAAAGAATGACAGGGCATGCTGCATGCACTTCGTTTTGCTATTGTTTGGATACTGAAGAATTACTGCATGTGATTGGTTAAAAAGCACCGCTGATTGGTTACAGCCCAAAAAATCGGCTTATCCTAACTGCATGCATGCAGCAGGGTCACAGCGCCAAAATATTGGCGCAGCTTTCTCACGCCCTCGTTACCCCCACGGTTTGGCGAGAATTACACGGAGGTTCGTTGGACAAGTTGGACGAGCCACAACTTTGGTAGCAATTCAAACACGCCCGTAGTCTATTTCATATGTTTTCTTTATGGGCTAATCTGTTCTTTTTCCTGTTTTTCTTTTCATTTATAGGCAAAAATAGTTTGTTGGGATATGCCACAGAAACACACTCTTTTTGTTTTTTCTTCTCTTTTTCATTGTTTTCTTCATTTTTAATCCACAACATTTTCATACAAGAATACCTTTTGAAGTCTGTGAACACTTTACAAAATTCATTTTTTTAAGCTGAACATGTTTACAAATGAGTAGTTTTTCAAATTAATGAATATTTTCTGAACTTTTTTTTGTCTTCTTCTGTGTTTATTTGTTTTAAATTTATGAACTTTTTCCACTCTTTCATCTGTTCGCTTTAAAAGCCGTACAAATCTTGATAGAGGGTTGTTTTATCACACGCTTCCAACGTTCTACTTATTGGCTAGTTCGCGGTGCCTTTTGTTGGGCTGTTTTCATGATGTGATCTTAAGGTCTCGTTTGAGTTTGTTTATTCATTTTTGGCATCTGTTGTATAAGTTAAATAGACGAGCTGGTCATTGCCTCCTTGGTTTCATCCCATTCCCCTTGGCCTTGGAGCAGAGCTGACTCGAGCAGGATGGAGGGAGTTGGCTGGTGGTTTGATATTTATGCCCGGGAGGAAGATGGCAGAAAAGCATGATGCGATGAGTGATCTCAGATCCATCTTTGTCACCTTTGCCCTTTTTTCATCTCTGGATTTTTTATTTTTTGTGATTTCTATATATTGACTATTTTTTGTCCTAGTTGCAACTCCGCCTTCGACATACAATTGGGTTGTCATTTTTGTTCCAGTTGCAAGTATCTCTTGATACACCACTGGGTTGAACTCAATTTTTATCCAAGTTGCAAGTGCACCCTCACGCCACACATCTGGGGTTCGATCATTTTTGTCCCCGTTGCAATTCCACCCTCGACATGCAACTGCAAGGCCGTCTTTTTTGTTGCTGTCCTAGTGGTGCAAGTCCACCCTCGAGACACAACTTTTTTGGGGCCAATCATTTTTCTCCCTGTTGCAACTCCGACCCCGACATGTAGCCAGGCCCCTTTTCTCCCTACTTGCAAGTTCACCCTCAATATGCAATCAGCGCGGGGCGCTGATATGTCTCGCCTACTGCGAGACGATAGCAAGTCTTACTAAAGGCGAGCTCATTATTGAGCCAGCCGATGGCGCCGCTGGCCACACACAATATTCTCACTTTTCTTTTATTGTTTTATTTATGTTTTCTTTCACTTTATTCATATTTCCGGATATTCTATATTGCAAAAAATAATTCACATAAAACATTTCAAAAAATGTTAATCAAGCATTTTAAAAATGTTTAATGTGTATAAAAAAATCTCATGTATACAAAAAAAAAATACAATGTGAAGTGTGTATAGACAAAATGTAAACCATGAATTTATAAGATGTTAATCCAAGCATTTGAAAACAATGTCAAAAAAGTGGTCAAAAATGTTAAATGTGTATAGAAAAAATGTTGACCATGTGTTCAATTTTTTTAAAAGTTGTATTTGAAAAAATGTTAGATGTGTATAGAAAAAGGTTGATCATGTATTAAAAAATATTAATCAAGCATTTTTACAAAGTTGATCAAGTATTTGAAAAATGTAAATCAAGCATTTAAAAGACGTTAAATATGTATATAAAAATGTTAACCATGTATTACAAAATGATATTTTTTTATCATTTATATAAAAATGTTAATCAAGCATTTGAAAATATGTTGAACAAGTACTTGAAAAATGTTAATCAAACATTTAAAAAATGTTAAATGTGTATATAAAAATGTTGACCATTTATTAAAAAATGATAAGAAAACTTAATCATGTATATAAGAAGGGTGTGGCTAGGTCTTAGTCTGAGATTTGATCAAGTCTCAATCAAGCGACATAACATGCAATAGATAAAACGAAAAAACTGAAAAGAAAATTTTGCACGCATCGCAATGTAAAAGACTCAGTCACTTAGCAAGACTGCTATAAGAAATGTTAATCAAGCATTTGAAAATATGTTGAACAATTATTTAGAAATTTTTAATCAAGCCTTTGAAAAATGCTAAATTTGTATAAAAAAAGTTGACCATGTATTAACAAAATGATAAAAAATTGATCCTGTACATAAAAATGTTACTCAAGCATTTGACAAAAATGTTAAACAAGTATTTGAAAAATATTAATAAAGCATTTAAAAATGTTAAATGTGTATAGAAAAAAAATGTTGATCATGTATTTAAAAAATGTTGAACAAGTATTCGATTTTTTTTAAATGTGTATTAAAAATGTATTAGATATATAGCAAAAATATGTATAGAAACATAGTGAAAACCTTAGAGAAAACAAAAGAAAAACAGATGAAAATCGAAAAAAATGAAGAAAAAGGAAAGAAAGGAAAAAAGCTATTGAAACCGAGAAAGAAATAAAGAAAATGAAATAAAATAAAAAAACTCATTACAAACGGAGAAAGAAACGAAGAAAAGCTGAAGAAAACAAGAAAAAGGAAAACAAACAAGAAAGCATGTGGAAACCTAGGTCATGCAACTAGGCCCGAACCAATTTTTGTCCCAATTGCATGTCCACCCTCGAACACATATCAGGGGAGGGGCAACCCCTTTTTGTCCAAGTTGCAAGTCAACCCTCAACATGCAAATGGGCCCACCACTTTTTGTCCTAGTTCCATGTTGCAATCCTACCCAAGGCATGCAACTCGGTGGGTGGGTGACCATTTTGTCCCAGTTGCAAGTCCACCCCTAACATGCAACTAGGATGTAAGACCCATTTTTTCGCCTCAGTTGCAAGTCCACTCCCGACATGCAACTGGGGTGCATGACCCATTTTTTGTCTCTAGGGGGCACCTTTTTTTGTTTTAGTTGCAAGTCTACCCTTGAAACGCAACTGGGTGGGTGGATTGGATTTTTTCCCTAGTTGTAAGTCCACGCCCGACATGCAACTATGGTGCACGACCCATTTTCCGGCGCAAGTACACCCCTAACATTCAACTGGGGCCCCACCTATTTTTGTCCTAGTTGCATGTCCACCTTCAACATGCAACTAGGTGGGTAGGGGGTGACCATTTGCCTAGGGTGCACAACCCATTTTTCATCTAGTTCCAAGTCCACCCCTCACATGCAATTGGGGGCCCACCTCTTCACTACTACAGGATTGCCTAGCAGTGGCGGGTGGGAAAAGGCCATTAGAGGCAAGCAAGGCACTTTGGGCCGCCCGCCACTGACCTCCGCCACTGCTATTATGTCATCAGTGGCGGGCTGGCGCCCGCCATTGGTAGAGCCTCTGCAGTGGCGACCGATAGCACCTGCTCGCCACTGGTGGAATCTTGGCAGCGGCGGGCCGTGTGTCGTGCTCGCCACTACTTATTCTTGTTGCATTGACGTGCTCACTAGAGCGCCCGCCACTGAAGGCATGCTAATTAAAACATTTTGCGGCCACGACAACAATGGTGTTAACATGGCTGCGTTTTGCATAGAACCAATTTAAGAAATTGAATACTAGAAGCAAATAAAGCACACATTGTAAGATTAGGCATGAAAGCTCAGTAGATAATTAGCACTCTCCATAACAACTACTAACACTTCAAATTTCTTTCAGTTAGCAAACGAACATCAAAGTATCACACCAACACGGATCATCTTCAGAAAGATGACACACGATCCTCACCCCTAAGCCAGAAGGCTCAGTAATTCACTAGTGCTCGATTAGCATATGGGTTTTGCTAGGATGCATCGAAGAGTTCAACATTATATACATTACTGTTCAAAGGATGTACTTTGACGGTAACATCTATAGTGTTGCTCATAGAATAAGAACATCAGATGAAGGTTGCGTACCATTTTAACAAAATGAGCCAAAGGACTCAAAAAGCTATCCTGATAAATCAGATAGATGAGGTATTGAACACTCACCTGATTCACTACTTGTGACGGAACAAGCAGCCATGTCTTTTGCAAACACCAAGCAAAGATATCCCTCCCCCACAAACATTGTTCCCATGCGACAACCGCAAGTTCATATTGTGACTTTGCCTTCTCATTTGCAGGGAGCAACTTGTATTATATCTCCCGCCCAAGTGCTATGTATACTACTAATTTAAAACCAGTAATTCACAAAACACTTTGACGGAAGTTATAATACAAGAAACCCCCTACAAATTAGAAGCAAGGGCACAATACAAACTTGCCATTGTAACATGGAAACAAGGTTTGTGTGCCAGCAAAATCTTTGTTCGATGTGTACGCAAGATAGAGTCAGTTGCGTTGTCATAAATAATGGATCCCATGAGTATTCAATATCTCGTACATCTGATTCATCTAATTAGCTTTTTAAGTCTTTTACCTCATTTTATTAAAATGATACTTAGTCCTCATCAAATGTTGTTATTTTTTGAACTCTTCTTGTAGAAGAACACTAACCATCTGAAAATACGGATGTGAATTCCATGCATACTGAAGGATGACCTTTGATCCTCACCCATAACACAGACGGCAAAACCCTAACCTAAAAGGCTCGCTTATGTAGTGGGCAGTCACTGGTATTCCGACTCACCCCTAAACCGTTTCGACTAAACCATAACATAGAAGCCTAACTTATTCAGGAGATATGTGAAGTTCAGAAGGAAATATGTGCAGAAATTACCGTATAATATTCGTAGTCATCTTTAAGCGTTAACGAGAAGTACCTACCGTCCTTTGTACTAGGAACATTAGTCGCACTCGGGGATCCCAGCGAGCTCATTCTCCTTGTTCATTTGCTGTGTTCATAGATGAGAGATTAAAAAAATTCGTGCAATCACACATTAACACCACTGCGATCACATATTAGCAAAACCGCGATCACACATTAGCAACACTATTTGTGCCTGCTCATATGTAAGCAAATTAAACATGATTATTGATCACATAAAGGCATACGAAACTAAGTTCACACATATCATATAGATAACATAAAGACAGTGCACCACTAGTTCACAATATGAAATTAAGTTCAACTCCGTCATAACAACATGAAACTAAGTACATCATCGTCTACAATCATGTTTCGACAGCTCCTAGATCACCACCGACATCCTGATCACCATCGAAAGTACATACCACAGTGGCTGTGGGACATCGTACCACACATAGATTTTGTTGCCGTCTGGATGACCCTCCTCAAATTCGTTAAGAAAAAGTAAGAACGACTTCCCAACTTGCATCCAGAATTCTGGGGCAATGTCAATCCAATTTTTACCATGGAAATACGTTCTCCCTTCCTCGTTGGTGACAGTGAGGGTCAAGGGAATGCCATTCTTTAACTGCATCATGTCAAACTGAATCGTCCACTCCTTATTGATGGTCAGGTTTGCCACACGCATGAATTCCTCCCTTCCCCAACAAGGGATACGCTGATCATAATAAAAAGAAAAGATAAATTAGACAATTGTGGGGGCAACAATACCGCCCACTCCATAAAGTCCTCCTGAAGGTTGACACAGATCTCACTACAAGTTAGGTGAACTTTGTAACATGCACCTAGCCTCTTGTCGCCACAGAAAGGGCATCCTTCGTTCATTGCCTAATTTCATGTTATGGAATAATTCTATAAGCTAAAGGATGGACAGAAAAATTGGGCATGACTTACGCTAAAAAATGAAACATTGAGTGTCTGAAATCTCGCGAAACGGAAATTAATCAATGTTTCACGATATTTTCTACACTTTTGAAGCCTTGTATTGTTGGATAACTCCAATTAATATGCTTGTGAATATTGATACAGATAACACATGGATAGAATAAAAGGCTACCAATTATGCAAATATATTAAACTTCAACCAATAGTAAAGACTACAGATGGACATAAAAATTAGGCATGACTTATGCTAAAAATCAACGTTTCGTCATATTTTCTGCACTCTTTAGAAGCCCTGTATTGTGGAGAACTCCAATTAAATATGCATGTGAATATTGATTACTATGTAGAAATAATAATCCAAGGCAGCTACTATGTTATTTTGGTGAGGGGAGATACTCTGTTATATAGTTCTACTTCTGTCCTATTCTTATACATCTAAACATTCAGCATCATCATTCCTAAAGTGACTTAGTTGACGCACGGGCATTTAGCTAGTAGTAGAATATAATTATTTTTAGTCCAAAATTAATTCCTACAGTGACACTATAATTGGTATGAGTCCAAAATTCACCTCTGAACTGCTTGAGCGGGAGGCGGAGTAGGGATTTGTACCAGCCTCGAAGGTGGAGGAGTCGGTTGCCGGCGGCGGTGTCTTGCCCCGGCTGCTTGCGGAGGAAGGCATGTCGTCTAGGTGGCGGCAGCGAAGGAGTCCCGACGACGAGGGGGCCGCGGTAGAGGATGGTCCAAGCTAGGGTTGGGCCAGGCCGCTGCGGCGAGAGGGGGCGCTACGGAGGAGGCGGGCAGTGACGAGGGCGGACGCGGCGTAGGAGAACGACCGTGGTAGCGAGCGTGCCATGGTAGCGGAGGAGGGGCGCGGCGGTGACAAGACATGGGGTCATTGGTCAAGGCCAACTAGTGGCGATTGATAGGTTTAGCCTGTCACTACTAGTACACGTACCTGTGGCGGGCACATCTGCACGCCCGTCACAGGTGTGTTATGCAAAAAAAAACATACGAGAAGAATATAGTTGTGGCGGGCCGCACAAAAAGCCCACCACTGCTTCTGTGCTAGTTGTGGCGGTCACTGTTTACTACCCGACACCACAAACTTTTCAAGATAGCTGTGGCAGGTTGCTCGTCCCGCCCCCACTCATTAGGGTTCACCTATAAGCCCTTTCAGCTTTTTATCCCTATTTGCAAGTCCAACCTTGACACACGACTGGTCCTAGCCATTTTCCCAGTTCCAAGTCTACCCTCGACACGTGACCATTAACATGTCGAGTTGCAAGTCCATCCTTAACATGTAAATTGACCTTGATCCATATCCCAATCGCAAGTGCAACGTCTACATGCAACATTTTTTTGCCCAAGGCTGTATTTTCGAAGAGCAATCTAACATTTTTGAACAAATATGTTAAGATTAATTAACATAGTCATTAAGGGATTGATCCCTGCTTGTAATAACCATTGGCAGTTGCTTTTGCGCAACCATTGTGTCGTTTCGGTCCGAAACGACGCCCCCTTGTAAACGCCTGTTCCAGTGCTATATATAGCACTTCCTCTAATGGAAGGAGAGAGGTTTTATCTCTAATACGTTATCAGCATGCTCTACCGAGAGAGCATCTGCGGTTACGCCCGACGGAGTAGTTCTCGGGCAATAACAAACAACGACGATGCTCGTCCTCATGGATTGGGGGCGGAGGTTGCAGAAGACCCAGATATTCGATCAGCGTGCAGCCCGACCGCGACCCCGTTCCATGCCACCGCCATGGCGCCGTTGGCGCTGAACATGGCGACCGGATTGGCAACTTCCCATCAATGGCAAGAAGGCGTACAAAGAGGAATCAATCAAGAAAGTACTTCCTCTGTAAACTAATATAAGAGCATTTAGGTTACTAAAGTAGTAACCTAAACACTCTTATAGTATTAGTTTACGGAGGGAGTACCCTTTTATCTTGTCTTCTTCCAATCCAACCAGTCTGGGTGTGGGACGTGGCCCACATCCCAACCAGGCACACGCTGTGGGTGCTGAAGAGGGGCGCTGGCCGCATCGAGGAGCTGCTCGGCTACTCCCCGCCTGACCGTCGTAGGGTGCCACCGCCGCCGGGAGCCAAGCGCTACGACCTGCTCATCCACGTGGACAGGGTGGAGGACTGGGCGCCGCGCTCCCCTCCCTCCTCGCACTCGGGGCAGAGTGTCATCCCCTCCTCCGACTCGGAGGGCGACGAGCTGCTGCCGCGCACTGGGAGTGGTGTGTGGGGGTCGGGGATCGAGGACGGCCAGGCGGAAGGGCGCCGCCAAGCGCCGCGCGTGCTCTCCTTAGGCTGTCGCGGCTTCCCCATGGGGGGGAGGGGGCAGGCGGGACTCCGACGCAGATGATCAAGGCTCGGGCGCCCGGTCCTGGAAGGACACCCTTCTGGGCAGGGGGCGCGCGGGCAAGGGAAAGGAGGCGGTGGACGCCCCAAGGCACCGCAGCACGACACGGGTCTCTCGCCATCACGGCGGGAGTAAGCGTGGGCGCACTCACGACAGGCGGTCCCATGAGCCGGCGGCCATCACGGCATCGCCACCGCTGCGCCTCAAGAACACACCACCACTGCCTCAACCTCTGGCGGGGCACGTGGACCCGATAGCGAACTTCCTCGACGGTCAGCGCATCCCTACTCCGGTCAGGGTGGACTGCATGCAGCTGGAGCTCGATGCAACCATCAAGGCCACGCTGGCAGAGCCCCTCTGCTTCGACGACAACACGCCTACCTCGGGGCTGGCTGCAATGGCCTGCCAGGCAAGGACATCCGCCCCAAGCTCAGGGGTGCAGCTGGGGGCAATCATCCACCAGGTGCAATCCATGGAGCTGCAAGATGCGACACCAGCCCAGCCCATGCAGCAGCTCTTCTCCAACACCGCGGCCCCAATCCTCGCCACACCTGCTGCTCGACGCTCCTCTGCCCCACCAAAGACGAGGACTGCTGCTGCGCCAACTAGGTGCAGTGCCCGTCAAGCTCAGCTCCAGTCCCCCGTCCCGGTGGCGCAGCGGGCATCACTGAGGCTGGTGCAGGAGCTCGGCCTCCTAGGACCCAAAGGAAATATGACTGCGAAAGCTGCGGCGGCGCTGATCAAGAAGTTTGATGTCCCCCTGACTGAGGGTGACATCCAAGGGATCGCCAAGCTCACCGACCTGGACCCTGTTGCTCTTAGGATAGCAGCAGGGCTCGGAGGTCCTGCTGATGCCGATGAGGCCAACGTTTACCATGTTAGTTTCCTTCAGGTTTAGTCTCCAAAAACGGCCGGCCTTAAGCTGGTTTGGTTCAGAGTTAGGATTTAGTCATCTTCATAATGGGACTGCGGTCTGGTCATGTAGGCGATGGCAAAAGTTTGGGTCTATTGGTGGTTGCCATTGTACCACTGCTAGTGGGGCTGTGTATCTCTTCCATTTTAGATTTACCAAGTTTCTGGAGAAATCGCCAGTGTCCCATGAATAGCTGCAATCTTCCTATTATGTCTTGGAATGTTAGGTGGCTTAACTCGTCGGCAAAACGTTCTGCGATCTGCGAGTCTGCATTGTCGCATAGATTAGGCCTCCTCTGCCTGCAAGAGACCAAGATCGAGTCTTGGTCTCCTTCAGCTGTGAGAGATATCAGAGGCTCTCAGCTAGAGGGATGCGCCGTTCTACCTGCCGCCAGATCCAGGGGAGGGGTAGCCATTCTTTGGAACAAACAAGAGCTAGATGTTTGTACACATAGAATAGGCCAGTTTTCGATCACCGCAAAGGTAGCCTTCAACAACACCGCATATAGTTTTTGGCTGACAAACGTCTATGGCCCCTCCGACGACGCCCGCAAGGATGAATTTCTTTTGGAGATGACTGAGGCAGCACCTCCTGCCGGAGAACCTTGGCTGATTTGCGGGGATTTCAATTTGATCTATCAAGCATGTGACAAAAACAACAACAATATTAATAGAAGGATGATGGGCAAGTTCAGAAGTGCTGTTGACGGGACAGGTCTAAAGGAAATCAAATGCAAAAATCGGAGATTCACGTGGTCACATGAGAGGGAAGACCCCACTCTATGCAGCATTGACAAATTCTTTTGCAATATGAGTTGGGATTCGGCTTTCCCTGACTACATCCTCATGGCGGCGTCCACCTCAGTTTCGGATCATTGCCCCCTCCTGCTTGCCAGCGCAGTATCTCCACCAAGAAGAGCAAGGTTCAGATTTGAATCTTTCTGGCCAAACTTCCCCAGTTTTCGGGAAACTATGGACATGGCTTGGCAACGGCCGGTAAACCACTCTTGCCCCTACATCAGGATGAAAGTTAAGATGAAGTGCATCGCAGCTGACCTCAAGGTGTGGAGCAAAACCCTATTTAGCGGAGCCAACCTAAAATTTCATATTGCTTCGGAGGTGGTTTTGAGATCGGACATGGCTCAAGAGCAACGGAGACTCTCATCAGGAGAACTCGCACTCAGGAAACTGCTAAAGCAAAGGCTGCTGGGACTTGCTGCGATCGATCGGGTCAGGAAGAAGCAAGCCTCTCGGATCACCTGGCTGCGTGCTGGAGATGCCAGCACCAAGCTTTTTCATGCAAAGATAAAATCCCGAAGACGGAAAAACTTCATTCACTCTTTGCAGAGCAACGACCGCACAGTTACAGACCATGACGGAAAAGAGAATTTGATCCATGAGCACTTCTCTAGCCTACTGGGATCAAAACAGCCCCGCTCATGCACGCTGAACTGGGATGAGCTACGCATGCCGTCGGTCGGCGAGGCAGGCCTGGACCTGCCTTTCACTGAAGCCGAAGTGTGGGCCGCGATAAAGGACTCCCCAGCGGACAAAGCGCCAGGCCCCGATGGTTTTTGCTGAAGTTTCTTCAAAACCTGCTGGCAGACTATCAAAAACAACCTCATGGAGGTTTTTCTTCAGTTCTATCATCTGACTGCCGGCGACTTTAGCTTCCTAAACAGGGCCATGATCGTGCTTCTACCCAAGAAGGATGGCGCCACTGAGCTAGGACACTTTCGACCGATCAGCCTAATCCACTCCATAGGCAAGCTAATCTCCAAGGTCCTAGCCACTAGACTAGCAGCGGTAGTGCAAACGATCATCTCTCCGGCGCACAGTGCGTTCCAAAAGAAGAAGTGCATTCATGATAGTTTTCTATACGTACAGAATGGAGTTAGGATGCTTCATAGAAATAGGAAGAAGGCGCTGCTCATTAAACTAGACATCGCTAGGGCATTCGACTCGATCTCCTGGGAATACCTCCTTGAGCTGCTTCAGCGGCTTGGTTTTAGCGATAGATGGCGGAACTGGATTGCTGCACTACTCTCTTCCTCCTCGTCGCAATGCATTTTAAACGGAGTGCCCGGCAGGCCAATCGCACACCAAAGGGGCCTCCGCCAGGGCAACCCCCTCTCGCTGCTTCTATTCATCCTCGCCATCGACCCACTACACCGACTACTAGAGACGGCCACATCCAAGGGCATCCTAGAGCCACTACCGTCGAGAACCCTCACTTTGCGAGCGAGTCTCTACGCCGACGACGCCATCCTGTTCGCCAACCCAACTAAACAGGAGGTTGACACACTGATGGGAATCCTAGAGAAATTCGGCTGCGCAAGCGGCCTCAAGATCAACCCGGCCAAATCTTCAGTGGCCCCAATCCGCTGCGAAGACGTAGACTTAGATGACATACTACAAAGCTTTGGGGGGGGGGGGGGGGGGGCAGCGAGTTGATTTCCCGATCAGATGCTTAGGCCTGCCGATCACCCTCGCCAGGCTACGAACAGTCCACCTACAATTTATCTTAGATAGAATTCGCGCCCGGCTAGCGGGATGGAAAGGGCGGTTACTCTCCATGGCGGGAAGGCGTGTCCTGGTACGGTGCGTCCTCACCGCACTACCAACATTCGCCCTGACTGTCCTCCGAGTGCCGGCAAAGCTCTTGAAGGAGATAGACAAAGCGAGGCGGCGATTCCTATGGGCAGGGGATCAAGAGCTGGCAGGCGGGCACTGCAAAATCAAATGGGATAAGGTGTGCTCGCCGCTCCAGCACGGTGGCCTCGGCATCTTGAACTTGTTAAAGTTTAGCCGCGCCCTCCGGCTACGGTGGCTATGGTTGGCCTGGCGTCAGCCCAGCCGCCCTTGGATCGGCACTCCACCGCCCTGCGACGAGGGCGACCGCGCGCTCTTCGCAAGCTCCACGAAGGTGACGATCGGAGACAGGATGACGGCAAGATTCTGGGAATGCCCATGGCTGGGAGACAGGGCGCTGCGATACACATACCCGGCGCTGTACTCTCGCTCGAAGAGAAAGGGCAGAACAGTGGCGGCTGCTCTATCGGGGGACACATGGATAAAGGACCCGAGTCACGGCAACACCAGCGACATCGTCCGCGACTTCCTGGACCTATGGCGCAAGATTGGGGAACAAGGGCAGCTAATCCACGTCGAAATACCTGACATGATTCGGTGGTCAGGTTCGGCAAATGGGGAATACTCCACCAGCGCGGCATATCTCCAGCAATTCCCACCTGCAAGCAGCGCAGGCTTCAGATCGCTTATTTGGAAGCCTTGGGCGCCGGCAAAGATGAAAATTTTCTGCTGGCTCCTACATCATGATCGCCTCTGGTGCAACGATCGACTACAAAGAAGGGGATGGCCGAACAGCTACTTCTGCCAATGCTGTTTTCGAAACCTGGAGTCCTCAACACACCTTTTCTGGACATGCCCTTTCTCCATCGGAGTTTGGTCACAGGTTGCGCGCTGGCATGGCTGCGCTGCACTTACACCGGACCACTGGCCTGAATGTGCATCAAGCTCTCAAATGTTCAGAAGGATCACATTGCTAGCTCTGCCAGGGAGAGAAAGAAAGGCAATAAGGTCCATGCTCATACTCGTCTGCTGGGAAATTTGGCAGGAGAGGAATGGATGCACCTTCAGAGGAAGAGAGGCTAGCGCGGAGGAAGTCATCAGGAGAATTAGAACAAACATTGAGCTATGGCAGACAACTGGGCAAAAATGTTTCGAGATCCCCTTTGGGGAAGACGTAGGGAGAGATTAGCTATACCCACTGCCAGAGGGCTCTGTATCTTTTATTTTTCTGCTTTACTCTTTCACCCACCTGATCACTTGATCATCTATGTTTTCCGCTCTCTTCTCCTAAATCAATGAAATGCCAGCAGCATGCTGGATCTTTCAAAAAAAAAATCCATCAATGATCTGATTGTTATTTTTCCTGTATGCCTATACACACTAGCAAATTGCTCTCACCTGAGTGCGTAAAGGAGGAGAAAAGAGAGTACCATCGAGCCGTTCGCTGCTGGCATGACAGCACAAGGCAGAGGAGACGCTGGTTGCGGCCGACGGTGCCAGCGGTGATCTGCCGCACGGCTGCATCATCGGTGGCGGAGGTCAGCGCTCTAGCCCACAGCGGTCGGAGGCGCGGTTCCCATGGAGGCGCCCCTCGAGGAGCGTGGCGGCGCCCGTGACCGCTGACCCGCAGCGTGGCTCCAGCCGGCATACGACAAGGCTTTTCCTGGCGGCGTTGGCAACCATGGCTTGCATCCTCGCGATGCGGCGGCGTGGCGACCCCTAGCGCGTCCCGAGCGACGACATCGCGCCGCTGCGCCTGCCATCTCCGACCTCCACGGTCGTCGAGGTCGCCGCCTATCACGCACTCGCCTTCATGTCTGTGCCGACCGGGGCCTCCATCTTGACCTTTCACTCCGGCGTGAGCGGCTCCTCTAGCACCGCGGCAGTCGATGTCGATGCTGCCGCGCCATCCCAGATGCCTGCCACTCCTCGTGGCCCTCGCCATCCCGCTGGAGAGCCTGCCGTCGAGCAGCCGCTCCGGCCGCGCAGCAGCAGCGCTCGGGCTCGCGGATGGCACCTACAACGGCGTCGCCCCCAGCACCCACCTCCACGGTGTCTCATCTTTCGAGAATGAGCGCAGCGGGAGATCTTCTCGCTGCTGGTGATGCGGCCGGCCGGCCGGCCGTGGGAGTCTCCGCCTGTTTCTGTCTCGTGAGGATTGGGGATAAGGGCAGTCGATAAGATAGTCTTATCGTGTTGCATGTAATTCAGAGAAGACAAAAAAATTTGTTTACAATGGGTCATTCTAAAAACGTGGTGAGACATATTGTACTAAGAGATCACCTCTTATCTTCTCTTAAATAAGAGAAGGCAAAGCTTTTTTTTCTGAGTTCTCTCTCTTTCAATCATCATTTATCTTACGTGACACTCCTAAGATAGCATCATTGTACATGTCCTAAAGTTGCTGGGGATTTCTTTCCCTTTTTCTCTCTCCTTATCTTTTCGTTTGACCGGACTTCCTGCCTTATGTGGCCATGTGCCTGCGGCTGGATATTTAGGCAACTACGTAGTGGCTATTACTATCTTTGCTTATTTGCTTCGCATATTAGCAGATAAGTCACCTAGCAGTTGTTCTAGCAGTGATTTCATTCCTGTTTTAGACCCGTTAAATACAGTACATATATTTCGGTACTGTTTTATGTTGAGTTTCAAAATTCCAGAAATATGTGGCTGCTAATGCTTAACATGTTGATTTGAGATTGAGGTTAAATTTTCTCGCAAAACAATCTCATTGCGATTGAGATCAATTTTCTCTCGAAAATATTAATTCACGAGATATACAGATGCAAAATTGAGATTTTTAATGTCTTGAATATACAAATGCAAAATTTAAAGTGATTTCTTCAAATTGATGCTTGGGATCACAAGATAGTGTGTAGATCTACTGCTTTGCAGATGAGTATGACTAGGCCTCATCTAGATGTGACTTAATTATGTCACATTTAAGATGACATCACAGGCTGTTTGTGGCCCTCCCCGTAGACAACTCCCGCCCTCCCTGTCTTTGTTTTGTTTGTCTTTTCTGTTTGTCGATCCCAATATATGTCTTTGCCGCACCCAGCCCAGCCCCATGGACAACCCCGAACAGCATTGTATTTTGACAGCAGGCGAGTACATATACATGTGTAGTGTATTACAGTACTAGTATGGCAGAAGATTGTCCCCTCGTAGGTACGTACTCATGCATGCACT
Source organism: Elymus sibiricus (assembly GCA_039707655.1). Classification (NCBI taxonomy): domain Eukaryota; kingdom Viridiplantae; phylum Streptophyta; class Magnoliopsida; order Poales; family Poaceae; genus Elymus; species Elymus sibiricus. Next base: position 137,911,717 of record CM077675.1, read on the forward strand.
GCTTTGAGTATAACGAAGTACGTGCGCGCGTCTAACCGTACATAGACAGCCTACGGTGCTCTATCATGGTTGCAAGCAAGGGAGCAAGAGCTAAGGTAGATAGCCAATTAGCCATGACGAGCTTGCACGTGAACAACTAATTCCTAGTACGATCGATCACTGATCAGGACAGTGAAGCGTATGTTTCTGTCATAATTCCACATCGTTCGACTCAGGGGCGTATCCAGATGGCACATCCAGATTTTTTAAAAACATTTTTTCACCATGTAAAAATTAGCTGATTTTTAAGGCCCATACAAGCTAATTGAAATAGACCTCAATTTTTGTAAAGTGGGCACACCTTCTATTTTATTTCTAGGTCCGCCACTGGTTCGACTACCTAAACAAGCAAGCAAGCTTAGGACAGTACAATTACACACTTTTTTAAATAGCGCACTGAACAATTTTTTCAATACACATTTAAACCTTTTTAAATATACGATGAACTTTTTTTAATATAAGGTGTACATTTTTTAAATATACACTAAAGTATTTTTAAAAACACATACTGAACAATTGATTGAGCATTCAAAAAATGTTCACGGATTAGGAACAAATATTAAAAAATAGTCTGCAGATTAAAAAATATTCGCCGATTAAAAAAAAAAGGATCACAAATCTTCAAAATGTTCATTAATTGAAAATTGTTCATAAATTTGAAAAAAATCAGAAACTATAAAAATTTTGGAAGAAAAAGGAGAAAGAAGATGCCCCCCCCCCCCCCCCCCCCCCGATTTGCATGTCGGGGGTGGAGTTGCAACTCGTACAAAAAGCCCCCGCTCCCTATGTAGTTGCGTGTCGAGGGTGGAATTTCAACTGGGAGAACACCGGGTTAGTCCCAGTTACGTGTCGAGGGTGGACTTGCAACCGGGAGAACACCGGGTTAGACCTAGTTGCGTGTCAAGGGTGGACTTGCAATTGGGACAACACCGGGTTAGACCCAGTTGCGTGTCGAGTGTGGATTTGTAACTGGGAAAAAATGAGCTCTCAATTGCATGTTGGGGTGGAGTTGCAACTGGAGACAACAAATGCCCCCTCTCCCCTCCCTCCGCGTAGTTGCATGTCGAGGGTGGACTTACAGCTGGGACAACATCGGGTCATGCCCAGTTGCGTATCGAGGGTGGACTTGCAACTGGGACAAAATAGTGGGATCTCAATTGCATGTCAAGAGTGGAGTTGCAATTGGAGACAAAAATGCCCCTCCTCCCCTATTTGCGTGTCAAGAGTGAACTTGCAGCTGGGACAACACCGGGTCAGGCCCAGTTGTGTATCGAGAGTATACTTGCAACTGGGGCACGGTTACACGTCGATGGTTGAGTTGTAACCGGAGCAACTACAACTACGAAAAAAGCCCCTAGTTGCGAGTCGAAGGTTGACTTGGCGCAACTACAAAAAAGTCCTACAAAAATGACCTAGTTGTGAGTCGAAGGTGGACTTGCAACTGGGGCCCCAACAAACTATGAAATGTACTCCCTAGTTGCGAGTCGATGGTTGACTTGCAACTGGGCCAACCACAAACTACGATAAGACCCAAGTTACGAGTCGATGGTTGACTTGCAACTGGACCAACTACAAACTACGACAAGACCCTAGTTACGAGTCGATGCTTGATTTGCAATTGGGCACCTACAGAAACTATGAAAACATGCCCTAGTTGCGAGTCGATGGTTGACTTGCAAGTGGGGCAACTACAAAACTACAACACGTCTGAGTTGCGAGTCCAGGGTTGACTTACAACTGGGGCACGTTTGTGAGTCGATGGTTGAGCTGCAACTGAGGCAAACTACAAAAAACAAAAAAAAAATTGCGATTTAATTGTTGACTTGCGAGTCGAAGGTTGACTTGCAAGTGGAACAACTATAAAAAACCTACAAAATAAACCTAGTTGCGAGTAGATGGTCGACTTGTAATTGGGCCCTCTCTAGTTGTGAGTCGATGCTTGGGTTGCAATTGGGCACATACAGAAACTATGAAAACACGTCCTAGTTGCGAGTCGATGGTTGACTTGCAACTAAGCCAACTACAAAGTATGACATGACCCTAGTTGCAACACGATGGTGGACATGCGACTAGAGCACTTGCAAGAAATGCCCCAGTTGCGAGTCGAGGGTTGACTGCAACTGGGCACGGTTGCGACTTGATGGTTGACTTAAAACTGGGATAAACTACAACTTTGAAAGAAAAATACTAGTTACGAGTCGAGGGTGGTGTGCAAAACTGGATCAACTGCAACTACAAAAAGTTCAATTGCGAGATGACTAAGAGCAAATGAGGCATTACAAAAAAAGCCTCTGGAGTCAAAGGTTTACATGCAACTGGATCAGGATTTTTTTTTGAAAAAACAACAACACTTGCATATACAGTATAGAAAATTGGCAGTGAAAAAAGTGCATCAAACAAAAAAGGTAAAGGAAAAAAACGCATAGGCTAATAATAAAAAAAGTCACTGATGACATGAGCAAAAAAGTACATACAATGCTAAAAAGAAAAATGGGAATGATGAAAAATGTCAAGATACCTTCCTATGAAAAATGACATGAACGTGAGAGATTGCAATATTAAAAAAAAAACCACGCCCACTGGCCATTGCGCAAGCTTCCTTCATTTCTTATGCACGAAACAAACAAAGAAACAATGACACAAAAAATGGACTCAGGGTGTGACGACTTGAGCTACCAGCTCGATCTGATAAATTCTCGGGTCTCTTCGGATGCTAAAAAAAGCCCAAAACAAACAAAGGCAGTGGTGGGCCCAACAAAAAAAAAGGGGGGAAACAGCCTGCCCCGCTATTGCCCCTGGCCCAACAGCGGCAACAACGAGAAGCGGACGATCGCGACGCAGGTGGATCTGTCGTGCGCGAAAATTAAAGACACAGAGATCGGACAGCTGAACATCTAGATGTGAGATCATTAAAAAACATCTAGATGTGAATTAGTCATTCCATTTGCGGATTATCACCACTACTTGTTAAAGCCTACACTTTGCCATTGTGACATTATGATTGCTTTACAAAGTGCTTTCCTACACATTTTACTAAATTATGACATAAGGCATTATGAGTGAGTATCTACTGATTTCATCAGATTATACTCCCTAGTGCTGCGACATCTACCTTGTTTTGGAGATTATCTTCAAGGTGTCATATTTAGCAATTTGAGATTCACATTAATGGTTTCAAGATAACTTCTTGAAATACCCATTATTTTTGCTAAGTTCATTACAACATCAACCATGATGGTTTTTAATTTACCGACCGTAAATTAATTATCTCTCTTAACCGATGGCTAGAGAATTTGAGGCATTCGCCCTCAATGGCCATCTCTACCCTACATGTGCATGGACATCATGATCGCTCTTGTGTCTCATGGGATAATGTGTGCAATCCAAGACCGCGGTATTCACCTCTGGTTGGAATGACACCACTAACAGACAAATATTGTCTTATACATCATAAGGCATTATATTGATTCAGATCTCAGCATCTGGTTATTCTGTATCAGTAATTCCTGGGACACAATGAACCTCAAGGGCAAAGGTTTTGAAGCTCACTTCAACCTGCAACCCGACATCACCAGCGGTGACGGGACCCTATGGGCACGGAGAACGTGAAGGTTGAATATGCCTCAACCGACATGTTTGGAGACTATGACTGGTCTCTCAATCTCCTGAGTGGTCAATATTTATTTATGTCCATTTATGATATGGTAATAACGACATAAGTATTGTTGTCATCATATATTGTATATCACAATATATTGTATCAGCACTTTGGTACAAATACATTTGTATGTATTTTATATACCTGACATTGATTTTCATATTGAGAATCTTCATGTCTATATATAGATTTCTACGGGAGTCGATCTGATGAAAGATGATATGTGCCTTGTGGACATATGCATCACAAACTCTATACTCGGGGACGTGAAATGTTTCCACTCTCGTTGAGAGAAAGGAGATATTTTAAAATCGCTAGACGCGATGAGGTATTTGTTGGCTCAACTCGAGTCATATTTACTATCCCTGTGGGTACTCGAGTAACGTCAGGATGCTTTATTGCTTCTCGGTTTAACTCGTACCCTACTAAACTATAGAGGTATCCGTCAAAACAGTTTCCATAGCGAAACTTATGATGACAAAAAAGAGGAATATCTTCTCTTTACCATATGCAACGGATATGGCAAGCACATTCTCCATGTATCATCTGGATTGTACTACACATACTACAAAGCCCGTAGCACATGTTGCGTCCAATATAGTTTTCCAGACTGTCTTGTATATGACAAACTTGGCATACTCGCCTTGGTCATCCAGACATTGGGTTGAAACCGAAACTATCAGCAATTCCATTGGTTTATGATTATTATGATGCTAAATCCAAACAATATTTGGATTTTATGTGCACTACATGTGACATAGGGAAGCTAATTTTAAGGCTCGCGCACCTTAAAATCTATGCTGAACCATCCAGACTCCTTGAATGCGTCAAATCAAGGTGAGTGGCTCTTCCCATCCATTGACTAGACTATTCAGATATTCCATGGTTCTAAAAGACATATCTACATGATGGTCTTAAGTGTGTGCTTTATTCACACGAAACCATTGGCTCATTATCCTGGCATCGATTTCAAGCAAATCGAATGGACAAGTTGCATAATTCTCATGTTCCAGTGCTATATATAATACTTCATCTAGTGGAAGGAGAGAGGTTTTGATCTCTAATAAAATCAAACTATGTATCCCCATTTCTTTCCTTAGCTACACAAAACGCCTTTTTCTGTAGTTGCCCAAAATGCCTTACCACTTTGATGGGTTTTATGCAATAAAAATCAACAATAACAAGAAAATAATTCCAGGATGGTTTGCTATGGTTATGGGTTTAATTATATCGAGTTGCCCCTTTTTTGTACAACTTGTCATGTTTGTCTATGTTGTCAAGATATGTTGTTGTGCTTGCCTATCTAGCTAACAATTTAATTGTGCTAAGTTTTCATATTTATTTCATGTAGCTTGCCATTATTCATAGAAAAATGTAGTTGATCAGTTGATTTCATAGGTTTGACTACGCACTCCATCTAATTGCACTAGTTATCACATTTTATTTTAGACATCAAGTAGGTGACCGGAAAATGCTTTTGTAGGTTGCTTAAAAGAGGCAACCAAGATTTAAAAAAAATCATTCGTCAATAAGTAGCAGATAGGCTAAATTATCATAACTAGCTTCAAGCAAATTAGCAAAGCAAAAGCTTACTCATTGTACTGATTGTAGTGCACATAACCCAACCACTTCACCACACACAGCTTTTTTTTTAGAATTACCACACACAACTTGTTGGAGAAATGTTGTAGCCACACCCCACTGATACGACATCATGTTGTACCATGGGTCACTCCCCTATCAAACTCAGCGCACATGCCGCCGCACCAGAACTGTCCCGAACAGATTCCAACAAACAAACAAGACAACTAAAGGGGCAACAAATATGTTGATGTCATCTTAGATATGACATAGTTATGTCACATCTAGATGAGCCATAGACACACCCTTTATATATTACCACAAAGATTACAGTTAATCAGGTCGACACACAAATCGAGTGGAGCTATAACTTTCGGTAAATAACTAAAACGAGGCCTTTGGGAGGCTTGATTTAATTCCTATGTTTGTTTACTATATAACCGCGAAAAGGACTTCAACTTTTCTGCCGCACATATGCATGTAAGAGGCATGCATGCACGCACCGTCGTGGTATTACAGTTGTTTAACAGACCTCGTATGTTGTTGCAGAAATATTATGCAATATATTTAATCGTATGGATCATGAATATTGGAGTAATAATATGATGACCAACACTAAAAATATATATGATTGAATGTGTTTGATTATTATTGCATAGTTATAATAATATATTAGTGGATGTGTTTGACCAACATTTTTTTTTTACATGCATGTTTGCATGTTGATGTTTTTTTTCTTATGCATGATTTCCTGTTGACGTGAGCCTTTTTACATGCATGTCGTTTGGTGAGGTGGCATTCTTGCATGTTAAGAGAAATATATTAGTGGAGGCTAGCGATTTAGATGTAGAACATCCAAGTAGTCGAGACCTGGAGCAAAACTATGTACGTGTCAAAAAAGAAATTTGAGTAGTTTGTGCTTAATACTTCCATAGTCTCCGGGAACAAATAAGGTGTCATTTGCCCCCAAAACACGAGTTTCCCCAAAACATAAATATATATGTGAAACCTGAAAAACCACAAGATATTTTTGTATACATTTCTCGGGGTAGATCCATTCGTTCCCAGCTTGTAACACGTATATCATGATAGAAATTGACCAATTGCCAGGAAAAACATTTGCTACTTACACACAATATACTCTTCACGGTACAGAAACACATGGCCTTCCTACTGACTGATAACAACCATCACCATGAGGTATGGTGCTAAAACACCCTTTTGGGATTCCTGTTTGGCTCCATGGATGCAAGCCAAAGGATGTTGCTCCGCTCATCTTTGAGTCTTCCTTCAGAAAGAATTGGAAGGTGCGCGAGGCCTTAAAAAACAACGTGTGTCCTCAAGATCAAACCTTTCAATGTTGTCTCCATTGAACAGATCCGACAATTTTTCACCCTATGAACACTCGTGAATGATATCCATCTTATGACCTTTCCGAGGATACCATTGTGTGGAAACACACAACTAGTGGGCACTACTCCGCGGCCTACAAGGCGCAATGCCTAGGCTTAGTCCTCTCTCCCATGGATCAAATAGTTTGGAAGGTTTGGCCGCTGCCAAAGGCTAAGTTTTTTCCTTGGTTGGCTATCCAAGATAGAATTTGGATCGCAGATAGGCTTGCTAAACGGGGATGTCCAAATTGTGGGCTTTGTACACTAAGAGAGAGCAAGAAAGTGGGCCACATTTCTTCTTCAAATTTCGCTACACCATTAGGTTATGGAATTTGGTCATTGCGAAATTCCACCCCGACCACATGGACACTTCTTCATGGCATCTTGGGTATTCATTCAAGGAGTGGTGGACAAACAGAACAGGCACCGTGTAGGAGATATGCCCTAGAGGCAATAATAAATGTTATTGATTATCTCCCTGTTCATAATTAGGTTTATGTTCCATGCTATAACTGCTATGGTTCTCGAGTCTACAATAACCACGAGGCTCGGAGGAAGACTCATATGCACGTGTGGAATAATAAACGGTAAAATGTATTCCTAGTCTCGCCTCTAAGACTAGCTCAAGTGTTGCATGATGGTTCTGTTTTTCTGATCATGGGCATGTCTATGCCAGCAACTTTGAGGGCACAATGTTAGAAGAACATTTGTGTTGAATCGACCCGAATTGATGTTATGCTATGAGATACATTCGTCACAAGTTAAATGGTTAATAACACAGAGATGGTTAACGTTTGCATGATTCCTCAGACCATGAGAGTATCGAGTTTCTTCATGCTTGATTCATGAACTTTGGGGTTTGTTAAACGTTATCTGTAACTGAATGGCTATTACGGCGGCTTACGGGTTCATGGGAAAGTATGTCAAGTAACTTGATAGCTCAAGATTGGGATTTGCTCCTCCAACGATGGAGAGATATCTCTGGGCCCTCTTGGTGTTACGGTATCCATCATCGTCTGGCCAGACACTTTGTGATTTGATCACGGGGATGCCGGAACATGGTAACGAGAAAAGAGAACAATACCGGTAACGAGGTAACTGGCATAGTGGACAAGTTGTTGATCCACGGGGATGCCAACATGTCTCACCTCGGGTATTTGTAACATATCGCGAAGCAACAGGAATAGCACACGGCAACTGGAGGTTCACTCGAATATTCATTCGTGTGGGTATAGGGGTCAATATGGGTGTCCACGGCTCCGATGTTGATCATTGATCGGAAGGGGTTCCGGGTCATGTTTATACTTCACCGAACCTATAGGGTCACACGCTTAAGGGTCATCTATCTGCTGAATACTAGACAGGGAGTCTGAGAGAAAATCACCGGAAAAGTTTCGGACAGCGGAAAAGTTCCGCAGAGAGAACACCGGAACAGTTTCGGAAAAACTGAAAAGTTGTTTCAGGGGATACCATTAAGTCAAATTGGTTTTGGCACATGCCTGATAATTCTTGGAGGGTGCCAGAATCATTCTGGAAACTTCTGAGAATTTTCCGGAAGAAAAACCGGAAATGTTCCGGAGCTACCGGAACCACTTCAGATGCTTTTCGCAGATGAAAATCACTAATCCAGAATTGTTCCGGAACACATTGAAAATTATTTTAGTGGGTACTGGAAATGTTCTAAGCCCACATAAATATTTTCAGTTCGAACAGACGCTGAAAAATGTCGTCGTGAATAGTGAAAGTGTTTTCTGGATATTTATGGAAAATCACCTTTTGGGATATTTCCCAAAAGGCTTCTAGAAGGCCTTGGGGGCCAAGGAAGCCCCTCATGGGGGCCCCCCAAGGGTGTGGCCGGCCAAGATGGGTGGGGCTCCTTGGAGCTCCACATGGCACCCCATTTTGTCCATAACACCCTCATGTGAACCCTTTTGCATGGGTTTTTTTTTGGTAATTTGTGGAGGCACACTACCCCTTGGTTTCCCTATAAATAGGAGGTGAGGGGGCTGCCCAAAGCTCATCCCTTGCTCTCATACACATGCCATAGACTTGTCTGGCTTCTCTCTCCCTCCCAGCGAAATATTTCGTAGAGCCGAAAGGCTGTCTGGGTTCCGGCAGGAACTAGTTCTGGACGGCGAAGCCCTGCCGGATAGTTGACACCATATGTGTGCAACTCTGTAGAGAGATCGTTGTTTCGGTCTTAGTTCGAGAGTGCCTCCCGAAGGGCTGTCCGAGTGACCGTCCGAGTTTCGAAGGTCCTCCCGAAGGGTTGTCCGAGTGACCGTCCGAGTTTCGAAGGTCCTCCCGAAGGGCTGTCCGCGACACCGTCAGGGGGACTGTCCGACCGCCTCCCGGAGGGTTGTCCGAGGGGCAGATGAGGGTATACATCCTCGCGGTTGGGAGGTTGTAAATCCTAGCTGCGGGGATCTGCACCGCCGATCGTTATCGACTCTACTTCCGCTGCGCTACGAGTCGGTAACGAAAAGATCAAACCTTGTATGCAGTCTCCATAGTGGTCCTGGGCTGGTGCGTAGGTCGGAATTTTTTTGTTTTCTGCTGCGTTACCCTTCACACCGACGTCCCCAATAGAAAGGCAATGGCCTCACTTACCATGCTTGTGTCATGGATTATTTGGAACGAGAGGAATGCCCATGTTTTCCGTCACAAGAGTGCTCCACCACCAATCTTGGTAAACAACATCGCTTACGAGGCAAACCTTTGGGTCACCGCTGTAGCAAAAAAATTAGGGTGTATTATTTTGCGTGAATAATCATTCATGCCGTGTAAGGGTGACATTTGTAACAAACTCTCTTCTCGTCTTAATTAATAGATGAGGGGAATCCTTTTTCTCCATTTTGAAAGAAAAAGAGTTGAATGACCCATCTGGATCTCAAATTTTAATTAATATGTTGTACTAAGTTTGAAAACTTTGGATGATTTTCCAAAAGAAAAAAAATGTGGATTATGTTTTCAGGGGGTCTATTAGATGAAGAAAAAAAATTATCCCTAAAATGATAGCTTTTTCAAGGACATGACATTAAATTTTAGGGATCCCGTAAAGATGCTATAAGTTCAATCCGGGCTTTTTTTAGTTGCGCAATGGTCCTTCTAGGCAATTCGTTTGAATTTTGGATAGTACTCAAGATTCCTTGTTTTCGATTATCTATAATAGATTATTTTGTAAGTTTTACAACTTTAATGATCTCTTTCCGAACCAAACATGAGCTTGGATTCATTTCACTCCCGCGCTCCTTTCTTTCTTCCTAGTTATTTCCTCTTTTTAAGTAATAATGGTCCTCTCCTCTATCTTTTTTATGTTTATATTTCATTATATCGAAACCTGTACAAAACTAGATAAATATTAAGAGGATCCTTCTTTCTAGATAAAAATACGACACCATATGTAGCAACTATTAAGGGTCATCGTCTCGTCTAGATCAATAATCCCATTGTGTAGGGCAGGTGTTGCCCTCCCTAGTCCCTATTGACGACGTACGTCCGTACCCTTACGTTCAGTGGCGGAGCCAGCGCCCAGCGACCCTGGGCAGTTGTCCAGGCTCGCTAGGTACGCGCCAACCCCGACAACCCCGTTACATCGTGAAAACTTGTCAACCATTGTGCTTTTAACCGGGCAACTGGGCTGGTCATGGTGGCTAACTCTAAGCTAATGGGCTTCCTTTTCCTTCTGTAATGGGTCTACTAGGCTTCTGGCCTAGATCTTTTCTTAGAAAAAAGGACGACAATTGGTCGATCGCTCACCTCCCCGGGCGCCCCTATGCCTCGCCTTCAGCGAGAGGGGAGGAATCCTCACTGAAGGGGAGACCTAGATGGGCCGGCCAACAGTGCGGGAGGCCACTGCCTCCTTTTTCAGGTTTTTAATGTTTTTTTGTTTTTTTTTGCCTTTTTATTTTTTTTATACTCTAAAATATTCTAAATGTATGTATTACAAAAAACACTCTATTAAAATATTTGAAAAATGTTGAACAATTATTTGCAAAATGTTGAACAAGTATTTGAAAACCGTTGAACACGTATTTGAAAAATGTTGAACACGTATTTAAAAAAATCTTGATCATGTATATAAAAAAATTAATCAAGCATTAAAAAAATGTTGAAACAGTTATTTGATTTTTTTGAACAAGTATTTGGAAAATGTTGAACGAGTATTTGAAAAAATGTTGATCATGTATATAAAAATGTTAATCAAGCATTTGAAAGAAAAAATTGAAAAAATATTTGAAAAATGTTAATCAAGCATTTGAGAAATGTTAAATGTGTATATAGAAAATGTTGACCATGTATTGAGAAAATGATGAATTTTCCTTATCATGTATATGAAAATTTTAATCAAGCATTTAGGAAAATGTTGAACAAGTGTTTGAAAAATGTTAATCAAGCCTTTAGAAAATGGTAAATGTGTATATAATTTTTTTTACCATTTATTCCAAAATTTTAGCCTTTTTATTTGAAAATTGTTAATGGGGCATTTAAAAAAATGTATAGAAAATATGTGGATCATGTATTCAGAAAATTTTAATCGAACATTTGGAAAAATATTAAAAAACTTTAATAGAAAAAATGTTGACCATATATTAGTAAAGTGTTAAATTTGTATTGGATAAATGTTAAACGTATATTAAGAAAATGTTGTTGACATATACAAAAAATGTAGAATGAAAATGAAAGAAACAAAGAGAAGCAAAAAAAAATTGTAACTGAAAAAGAAACAAACAAATTCAAAGAAAAAATATAAAAAAGACGAAGAAACAAATGCAAAAGAAATGAAAAAATCGGAGAAGAAAAATAAAAGATTAAAATTTCGGAGAAGAAAAAGAAGAGAAAAAAATAAAAAAAGAACGGAAAAGACGGGCTCAGGCCGCCTCAAGTAGGCCCTGTCCCACAACTACACACTAATGAGAAGTGGCCGGAGTGGCTACCAGCCTTAGCAATCTCCCTGGAAGATGAGGGATCGACCCTATGTTCTCGCTCTTTAAAATTTCTTTTTGCTTTAATCTGCCCGAAGATGGGCCGACCCAAAATTTCTTTTTGCTTTAATCTGCCCGAAGATGGGCCGACCCAAGTACTGCAGATGCTTCAGCGAGGGTTCTCTACCGTTTTGCTTAATGCGATAAATAGTCGTCACATACCTCCTCACGACCCCGCCTGTTCGGCTATTCCAGACGGGGACACCCTGTGTCGATCGGAGACGGAACATCGGCGAATGGAGGCTGGCATCGCCTGGGTGCTGGCCGGTGGCTGCTTGTCCCCTCCTTCGTGATTACTCATTAGGTGAGATTGCTAACTTTTCGAGATTGATATCAGGTTTAAATTCCGAGGTTAGAGCGTGGGGAGTTGTTCGCTGAGATTATATACTAGTACTTCACTAAAATTACATATGTATAACTACTATGTTCATAATTTCACTTCATTATTATTGTAGATTTGTGGTTTGGGATTGTGGTGCTATTTTATACGTTTTGTATCGAAATCAAGTTTTATTTACTAGTGATTTTTTTTGGAAACCGACCAGTTACCCAATATTTTGTCGGACCCTGAATTTTTTGCTGCATGTTTAGGTAGTGTAAAATAGAACATGTAATGTTTATGAGGTCACGAGTAAGAATGGCAATGAGTAGGGTATGGGACAGGTAAAGCAATACCATATCCATACTCGTATAGTCAATGGGTATAAAATTGTATCCATACCCGTACCCACGGGTATGAAACTTTATCCGTACCCATACCCATCGGGTAGCTCAAATAGTACACAAATTATTCATAATTTTACATTCATCGATAGCACATTTGACAAAAAATATTTATGTTAACTCAATATCAGATAGATATGCATATTAAAATTAACAATTGATGACAACTTTACTATTGGTTCACAAGCTCACGACACACTTTACCAAATAACATGTACTTCCTCCACAAACCAATCTGTGGTTGGATGGTTAGAGGAACAGTGGTATCCCCAGCCCACCAGGGTTCAAGTCCTGGTGCTTGCAATATTTCTGGATTTATTTCAGGTTTCCGGCGATGCGCATTCAGTGGGAGGAGACGTTCCCGTCGACGACGAGGCGCCTACGGTGACTTCGTAAATCTCAAGATGATATGCCGACTCAGTCTCTTGGAGGTGCTCATAGGGGTAGGGGTGCGTGTGTGCGTTCATATGGGTGAGTGTATGCGCGTGTATATGAGCGCTTGCATCTTTACTGTGTTAAAAAAAACATGTAGTCCCTCCGTCCCAAAAGAAGTGTCGCTCATTTAGGAGAAGTATAAATGGTTACGGTACAGGTATATTCACGGGTATGGGTACCCGTGGATACCGTATCCACATGAGCAGGGTATGGGCATAATTTTATATCCATGAATAATATCCGTACCTTACCCGTTAAGTCGTGGGTAGGACACGGATATAACCTTGTATCAGTCTTGCCAACCTGATTTTTAATATTATTAGCATTTTAGGAAATTATGTCCGCGGTGGGATACAGAGGAGTCAAACCCGCGCATTAGAGAAAGCGCGTGTTGACCACTAGAACGCAAAGAAATTCGTGTATACAAAGGGTTAAATGCTATATACTTTGCTGATAAATGAATTTGAGTTTATTTTTTTAAATGCTTTTAGAAAAAAAGCATGTTCATTTGTCCCTTAGAAGGAAAAAAACTTTGATCCAAACGCTCGATTTTAATTTTCAGACTATAGACTTAGGCTTAAACTTGCCGAGGCTTTACAATTTTTTTTGGCTCTGCCTCTGCTTAGAGCATCTACAACCGGACCCCACACATCCGTCTCAAACGCTCGGTTAGGTCGCCTGGCCATAAAAAATCGACCCAACCGGCCCCTCAAACGAGCCTTAAACGTCTAGGCTGACCGACACCCCTCATATCCAGCCCAAATATGGGGCGGATATGAGGGGCGTCCGGGCGCGCCCGGGCACACCTGCCTGACGATGGGGCCCCACGCGGACCCGCCCGAAAACCCGACGGTCCGATGGGCTCGTCGACCATCGCCGCGGTGCGAACACGGCGTGGCGCCGCTCCGGCTCGTCGCCCGAGGCCATAGTCGTCTATTTAAGCCGACCGACGTCCCCCATCCCTAGCACATCCACCTCGTTCCTCCCTCCATCGTCACCCGAGCCCGCCGCCTCCTCTCCCACGCTCTCCGACGTCAGTATGGTCCGCCGTAGGATCAGCACGTACGCTATGCTCATGCCGGAGCGTCGGATGCAAATCGAGGCGGAGATACAGGCTCGGCGTGCCGCCCGCATCGCTGCGGGTCTGGCTCCGGACTCGCCGGAGCCGAAGGAGGAGGAGGAGCAGCCGGAGGCGATGGAGGAGGACGAGGCGGACCAGCCTGCTCCAGGCTTGAACATGGCGGGCGGAGGCGGAGTTCGTCGTCGCCCAAGCCAAGAAGATGGCGGAGCAGTAGGCCATCCTGAATTCCATCCGGGATGAGGCCGAGGTGGAGGCCAACCGCAGGCTCATGCGGCAGAGGCAGGCGGAGGCCGACGCCCTCTTCGACGAGCTCGACGTGGAGATAGTGGCGGCGGAGGCCGCAGCGGAGCAGCTGGAGGCGTCGGAGGAGGTCACAACGGAGGCGCCGGAGGGGGCGGAGCTGCAGCTGCCGCACATTTATCGGCCGACGCGTACGAAGATCGTCGAAATCTCCGACGAGTAGTACATACTGTAGTACGTAGGTTTTTCTGTTTACATGTTTTTGTACGAATTTGAAAACCTAGTATGAAATATCCAAAAACAATGGTGTTTATTTGAGACGTGGCCGGACGCGTCCGCGGGCACATGAGAGTACCCTCCCACTTGGATGGATGAGGAGGCATGTCCGAGGGAGACACGATGACGAGACACTGGAAAGCGAGCGAGCACATGCGGCGGAGCGAGGGTGCAATACGGGGAGCACGCATCATTGGCGCCGCCGCACATTAGCGCCGTCCGCTCTGCTATAGTGTAAATCTCAGTTTGATGAGCCACGATCGAATTCATTGCTGTCCCCAGTTTATACAGGAGGGTGTCCCTTCAGAGACCAGCATGTTGGCTGCGGCATCAAGCTAGAAAACCTACGCTGCCAAGATCCACGCCCCACATTGCACAAACCTGGTGGACGTGGTCATGTGGTTCCCATCCTATACGTGCAGTTCAATTTTCAGTGGTCCTCACACCTAGTCGTGTAGAATTGTGCAGTTTTTACTTCCCAGGAGCGGCCCATCTTGCACACTGTACTGTAGTACATCAGCACAGAGCAGAGAGGAATATGCCGTTGCAAATGCGAGAGAGGAATGCAAATTCTCGGGGACTAGTCTAGGTCACCCCTTGCATGCAGGGGACGAATGTTTCTGTAGGCAGGGCGCGCAAACGGCCAAGCGGAAGAGGAATTCCGTGCCACATGCGGTGCCGGGTGGTCACGTCGCTCCCATGGCCACGGACATGAAATGAAGGCAGCGCCACATGCAGATGCAGGGACCTGGCCCTGGACCGGATCGTGTGCCACTACGGCCAAGATGCACGCATATGCACATAGGGCATGGACGTGCCTATCCGTTAGATTCGGGCTTTGGATGCATGCTCTCCTTCGGATGGGTACGTACGTGGTTGCCGGTTTGTAGCACGCAGTTTCGTTTTCTGCCTACGCAACATAGGTTTTTCTTCCGATCCCTTGCTGAAGGTACGTACTGTAATAGATTTCTCGTGAAGTATTTTTTTTCCGACTTGATAGGTTCGTTCAAAGTTCGTATTAGTCACTTCAAGAGGTGTGATTTACTTTACACTAGCGCCATAAGAAGCGCGGCGTCACGCCGCGCTCGTGGGAGAGCCCGTCTGATTTTTGTTGTTCATTTGGTTAACGAAAAGGAATAGGAAGTGAAGCGAAGAGGTTGATTGAGTGACATTTTGTTTGGCAAATAGTTTTGTGTAGGTCGTTGAGTAGTTTCTTCCAATTGAACATGTAATACATCCTTTTTAGCGATTAATCTATTATTATTATATTTTTTGTTCATTTGTATATGTCGAGGGGTGATATCTAAAGAAGCGAGAAAAAGGTTTATTTCGTAAACTACTAAGAGGGTTCATTCAACAATGGATTCTAAAGATAGTGTTTAAGGGCTTCACCCTTTGGATTACCTAGTGGCAATGATAGCTTGTGTGTTGCATCTTCTATCTATATTTGGATATATTCCATGTAATCTTTGAGCAAAATTGTAGTAACTTTTTGTTTCTATTTGTATTATGGATTAACTTTAATATCTTATGTTTCGAGGACCCACCGTTCTCTTATGAAGTCATGGAAATGAACCTCATTTAGTAGGAAACATTTTTTTCTTATAGACATTTAATTCTTAATTATAAGCTATTCCTTATCGAATAAATTAAAATTCATAAGGTAAGACTTTTCACCAATTTTGTTATAATAAGATTATTCACCTGTCAACTAGGAAGTAAAATATAATATATATTTTTTTGAGAGATGTAAAATATAATTAAGTAGTTTATGTTAGAAGAAGATGTACAATACATAATTTTGATCATGTCAATTGTCTAGAAACAAAAAATATATAACATAATTAAGTTTTGTTTTGTCTTTATCCATAGAATATGGTCACTAAGCGAGATAAATTTTACATTGGGTATGTAAAATATTACTCTTCTAATATATGTAGGGAAAAAATGCATAATACAAAATGATTTTTTATTGATTCTGTAGAATTTTTAATAGGGCTTCCCATTAAATGGTATTAAATTGAAATATCTATGTCGTGGTGCTGCATTTACAAAATAGCTAAAGAACAAATTAACATAAAATTTTAGACAAAGCAAGATGACGTACCATAAACGTTAAAAGAATTATTTAGGGAAAATGATAGAAACGTTGTGGAAGCGATCTTTTAGACGGTACACTCCAAACTGATAAATATGACGTGGTCTTTGAGATCATTTCAACAATATAGCTATGTGTACACATTTTTAATTGAGAAATTATACAAAAAAGAGGCTAAAAAATGACATATGACTTGTCATCGCAGTATCATTATTATATATAGATATGGACAATGTACCTATGTGTACACATTTTTAATTGAGAAATTGCACAAAAAAGAGGCTGAAAAATCACATGTAAATTATCATCGCATTATCATTATTATATGTAGATATCATGTATGTTATGTTTGACATGAATGGAAAATATAAAAAAAGGTACTACGTGAAATTGGATCGTTACCGTTCACCGATGTTGGCATTGCCGTGAAAATGAATAGTGGTTGCCAAAAGGAAGTAAAAACAACCAGGAAAACAAAGTAAAAAAAATAGATCGTTACTGTTCTTGTTGACATTGCCGTGGAAATGAACAGTAGATGCAAAAAAAAAGTAAAAAAAACCAGAAAAATAGAAAGCTTCCCGCTTTAGATCGTTACCGTTCACCGATGTTGGCATTGCCGTGAAAATGAATAGTGGTTGCCAAAAGGAAGTAAAAACAACCAGGAAAACAAAGTAAAAAAAATAGATCGTTACTGTTCTTGTTGACATTGCCGTGGAAATGAACAGTAGATGTCAAAAAAAAGTCAAAAAAAAACAGAAAAATAGAAAGCTTCCCGCTTTAGTATATAGTATATATAAGGAAAAATACATGTGTGATCGCATGTGCGTTTCCCTTTTCATCTTACTACTCCGAAGGAACTCAGTCCGGCGGCCTCTTTGATTGGGCAATCATCCAACACATATTTACATACTATATTCATGTGATAGACGCCGTCACATGCTTGCAACACTCAACTAGCTGGCCCTGCATCCTTGGTCGTTTTCGCAACCGAATTTAACGGCCTGGGTCCTCCACACACATGCAAATGTTCCGGTTCCCTGGACAAGGACCAGTGAGGGCGTTAACACCCTTCCCGGAATCCTGACGGGTCAATGTACGATTCCATACGTGCTACGCAGCCTACGTACTACATATTCGAACAGCCCCTTGTACAGGTAGGATTTTGTTTCAGTACGTACTAGCATCGCCATGCATGTGAAATAATGCAACGACCAACCAAATAATGGACCCAACATGTCGATGTACACATGTACGTGTGTATTGTCGCTTATCCGATCAATCATTTGGTGCATGTAGTGTGTCACCGGATACCACATTGTTCTTTTCCTTCCTTCAGGTAATCTGGGCATTTCTGCCTATAACTCTCTCACAGACGCCAAGCAGCTCATCTACACATGGAGGGCAAGACTGTGGGAGATATACGTTCGATCATCAAGTGTGATAGACGGAGATATATCGCATTGTTCTTTTTCTTTCGGGGAATTTGTTGACCTACTCTGGAGTGGACCATTCTAATTTGCCTACAATTCTCTCACACCCGCCGAGCAGTTCCCATACACAGTTAGTATACTACACATGTCACCCGCAAAAAAAAAGAGAGTATACTACATATGGAAAGCAAGATTGAGATAGATATACCTTGATCGTCAAGCGAAATGAGCAAACTGGCAATCGAAAAAGAGACGTTCAATCGTCCTGTCTTTGATAAAAAGAGCAACTTTGTTGAAATTTCTTGAGGTACTAAAATGATTTTTTTATAATAACAATACTAAAATCAATAGATAGTTAGCTCTCCATGACGGTCTAATAGTACCGATGACGCGGACGTGAGTTTCTATACCCAGGAGCATATGCTCCTGGTGTGAACAGTAAAAAAAATCAAAAAACATTCAAAAAATTCTGAATTTTTTTTGTGGCATACTTTCACAAATGTTTGTTGTGCATGTAAAATTTCATCGTAAAATCACTGGTGAAAGGCGTGATAAAAAAACAAAATCGATGCTCTGAAAATGTTACTTACAAAAGCATTTTGGCGCTCTGATTTTGTTTTTTTTGGCACGACTTCCACCAATATGATTTGGTGATGAAATTTTGCATGCACAACAAACATTTGTAAAAGTATTTTTGATGTTACTGTTCACACCAGGAGCATTTGCTTCTGGGTGTAGAAAGGCACTTTCGCGATGACGCTGCCTATTTGACGACCTTCTTTTTTCCTTGGTCAGACGATCACTTGCTCCACATGGTTAACGGGCTAGCTAGGCCGATATTAGAGCATCTATAATCGGACCTCTCAAACCAGTTTCAAACGTTCGGACAGGCCGTTCGGTCACTGACCGGTCAAGAAATTGCGACCCAGACGGGCTTGTTAAACGGGCTTCAAACGTCCGGGCTGACCGACACCTCTCATATCCAGCCCAAATATGATACAAACATGGGGGGCCCGGCCACGCCCGCCACGTCGGACCCGACACCCCGAGCCCACCACAAAATTGAACCAAATCCTTCAAACCCTTCCTCCTTTCGCCGCCCCCAACCTTTCCCACGCCCGAGCCCTCGCCGTCCACCACCCTTCCTTCCCATCCTCATCATCGTTCCCGACCCGCCACCGTAGACCGAAGGAGGGCGGAGAAGAAGCTAGAAATTAAGAGGGAGAAGATCGAGTTGGAGAAGCAAGACTATCAAATGGGAACTCGAGAAGGCCAAGACGTTTGGAAAGATTGAGCTCAAAAATGAGAGGTTGCAACTCGCAAGGGACACGAAGGATGCCAAGTTCATGTTGGCAGACGACACCCATATGGATGAGGATGCAAAGAAGTGGCTTGTGGAGAAAAAGAAGGAGACGAATGACCGTAGGACGCACGACGCGGCGAGGGCGGCTGAGGCAGCGGATCATGCGGCCCGGATGCAGGCGGAGCACGCAGCCCGGATGCAGGCGGAGCAAGACGAGCTGGACGAGCAGGCGGCATGGATGGCCGCGTCCGACAAATGATCCGACAAGCACCCCTTCTCGCTCGGACATTGATTTCATTTTGGCATTTCCGGTTTGTTGAACTATGATTTGATTTGCTTTGTTTCAAACTGTTAAATTCGGACAATTTGTATCGAATGATCGACGTGCATGGATTGCATGAATTTGAGGATTAGCATGTGAGGTCTGTGGATGTGCAGCGCAACATATGAGGGGCGGCGGACACTGCCTGCGGACGTGCGCGGACGCGTCCGCGAACGTATAGAGGCATGATATGCTGTTAGACGTACTACGATCTGATCGTCTCGTCGCCGCTGTCGTTTGCTCACCAAGCAAGTGTACCAAAAGCACTCCGGATTCCGCAGGTTCAAAGCCATCTCGTTCAACCACTTCTCTAGTGCGCGAAATGCAGTGGGCGATCTGTCTTGTTTTCTGACACGTGCAGTGTAGTGGTGGTTACTTGTCGAGCTATGTAGCGGGGAAATTACGTCGACATGGACAGATCTAATCACACAAACGTGTCAAGAAGTATAGTGTTGGATGCCCTCAATGAGTGTTAGAAAAAGATAAGTAAAGCCTGCAGGCCGGCCGGCATGTGACGAGTGAGTGAGTGAGTGAGGACTGACGTCTTTTGTTGCCACCTGAAATTATTTCCTTGAATTTTTCTGCTTCTTTTGAACATCTTGTACTGGTGATACGATGTCTTTCTTCTATCACCTTTCCAGCTTTGCCAAGAAGGTGCCAAGTCTTTAGAAATACTATTTGTCATGCATGAATCGATGAAGTAATTTTTTCTTTTAGAAAAGGAGGATGTACCCCGGCCTCTGCATCTGGACGATGCATGCAGCCATTTTATTAATTATTCATCAAGACCTTACAAGGTAATACATCATTAAGCCAGAAGCCACCATCTAGGCAACACATGTCGCTACTCCTATCCCCTTGATGAAGGGGTGCCGAATGTCCGGGCCAAATACCAAACAGACATCGCACCAAAGCCTAACATCTAAAGCCGGATGCCCCATCCAAGCCACAACGCCGGGACTGGGTGACACACCGGTCTGGCGCACTCCCAGTGGGCACCACACGTGCACGCTGCAAGGGCCGTCACCCCCGTCTTCCATCGATCCATCCTCGTAGCTAATGAAGCATCCACCTTGCCAGGACTCTCTGCCATCGACGCCACCACGACGCCAGACAACGTCATCCTCCTGCGCGAGTCCATCGCCAAATATCGGACGCCAAGCCTCCACTGCTCCATGCCGCCGAGATCCAACGCCATGAATATGTAGGATGAAGCACCGCTCTACCAAAGATGCCATCCACTGGTCCCTCGAGCCCGCGTACACCTCCAAGAATGACGCCCCCAAGGGAGAAATGACACAAGAGTGCCGCCGTCCTCCGATCTGCTGATCTAGGGTTTCCCCCGGCGGTATTGGGTGGAATTGGGAGCTTCACCTCGATGATGCCTTCATGAAGGAAACGACGGTAAGGGCGCCGTCATCACCGGCTCTGGCCACAGACCGAAGACCAGGTTTTCACCCGGATCCGTCCCATCAAAATCCACCCGACAACCTGTGCACCGTCCCGACCGCCTTCAAAGCCCCAGATCTAGCCACCTAGATCCGGCGACCATCCACGACAGCACTGCCACCGTAGGAACCCTGGCGCACCGGCCACTACCTGAGTGTGCCACCACTGGAGCCTGGGAGGAGAGCTCCCACCCCACCTCGCCAAACCGCGAGAGCCGCCGAGATGGATCCCCCGCGCTCGTCACCGTCTCTGATCCGAACGAGTCTGTAGCAAAAACCACCAGATCGTCGGCGCAGATCCGCCTTGGACAGGGACTGCACCACGCCATGCCGTCGCGGGAAGCCCGAGCTTCACATGCCTCCACCTTCCAGGGCCGCCGCCCCGGGATCCAGGCCGAACATTGTCGCTGCCACCGGCCACGTTCCGCCGCCGCCGACGACCCGTCGAGCCGTCGGCCACCGCGACCAAGGCCGCCGTGACCTGGCGAACGCGCCGAGCGGCCAGCACCATCCGATCTTCCACGAAGCCTTGCAACTCCGCCGCCTCCGCCCAGCACCATGCCGCCACCTTGCGTCGTCGCCGGAGGCGATCCGCCGCGCCGCCGCGACGTAGATCGAGAAGAAGCGCCCCGGCGCCATGGGGTGACCCGCCTCACCCGATCCGACGCAGGAGGGAAGAGATCCTCCGCCGCCACCGTCAGCCGCCCGAGGCTTTGCCCGGCGGCTTCCTCCGACGGCGACGGAGGGGAGGATGGGGATGGAGGCACCCGGCGGCGCGGTTTAGGGTTTCCACCCGAGCCGCCCTAGAGGGGGGCGACGCGAGGGCAGCGGGATGCATTTATTGAGGATTAGGCTAGGCTTGGTGTGTAACCGAGACTAAAATCCTAGTACTGATACTTAAAAAGGCCGTATGCATTCCTAGTTGGTGCAGAGGCCGGGGAAGTGAAATTCTCCCCCCAATTTTAATCGATGAAGTAATAAAATGTCACTTCTCTCTCTACCTAAGTTAGGGTTTTTGGCAGTCAATCGATGAAGTAATAAAATGTCACTTCTCTCTCTACCTAAGTTAGGGTTTTTGGCTGTCAATGGCTTGGGCACTGGCAACGAATCTGGTAGTGGTGCATAAGGTTCTCTACAAGTCTGGAGCTCTCAGCTACATGGTGGATTTGTATGTTGATGGTGTTGGATCTAAGGGCATCTCCAACGCCAACCCTAAAATCTCCCGCAACTGTTTGGACCGTGAAAGTCATTGAACGCGGTCCGGACACGATTTCTCTCGCAAATTGGAGACAAACGTGGGGATCTTTGCGGGAGTCTGGACACGAGAAACATCACTATCTACCCTATTGGCCAACACAATCACACTCCCGGTCCCATTTCCTTGCACTCCGCCCCTTCTTTCCCTTGCTTTGCATCCGCACCCTCCACCTTCGCCGCTGCTCCTTGTACATTTTGTCCGCCACAGAGATATTGCCGGACTTCCACAACCAGCATCGACTCGCCCGCTTACGACGGAGCTTTCCACCTTGGGGGCCATTTGTACCCAGGTACACTCCGCCCCTTGTCGGCGACCTCCATGGCGGTCACCACTCCCGACAGGTGTTTGGTCAAATGCCATTGAGCTTATTTTCAAATGATGTGTCGTTTTTTAGAGTTCGAAGACTGGTGAGCTACTCGACCATGGAGGATGAGTTGTTATGCGATGCGTGGCTAGCTGTATCCGCAGATTTCATAGGCAGGAGCAGAGGGGAGCCCTTCTGGGAGCAACTGCATGCAACGTTTCACACACGAAAGCACATTGCGCCCTACAAGATGTACATCATTCAACCACGCAACGTGAAGTCGTTGTCGTATTACTGGCATGCTATCCAGATCAACGTCATCAAGTTTTACGAGGTGGTTCGTCAGCTGGAGGCAAGGTGGCGTTTGCACGCGGCAGAGGACGAGATCGTAAGTTTTACTTCCTCTTGCTCAACTTGTCGATTGATTCATTCACTCAATGTTGGTCTACACATTATATATAGCCCGCACGCGCAGCCATGGAGTTCCACAGGATAGAGGGACGGGTATTTATGTACATACACTGTTGGATGAAACTGAAGGGGCAGTATATGTGGGACAACATGATCCGTTGATCAAAATCTTGTTGGACATCTGATTAATGTAGTCGAATTTGAGAACTTGTTGTACTAGGCTTAATTTGCATGGTATGGTATGGATGATTTGTCAACCTTAATGAATATCGTCCGATTTGCACTAGTGGAGAAATGGTTAGCCACAACTCTTGTTCGTGGCGCGCCATTTCTCACCAACGCCAGCACTAATATTTTCAAATAGTGCTGGCGTGGGCTAAATTTGTACGCCATAGCTATTTGCTTAGTGCTGGCATTGCACATTCAGGTCCATTAGGCCCACGTCAGTACTAGTCGGTTTTAATAGCTTCCCGGCGCAGTAAAACCTTATCCTTTCGTGCTCACTCTCTCTCGATCCCTAACTCCAACCGTCCTCTCCTCTCGACCCCCCCCCCCCCCCCCCCCGCCGCCGCCGCCCGACGCCGCACTGGTACATCAACTCTTTCATCCCCACCACATGTATCTAGCATTAGATCGATTCATTAGGTTTCGTACTGATACTAAAATTCATTAGCCGCCGCCCGACGCCGCACGGATTTAGTTCATCGGTACTACTAGCTCCCTGTCAACTGAACAAGCCCTTAGATGAATTCGCCATGTTTAGTTCATCTGCGCCTTTGGTGTTTCCTCTTTAATTGTGTAGTGGCACAAATTGTCATGATAGATAAAGTAGCACACTGTAATTCATAATGATTCGTACTTATACTAAAATTTACGGTACTTAATCAAGTTCTAGTTCTTGCTAACAAATCTGAAAGTAAGGAATCAACCTAATGTTTAATTCTTAATAAATTTGAAAGCAAGGAACCAAAGAATTTGAATCATGCATGTTATTTTTAAATTCTTCATGTTATTTTTAAATTCTTCGTTCTAAGGGCCAGTTCTTTTGTACCTTATTTTGTAGCTTATTTTGGGCACATAATTTTTTGTATCTTATTTTGTAGCTTATTTTGGACACATATGGACGTTTCAAGCAACAAGGAATCGGTGTGCGACATGGAGAAGTGGAATAATTGGCTCTTAGAGTCGTCAGACTGGAGAATCAAGAAACTCGAAGAAAACAATGCCGAAGTGAAGAAAGAAAGGGATCAGTTGCTCATAGAGGGTGCTAATGCCCTCATTAAAGTAGACGAACTGAGGGAGATGAGGGATAAGTTGACAGAGAATAGGGATCAACTCAAGCTGAAGAAAAAACAACTCAGGACAGAGAGGATTGAGCTACAGTCAGCCGTTGCTCGTTTCAAACAAGATGGAGAGAGAAATCGGAAGAAGATGCGCCAGCTGAGCATAATCCTTGATGATGATGAAGAGTAGTTAGTTGATTACTAAGTTTAAATGATGAGTAACTTTTGTGAAGTTTAAACTCTTAGTTTTCGAAGTAATATTTTTCTTATTATCAACCGAAGAGTACTTAGTTGATTATTAAATTGAAATGTTCAGTATGTTTTGTGATGCTGGTATTTTTTTATTAGCTAAATATGACAGTGCCGGCCTGCAACTCTGTCCAACACCAGCAGGTACTCGAAATATTGTTGGCGTCGTCTCCAACGCCACCACTAAATTCTAACTGTGGCGCCATATTGGTGGCGTCGTGTGTCTACGCCAGCAAGGTCATTTTTGCCACGCCATAGCTAGGCTTTTCTGCACTAGTGTTGCATGAATTTCGCCCAGTTTGATAAAATGCGGGTTGAAATGTATGCGGTTAGCGTTGGATGGCACCCTCCCTTATCCGTGTGCGCGGACTGCTCTCCCCTGTTTGCAGATGGATGCGGAAGAAAATTTACGGGTTGTCGTTGGAGATGCCCTAAAAGACAATGTCACGTCATGTGGGTTCTTTCAAATCTAAAACGGGGTGAGTTACAAGTGTTGGTCATCTTGTCGATGTGGCATCATAGCACGCTTCATCCCTATTCAGGGAGGTGGTGATCCTCTATGTTCTGTCCAACCATTCTTCTAACCCTCTTCTCCAGGGCAACGATATGATCACTGGTACAACGACGTGCTATAAAAACGGTTTTAACCCCTTTCCGCGACGTAGTTTTAAACTGTCGCCTTGCCTGTGTGGGCGATATGGGGGGTCCATCCCATACGACCCGGAAAAATTGTCAGCGATAGTGACCGATGATGCAAACGCACTGCCAAGCGCTACGACCTGCTCATCCACGTGGACAGGGCGGAGGACTGGGCGCCGCGCTCCCCTCCCTCCTCGCACTCGGGGCAGAGTGTCATCCCCTCCTCCGACTCGGAGGGCGACGAGCTGCTGCCGCGCACTGGGAGTGGTGTGTGGGGGTCGGGGATCGAGGACGACCAGGCGGGAGGGCGCCGCCAAGCGCCGCGCGTGCTCTCCTTAGGCAGTCGCGGCTTCCCCATGGGGGGGAGGGGGCAGGCGGGACTCCGACGCAAATGATCAAGGCTCGGGCGCCCGGTCCTGGAAGGACACCCTTCTGGGCAGGGGGCGCGCGGGCAAGGGAAAGGAGGCGGTGGACGCCCCAAGGCACAGCAGCACGACACGGGTCTCTCGCCACCACGGCGGGAGTAAGCGTGGGCGCACTCACGACAGGCGGTCCCATGAGCCGGCGGCCATCACGGCATCGCCATCGCTGCGCCTCAAGAACACACCACCACTGCCTCAACCTCTGGCGGGGCACGTGGACCCGATAGCGGACTTCCTCGACGGTCAGCGCATCCCTACTCCAGTCAGGGTGGACTGCATGCAGCTGGAGCTCGATGCAACCATCAAGGCCACGCTGGCAGAGCCCCTCTGCTTCGACGACAACACGCCTACCTCGGGGCTGGCTGCAATGGCCTGCCAGGCAAGGACATCCGCCCCAAGCTCAGGGGTGCAGCTGGGGGCAATCATCCACCAGGTGCAATCCATGGAGCTGCAAGATGCAACACCAGCCCAGCCCATGCAGCAGCTCTTCTCCAACACCGCGGCCCCAATCCTCGCCACACCTGCTGCTCGACGCTCCTCTGCCACACCAAAGACGAGGACTGCTGCTACGCCAACTAGGTGCAGTGCCCGTCAAGCTCAGTTCCAGTCCCCCGTCCCGGTGGCGCAGCGGGCATCACTGAGGCTGGTGCAGGAGCTCGGCCTCCTAGGACCCAAAGGAAATATGACTGCGAAAGCTGCAGTGGCGCTGATCAAGAAGTTTGATGTCCCCCTGACTGAGGGTGACATCCAAGGGATCGCCAAGCTCACCGACCTGGACCCTGTTGCTCTTAGGATAGCAGCAGGGCTCGGAGGTCCTGCTGATGCTGATGAGGCGAACGTTTACCATGTTAGTTTCCTTCAGGTTTAGTCTCCAAAAACGGCCGGCCTTAAGCTGGTTCGAGTTAGGATTTAGTCATCTTCATAATGGGACTGCGGTCTGGTCATGTTGGCGATGGCAAAAGTTTGGGCCTATTGGTGGTTGCCATTGTACCACTGCTAGTGGGGCTGTGTATCTCTTCCATTTTAGATTTACCAAGTTTCTGGAGAAATCGCCAGTGTCCCATGAATAGCTGCAATCTTCCTATTATGTCTTGGAATGTTAGGTGGCTTAACTCGTCAGCAAAACGTTCTGCGATCTGCGAGTCTGCATTGTCGCATAGATTAGGCCTCCTCTGCCTGCAAGAGACCAAGATCGAGTCTTGGTCTCCTTCAGCTGTGAGAGATATTGGAGGCTCTCAGCTAGAGGGATGCGCCGTTCTACCTGCCGCCAGTTCCAGGGGAGGGGTAGCCATTCTTTGGAACAAACAAGAACTAGATGTTTGTACACATAGAATAGGCCAGTTTTCGATCACCGCAAAGGTAGCCTTCAACAACACCGCATATAGTTTTTGGCTGACAAACGTCTATGGCCCCTCCGACGACGCCCGCAAGGATGAATTTCTTTTGGAGATGACTGAGGCAGCACCTCCTGCCGGAGAACCTTGGTTGATTTGCGGGGATTTCAATTTGATCTATCAAGCATGTGACAAAAGCAACAACAATATTAATAGAAGGATGATGGGCAAGTTCAGAAGTGTTGTTGACGGGACAGGTCTAAAGGAAATCAAATGCAAAAATCGGAGATTCACGTGGTCACATGAGAGGGAAGACCCCACTCTATGCAGCATTGACAAATTCTTTTGCAATATGAGTTGGGATTCGGCTTTCCCTGACTACATCCTCATGGCGGCGTCCACCTCAGTTTCGGATCATTGCCCCCTCCTGCTTGCCAGCGCAGTATCTCCACCAAGAAGAGCAAGGTTCAGATTTGAATCTTTCTGGCCAAACTTCCCCAGTTTTCGGGAAACTATGGACATGGCTTGGCAACGGCCGGTAAACCACTCTTGCCCCTACATCCGGATGAAAGTTAAGATGAAGTAGAAGATACTAATTAAGAGGTCATCGGTTCAAAGATCAACTGCAGGATTTTTAAATCACAATATGACATATGTGTGGAGTAGAAGATACTAATTAAGAAGCAGATTTACTCGTACTATTTTGTCAGCATCAGCATAACATTCAGAATATCTGCATAGTTACATCATGTGTCTGCAAACGTAGTATCCACAAAGCTTGGTCCCTTCTTGTTGTTGAGGACACTGCATTTTTTTGTACAGAATTATTCATGTATTTCCCCTGTTAGGATGTAGGTTGTTTCTTTTTTTCTTTGGAGAGAAATAGAAGGAGATTTACTTAGAGACTTGAACATCTAAGTAGCATTTTCTGAAAATAACGGATTTCGATGTCTTACCGGAGAAACGGCCTCGTGTTGCAGAGGTAGTTGGCGGTCGAACTGTATCCCTCCTAAAGTTATGTACCTTGACAATACATTGCAAATGCAGACGAATTTTCACATACTCAATTCTTGAACCAGATATGAATACACCATATGGACATCAAAGAATTCAATACCTATCCATGAAATCCTGAAGATGATTCAGATCCCGAGGTTTATTTGACTCTCTGAGAGAATCCAGGTAGTAAATTGTGTTGCGCTTTGGAACAATGACTACCAAGATCCAATGATGGCTACAGTTTAAGAAAACCTTGAACTTATGAACTATGTCGAAAATTGAAAGACGATCAATGTATGCGTGGTTGTATATTTAACTTACCTTCATGATATGGCCACATGAAGAATTCTTCTACGTGTAAGTATACAAGATCTGGGAGACATGTTCAATAGAAACCGCACATAGACCATTGTCAGGTAATAAAGTGACATTTGCTAAATCAGGATCTATGAAATACGCATGCGCCCTTAATGTTCCCGGCGCCGTCAGTCCTCTAAGAGGAAGACAATACGGTTAGCTTTCCTATTCATTTACAACCTTGTATGGAGAATTTCGTCAGAGTTTGTGAAGTAGTTACAACATCAAGCATTTGACAAGAGTGGCAGCAAGGCCATCGAAGTTGAAGAAAACATGAAAGTCCTCGAATTCCGCACTGATGATACCCAGAACGTGAGAGAAATGCATCGTGTCATAGTGGAGTTACAGAATGTTATTATCTTCTCCTTCTGACATTTTCTCCGTGCAATATTTATGTTACTTGCGGCAACTGGAACCGCACTCCTCAAAGTATTCACCAACAAGAAATGGATGGACATGCTTGTACTTGCGTGCTTGAAATGGGTCTTCCTTACGACTACCAAGTACCTTATTAAATGTGTCATCGTCCATGGCGTCAGAAACAGCACTAGCCACCCCTTGAAACAAATTGTTGTTGATTTGGTTCTGAGCGAGGAGTCTTTGTAGTAGGATGCTATTGGTCCCATCCTTCCTTTGTTTTGGGGGCCCCTTCTTCGTGTTTGCAACCGTGTCCACTTTCCTCTTGTTAGCTAAAGCACTTCTGGTTTGAGGTCGAAATACATGAACGATGTGCTGTTGAGCAGACGGTGAAGCTACGATGGACTGCTGACCCGATGGTGCTGCTATGACGGACTACTGAGCTGTAGTAGTAGAGGCAACAGACTGTTGCCCAGCCGTTGAAGCTAGGCCGACTTCTGCGCAGGTGGTGTCAACACATCGGTGTGCTGAGGCGGCTGTGACAACGTGTTGGTTTGCAGAACAGGAAGTGTCGACACATTGGTATGCTTATCAGGCGGCTACGAACCGCTGGACTGATGAGTAGGTGGTTCCGGTCTTTCAGACTGCTTAGTAGGCAGATCCTAACTTTCTGACTGCCTTGCAGGTGGTTCCATCGGGTTTGTCTGCTGAGCATGCAGTGCTGATGCGTCTATCCCTTCTGCTTCAGTGGCCGGCATATGAACTGATGGTGCATCTTCAATAGTTGTAGGCCTTTCCACCGGCTGCTCAGGAGCATACGATGACCTGGCCTGTACGACAGGAAGTCAGGCGGGCTGATCACAGGTTGATGCCTCATCCATCGGATTATGAATATTATGTTCCTCGGGGAAGCACGCAAGATGTGTTGTGGCGAGAAGAGAGTCACCGGTTCAAGGGCGCCATTGGTTGCTTTTGGGAGGGGTGGAGAGATCTCTTCCTGGGAATGTGAAGAATTTTCAAACATTTCGGTTGCGAGTGCGTCAACCAACATCGGGCTTGTTAGTAATTTATTTACAGGAAATGCAGATGGATAGCAAAAATCACGAAAGTGGGTTTGTCACCGTGGCATGATGTGAAGACCCCATGGAAAAAATGGTAAGGTTTGGCATAAGTTGCGATGGCCGCTCCTTCGAAACCATGGCATCTCAAAAGAAGGATCATAGTTTCGAAAAGTAGACTTGACCATTCGAACTCTAATCGGCGGCGATTCATCGTTTCGCCACCATTTTTTCCATGCTACGCTACACAAACACCATTGTACTCCTAGTATTCATTTTCTGGTGGATTTCAGGGCTCGGTTGCTATATCTAAGGATTTTTTACATTTACCAGACATTTAGTGCATATAAATCAAATCCCAACTGCAACTACGTGTGGGTGTTGGCAAACAAGGCCTTAAAAATCATTTGTGTATCACTTTGCGTGTTTTCATTCGTTGTCCAAAGAATGGGGAGATTTTTCAAACATTTCGGTTGCGAGATGCGTCCACCGATCTAGGGCATGTTCGTAATTTAATTACAGAAAATGCAGATGGACTACGAAAATCACGGAAACCGGTGGGTCAGCGTGTCGTGATGTCACCACATGGTTGAAATTTTCTGGTAAAGCTCGGCACAAGTTACGATGATCGCTCCTTGGAAACCATAGCATCTCTCTAGGGGGTCATAGTTCTAAAAGGAGACGTGGCAGATCGAACTACAAT
This sequence comes from Elymus sibiricus, assembly GCA_039707655.1. Taxonomy (NCBI): domain Eukaryota; kingdom Viridiplantae; phylum Streptophyta; class Magnoliopsida; order Poales; family Poaceae; genus Elymus; species Elymus sibiricus. The sequence continues at coordinate 137,942,101 of CM077675.1, forward strand.
CGACGATGTCTTCATCGCCTCTCCTCTAATTTTTTCCCATGGTAGGCAATCATCATTATACGTCAGGTTTAATTTTCTAGCGCATTTAATGGCTCGTTTGCTATATTTAAGACATTTTCAGTATTTACTTGGCGTTCTATGCATATAAATCAAATCCTAACTGCAACTACGTGTGTTGACGAGAGGGATAATGATTGTCGTTCGATCTGGGTGCATCCTACGGTACAGACTTGCGATCCGTGGGGCTTGGGTTTTGGACAATCAAGAACGCACAACTTACATTGCGCGCATTAATGGTCATCGGCCATAGTTTGGGTTCACACATGGCTTTAATGAATTAACCGTGTGCTAATGGTTTATGCACAAACATCGTAATTTCATTTGAAATGAAGATGCGAGTTCATCTTTTCACCTCGATTTTTTTCCTCGGTACAGAATCACCTTTCTTACCCCTGTATTGATTTTCTATCGGGTTTCAGATCTCGTTTGCTATTTTTAAATCATTTTTGCATTTACCTGACATTTGGTGCATATAAATCAAATTCCAACTTGAACTACCTGCGGATGTTATCAAGGTAGGTCTGAAAAATCATTTATGCGTCACATTGCGCGTTTTCAATCATTTTCTAGAGAATGTGAAGAATTTTCAAACATTTTGGTTGCGAGATGCGTCCACCAACATCGGGCCTTTTAGTAATTTAATTACAGGAAATGCAGATGGACAACGAAAATCACGAAAGTGGGTGTGTCACCGTGGCATGGTGTGAAGATCCGCTCGGAATTTTTCGGTAATGTTTGGCATAAGTTGCGATGACCGCTCCTTCAAAACTAGGGCATATCACAAGAAGGATCATAGTTTCCAAAAGTAGACTTGACAATTCAAACTCCAATCGGCGGCAACTTCATCGTTTCACCTCGATTTTTTTCCATGCTACGCAAAGACCATTGTACTCCTATTATTGATTTTCCGGTGGATTTCAGAGCTCGGTTGCAATATCTAAGGCATTTTTATATTTACCGGGCATTTAGTGCATATAAATCAAATCCGAACTGCAACTATGTGTGGGTGCTAGAAAATAAGGCCTTAAAAATCATTTGTGTGTCGCTTTGCGTGTTTTCATTTGTTGCCAACGAATGGGGAGAATTTTCAAACATTTCGGCTGCGAGATGCGTCCACCGACGTAGGGCATGTTGGTCATTTAATTACCGAAAATGCAGATGGACTCCGAAAATCACGAAAACCGATGGGTCGGCGTGTCGTGATGTCACCACATCGTGGAAAAGTTTTGATAAAGTTTGGCACAATTTACGATGATGGCTCCTTGGAAACCATAGCATCTCTCTAGAGGGGTCATAATTCCAAAAGATGACGTGGCGGATCGAACTACAATCGATGATGTCTTCATCGCCTCTCCTCCAATTTTTTCCCATGGGAGGCAATCATCATTATACGTCAGGATTGATTTTCTATCACATTTCAGGGCTTGTTTGCTATATTTAAGACTTTTTTTAGTATTTATCGGGCGTTCTGTGAAAATAAATCAAATCCCAACTGCAACTAAATGTGTTAACGAGAGGGATACTGATTGTTGTTCGATCTGGGTGCATCCTATGATGCAGACTTACAATTTGTGGGACTTGGGTTTTGGCCAATCAGAGAGCACGACTCCCGTTGCGTGCATTAGTGGTCACCTGCCATGGTTTGGGTTCGCACATGACTTTAATGAATGAACCATGTGCTAATGGTAAACAAGATTGCACATGTTCAGTTCATACATATCGTAGTGAGATCAATTGAGCGTGCTAGCTCTAGGGTATATAATCATAAATAGTTCAAATTCATTGCTAGGGTTGACAACTGCTACTTGTAAAATGCGTTGGGTTTTCCCCCGAAGAGGAGAGGAGATGCAGCACAATAGAGATAGGTATTTCCCTTTGTGAGAACCAAGGTTATCGAACCAATAGGAGAATCACGCAAACTCCCGTTGTCAGCACCTACACACACAGAATCAAACACTTGCACCCAATGCGAGCAAGAGGGTTGTCAAGCCCCTTGAACTCGTTACTTGCAGAGATTAAATACTGATAGTTGGATAGATATAAACAGATAGTAAAATAACAGTAAATAAAGGCAGCAATATTTTTAGCTTTTTAGTAATAATATCCGTGAAGACCCGGGGGCCATAGTTTTTGCTAAAGGCTTGTTTCTCGAAGATAGCATACGGTGGCTAGATAAATTACTGTTGCACAATTGATTGAAATGCACATAGTTATGAAATATTTATTCACAACAATGATCATGTATATAGGCATAACGTCCATAAGCAAGTAGACCGACTCCTTCTTGCATATACTACTATTACTCCACCCATCGACCGCTATCCAGCATGCATCTAGAGTATTAAGTAAAAACAGAGTAATGCTTGGAGCAAGATGACATGATGTAGACAAAGTAAACTCAATTAATATGAATGAACCCCATCATTTTATCCTTAATGACCACAACACAGTACATGTCATGTGCCGTTCTATCACTGGTATTGAGCACCGCAAGATTGAACCCATCACAACTCACAACTCGCACTGAAGATAAATCAATCTACTTGGCCAAACCAATTCGATAGATCGGAGAGAGAAATGAAGCAATAACAATCATGCATAAAAGAATTCAGAGATGACTCAATTCATATTCATGAATATTCTGATCATAAACTCACAATTCATGGGATCCCAACAAACACACCGCAAAGAAGATTACATCAAATAGATCACTGCGGGAATCGCGGTGAACTTTCTATTGAAGATCAAAGAGGGAGAGAGAGCCATCTAGGTACTAGCTATGGACCCGTAGGTCTGTGGTGAACTACTCACACATCACCATGGGAGCAACAAGGTTGATGTAGAGGCCCTCCATGATCGATCCCCCCTCGGGCAGGGCACCGGAACAGGGCTCCAGATGGGCACACGGCGGAATAGAGACTTGCGATGGCAGAAAAGGTATTTTGGTTGGATCTCTGTCGGTTTCCCGATTATAGAGAATATACAGAGGCGGAGTTAGGTCAAACGGAGCCACGAGGTGGCCCCAAGGCAAGGGGCGCCCCCCTGGGCGTGCCGTCTTGCCTTAGCGGCGCCTCATGCGCTCTCCGGACTCCCTCCGAAGCTTCCAGGTCTTATTTTTGTCTAGAAAAAATTATCAAAAAGTTTGATGGCATTTGGACTTTGTTTGGTATAGATTTCTTGAAAGGCCACAAACAAGCAGAAAATGGCAACTCACACTGGGCACTAGGTTAATAGGTTAGTTCCCAAAAAATGATATAAAATAGCATGAAAATGCATATAAAGTATCTTAGAATGATAATGTAGTAGCATGGAAAATCAAAAATTATAGATACGTTGGAGACGTATCACCATCCCCAAGCTTAGTTCCTGCTCCTCCTCGAGTAGATAAATGATAAAAACAGAATTTTTGATGTGACATTGCTACCCAACATGTAATCTCTTTTATGTATGATCTTTGAGAAACTATGAACTAATAAACATTAGCATAATAATATCCATAAACATTAATAACATGATCATTAACTTTCAAAATATACGATCCTTAAAGAACGTTACTCCCCACTTATTTTATCATATTAGCATGGCATGACTCCGTCTTTACCACATAAGTACAAAGCATGAGCACCACGGTGTCAAGTTAGGCAATTGGATCATACTTCTAACATGCTTCAGCATTTCGAACCTCACTCAATACATGAGCGCGAACCATGGAGATAGCATATGGGTGGAATAGAATATGGTGGTAGAGATCAAATTGAGTCAAAGTGGAAAGAAATTCTCGAATCAAGTAGGCGGACCAGCGGGCTATGGAGATGCCCATCAATCGATATCAATGCGAGGAGTAGGGATTGCCATGCAATGGATGCACTAGACCTATACGTGTATGAAAGCTCCACGGAAGCTAAGTGGGTGTGCATCCAACTTGCTTGCTCATGAAGACCTTGGGTATTTGAGAAGCCCTTCATCGGAATATACAAGCCAAGTTCTATAATGAAAAATTCATGCTAGCATATGAAAATGACAACTCCTGAGACTCTCTATATGGAGAATGTGGTGCTACTTTGAAGCACAATTGTGGTAAAGGATAGTAGCAAAGTCCATCTCTCTTTTTCTCTCATTTTTTAGGTGGGCACTTTTTGCCTCCCCCTTTTTTTATTTTTATTTTTTGTCCGGAGTCTCATACCAACTTGTGGGGGAATCATAGTCTCCATCATCCTTTCCTCACTGGGACAATGCTCTAATAATGATGATCATCACACTTTCATTTACTTACAACTCGATATAATAACTCAATGATGAAAAATAAATGACTCTATATGAATGTCTTTGGCAGTGTACCAGGATGTGCAATGATTTAGCGTAACATGTAAACAATGATGAATGGTGGCTTTGCCACAAATACTATGTCAGCTATATGATCATGCAAAGCAATATGATGATGAACAAACAAGTCATGTGATGTAACGGTGGAAGTTGCGTGGCAATATATCTCGGAACGGCTATGGAAATGAAATTATAGGTAGGTATGGTGGCTGTTTTGAGGAAGATATAAGGAGGCTTATGTGCGATAGAGTGTATCATATCACGGGGTTTGGATGCACCGGCGAAAGCTGCACCGATTCTCGAGGTGAGAATGGGCAATGCAACGTACAAAAGAGGCTAGCAATATATGGAAAGGTGAGTGTGCGTACATCCATGGATTCACATTAGTCATAAAGAACTCATATACTTATTTCAAAGCCTTATTAGCTCTCTAGAAGCAAAGTACTTCTACATGCCCCTAGGGAGGAGGTTGGTAGGAGTTAACCATCGCGCACCCCCGACTCGGACAACACTAGGATTTGAACGAGGAATACGAATGCTCACACGTCATCATGCCATAACCAATATTTAGATGAGCAACAAGTAACAAGATTTAACCACCGATATTTCTACTAACCAAAAATCATGTACTCATGCCCTTTCGTATTATTACATCAATATCATTAACCCACAATTTCTCTTATATGGTGAGCTACATGAAGGTTTTGATTATACACTCCTTGAATACCTTATCCTTTTTGGACTAGTATTATAACGCATGCAAATTACCGTTACTATTTATTAGACTCTCAAGCAAGTTTAAGTAAAGCACGAGAGTTCAATTACTTCTATAAAATCTACACACCACCGTGCTCTAAAAGATATAAGTGAAGCACTAGAGCAACCGCTTAGCTCAAAAGATATAAGTGAATCATATAGAGTATTATAACAAATCATGATTAACATGTATCTATCACATATGATAGGTGTGTTTAGAAAACTATGATTGTGGCAAACTAATAATAATGCAAACTATAATACACGACGACCGAAGCAAACCACATATCATGTGATGAATAAAAATATAGCTCCAAGTGACATACCGATGGAATGGATACGAAAGAGGGGATGCCTTCTGGGGAATACCCAAGCTTAGACGCTTGAGTCTTCCTAGAATTTTACCTTGGGTGCCTTGGTAAATCCCCAAGCTTAAGGTCTTGCCTCTCCTTATTCCTTTATCCCTCGTGATCACACCCAAAACTTGAAAACTTCAGCACACAAAACTCAACAAAACCTCGTGAGATCCGTTAGTATAATCAACATATCAAATACTTTAGGTACTGCTATAAATTGATTCATATTTTATTATTGAATAATATGTACTCTATTCTAACTTATCCATGGGTTATACTCCCCTATACAATCCATAGAATCATCAAAACAAGTAACCTATGCAAGCAAAAACAGAATCTGTCTAAAACAGAATAGTCTGTAATGATCTGTAGTAAAACCATACTTTTGTAAATATGAAAATTCTGTAAAATTAGGAGAACTTGAAAATTTTGTATAGAAATACTGTGTAAAAAATTCAGTAATTTATCACGCTCGCGTAAAAAACCAAAAGTCATGTACTGGGCGCAAAAGTTTCTTTTTTGCACAACATCAATTCTACTATCATCCAAATCAATCCCAAAGGCTTTACTTGGCACAAACACTAATTAAAACATAAAAGCACAATCATTATAGTAGCAATAATCATGCAAGCACACTAAAACAGAAGGTAAAGCAAAAAAAAAAGATAACTATTGGGTTGCCTCCCAACAAGCGCTATTGTTTTTCGCCCCTAGCTAGGCATAATGCATAGCATCAAGTGTTGTCATCCTTGACATTCAGTCCATAGGTGGCACTCATGATTGATTCATAAGGTGGTTTAATTATCTTTCTAGGGAAGTGTTTCATCCCTTTCTTTAATGGAAATTGGAATCTTATGTTTCCCTCCTTCATATCAGTAATAGCACCTATAGTTCGTAGGAAAGGACTACCAAGTATTGTTGGACAAGACGGATTGCATTCAATATCAAGCACAATGAAATCCCCGGGCACATAATTTATATTAGCAAGAATAAGCACATCAATTATTCTGTCCAATGGTTTCTTAATAGTGGAATCCGCTAACTGCAAGTTCAGGGAACATTCATTTATCCCGGTGAGACCTAGAACATCACATAGAGATTTAGGTATAGTGGAAACGCTAGCACCAAGGTCACACAAAGCATTGCATTCATAATAATTAAGCTTTATTTTAATAGTAGGTTCCCACTCATCATGCAACTTTCTAGGAATATAAGCTTCTAACTCAAGTTTCTCTTCATGAGCTTTTAACATAGCTTCTACTATATGTTTAGTAAAAGCTTTATTTTATTCATATGCGTTGGGTGAGCTAATTTTGGATTGCAACAAGGAAATAAATTCTACTAAAGATCAGCTATCATAATTAGAGTCCTTGTGATCCAAGATAGTGGGCACATCACTAGCTAAAGTTTTGACCTCTCCAAACCCATTTTTTCATTTTTATCATTAAGATCATCACCCTCCAAACAAATGGGACGCCTTCTACTGAAAGTTGACTCATCTCCAGCCCCTTTATCATCTATTTTCATATTAGTAAACAAATATTCCATGGGAGAAACACCAATCATTTTAATATTTTCATCATGATTACGGTAAAAACCGGGTGGAAGAGCTTTTTCTAAGAATTCTCGCTTAGCTCTCAACCTAGCGGTCCTCTCCTTACTTTCAATAATAGATACTTGTATATATTTAATGGACTCATTAATATCATGCTTGGGTGGCTTTTTATTTTTAAGAGTTTCCACATCATGAGCAATCCTATCCATATTTTTAGCCATATCGTCAACTTTATGCAATTTTTCTTCTACCATAGTATTGAAAATCTTTTGAGAACTAATAAATTCTTTAATGGTGTTCTCAAGATTAGTAGGTATCCTATTATTATTGGATGAATTTTCAGAGGAATTACCTTAATTATTTGAGTAATTACCGGGATACGGTTTAGTATTGAAATTTCCTCCATAAGCATTACTATTGAAATTATTTTGAGAGACAAAGTTCACATCAATATCATCATCATTTTGGTCAATAAAATTAGATAAAGGCATATCATTGGGATCAACATGAGCATGTTTATTAGCAACCATATTCATAAGAGCATCCATTTTATCACTCAAAGTGGCGATTTCCTCAACAGAATTTACCTTCTGGCTAGTTGGAGCTCTCTCGGTGTGCCATTGAGAATAATTAGTCATGATGTTGCCCATAAGTTTTGTAGCCTCTCCTAATGTCACCTCCATAAAGGTACCACCCGCAGCAGAATCTAGAAGGTTTCTAGACACAAAGTTCACTCCAGCATAGAAATTTTGTATAATCATCCATAAGTTCAAACCATGCGTGGGACAATTTCTAATCATCAATTTCATCCTCTCCTATGCTTGTGCAACATGTTCTTGCCAATTTTTCCAGAAATTTGTAATTTGATTTCTAAGAGAGATGATCTTAGCATGAGGAATATACTTGGTAATGAAAGCATCTTTACATTTATCCCATGTTCCAATACTATTACGAGGTAAAGATGAAAACCAAGCTTTAGCTTTGTCTCTTAGTGAAAAAGGAAATAATTTCAATTGGAATACATCATTATCTATATCCTTTTTCTTTTGCATGTCACATAATTCACCAAAAGTATTGAGATGCAAAGCCGGATCCTCATTAGGACATCCGAAAAATTGTTCTTTCATAACAAGATTTAATGCAGCATTAATATGATAAAACTCCGCACTAGTGGCAGGTGGTATAGGAGTACTAATAAAATCATTGTTATTAGTATTCGAGAAGTCACAGAACTTGGTATTATCTTGAGACATGGTGACGAAGCAAGTAATCTAGCAAGCAAACAAGTAAACTAGATAACTAGGCAAACAAGAAAATAGAAATATTTTTGTATTTTTTATATTTTAGGCAAGCAAATATAAAGGCAAACAAAAAGTAGAGCAAGTGAATGACAATTTGTGTGAAGGAACCTGATAAGAATTTGATGATGTCTCCCCGGCAATGGCGCCAGAAATTCTTCCTGCTACTTGTAAATTGCATTGGGTTTTCCCCGAAGAGGAGAGGAGATGCAGCACAATAGAGATAAGTATTTCCCTCAGTGAGAATCAAGGTTATCGAACCAATAGGAGAATCACGCAAACTCCCGTCTTCAGCACCTACACACACAGAATCAAAAACTTGCACCCAACACGGGCAAGAGGGTTGTCAAGCCCCTTGAACTCGTTACTTGCAAGGATTAAATACTGATAGTTGGATATATATAAATAGAAAATAAAATAACAGTAAATAAAGGTAGCAATATTTTTAGGGTTTAGTAATAATAATTGTGAAGACCCTAGGGCCATAGTTTTCGCTAGAGGCTTCTCTCTCGAAGATAGCATACGGTAGGTAGACAAATTACTGTTGGGGAATTGATTGAAAAGTGCATAGTTATGAAATATTTATTCACGACAATGATCATGTATATAGGAATCACGTCCATAAACAAGTAGACAGACTCCTACCTGCGTCTACTACTATTACTCCACCCATCGACCGCTATCCAGCATGCATCTAGATTATTAAGTAAAAACAGAGTAATGCTTGGAGCAAGGTGACATGATGTAGACAAAGTAAACTCAATTAATATGAATAAACCCCATCGTTTTATCCTTAATGGTAGAAATACAACACGTGTCATGTCCCTTTCTGTCACTGGGATTGAGCACCGCAAGATTGAATCCATCACAATGCACCACTCCAAGTGAAGATAAATCAATCTAGTTGGCCCAACCAAACCGATAGATCAGAGAGAAATACGAAGCTATAACAATCATTCATAAAAGAATTCAGAGATGACTCAATTAATATTCATGAATAATCTGATCATAAGCCCATAATTCATTGGATCCAAACAAACAGACCGCAAAGAAGATTACATCGAATAGATCGCCGCGGGAATCACGATGAACTTTGTATTGAAGATCAAAGAGAGAGAGAGAGAGAGAGAGAGAGAGAGAGAAATCCATCTAGGTACTAGCTATGGACCCATAGGTCTTTGGTGAACTACTCACATATCACCATGGGAGCAGCAAGGTTGATGTAGAGGCCCTCCGTGACCGATCTCTCCTCCGGCAGGGCACCGGAACAGGGCTCCAGATGGGCACACAGCGGAACAGAGACTTGCAGCAGTGTAAAAAGTATTTTGGCTGGCTCTGTGTCGGTTCCCCGATTTTAAAGAATTTATAGAGGCGGAGTTAGGTCAAACGGAGCCACGAGGTGGCCCCAAGGCAAGGGCGACCCCCTGGGCGCGCCCTCTTGCCTTGACGGCGCCTCATGTGCCCTCCAGACATCCTCGAAGCTTCCAGGCCTTATTTTTGTCCAGTAAAAATCATCAAAAAGTTCTTGGCATTTGGACTTTGTTTGGTACATATTTGATGAAAGGCCAAATATCCTCTCAAGTTCTATCGACCACCGATACAACTCTACGCACGCTAACGCTTACTTTACCTAGAACAAGTATGAAACTATTTTGTAGGTGTAAAGATAAGTTTTCAAGAATAAATCTATAGGAGTACTTAGCTAGAATAAAACTACGGATACTTTGTAAGATAATATAAAGCTTTTGTAACACAAGAGAAAGGTTTGTCCCTAGGCAATCGATAATAAGACCGCTAATCATTATTGCAGTTTTATATGAGGGAGAGGCCACTGCTAGCATCCATCCCTTACTTGGAATTCTATGCACTTATGATTGGAACTGTTAGAAATCATCCGCAACTACTAACCTTCATTAAGGTAAAACCCAACCATAGCATTAAGATATATTGGCCCCCCTTCAATCCCGTATGCATCAATTTCTATGTTAGGAAGAAGCTTCTGTCACTCTTGCCCTCCAATGCATAGTCCTATCAACATACAACTAACCCCATGGTCCATGACGTCATGGTTCCCGCAGGGCAAGAACCCTCCAAGATTGGATCTATCTCCCTGTTTCTCTTCCCGTTTTCGCGACTGTTTTCTGACCCCTTCACTGTTTCTTAAATATCCGGAGATCCGTAACTCTGATTGGCCTGAAATTTTGAGGGAGTTTTTCTAGGGAAAATATATTTCTTGAGGTGACAGAAGGGCACCAACCGACTTATGAGGTAGTCCCAAGCTATCAGGGCGCGGCCACCTCTCTGGCCACGCCCTATTGTCTTGGAAGTACCTCGGGCATCGTGTTGCGCTGATTATTCTTCCCAAAATTCACATATATTCCAAAAAAAATCTCCAAAATTTTTTATCGCGTTTGGACACCGTTGGATTTTCTGCAAAACGTGCAAAAACAACAGGAACTGGCACTGGGCACGGGATCAGTAAGTTAGTCCCAAAAATATTATATAATGTTGCCAAAAGTATATGAAAGTTGTAGAGTATTGGCATGAAACAATCAAAAATTATAGATACGACGAAGACGTATCATCATCCCCAAGCTTAATTCCTGCTCGTTCTCGAGTAGGTAAATGATAAAAAGATAATTTTTTATGTGGAATGCTACCTAACATAATCTTGAACAAATGTCTAATCATGGCATGAATATTAAGATACAAGTGATTCAAGGCAATAGTGTATCATTTGACAAAAAGACATCCATACTCAGGTTTACTAGCAAACAATCATGTCCTTTCAAAATAACAACGCTAAAGAACTCTATCCCTACAATACCATATAGCCTGTCATGCTTAGTCTTCCTAGCATAAATTATAAATCATGAGCACCCCGGTGTCAAACCAAGCAATTGACTCGTACTTCTAATGCGGTTCAGCATTTTCAACTCTCACGCAATACATGAGCGTGAGCCATGTATATAGCATATATGTGGAATAGAATATGGTGGTAGATATCAAAGAAGTCAAAAGTGGAAAGAAAGTCTCGCATCAACTAGGCGGACTAACGGGCTATGGAGATGCCCATCAATCGATATCGATGCGATGAGTAGGGATTGCCATGCAACAGATGCACTAGAGCTATAAGTGTATGAAAGCTCAAATGAAACTAAGTGGGTGTGCATCCAAATTGCTTACTCATGAAGACCTCGGGCATTTGAGGAACCCGTCATTGGAATATACAAGCCAAGTTCTATAATGAAAAATTCCTACTAGCATATAAAAGTGACAAAACAGGAGACTCTTTATATGAAGAACATGGTGCTACTTTTAAGCACAAGTGTGGTAAACGATAGTAGCAAAGTACCTTCTCTCTTTTTCTCCCATTCATTTTTTTCTTTTCTTTTCTTGGTGGGCTCATTTGGCCGCCCTCATTTTTTTCATTTTTCGTCCGGAGGCTCATCCCGACTTGTGAGGGAATCATAGTTTCCATCATCCTTTCCTCACTAGGACAATGCTCTAATAGTGATGATCATCACACTTTTATTTACTTACAACTCGATATAATAACTCAACGATGATATAAGATGACTCTATATGAATGCCCCTGGCAGTGTTCCAGGATGTGCAATAATCTAGCGTAACACATAAACAATTATGAACGGTGGCTTTGCCACAAATACTATGTTAGCTATATGATCATGCAAAGCAATATGATGATGAACACACAAGTCATGTGATGTAACGGTGGAAGTTTCATGGCAATATATCTTGGAATGGCTATGGAAAGGCCATGATAGGTAGGTATGGAAGGACGCTTATGTGTGATAGAGCGTATCATATCCCAGGGTTTGGATGCACCAAGGAAGTTTGCACCGACTCTCGAGGTGAGAAAGGGCAATGCATGGTACTGAAGAGGCTAGCAAATTGCGGAATGGTGAGAGTACGTATAATCCATGGACTCACATTAGTCATAAAGAACTTATATACTTATTGTGAAAGATTTATTAGCTCTCTCGAAGCAAAGTACTACTCGCATGCCCCTAGGAAGGAGGTTCGTAGGAGTTAACCATTGCACGCCCCCGATCAAACAACACAAATGATTTCAATCAAGGATAAATTATGCTCCAACTACATCGCATAACTAGAGACTGTATGTGCATGCTTCGGGAATCACAAACCGTAACACCAATATTCTTACTAATCTACAATCATCCACTCATGCATCCACATATTACTATCTTAATTTCGCAAAACTATTGCAAGGAATCAAACATATCATATTGAGTGATCTACAATTTTTATGTAGGATTTTATGACTAACCATGTGAATGACCAATTCCTGTTGAATCTCTAAATAGGTATAAGCGAAGCATGAGAGTTTAATTCTTCCTATGAAAGACCCGGACATGCTCTAATAAATATAAGGGAAGCAAAAGAGCCTTCAACAAATAACAGTTTTCTATATATAGAGAAATAGGCATCCAACTTCAAATGATATAAGTGAAGCACATGAAGCATTATATAAAGCCATACTAAAGAGATATAAGTGAAGTGCAAAGAGCATTCTATAAATCAACCATTGACTTTCCCATACCAGCATGGTGCATTGCTAAAATAAAAATAAAAGGCACACGACACTCCAAGAATTTACGCATATCATGTGAACAAAACAAAAACCGAGACATACCGATAATTGTTTGAAGAAGAAAGATGGGATGCCTTCCGGGGCATCCACAAGCCTAGTCGCTTGAGTCTCCTTGAATATCTACTTGGGATGCCTTGGGCATCCCCAAGCTTGAACTCTTGCCTCTCCTTATTCTTCTCATATCGATACTTGCTCGATCTTCGAACACTTCATCCACACAAAACTTAACGGAACTTTTATTAGAAAGGTTGGTACATATAATCATCAAATCTCATCATGTCCTGCCATAACATTATTGTATAATTATAATCCAATCATTACCTACTATATGCTATCATAATTATATGGTTACCAAGTCAATGGGGCTCAACAAGATTTCAAACATAAGCAGATAAAGCAACTATAACAGCAATCTATGAAAAACAGGACAATCTGTAAAGATGCAGATGAAACATATACTTCTGTAACTCATAAAATTCTGAAAATTTAGGACGTAATAAAAAACTTTACATAAAAATACTATGTAAAAAATTCAGAATTTTTGCACGCTCTAGTAAAATATCAAAATTCAAACACTACAGCAAAAGTTTCTATTTTTGCACAACACAAATCAAACAAGCAATTCAAACATCCTAAAGGTAAATCTTGGCACATTATTTTTATAATACAATGGATTTGTAAAACGGGATGATTATTTTCATTGAAAAGTTGTTGTAATCAAGATTCACAAAATTCCCACGGGCATGAACAAAAGTTCAAGGACGTCCCCCACTTCAACGATGCTCGTCTTTCTCACATTCACCTTTCCTTTTGAAAACTGTTTTAAGTTCCCCCATTTTATTTTTTATTTTTTTAATTATTTTAAAAGCACATAACAGAAATAAATGACTCTCTAAAAATTCAAGATTGTCTCCCTGGCATCGCTTTCTTTAAAGCCATTAAGCTAGGCATATAGTGCTCAAGTAATTGATCCACCCGGATCCCAAGGTATATCAAAGCCAATTTTAATTAACAATGATTTATAATTTAGTAATGAGCACAAAGCAACATATATCATAGAACAACGAAGTTGAACTCTCTTCCTATACATTGGCATGTCATAGAAGAACAATTCATGTACATCAAGTAACGGCCAATACATAGCGTAAGTAATTTCTTGCAATTTTATCGTATTGTTAACATAGACAGGTGAAGATTTGGTTCCTCTCTCATAATAATTGCAAGTAGGAGCGAAAGCACATGCATATTATATTCATCAAAATCATCATGTGTGCGTGTAATAGCAAAAAATTCATGCTTAACATAAGGAACTACAACAAGTTCATTTCCATAAGCATAATTCATATTGGCATCATGGCCACAAGCATAGCAAGCATCAAGTTCATAAAAAAGGGATATTTCAAATGAATCCAAGGGATCATAGCAATCATCATAGCATTCATCCTTCGGTAAGCATGAAGGGAAATTAAACAATGTATGAGTTGAAGAGATACTCTCATTAGAAGGTGGGCACGAGTAGCTAATCCGCTCTTCCTCCTTTTGTTCTTCGCTCTCCTCCTCATCTTTTTCGTCTAATGAGCTAAGAGTTTCAGCAATTTCTTCTTCCATAGGTTCCTGCACAATATTAATCTCTGATACGTCCATTTTGCATCATGCTTTTATATCGATATTTATTGCATTATGGGCTATTAATACGCATTATGGTACAATACTTATGCCTTTTCTCTCTTATTTTACAAGGTTTACACGAAGAGGGAGAATGCCGGCAGTTGGAATTCTGGACTGGAAAAGGAGCAAATCTGAGATACCTATTCTGCACAACTCCAAAAGTCCTGAAAATGTATGGAGAATTATTTTGGAATATATAAAAAATATTGGGCGAAATAAATACCAGAGGGGACCCACCAGGGAGTCACAAGCCAGGGGGCGCGCCCTACGCCCAGGGGAATACCGAGTCCGAGGACTTCGAGAGGGTTCCACGAAGGAACCTCAGGGTCAAGCCCCCACCTCGAAGGTAAAGACCCGAAGACCTCCTGAGCTATTAATGCTAAGTTTTGAATGTTACTGACATGTGAATACCTATTGTCTTGCAGCCCCCCGCGTGTTCTCCGCACCGATCAAGTTTTGGATGGGGAGACCCCGCCTGCCGAGCTAGCGGAGAGCGGGACCGCATCGCATCACTCTCCTCCAGGCGCCGCGAAGGACGCCGCGGAGGTGTCATCCCAACAGGCTCCTCTGGAGCCGGGTACTGGAGGCGGGGGCGATGACGTCATGGCCGAGGCTAACACCTCGGCCACCGAAGACCCGGGGGAGAGGCCCCTCCCGGATACTGAGGAGACCAGACGAGAAGATGTCCAGTCACCTCCAAGGCGGTCTCCGGAGCGCACCATGGCTCCGGAGGCACCGGTTCAATCTCCGGTTGGAGATCGGGTCAACCGATCCCCACCGGCGCCACCGACCAATGGGTGGCCGGCTATGGGGGAGGCTCTGTCAAGCGCCTCCATCTCCGGGGAGCACCGCACCCTTATGGGTGCGATATTGCAGAGCATTCAGTCCGTAGACCACGGACTGAAGGAGGCCTTCAACGGTCTCCTGACGGGCTTCTAGGTAAGCCATGTAATGCTCTATTTTATGAAATATTAATATCTTTATCATTATATACATGACAGCCCCCGAGCCCTAGGTGAGTTTGGAAAAAACTTGCCTAGGGGTCAATAATAGATCATTGTCCGAACTATGTACAAGACAGTATGTGTTCGGAATGTCCTAACAGCCTTTAAGGCGACCGGACATAGGATCATATTTATGATAGTTCGGAAGTTGTGAATCCGTGTGACTTGATATGGTTGTTTTGTGTTTTACAGGCTTCGTCGACAGCGGCGGCTTCTAACGCTGCCGAGCTGGACGAGCTAAATCGGAAGCTCAAAAGCTCCGAAGACGAGCTTGATGCTCTGAACAAGAGATTCGACGAGGCGCAAGGTAAGCCGAATTAGTGTATTCAAAACTCTTCATTACCGTACTATCAATGCAGTATTTTTTGATATGTTTAATGCTTGCGCAGCCTCGGCGAAGGAGATTGAGAAGCTCAAGGCCGAGCTTGAGAAGGCGAAGCAGGAGGCTTCGGTTGAGAGGGTGGCTGCCAAAGAAGCGGCCACCGCGCTATCCGCCCTGAGAGCCACCAGCGACAAGCATGAGGCTCGGGTGGAAGAAATCCAACAGGAGCTCAAGGACGGAGGCCAAAAGTGCGAGGACCTTGAGCGGAAAGGCAAGGAGCAGGCCGCCGAACTATCCACCCTGAAAACTGATCTTCAAAAGGAGCGGGTGGATAGGCGGTCCTATGAAGAGGAAGTCGGCCAGGCCAAGGCTATCATGGATGGTAAGCCGTATTTATTGCAGTGTATCTTTGGGGATAGCAAGTTCAAAGTGCTCACCCAAGTATGGCGTTCCTTAGGCGCTTGCTCGGACCTCCAGAAGAGCGTCGCGGACGCAAACCAGTTCTATGCTTCGCGGGGAGAAGGAGATGAAGCTCGGCTGTTTTGGGCGCAATTCGATGCCCCCGAGCGCTCTCCTCTCCTTGTTGAGCAGCTGAAGCAGCTGATGGAGCTACACCGGATGGCGGAGCCGGCCATGAAGGATCTCTGTATCCGGCTATGGCCCAACGAGCCATTGCCGGGCAGCTACTTCGGCCTGGTGGAGAAGCTGAGCGACGCCTCTCCTCGGATCGACGCACTGAGGCGGTCTTCCTGGATCGAGGGAGCTCGGATGACCTTCGCGAAGGCCAAGGTGCACTGGCCGGGGCTGGATCCGATGAAGATAGCCACCGCCCCTCCGCCTCCTGGAAAGGAGCATAGGTGCCCCGAGCTATACTTCTCCGGAGTTATGGAGGGTGCTCGGGCCATAGAATCGCAGTGTTCGAGAGAGAACGTGTATGAATAAAGTGTTGTAATATGTCCGAAGACTTTTCAACGTGTTTATATGCATGGTTTATCATGTCTTTCGTGTTTTTGCATCCTTTATAACTCCTATATGGCCGTTAAAACTGAAAGTTGTGAGTCGTCGGCTTTAGCCCCCATGTAGATACTACGTGGGGTGTCACTGCCAACGCACTGTGACCCTTAGCCGAGTTATCGGTACCCAAAGGCGGTAGTGTGGGGCGGACAAGGCAATCGGACCATAATGCTTTATTGCTTTCACTTAGCCGTAGGGGCGCGAGAAAGGAGTGCGGGAGGCTGATGACTAGCCCCCAGGGTTCGTGATGTTCGGAATAACCGTGGCCGAAGCCTATATCACATGGTTTGTACGAATACAAAACCCATCGTATGACACGGAGTAACCTCTGACGAGATTTATTTAAGCTCGGATTCGCAGACCAGTTCTCGCATACCATGACAGTCAGTTTTCGGCTTTCTCCGCTGAGGTGCTTGACCAGGCTAGCCGGAAACACAATCACAGCGGTTCTCCCTTTGCCCTTTTAGCCGAACGAGCGGAACATAAAGGGGCAAGCACAGGAGCCGGGCAACCCAACTATTGACCCAAGACATAGTTCGGAACCAATGCATATAAAGCGGAATTCCAAGACGCCGAACGCAAAAATCAGTTTGTGCTCAGGGCGATTTTCTTTAATTCGAGCCCCCGGTCTATATTTAGCCGGTTGCATCGTAAAGTATACCAGACATGTTCGCAAGAAGAGAGGGAGAAATAGAGAGTGCGCCAAAAACAGCGAAGTGATCATGCATGATACATCTGTATTTTACTCAACAACTCTTATTATTCAAATTGCCGATACAACTGTTTACAGGTATTAAAAATGAAATATAAACCTTACAGGAGGGAGTTGTGCCAAGGGTCTTCGATAGGTGACCCGACGTCCTCGATATGCCATGTTGCTTGTCCGCTCCTACGTCTACCAAGGAGTTGTATACCTCGATGGGTGTACTGTTCGGCGAGCGGGCTTTGTCGAAAAGTCTTGAGACATCTCCGAAGTGTGAATGAGCTTTACGCCGTAGTAGGTACTTTATGGTACCTGTAGTGTGTTCGGATACATGTTGATGGTGATAGTTCGGTCCAGCCGAACACTTACCCTTTAATAATTTTTCCCACCGCTGCCCATGGAATTTTGAGCGCGAAGTTGTGCCTCCTTGGCACGTACTTTGCTGGTACTAGGGCCGTGCGATGGGGGGCGAATCCCTATTTATGGGGAGAACAAGGCTCTGGTACTTTGGCTTGAAACCGAGCTCGCTTCCCAGCCTTGGGTGCCTTTACGGCAGCTGTCGGAGTCTGCCGATCATCAGTGTAATGGAATTTGGCCGCCAAGGCCAACGCATGCTCCTCAGTTCGGAGGGAGCGCTCTGTATTGCCGTTGACAGTAATGACCCCCTTGGGGCCGGGCATCTTGAGCTTGAGGTATGCGTAGTGTGGGACGGCATTTAAGAGAGCAAACGCTGTACAGCCGAGCAGGGCGTGATAGCCGCTGCGGAAGGGTACGATGTCGAAGATCAAGTCCTCGCTTCGAAAGTTATCGGGCGAGCCGAACACTACTTCCAGGCTCACGGAGCCCGTGCACCGGGCTTCTACACCTGGGATCACTCCTTTAAAGGTAGTGTTAGTGGGTTTGATCCTTGACGGATCTATGTCCATCTTTTTCACCGTGTCTGAGTAAATCAGATTCAGGCTACTTCCTCCGTCCATTAGGACTTTTGTGAGGTGATACCCATCTATGATGGGGTCTAGGACAAGGGCGGCCGAACCCCCATGACGGATACTGGTCGGGTGGTCGCGTCAATCGAAGGTGATCGGGTATGCCGACAATGGGTTATACTTCGGGGCTACAGGCTCTATGGCGTAGACATCTCGAAGGGTGCGCTTCCTCTCCTTTTTGGGTATATGAGTGGCATATATCATGTTTACAGTTTTCACCTCTGGGGGAATTTCTTTTGTCCGCCACCAATCGGACCACGGGGTTCATCCTCGTCCTCGCTGCGTGGGCTCTTGCCTTGGTCCTCGGATGCGAGCTTGCCGGCCTGTTTGAATACCCAACAGTTATGGTTGGTGTGGTTGGCGGGCTTCTCTTGAGTGCCATGGATCTGGCAAGGCCTCTCCATGATCTTATCCAGCGGGGTGGGTCCGTCGCGATTGCCTTTAGGAGGCTTCTTCCGCTGCCCAGGCCGGGAGTTGCGGAATCCGGCGTTAACGGCCGTGTCATCGGCATCAATATTGTTGTGCCGGCGCTTATTCTTGTTGTGCTTTGGTTTCCCGTTTCCATCCCGAACTTCAAAGGTTCTGGGGTCTTCGGGGTTGTGGCTACGTCTTGCTAGCCAGTTATCTTCGCCCGCGCAAAAGCGAGTCATCAGTGCTGTGAGAGCGGACATTGTCCTTGGTTTATCCTGGCCGAGCTGACGAGCCAGCCACTCATCCCGAATATTGTGCCTAAAGGAGGCTATTGCTTCGCCGTCCGGGCAGTCAACTATCTGGTTTTTCTTGGTCAAAAACCGATTCCAGAATAGCCGCGCGGATTCTCCTGGATTCTGGACAACGTTGCTCAGGTCGGAGGAGTCCGGCGGCCGAACATAAGTGCCCTGGAATGCGTCTTCCAGGTCCTCCCAGCACCCAATTGAGTTTTCGGGGAGGCTATTTAACCAGTGTCGAGCTGGCCCCTTAAGCTTCAGGGGCAGGTACTTGATGGCGTGGAGGTCGTCTCCTCGCGCCATGTGGATGTGGAGGAGGAAATCCTCGATCCATACGGTTGGGTTAGTTGTCCCATCGTATTGTTCTATGTTTACGGGTTTAAACCCTTCCGGGAACTGATGCCGCATTACCTCATCCGTAAAACACAGTGGGTGTGCAGCGCCTCGGACCCGAGCTATGTCGCGTCGGTGATCAGCGTCTGCTCTGGTCCGGTTCCGTTCCCGACCTTCATTATTGCGGTCGAGCCAAGGCCGGTACCCTTCCCGTTTATCGGGTGAGTATCCTCTGGATCCGTAGATGGAACGCGTACGACCTGCTCTATCGTCCAGGTCGTGTCACAGGTCGAACCTGTCATTGCGCTCTAGTGGCTCTTTTCCCCGTCTTCGGGTTATCGTCGGCCTATAGCCGGTGTTGTCAGCCGTCCTATCTCGTCCTCGAGGAGGGCGGTCTGGCTTGTCGTACGGGGTATGCTTGGGAGACGGCGTATCAGTAAGCTCGTCATCGAATTGTGGCAGCAGCCTTCTGCGCGGATAGCTCTTAGGTTGGTCTGATAGACCGGTACCATAGCCTTCATCAGCTGAGAGGACTCTCGTCCATCGATCGTTGAGGTCATCTTGCTCGGCTTTAAGCTGCCGTTCTTTTGCTTTCAGGCTGCGGGCAGTGGCTATAAGCTGCTGCCTGAACAGCTCCTGGTCTTCAGGATTATCAGGGCTGGCGAAGTCATCGGCTTCCGGGATGTCCTCCTCCACGACAGGGGGGAGGTAGTTGTCGTCCTTGGAATCATTGAGATCGTCGGGGTTGAGCCGGTCTTCCGGCCTCTCCAGACCCTCTAACGGGTGTTCGGGGATTTCGGGATTGCCGTTATCTTCCGGAGTATCACCGTCCCCGGTGCCGTCGATAGTTCTCCTTCCCTTTTTCCCTTTTGACCGTTTATGCGGCTTTCGGCGTCTTGACGGCGCTTCATCCGACTTGTCTCCGTCATTCTTCAGAGTGTCTACCATGTAGACATCATATGTGGAGGTGGCAGTCCACCGCCCGGTGTTGACTGGGGTGAGGGGACGGTCCTCCTCATCCATGTAATTTGCATCCTCAGATGCATAGTCCAACATGTCGGTTAAGTCTTCGACAGTAGCTATCAAGTGGGTGGTGGGTGGGACAAAAAATTCGTCCCGGCCCGCCATGCGCCCGATCTGAGAGCAGATCGTGGTTGGATCGTCGGCAATCTTCATCGACGAGATCCGATCTAGAGCTTCGTCGAGTACCGAGAGCTCGATTGGATCGGCCAGCGTAGAGTTTCCAGAGCTAACTTCCGATGCGTCTGTGCGGGGAGAGTGTTTGGCAAGAACAGGTGTCCGGACGTCTGGCTCTATGACCCGGTCCGGACTGAAGGTTGGGTCCTCGCCGAGGTAGATACCATGGGCGGGACCGAAGGATGGATCCGAGGTTAAAGACTCAGAGTCTTCGGGTGTGGTGGATGAGACCGCGAGCCCAGCCAGCAACAGGTCGCCCCGAGAGTCTACGGAGAACTCCAGGTTCCCGAATCTAACCTCCTGATCAGGGGCGAAGCTTCCGACGCGGCCTAGATGGCCGGACGGGTCGGCGTGCAGCACGATGCTGCCAAAAGCAAAGATCTGTCCGGGGACGAAAGTGTCCGTAATGCGAACCTCTTCGTTGATGACTAGGCGAGCCATCGATTCCTCTGGCGATCACAGCGGAACTCTCAATGAAAGTACCAATGTCGGTGTCAAAACCGGTGGATCTTGGGTAGGGGGTCCCGAGCTGTGAGACTTGGATCGATGGTAACAAGAGACGAAGGGGACAAGGTTTTACCCAGGTTCGGGCCCTCCTATGGAGGTAATACCCTACGTCCTGCTTGATTATATTGATGGTATGAGGATTACAGAGTTGATCTACCTCGAGATCAAATAGCTAAAACCCTAGATGAGTTTTGTTGGCCTACAGCCTAAAACCCTCCGGCTTATATAGACGCCGGGGGTACCTAGGGTTTACACATGGTCGGTTACACACCGAGGGGATAAACATGCCTATTCACTACTTTAAGCGTGGAGGATACACCACGATTCTAGAAGCTTCCTTTCTGGAGTCTGGGTCTTCAATCAATCCAGTGTCCGGCAAACGGACCATATAGTCCGGCCCATAATAAATAAGTCGGCCTCCCGAGGACCCCTTAAACCAGGACTCCCTCACCCATAACCATGTGTTTAGTTGTCTTTCTTCGGAGGTGATGATGTTATATTCTTTGCGATGATGCCCCTCAGAATGCGATTCTCCTCCTCAAGCTTATTATTTTGCTGTCTTAGATCCATTATTTCCTTGCGAAGTTTTCCTGTGACGGTTAGATCTCCCATAACCCATGGATGTTTCATTGCTGCGGGGGAAGAAGAAACACTCTTTTTCATATTTTCATAAGTAAGAAATTTAGCATTGGGAGGGATAACCGAAATCGAAATTGCCGAGCTCTGAAGTTCTTCCAACATGGCTCCCGGTTGTAGACGAGAGGTAACTTCTTGGTCTTCCTCCATGGCATCTATCCTTTTCAAGTCAGCCTCCATATCTTCCTCCGTGGCCTGCCCGAAGTGGTTGGCTTCGCTGAATGCTCCGGACCCCGGTGTCAGGTGAGAGGCACGGCTCTCCCCGACCGACTCTTGCGAAGACATCTTGCTCTAAATCTGCTGCAGAAACAACTCAAAACGAAAACAGGAGGTATTGTCATGATTCGAAGGTCAAAACCTTCGGGAGATTATATAATGAATTTTTACCGACCCGAAGGAGTATACTACAAGAAAACGGAGTCCGGAGGGTACACGAGGTGGCCACAAGCCACAGGGGCGCGCCCCCCTGGCTTGTCGCTTCCTCGTGCGCTCTTCAGACTACTTTAAATTTTCCTAATTTATTAAATATTCCAAAACGGATAAAAATTGCCATTGGAAAAGTTTTGGAGTCGGTTTACTTACCGTACCACATACCTATTCCTTTTCGGAGTCTGAAACGTTCTGGTAGGTCTCCCTAATGTACTCCTCCAGAGTTATGGTATTAATAATATTGGTTTCAACATTTACGGGAGTACCTGAGATATAATGTTTAATTCTTTGCCCGTTTACCACCTTCAGATTTGTGCCTTCGGCGTTGTTGATCTTGATGGCACCGGATCAATATACTTCCTCGATAATGTAAGGCCCTTCCCATTTAGAGAGAAGTTTTCCTGCAAAAAATCTTAAACGAGAATTGTATAGCAAGACATGGTCACCTACATTGAATTCATGCTTTTGTATCCTTCTATCATGCCATCTCTTGACTTTTTCTTTAAACAACTTGGCATTCTCATAGGCCTGGGTTCTCCATTCATCAAGTGAGCTAATGTCAAATAACCTCTTCTCACCAGCAAGTTTGAAATCATAGTTGAGCTCTTTGATTGCCCAATAAGCTTTATGTTCTAGCTCTAGAGGTAAGTGACATGCTTTACCATAAACCATCTTATACGGAGACATACCCATAGGGTTTTTATAAGCAGTTCTATAAGCCCATAATGCATCATCAAGTTTCTTAGATCAATTCTTTCTGGATCTATTAACAGTCTTCTACAAGATCAATTTAATCTCTCTATTGCTCAATTCTACTTGACCACTAGACCGAGGATGATAAGGCGATGCAATTCTATGATTAACATCATACTTAGCAAGCAATTTACGGAAAGCACCATGAATAAAGTGTGAACCACCATCAGTCATTAAATATCTAGCGACTCCAAATCTAGGGAAAATAACTTCTTTAAGCATTTTAATAGAAGTGTTATGATCAGCGCTACTAGTTGGAATAGCTTCTACCCACTTAGTAACATAATCAACAGCAACTAGAATATGAGTATACCCGTTAGATTGTGGAAAAAGTCCCATATAATCAAAACCCCAAACATCAAATGGTTCAATAACAAGAGAGTAATTCATAGGCATTTCCTCACGTCTACTAATATTTCCAATTCTTTGACATTCATCACAAGACAAGACAAACTTACGAGCATCCTTGAAGAGAGTAGGCCAATAAAAACCAGATTGTAGTACCTTATGTGCAGTTCTATCTCCAGCGTGGTGTCCTCCGTAGGCCTCGGAATGACACTTGCGTAGGATCTGTTCCTGTTCATGCTCAGGTACACAACGTCTAATAACACCATCTACTCCTTCTTTATAAAGGTGTGGATCATCCCAAAAGTAATGTCTTAAATCATAGAAGAACTTTTTCTTTTGTTGGTATGTGAAACTAGGCGGTATAAATTTAGCAACAATGTAATTAGCATAATCAGCATACCATGGAGCGTTACGCGAAGCATTTATAACAGCTAATTGTTCATCAGGAAAGCTATCATCAATAGGTAGTGGGTCATCAAGAACATTTTCTAACCTAGACAAGTTGTCTGCTACGGGGTTCTCAGCACCCTTTCTATCAATAATATGCAAATCAAATTCTTGTAGCAGAAGAACCCATCTAATAAGTCTAGGTTTAGCATGTTTTTTTCCATAAGATATTTAATAGCAGCATGATTAGTGTGAACAGTTACTTTAGAATCAACAATATAAGGTCTGAACTTATCACAAGCAAACACAACTGCTAAAAATTCCTTTTCAGTGGTAGCATAGTTTCTTTGAGCACTGTCTAGAGTTTTACTAGCATAATGGATAACATTTAATTTATTATCAACTCTTTGTCCTAGAACAGCACCAACAGCATAATCACTAGCATCACACATAATTTCAAAGGGTAGGTTCCAATCAGGTGGTTGAACAATAGGTGCGGAGATCAAGGCATTATTAAGAATTTCGAATGCTTCTACACAATCATCATCAAAAACGAACAGAACATCTTTTTGCAAAAGATTAGTGAGAGGCCTAGAAATCTTAGAGAATTCCTTAATAAACCTCCTATAGAAACCAGCATGACCAAGGAAACTTCTTATACCTCTGATGTCCGTAGGACACGGCATCTTTTCAATAGCATCAACTTTAGCTTTATCCACCTCAATACCTCTTTCGGAGATTTTGTGCCCCAAGACAATACCTTCATTAACCATAAAGTGGCACTTTTCCCAATTCAAGACAAGATTGATTTCTTCGCATCTCTGCAAAACTCGATCAAGGTTGCTCAAGCAATCATCAAAAGAAGCTCCGTAAACGGAAAAATCATCCATGAAAACCTCAACAATCTTCTTACAAAAGTCAGAGAATATAGCCATCATACATATTTGAAAGGTAGCAGGTGCATTGCATAAACCAAAAGGCCTACGTCTATAAGCAAAAGTACCGAAAGGACAAGTAAAAGTGGTCTTTTCTTGATCCTCTTTTGACACAGGTATTTGAGAGAAACCAGAATAACCATCTAGAAAGCAAAAATGTGTATGTTTGGATAGTCTTTCTAGCATTTGATCAATAAAAGGTAGAGGGTAATGTTCTTTCCTAGTAGCTTTATTTAATTTCCTAAAATCAATTACCATTCTATATCCTGTAACAATTCTTTGCGGGATCAATTCATTTTTATCATTAGGAACAACGGTAATACCTCCCTTCTTAGGGACACAATGAACGGGACTAACCCATCTACTATCAGCAATAGGATAAATTATACCTGCCTCCAGAAGCTTTAGTATTTCATTTCTTACCACTTCTTTCATTTTAAGATTTAACCGTCGTTGGTGATCAACAACTGGTTTAGCATCAGGCTCCATATCAATTTTATGCTGACATAGAGTGGGACTAATGCCCTTAAGATCATCAAGAGTATATCCAATAGCAGCACGGTGCTTCCTCAGAGTTTTCAATAAT
This sequence comes from Elymus sibiricus, assembly GCA_039707655.1. Taxonomy (NCBI): domain Eukaryota; kingdom Viridiplantae; phylum Streptophyta; class Magnoliopsida; order Poales; family Poaceae; genus Elymus; species Elymus sibiricus. The sequence goes on from CM077675.1 coordinate 137,967,600, forward strand.
CTCTTTTCTTCATGCTCTGAAAGGTTAGCACTAATAATAACAGGATATATCTCCTTTTCATCGAGATAAGCATATTTCAGAGTATCAGGTAATTGCTTAAGGTCAAACACGGGATCACCCTTGGGTGGAGGAGGATCCCCAAGTATTTCAACAGGCAGGTTGTGTTTCAAAATAGGTTGCTGATCAAAGAAAATCTTATCTATTTCATTCCTTTCATTCATATGCATATCATTTTCATGGTCTAGCAAATATTGTTCTAAAGGATCAGTAGGAGGCACAACAATAGAAGCAAGACCAATAATTTCATGCTTACTAGGCAATTCCTTGTCACGGGGTTGTCTACGAAATTTAGAGAAATTGAACTCATGAGACACATCCCCAAAACTTACAGTAACAGTTTCTTTCTCACAATCAATCTTAGCATTAACAATATTCAAGAAAGTTCTACCAAATATAATAGGACAAAAATCATCTTGTGGGGAACCAAGGACAAGAAAATCAGTAGGATACTTGATTTTCCCACACAAGACTTCAACATCTCTAACAATCCCAATTGGTGCAATAGTATTTCTATTAGCTAGCTTAATGGTAACATCAATTTCCTCTAATTCAGCTGGTGCAATATCATTCATAATTTCTTGGTATAAGGTAAAGGGAATTGCACTCACACTAGCACCCACATCACATAAGCCATGATAACAATGATCTCCTATTTTAACTGAAACAACAGGCACGCCAACAATTGGTCTATGTTTACCTTTAGTATCAGGTCTAGCAATTCTAGCAGCTTCATCACAGAAATGAATAACATGCCCATCAATATTATCAACCAAGAGATCTTTAACCATAGCAATACTAGGTTCAACTTTAATTTGTTCAGGGGGCGTAGGTGTTCTATTACAACTCTTACGAACCACAGTTGAAGCTTTAGCATGTTCCTTTATTCTAACAGGGAAGGGCGGTTTCTCAATATAAGCAGTAGGAATAACAGGACCAGCATTATAAATAATAATCTCTTCTTCAACTTTAATAGGTTTGACTACTTTCACTTCAATGGGATGATGATATTTAAACCACTTCTCCTTAGTGAGATCAACATGAGTAGCAAAAGATTCACGGAAAGAAGCTACTATCTCAGAGTCAAGTCCATATTTAGTGCTAAAATCACGAAAAGCATCGGTGTCTATAAAGGATTTAACACAATCGAACTTAAGGTTTATACCTGACTCCTTACCTTCGTCGAGTTCCCAATCTTCAGAGTTGCGTTTAATTTTTTCCAATAAGTCCCATTTGAATTCAATATCTTTCTTCATAAAGGAACCAGCACAAGAAGTATCGAGCATGGACCGATCATTATTAGAAAGCCGAGCATAAAAATTCTGAATAACAATTTCTCTCGGGAGCTCATGATTGGGGCATGAATATAACATTGACTTAAGCCTCCCCCAAGCTTGAGCGATACTTTCCCCTTCACGAGGCCAAAAATTATAAATATAATTCCGATCACGATGAACCAGATGCATAGGATAAAACTTCTGATGAAATTCCAATTTCAATCGGTTGTAGTTCCATGATCCAATATCATCACATAGCCTATACCATGCCAATGCCTTCTCCTTCAAAGATAAAGGAAAGACCTTCTTCTTGACATCATCCTCGGGCAAACCTGCAAGCTTAAATAATCCACAAACTTCATCCACATAGATTAGATGCAAATCAGGATGTAGTGTTCCATCTCCTGCATAAGGATTAGCTAGCAGTTTCTCTATCATACCCGAAGGAATTTCATAATAAATATTTTCAGTAGGTGTCGTAGGTTGAGGAGCATCTCTTTGTGCTTCCGGTCGAGGTGAAGATACCCCGAACAAGCCCCTCAAAGGATTATTTTCCATAGTAACAAGTGACAGTAAATTTCAGCACACTATATAAATTTTTCCTTACCAAGTTCCACTCACCAAAGGCGCTTCACTCCCCGGCAACGGTGCCAGAAAAGAGTCTTGATGACCCACAAGTATAGGGTATCTATCGTAGTCCTTTCGATAAGTAAGAGTGTCGAACCCAACGAGGAGTAGAAGGAAATGACAAGCGGTTTTCAGTAAGGTATTCTCTGCAAGCACTGAAATTATCGGTAACAGATAGTTTTGTGGTAAGGTAATTCGTAACGGGTAGCAAGTAACAAATGTAACAAAGGTGCAGCAAGGTGGCCCAATCCTTTTTGTAGCAAAGGACAAGCCTGGACAAACTCTTATATAAAGCAAGTGCTCCCGAGGACACATGGGAATTTCTGTCAAGCTAGTTTTCATCATGCTCATATGATTCGCGTTCGTTACTTTGATAATTTGATATGTGGGTGGACCGGTGCTTGGGTGCTGTCCTTACTTGGACAAGCCTCCAACTTATGATTAACCGCTCTCGCAAGCATCCGCAACTACGAAAGAAGAATTAAGATAAATCTAACCATAGCATGAAACATGTGGATCCAAATCAGCCCCTTACGAAGCAACACATAAACTAGGGTTTAATCTTCTGTCACTCTAGCAACCCATCATCTACATATTACTTCCCAATGCCTTCCCCTAGGCCCAAATAATGGTGAAGTGTCATGTAGTCGACATTCACATAACACCACTAGAGGAGAGACAACATACATCTCATCAAAATATCGAACGAATACCAAATTCACATGATTACTTATAGCAAGACTTATCCCTTGTCCTCAGGAACAAACGTAACAACTCACAAAACATATTCATGTTCATAATCAGAGGAGTATTAATTATCATTAAGGATCTGAACATATGATCTTCCACCAAGTAAACCAACTAGCATCAACTACAAGGAGTAATCAACACTACTAGCAACCCACAGGTACCGATCTGAGGTTTTGAGACAAAGATCGGATACAAGAGATGAACTAGGGTTTGGACAGGAGATGGTGCTAGTGAAGATGTTGATGGAGATTGACCCCCTCTCGATGAGAGGATCGTTGGTGATGACGATGGCTTCGATTTCCCCCTCCGGGAGGGAAGTTTCCCCGGCAGAAAAGCTCCGCCGGAGCCCTAGATTGGTTCTGTCCAAGTTCCGCCTCGAGACGCCGGCGCTTCGTCCCGAAAGCTCCCTTATGATTTTTTCCATGTCAAAACTCTCCATATAGCAGAAGATGGGCACCGGAGGCCTGCCAGGGGGCCCACAAGCCACAGGGGCGCGCCTATGGGGGTAGGGCGCGCCCCCTGGCTTGTGACTCCCTGGTGGGTCCCCTCTGGTATTTTTTTTGCCCAATATTTTTTATATATTCCAAAATAATTCTCCGTAGATTTTCAGGACTTTTGGAGTTGTGCAGAATAGGTATCTCAGATTTGCTCCTTTTCCAGTCCAGAATTCCAGCTGCCGGCATTCTCCCTCTTCATGTAAACCTTGTAAAATAAGAGAGAAAAGGCATAAGTATTGTACCATAATGTGTATTAACAGCCCATAATGCAATAAATATCGATATAAAAGCATGATGCAAAATGGACGTATCTTTGCTACGCGTCTGAGATCGCACTTCCATCGCAGGCGCAACTCTGTGGTGAACCGTTTATGATGTGCGCCGCATCACAAACAGTTCATGATTGTAAATCTTGTAGGATAAGGAGTATATCACAAACACGCACATTTTCCGACCCGTTTGCGATTTGTAACTAAGAAGATAATTTAAGCGTCGTAAGAGTCTCAGATAAGTTTAAGAAACGTCTGAATGCCGTACTCGTGTCGGACAAGATAAATATCGCACATCGCATACGCAACTTTTTTCTGAATCGTATTTAATGGATCCGCCATCGCACACAGTTTTCGTTATTGGCGACGGAGCTATAACTATACCGTTTGTGATTCATGCATCGCCCACACAGTTTCGTCGAAGGATCTCTCATTGATGTGTCTTCGTTGGACCATCCTGCAGTAGTGATAAATTCCAAGGATACCAAGGCAACATTTTAATTTGATCTCGTAAGTGTTTCCCTTTTTGAGTCAAGCGATAATCCCTAAAGTACTCACGTTGATCCAATGTGTCTCCCGTTATCAAGTTGAATGGGGATTTCTCAGGATTATCAAAGTAGTATTTAATGTTTTCCACATAACCAGCATCGAGGGTTTTAGGAGGTTCCCCATCTCCATGAGCAGCAAGTACAACTATTTTTTTTGGTGTTTCGTGTTCCATACCCATAACAAAAGATATAAAACAACTTATAATATAAAATAAAGATTACATAGTGATAAAGCAAACAAGCGCACAAGAAAATATCAACCCCACGCTATTGCTCCCCGGCGACGGCGCTAGAAAAAGGTCTTGATAACCCACAAGTGTAGGGGATGGTTTGTAGCCTTTTTCGATAAGTAAGAGTGTCGAACCCAAAGAGGAGCTAAAGGTAGAATAAATATCCTCTCAAGTTCTATCGACCACCAATACAACTCTATGCACGCTAACGCTTACTTTGCCTAGAACAAGTATGAAACTATTTTGTAGGTGTAAAGATAAGTTTACAAGAATAAAACTAGAAGTACTTAGCTAGAATAAAACTACGGGTACTTTGCAAGATAATAGAAAGCTTTTGTAACACAAGAGAAATATTTGTCCCTAGGCAATCGGTAACTAGACCGGTAATCATTATTGCGGTTTTATATGAGGCAGAGGCCACTGCTAGCATGCCATCCCTTACTTGGAAATCTATGCACTTATGATTGGAACTATTAGCAAGCATTCGCAACTACTAACGTTCATTAAGGTAAAACCCAACCATAACATTAAGATATATTGGCCCCCCTTCAATCCCATATGCATCAATTTCTATGTTAGGAAGAAGCTTCCGTCACTCTTGCCCTCCAATGCATAGTCCTATCAACATACAACTAACCCCATGGTGTGATCTACGCGCTCTTATCATATGATGGGCACCAAAGGACAGCACCAACATAAAACATACAACTCAAACCAATCACGATCATCAATCAACTCATAGGACAAAAGAAATCTACTCAAACATCATAGGATAGCCACACATTATTGGGTAATAATATATAGCATTAAGCACCATGTTTAAGTAGAGATTACAGTGGGGATAAGAGGAGTTACACCGCTACATAGAGGATGAGAGAGTTGGTGGTGACGACGGCGAAGTTGTTGGTCTAGATCATCATCACAATGGTTGCCCCGATGGCGTTCCGGCGCCACCAGGAGAGAGGGCGAGAGAACCCCCTCCTTCTTATTCTTCCTTGGTCTCCCCCCAAGTTGGGAGGAGAGTTTCCCCTCTGGTCCATGGCCACCATGGCTCTCGGAGGGCAAGAGCCCCTCCAATATTGGATCTATCTCTCGGTTTCTCTCCCTGTTTTCGCGACTGTTTTATGACCCCATCACCATTTCATAAATATCCGGAGATCCGTAGCTGCGCTTGGGCTGAAATTTTTCGCGGATTTTTCTCAGGAAAAATATATTTCTTGCGGTGAAAGAAGGGCACCAACCGACTTACAAGGTGGTCCCAAGCCATCAGGGCACGACCACCCCCTGTCCTCACCCCGTTGGCTTGGGAGCACCTCCTGGCACCGTGTTGCGCCGATTATTCTTCCCAAAATTAACATATATTCCAAAATAAATTCCATAAATTTCTATCGCATTTGGACTCCGTTGGATTTTCTGCAAAACATGCAAAAACAACACGAACTGGCACTCGGCATTGGATCAGCAAGTTAGTCCCAAAAATATTATGTAATGTTGCCAAAAGTATATGAAAGTTGTATAGTATTGGCATGAAACAAATAAAAAATTATAGATACGAGGGAGACGTATCAGTCCTCATCACCAACATTCTCGACGCCTAGTACCCTCCTCTTACCATACATCACTACATGAGAGTTCTTATGCAAGGGGTCTTGCACATAGAAAATATGGGTAGCATCGCTGGCAAGAATAATTGGGTCCTTGTGATATGCCATCTTTCTGAGGTCAACATATGTCTTCCTATAAGCATCAAACTTTACTCTACAAAGAGGGACCCATCTGCACTTGAATAATGCCACCTTCAATTCCACATAGTCAAGCTCCCAAATCTCTTTGATGGTTCCATAGTATACCTGTTTATCATCTTCGTCTACAGTTAGGCATTCTATTCAAACATAATTGTTCTGATATGAGGTCCTAACATCACGTGCCTCGGTGCAGAACGTGTTTCTATTTATGTCATACGCTTGGTATTTGATAATCTTAGGTGAAGGATTTTATGCCAACCACGTTGCAAGGTCATCATCGGATTCGCGTGCCAAACGAGCCTTCGGCCATCTGACGTAGTCCTTATTGTGTGCATTGATCTCGACAGCTGGTGAAAGCACATTGGGTAACTAGCATCATCGTATCTGCTCCAAGTGTTCTTCAGCATAAGCGTCGAGTATCAGGTTGTTAAGTAGTAGCGTCAAATGGGCTTGATCGGCCTTATCTGCAGGTACACAACCGCATGCCAGCACGAACCGGCTTACCAGCCAGCCTTCCCTCGTGGCGAGAGAGGGCACACCTATAGGTCTTTGTTTCATGTATTCGGTGTAAAACTCAACCATCACCTCCGTGGTATAACCTTGTAGGATGCTTGCCTCTGGATGACATCAGTTCCGACAATAGCACTTCAATATACCCATGAACCGCTCAAAGGATACATGTTACGAAGAAACACAGGACCAGAATACTTTATCTCATCGACAAGGTGCACGTGAGATGGGCCATGACATCAAAGAATGACGGAGGGAAACACATCTCTAAGTTTGACAATATTCTTACAATATCATCTTGCATATGATCCAAATCTTCACGATCTACCACCTTCTGCCATAGTTTGTTGACGAAATCACAGAGATCAATGAGTGTGTTTCTTATGCATGTGTCCATCATATTCCTTATGGCCACCGGAAGGATTTGTGTCAACATTACATGGCAATCATTTGACTTCATGTGACCCAACATATTTTTAGTTGAGCTATCATCCACGAGACTTCTGATGTTTGCGGAGTAGGAAGAGGGTGTCTTAATTAACAAGAAATATCCGAAGAACTCTTTTACTTCTGTTGTAGTGAGATTGTAACTCTGGTGAAGGTGGATCAATTTGTCATCATCTTCTGCTTCATTCATGCATTTTGGTTGATCACCAATCATATCGAGTCGTGCACTGTCACAATCCTTTCTTTTGCCTTTAATCTTGAGCAGAGTGCCAGCACACTGATTTCTTCTTAAACACTTGGTTGGTGGGTGTTTTTTTCGACGACGAACCGTGTCCCTTGCCAAGCACAACTTTAATTTTTTTCACCCATGTTGAGGACTTCCTTCCCATCATAAGGTCTTGAACCAATCTCGCCCTCTACCGTACCATCAAATTCTACTTTCATCTTTCGGTAAGGGTGACTTCTCCTCAAGTACCTACAGTGACGCAAATACACGGTTTTGCGCGAGTTGGAAAGAAATCTACTCGTTGTCCTATCCATGCATGTGACACATCCTACTGGTCCCCTTGTTTTCTGCCCGAAGTGTTGCCTAACGCCGGCATATCTTTAATGGTGTGCAGCAGCAACGCATATAGCTGGAAAACCTCCTTTTCGTAAGCATCATAACATTTTACACTAGGCTCATGCCACAATGTCAGCAGTTCCTCTACCAGTAGCTGAAAGTAAATGTCAATATCATTTCCAGGTTGCTTTGGGCCTTGCATAATCATTGACATCATGATGTATTTTTTCTTCATACACAACCAAGGAGGAAGGTTATATATGCACAGAAGCACCGGCCAAGTGTTGTGTTGGGTGCTCATATCGCCAAATGGATTAAATCCGTTAGTACACGCCCTAGCCTTATATTTCTAGGATCCTATGCAAAATCTGCGAACTTGGCGTCGATTTGTTCCCACTGAGCCCCATATTTCAGGTGCCTCATATATTTATCCATAGTTCGCTCATCATGATGCCACCGCAACCTCTTTGCCTCTCTAGGGTTTGCAAACAAATGCTTCAACCTTGGAATTATAGGCAAGTACCAAACAACCTTGAAAGGGATTCATGTCTTGATCTCTTTGTCCATTTTGTACTTGACCTTCGCTCCCCTGCGCTTGTATCATTGATGATTTCATATGCGACATGAACGCAAATCTTTGTCATCACCACGGTACAACATACAATCTTTCACACATACCTGTATCTTCTGGACTTCATGTTCCAATGGGCAAAAAACTTTCTTCGCTTCGTTCGTGCTTTTGGGGAGCACATTATGTTCTGGAAGGATGTCTTTGAAAAGACTCAACAACTTTGTGAAGGCCTTGTTTGATAGACCGCTTTGTTTTTTAAATCTGAGAATCGCCAGTGTGACATTCAACTTGGAATATTTCTTTTTGCAACCTAGATACAAATCTTTCTTGGAGGCCACATCAATGGTTGGCAGCTCCTTGTACTCAGCTAAATTTGATTCTTGGCCCTGGAAATCTGCAATCATAGTAGCAAAATCTGGCATATCATCAAGGTCGGTGCCATATGCCTCACAGTGTTGGTTTTCCTGTGGGCGGGTTGGCATGTCAGTCTTCCCTCTGTAGCTTGATGCTTCAGCCCTGAGGTTAAATTCAACACCCATGTGACTCTGATCGGGGTTTGGCACCTCACTGACATGCAGGTTACCTTCGTCCATGACCTCCTCTTCACCGCGTCTAGTCCATTGTGTATATCCATCGATGAATCCCCGCTTGTATAAGTGGAACTCAACGGCAAAAATTGGATGTGACTCCGTATTGGTACAATCCTTGCATGGACAGAGGGCGTAATCTTTGTCACCAATTCTCCCCTTTGCCCATTCAGCCAAAGTCATGAACTCCTGCATGCCATCTAGATACTTTGTGCTTCTCCGATCCTTCATCCATTCAGATCTTTCCATCTGCGCACACGAGGGGTCATTCAAAAACATTAATAAATGGATTATTTGATGCACAAAGATGCATGAATAAATCACAAGATTTTATTTTCAAAATTTACAGAGGCCGTTGCATAATGTTATCCAGCGATGCGATGACACTAATTAATCACCAGTCAATTTACACGTACAACACTAACCTAATAAATGAATTTAATACCTTAATTAAGCCACTCAACGAAAAGAATACCTTAATAAATTCGCTGTGCGGCGACCTCCATCCAGCCGACAGAGCAGCGCGTAGCCGTGGCACGATGAGACAACAGTGTGGAGGAGTAGATCTTAGTGGGGTAATGATGTCTACTACACAACCTTCTTCTTGTAGACTCGTGTTGGGCCTCCAAGCGCAGAGTTTTGTAGGACAGTAGCAAATTTCCCTCAAGTGGATGACCTAAGGTTTATCAATCCGTGGGAGGCGTAGGATGAAGATGGTCTCTCTCAAGCAACCCTGCAATCAAATAACAAAGAGTCTCTTGTGTCCCCAACACACCCAATACAATGGTAAATTGTATAGGTGCACTAGTTCGGCGACGAGATGGTGATACAAGTGTAATATGAATGGTAGATATAGGTTTTTGTAATCTGAAAATATAAAAACAGCAAGGTAACAAGTAACAAAAGTGAGCAAAAACGGTATTGCAATGCTTGGAAACAAGGCCTAGGGTTCATACTTTCACTAGTGCAAGTTCTCTCAACAATACTAACATAGTTGAATCATATGTAAATCCCTCACGTGCGACAAAGAGTTCACTCCAAAGTCACAAATAGCGGTGAACAAACGAAGAAATTATTGTAGGGTACGAAACCACCTCAAAGTTATCTTTTCCGATCAATCATATGAGCTATCCCTATAAGTGTCACGAACAGCCCTAGAGTTCGTACTAAAACAACACCTTAAGATACACATCAACCAAAACCCTAATGTCACCTAGATACTCCAATGTCACCACAAGTATCCATGGGCTTGATTATACGATATGCATCACATAATTTCAGATTCATCATGTTCAATCCAACACAAAGAACTTCAAAGAGTGCCCCAAAGTTTCTACCGGAGAGTCAAGACAAAAACATGTGCCAACCCCTACGCATAGATTCCCAAGGTCACGGAACCCGCAAGTTGATCACCAAAACATACATCAAGTGGATCAATAGAACATCCCATTGTCACCACGGATATCCCATCGCAAGACATACATCAAGTGTTCTCAAATCCTTAAAGACTCAATCCGATAAGAAAACTTCAAAGGGAAAACTCAATTCATCACAAGAAGATAGAGAGGGGAAAACTCCATATGATTCATCTATATTAATAAAGCTCGCGGTACATCAAGATCGTGTCATCTCAAGAACACGAGAAAGAGAGAGATCAAACACATAGCTACTGGTACATACCCTCAGCCCCGAGGGTGAACTACTCCCTCCTCGTCATGGAGACCGACGGGATGATGAAGATGGCCTCCGGTGATGGTTTCCCCCTCCGGCAGGGTGCCAGAACGGGCTCCCGATTGGTTTTCCGTGGCTCTGGAGGCTTGCGGCGGCGGAACTCCCGATCTAGGTTTCTTTTCGGAGGTTTCTGTATTTATAGGAGTTTTTGGCGTCGGTTTCACGTCAAGGCGGTGCCCGAGGAGTCCACAAGCTAGGGGGGCGCGCCCTAGGGGGGGCACCCCCCAGGCTTGTGGCCTCCTCGGTCACTTCCTGGCCCAGCTTTTTGCTCCAGTATTTTTTATATTTTCCAAAAATATTCTCCATAAATTTTCAGCCCATTCCGAGAACTTTTATTTCTGCACAAAAACAACACCACGATAGCTCTGCTGAAAACACCGTCAGTCCGGGTTAGTTCTAATCAAATCATACCAAAATCATATAAAATTATTGTAAACATGGCATGAATACTTCATAAATTATAGATACGTTGGAGACGTATCAGCATCCCCAAGCTTAATTCCTGCTCGTCCTCGAGTAGGTAAATGATAAAAGAAATAATTTATGAAGTGTGAATGCTAGCAAACATTTTCATCATATTCTATTCTTCTTTGTATAGCATGGACATTTGGACTTGAAAATGATTCAAAGCAATAGTCTAGTTTTAACATAATGACTTCAATACTCAAGCATGTCAACAAGCAACCATATCTTTCAAAATATCAACACTAAGGAAAGTTATCCCTAGCCCATCATGCTCAATCATTGATCCATTCATGAAACACACTCAAATAGTAGCTATGCCCAATGCTCAAGTACGATCATAGTGCCCCTTAGTTGGTGCTTATAAGAGAAAATGGAGACTCAAAGCAAAAATAAAAATTGCATAATGTAAATAGATAGGCCCTTCGTAGAGGGAAGTAGGGATTTGTAGAGGTGCCAGAGCTCAAGGTTTAAATAGAGAGACAAAATATTTTGAGTGGCATGCTTTTCCTGTCAACGAAAACGACAAAGTATCTCACAATACTTTCCATGCTAGATATATCATAGGCGGTTCCCAAACAGAATGGTAAAGTTTTTACTCCCCCTCCACCAATCAATCACACTCCACGGCGAGCCGAATCCACGGGTACCGTCCATACAAACAACAATCCTGGGGGAGTTTTGTTTCATTATATTTTGATTTGATTTTTGAGCATGGAACTGGGCATCCCGAATACCAGCCACTTTCTCGTGAATGATAGTGAATCAACACATATCGTGAGAATAACACACCTAGCATGGAAAAATATTGGATACTCCCCACCGTTTCATGAGCGGTACGGGCACACAAAAGAGAAAATTTATTTTGAAAATTTAGAGATGGCACATACAAATTTGCTTGGAACGGCATGGAAATACCGCATATAGGTAGGTATGGGGGACTCATAAGGCAAAACTTGGTTTAAGGATTTTGGATGCATAAGTAGTATTTCTACTTAGTACAAATAGAGGCTAGCAAATAGATTGGGAAGCAACCAAACCAAGAAACGAAAATTCACATAAGTGAGCATTGAACATAACTAACACCGAATAATGCACCACTAGTAGGATGTAACTTCATTGCATAACTATTGACTTTCGTACTTGCATAGGGAATCACAAACCTTAACACCAATATTCCTACTAAAGCATAATTACTCACTAACATGACTCACATGTTACTATCATCATGTTTCAAAATTATTACAAAGAATCAAGTTTAATTTGACCCATGATCTTCATGAAAGTTTTTATTATATCCTCCTTGGATATCTATCACTTTGGGACTAGTTTCATATATTGCCATTGTTTTTTTTGACAAGCTCAAACAATTTTAAATGAAGCACATGAGCATAAAGATTTCATTCCTCAAAAAGGTGTAAGTGAAGCATGAGAGGAAATGACAAGCTACTCTCAAAAGATATAAGTGAAAATCAATGAGTAGTCAAACAATTAAGTAGCTATGTGAGGACTCTCTCTCTCAATAAAGGTCTTCATATCTAAGTATTTTATTAAATAGCAAGCCAAATAAAAATATCACTCCAAGAATAGCACGCATCATGTGAACGAATAAAAATTTAGGCTCAAGATAGGCTAACCGATAGTTGACGAAGAGAGATGGGATGCGTAGCATCCCCATGCTTAGATGCTTGAGACTTCTTGAAATATTTACTTGGGGTGCCTTTGGCATCCCCAAGCTTGAGATTTTGTATCTCGTTCAATCCTCTCATATCATGGTTTCACCTATTCTCAAAAACATCTTCCACACAAAGCTTGAAAAGAACTCGTGAGATAGGTTAGTGCACATAATAATAAATCAACTCTTTATGTACTGCCAATACAAGTTGCTTAATAATTTTAAAACATTAGGTACTGTATACTATCATTTCCACAATTTATATCTACCAATATAAGCTATGGAAACTATAGGATAAGTAGATAACGAAACTATGACAGCAATCTGTCCAAACAGAACAGTCTGTAGCAATCTATTAAACCAGTGTACTTTTGTAAGTCAAAAAAATATGAAAATTTAGGACATGCTAAGGAATTTATATGACAATACTGCGTAAAAATTGCAGAAACGTTCCACGTTCCAGTAAAATATGAAAATTCAAACACTACAGCAAAAGTTTCTGTTTTTACACAGCACACATCAAAACATCCAATGCAAGCATCCTAAAGGCAATTCTTGGAACTTTTTATTGAAAAACAAGATTATGAATAACACCTAACAGAGAACAAGAAAATAAAATGATGCTCCAAGCAAAACTCATATTATGTGACGAATAAAAATATAGCTCCAAGTAAGATATACCGATAGTGTTGAAGACGAAAGAGGGGATGCCTTCCGGGGCATCCCCAAGCTTAGGTGCTTGATTCTTCCTTGGATATTACCTTGGGGGTGCCTTTGGCATCCCCAAGCTTAGGTTCTTGTCACTCCTTATTCTCCTCATATCGGTGTCTCACCCAAAACTTGAAAACTTCAATCACACAAAACTTAATGGAACTTCGTGAGATGGGTTAGTATAATAAACAAAGATAATTCACTTAGGTACTGTCAAGACACGATTCATAATTGTTCCCACATGATACCTACTGTATTCTATCATTCCCATAATTTATATCACTCAATATAATCTATGGGAACACTAAAACAAGCAAACTATGCATGCAAAACAGAATCTGTCAAAAACAGAACAGTCTGTGAAGATCTGTAGTGTAACCATACTTCCCTGTCTCTAAAAATTCTTAAAAATTAGAAAAATCAAGGCAATTTGTATATAAATCATGTGTAAAAAATTCAGATCAAAAGAACGTTCCAGTGAATTTACAAAATTCCTGGACTGAGAGCAAAAGTTTCTGTTTTTACACAGAATCAAATCAACTATCATCCACACTATCCCAAAGGCTTTACTTGGCACTTTATTGAAAAAAAACTATAAAACGTGATTATACAGTAGCTTAATCATGTGGACACACAAAAACAGTAAGGAAAAGTGTTGGGTTGTCTCCCAACAAGCGCTTTTCTTTGAAGCCTTTTAGCTAGGCATGATGATTTCAATGATGCTCACATAAAAGATAAGTATTGAAACTTGCAAGAGAGCATCATGAAGCATATGACTAGCACATTTAAGCCTAACCCACTTCCTATGCATAGGGATTTTGTGAACAAATAACTTATGGGAGCAAGAATCAACTAGCATAGGAAGGCAAAACAAACATAACTTCAAAACTTTGAACACATAGAGAGGAAACTTGATATTATTGCAATTCCTACAAGCATATGTTCCTCCCTCATAATAATTTTCAGTAGCATCATGAAGGAATTTCACAACATAACTATCACATAAATCATTATCTTCATGATCCACAAGCATAGAAAATTTGTCACTCTCCACATAAGCAATTTTCTTCTCATTCATAATAGTGGGAGCAAACTCAACAAAATAACTATCATGTGAAGCATAATCCAATTGAAAATTAAAATCATGATAACAAGTTTCATGATTATCATTATTCTTTATAGCATACATGTCATCACAATAATCATCATAAATAGGAGGCATGCTTTCATCATAATAAATTTGCTCATCAAAACTTGGGGGACTAAAAATATCATCTTCATCAAACATAGCATCCCCAAGCTTGTGGCTTTGCATATCATTAGCATCATAGATATTCAGAGAATTCATACTAGCAATATTGCAATCATGCTCATCATACAAAGATCTAGTGCCAAACATTTTAATGACTTCTTCTTCTAACACTTTGGCACAATTTTCCTTCCCATCATTTTCACGAAAGACATTATAAAGATGAAGTATATGAGGCAACCTCAATTCCATTTTTTTTGTAGTTTTCTTTTATAGACCAAACTAGTGAAAAACAAGAAACTAAAAGATTTAATTGCAAGATCTAAAGATATACCTTCAAGCACTCACCTCCCCGGCAACGGCGCCAGAAAAGAGCTTGATGTCTACTACACAACCTTCTTCTTCTAGACTCGTGTTGGGCCTCCAAGCGCAGAGTTTTGTAGGACAGTAGCAAATTTCCCTCAAGTGGATGACCTAAGGTTTATCAATCCGTGGGAGGCGTAGGATGAAGATGGTCTCTCTCAAGCAACCCTACAATCAAATAACAAAGAGTCTCTTGTGTCCCCAACACACCCAATACAATGGTAATTTGTATAGGTGCACTAGTTCGGCGAAGAGATGGTGATACAAGTGTAATATGGATGGTAGTTATAGGTTTTTGTAATCTGAAAATATAAAAACAGCAAGGTAACAAGTAACAAAAGTGAGCAAAAACGGTATTGCAATGCTTGGAAACAAGGCCTAGGGTTCATACTTTCACTAGTGCAAGTTCTCTCAACAATACTAACATAGTTGAATCATATGTAAATCCCTCACGTGCGACAAAGAGTTCACTCCAAAGTCACAAATAGCGGTGAACAAACGAAGAAATTATTCTAGGGTACGAAACCACCTCAAAGTTATATTTTCCGATCAATCATATGAGCTATCCCTATAAGTGTCACGAACAGCCCTAGAGTTCGTCCTAAAACAACACCTTAAGATACACAACAACCAATACCCTAATGTCACCTAGATACTCCAATGTCACCACAAGTATCCATGGGCTTGATTATACGATATGCATCACATAATTTCAGATTCATCATGTTCAATCCAACACAAAGAACTTCAAAGAGTGCCCCAAAGTTTCTACCGGAGAGTCAAGACGATAACATGTGCCGACCCCTATGCATAGATTCCCAAGGTCACGGAACTCGCAAGTTCATCACCAAAACATACCTCAAGTGGATCAATAGAACATCCCATTGTCACCACGGATATCCCATCGCAAGAAATACATCAAGTGTTCTCAAATCATTAAAGACTCAATCCAATAAGAAAACTTCAAAGGGAAAACTCAATTCATCACAAGAATATAGCGAGGGGAAAACTCCATATGATTCATCTATATTAATAAAGCTCGCGGTACATCAAGATCGTGTCATCTCAAGAACACGAGAGAGAGATCAAACACATAGCTACTGGTACATACCCTCAGCCCCGAGGGTGAACTACTCCCTCCTCGTCATGGAGACCGCCGGGATGATGAAGATGGCCTCCGGTGATGGTTTCCCCCTCTGGCAGGGTGCCGGAACGGGCTCCCGATTGGTTTTTCGTGGCTCTAGAGGCTTGCGGCGGCGGAACTCCCGATCTAGGTTTCTTTTCGGAGGTTTCTGTATTTATAGGAGTTTTTGGCGTCGGTTTCACGTCAAGGCGGTGCCCGAGGAGTCCACAAGCTAGGGGGCGCGCCCTAGGGGGGGCGTGTAGGGTAACGCAGCAGAAAACAAAAAAATTCCGACCTACACACCAGCCCAGGACCACTATGGAGACTGCATACAAGGTTTGATCTTTTCGTTACCGACTCGTAGCGCAGCGGAAGTAGAGTCGATGACGATCGGCGGTGCAGATCCCCACAGCTAGGATTTACAACCTCCCAACCGCGAGGATGTATACCCTCATCCGCCCCTCGGACAGCCCTCCGGGAGGCGGTCGGACAGTCCCCCGGACGGTGTCACGGACAGCCCTTCGGGAGGACCATCGAAACTCGGACGGTTACTCGGACAGCCCTTCGGGAGGCACCCTCGAACTAAGACCGAAACTACGATCTCTCTACAGAGTTGCACACATACGGTGTCATCTATCCGGCAGGGCTTCGCCCTCCAGAACTAGTTCCCACCGGAACCCAGACAGCCTTTCGGCTCTACGAAACTATTTCGCTGGGAGGGAGAGAGAAGCCAGATAACATCAGATGGCATGTGTATGAGAGCAAGGATGAGGTTTGGGCAGCCCCCTCACCTCCTATTTATAGGAAAACCAAGGGGTAGTGAGCCTCCACAAATTACCAAAAACCCTCATGCAAAAGGGTTCACATGAGGGTGTTATGGACAAAATGGGGTGCCATGTGGAGCTCCAAGGAGCCCCACCCATCTTGGCCGGCCACACCCTTGGGCCCCCCCCCATTAGGGGCTTCCTTGGCCCCCAAGGCCTTCTAGAAGCCTTTTGGGAAATATCCCAAAAGGTGGTTTTCCATAAATATCCAAAAAGTACTTTCACTATTCACGACGACATTTTTCAGCGTCTGTTCGAACTGAAAATATTTATGTGGGCTTAGAACATTTCCAGTACCCACTAAAATAATTTTCAATGCATTCCGGAACAATTCCGGATTAGTGATTTTCATCTGCGAAAAGCATCTGAAGTGGTTCCGTCAGCTCCGGAACATTTCCGGTTTTTCTTCCGAAAAATTCCCAGAAGTTTCCAGAATGATTCCGGCACCCTCCAAGAATTATCAGGCATGTGCCAAAACCAATTTGACTTAATGGTATCCCCTGAAACAACTTTTTAGTTTTACCGAAACTGTTCCGGTGTTCTCTCTGCGGAACTTTTCCGCTGTCCGAAACTTTTCCGGTGTCCGAAACTTTTCCGGTGATTTTCTCTCAGACTCCCTGTCTAGTATTCAGCAGATAGATGACCCTTAAGCGTGTGACCCTATAGGTTCGGTGAAGTATAGACATGACCCGGAACCCCTTCCGATCAATGATCAACATCGGAGCCGTGGATACCCATATTGACCCCTATACCCACACGAATGAATATTCGAGTGAACCTCCAGTTGCCGTGTGCTATTCCTGTTGCTTCGCGATATGTTACAAATACCCGAGGTGAGACATGTTGGCATCCCCGTGGATCAACAACTTGTCCACTATGCCCGTTACCTCGTTACCGGTATTGTTCTCTTTTCTCGTTCCCGTGTTCCGGCATCCCCGTGATCAAATCACAAAGTGTCTGGCCAGACGGTGATGGATACCGTAACACCGAGAGGGCCCAGAGATATCTCTCCATCGTCGGAGGAGCAAATCCCAATCTTGAGCTATCAAGTTACTTGACATACTTTCCCATAAACCCGTAAGCCGCCGTAATAGCCATCCAGTAACCGATGACGTTTAACAAACCCCAAAGTTCATGAATCAAGCATGAAGAAACTCGATACTCTCATGGTCTGAGGAATCATGCAAACGTTAACCATCTCTGTGTTATAAACCATTTAACTAGTGACGAATGTATCTCATAGCATAACATCAATTCGGGTCGATTCAACACAAATGTTCTTCTAACATTGTGCCCTCAAAATTGCCGGCATAGCCATGCCCATGATCAGGAAAACAGGATCATCATGCAATACTTGAGCCAGTCTTAGAGGCCAGACTAGGAATACATTTTACCGTTTATTATTCCACACATACATATGAGTCTTCCTCCGAGCCTCGTGGTTATTGCAGACTCGAGAACCATAGCAGTTATAGCATGGAACATAAACCTAATTATGAACAGGGAGATAATCAATAACAGTTATTATTGCCTCTAGGGCATATCTCCTACAGACTCCCACTTGCACTAGAGTCAATAATCTAGTCAATGCTAATGCACTTTACACCTGTGGCACACTGGTGTAAAATATGCTTCGCATGTGGTATAGCCTGATGTCCAACGGATCTGACGACTTCAGCTCCGTGTGTAACTTTGCATATCCTTGCGTTTTCACGCTTTCACAAAACTCATATTTTGTGTGGACTTGGCTTTGCATATGTGTGAATCATTGGTCGAAACATGATTCCTCAGACTGAGCTATGGAGCAACTATCTGCAATAGTGTCCCATAGACCAAAGCCATCTTGGAACCATACTAAGTTCATGAATGAACTATATGATTCAACAACTTCTTTGTCGCTTCTAAAGCGTCAACATACTTAGCCTTTGTTATGGAATTCGCCACAGTATCTTGTTTGGAATAATTTCCAACTACCGTGCCACCATGTTGTGTATTACACAAAACCCTTACCTTAAATCAAAAATCGCATGGAGCATTGATGAAGACTGTATCAATGTAATTACTTACAACGAGCACTTCATAATCTCTGCTTGCGAGAAAACATATCATCAGTACTGCTCTAGTACTCAATGACATCTTTCACTGTTGTCCCATGATCAATACTTTTGATCACTTTGGTATCTATACTCACAACAACTTTGGAGTATTGGACATATCTGGTTGGTTTTACATACCATGGAATACATGATTAATCCAAACACAAAGGTGTGTGGAATCTCCATCATGTATTTTGCTCATCAGTGTTTTTGGGACACCGAGTCTTGCAAAAACTCTTTGCATGTGACTTCGGCAAGAATCACTCCTTGGCGTTTTAAATGCTAAAAAGTTTTAGCATCTTGTAAATATGTATCTTTGCTCAGCCCCATTAGGCAAATCTATCTCCATAGATCATCATGCCTCATATTAAGGCTATTTAGCCCAAGCACTTCATCGAAAAAACCCTTTTCAAATGAAGTCCTAATTCGTGTCAAGAAATTTATTTAGCCCAAGCACACGTCGTTTTTAGAAATATTATTATGCTCCCACTTACTTTCTTGAATCACAAGCATCTTCGTTACCCATTGATGAAGTCAAAACCCTTTTGACCATTTCATCAAAACACGAAGATTCCAACTCCATTTTTGCTCTCTTCTGTCCATCGCTGGAACTCTGAAGTTTGCATACTTACTAGCATCCTTTGGACTGACAAAATACCTTGGACTGTAACACATGCAAGTCCTTGGTTACATTTCCATCAGATGGAAATCCTTTCGTCATCCATGTTTCATATCTCATGATTGAAATATGTATTAATTGCTAGTTCAACCCGAACCGACTTTAAGCATCGCTACGGTGAAACAACCTCATCGTAGTCAACTCCTTGAACTTGTTATTTCAACAAGTCGAGCTTTATGGATAAAACATTTTATCCACATCAGTTTATAGTTTCATAAATATTCGTTAGACTCTATGTCTTCCGAAAGGTGTATCAAGGTTTTAACCTTGAATCACTTATATGGAAACTATCTCGGATTGTATTGGCATTTAGCCAATTCCGGAGTCAGGGCCCATCAACGCTTCCTTGTGTATCATAGGTATACTGTTGTCCAACAACAATATCTCATTTCCGCACCTGAGAGGTTTGCATGAGCCTTGCCTACGTGGTTCAGCTGCAAGTTCGATCGAAGTCCATACATTTTATTGTAGAGACTTCCGTATCAGTCGCCGTAGGAAACCCTGGAATCACTTCCAAGGTTCCTTTCCTTTGATCTGATGACGAAGATACTGTTTATCTCGTCGAGTTGCAGTGTTCTCCCACTCACCTTTTTGAAAGAACCGTTTCCTTCAAAAAGCATACCGTTCTTTGTGGCAGACCTATTTGCCTTGGTATAGTGAGGGAGGAATACCCAATTACTTGGGATAACCTACAAAGTAGCACTTGTCTGATTTGGAATAGGTTTGTAACCTTTTACACAAGCCCCATATTCCAAATGTTAAGAAAAGATATAACATGGTTGGGCGTACAATACCATGACGTCATTTCAACAGACCCGATGGAGCTCTTTTCAGTGTAAAAGCCGCAGTCTCTAAAGCATCACTTTAGAAGTGATAATGGCAAATTTATTTATGTCATCTTTGATCTTACCATGTCATGAATGGTTCGATTACATCTTCACGGACTTTCCACTTGCAGTGGTGTTTTGGAAGGTGCAAGTTATGAAACCCCTTTCACAACTCATCAGACATTCGCTAAACTTGTAACTCAAATATTCCTTTACACAATCAAATTGCAGAAACATAATTTTCTCGTTACAATAACTTCTACTTCATTTTGAAAACCTTTTGAATGATTTCAAAAGATCCAGACTTACGTCTCATCAAGTAAATATCCATATATCTACTTGAGTCATTTCTGAAGATAGATAAATCCACTACTTGCAACAACATTTATTGGACTACACACATCATAATGTATGATCACCAATATGTTCTTCGCTCCTTCCTTATGGCCTGTGAACGGTATTTCAGTCACTTCACTTTTCAGAGGAAAGTTGCAAGTGTCAGATGATTCAAAATCAAACGACTTCAAAATCCATCATAATGGAATTTTCCATGCGGGTTTCTCCAATGTGACCAAATGCAGTGCCACACTTGTGTGGTATTCTTTTAGTCTTGCGACATTTAGCGTTAGTGTTATGGATGTATCATATTTCCATCAATATTCATAACATACATCCCATCTAGGATGGAAGCATGGCCCTTCATGTTATTCATAATACTGAACAACAATTGTTGTTTTTATGAACAACTCTTTTGCAACAAACATTATGCAATGGGCTAGAGTGTATGAAACTCTAAAATGAATTATGAAAGTAAACCCAGAGGTAATGTATTATTATCAATATTCATAACACATGTCTCATTCATAAAGAAAGTGTGGCCCTTATGTTATTCATAACACCGAACATCAAAAGTTCTCTTATGAACAACCTTCTTGCAAGATACCTTATGCAAAGGGCTAGAGTGTGAAACTCTAAATGAATTATGAAAATAAATACATAGGTAATACACCGATGGAAGGTATAGTAACATTTACTATGTTCCATGTGTGTATCTTAACCTCATTCCTGGCTAGTCTTTCAGGCCATAGTAGTTCTTACATCGAGTTGCAACAGAATGCAATCAAGCGGGTATCTTTGTGATCAACTCACAATACCCAAGAATTAGTGATCAACGTGTTTAACCATAATTCCCAAGAACTATATCTTTGACCAGCCTTCTATACATCAAAAACTTGTATGACATTCATACATGAGCTGGATATTCCAGTCTTCTTTCTTACTGCCTTCATACTTCTAACAGTTTAACTTTCAGTATTTCTCCTACTCTCAGAAGAAGCACCCAACTTAAGAGTGGCGTTTAGCCCCGGACTTCCTAGGCGTGAAAGTTTTACTAACACCCTTCGGACACTTCGTTTCTCTTTAAGTTGTTGTTTTATTCACCTTTCATCATATGACAGGCGTTCTTCTGGATCCCTCTCTTATCAGTCTAATGCATAGTAAACACCTTTACTAATAGTTTGCAAACAAACATTGCTTTGGATATTTCATATCTTTCAGCCTTTGTTTGTATCTAAAAATTAATTTTCAGTTCCATGAATATCATATAACTATCCAAACTTTCGAAGTTCGGATCTCATGGAAGCAAACATACTGCACTTTGACCGTAACGGAATTCTAGTTTTTGGATCGAAGGACGAGAGTCACATCATCCATAGCATTAGTGGGAGAATACCGAAAGTATGCGATAGGTCAAAGTCCTTCTCGGCACTCTTGAGGACAATCCTCACATTACGTTACCAACCGTAAAGTTTTAACCAGATATTTAACAGCTATTCAATTTTAACAGGGAAGGTGGAAACGTGAGCCATTATTCTACTTATTTTGCAAATCACACTTAGACAGTGTCCATAATTAATTGCACTAAGAATTGAAAGAATTAATTCTAAAGTGCGCTCCCACTCAAATCAATATCTCTCATAATTGATTGTGAGTGATTCAAGACCCACATTTCCATTCAACACCATTGTTTGAGATGAACACTGATGGCGCGAACTTCAATTGGTAGGCAAACTTGCCAATCACATCTCCATGTGACTCTTGTTCATCTTTCGATGCGTGTGTTCCGAGCTCAGGACGATCCTGCCATGAACGTCAAGATAACCAAGTGATCTTGCTGCGAGGTCTGACCTCACCCGCCTTACACCCGTATAATCGTTCGTACCCATGTAGGTCATGGCGCACCTCGAAAGGAAGGATGCTGTGACGGTGCTACACTTAGGAGAACACTAACTACTTGATATTTTTGTGAGAGATCACCCTAATAAAAGCGACTACCACGCAATCAAGAAGGGTGCATCATAAGGGATAAACATCTCAGGCAAATCATAATTAGCATGACATGGTATAGCCCCTTCTGACGGAGAAGTCAAGTATTTCTTCGTCTTCGGCATTCGCATCGGTGTTCACCTTCGCGAAGATTGCCACCACCTTGTCGATGCACCAGATAATATTGCTATCTCTATAGCTAATAAAATAAGTGCATTACATAAGGTTGACACGCAGGTCATTAAAGTGCAATCATATGGCTCTAGCCATCATGCCGAATCATGACACGCAGGTCATGTTAATCAAATTACATCATATAGTTATCTCATACATAATCAAATTAATATGAGCACTGCTATACCACATCATATGCACATGCAAACCATCCTGCAAAACCAAGTTAGACGCCTCTAATCGGTTCATGCAAAAACTTGTTTTACGTGGCTTCTAAGGTGTCGAAACAAACCGAAGCTACCAACGTCCATCATCAAGCATGATAATCCAAGTCGCTAGATTAACATTGCGGGGTGTATGAAACACGAGATAATAAAATCTCGAGCCCCATACTAAACTTCGTCATACGCATGACCCCCGTGCAGATCATATCTGCATTGCCCTTTTGTCTGCGAAATTTCATCTTTCTTTTTAACTACGGTGGAATTCAATGAACTGTTAGCACTTCGTTGATCAATCAGGATCGCGGATTGCCAGAACATTGAAACTCTACCATACTATTATCAAGATCAGAAATATGCAAATTCCAGGGAAGCAACAAGAACATCGGGTAACAGATTTCATCTGCTACCCGCACAAATAATTTTCAGTAATAGAACTCATCTACTACCTAATTATATTGTGCAACACCCATACATCTCTATGTATTCTAGATCGCAACCTGCATCTACGCATAGCACGGCTCTTGATGCCACTTTAGGGTAACGCAGCAGAAAACAAAAATTTCCGACCTACGCACCAGCCCAGGACCACTATGGAGACTGCATACAAGGTTTGATCTTTTCGTTACAGACTCGTAGCGCAGCGGAAGTAGAGTCGATGACGATCGGCGGTGCAGATCCCCGCAGCTAGGATTTACAACCTCCCAACCGCGAGGATGTATACCCTCATCCGCCCCTCGGACAGCCCTCCGGGAGGCGGTCGGACAGTCCCCCGGACGGTGTCACGGACAGCCCTTCGGGAGGACCATCGAAACTCGGACGGTTACTCGGACAGCCCTTCGGGAGGCACCCTCGAACTAAGACCGAAACTACGATCTCTCTACAGAGTTGCACACAAACGGTGTCATCTATCCGGCAGGGCTTCGCCGTCCAGAACTAGTTCCCACCGGAACCCAGACAGCCTTTCGGCTCTACGAAACTATTTCGCTGGGAGGGAGAGAAAAGCCAGATAACATCAGATGGCATGTGTATGAGAGCAAGGATGAGGTTTGGGTAGCCCCCTCACCTCCTATTTATAGGAAAACCAATGGGTAGTGAGCCTCCACAAATTACCAAAAACCCTCATGCAAAAGGGTTCACATGAGGGTGTTATGGACAAAATGGGGTGCCATGTGGAGCTCCAAGGAGCCCCACCCATCTTGGCCGGCCACACCCTTGGGGATCCCCCATGAGGGGCTTCCTTGGCCCCCAAGGCCTTCTAGAAGCCTTTTGGGAAATATCCCAAAAGGTGGTTTTCCATAAATATCCAAAAAGCACTTTCACTATTCACGACGACATTTTTCAGCGTCTGTTCGAACTGAAAATATTTATGTGGGCTTAGAACATTTCCAGTACCCACTAAAATAATTTTCAATGCGTTCCGGAACAATTCCGGATTAGTGATTTTCATCTGCGAAAAGCATCTGAAGTGGTTCCGGCAGCTCCGGAACATTTCCGGTTTTTCTTCCGGAAAATTCCTAGAAGTTTCCAGAATGATTCTGGCACCCTCCAAGAATTATCAGGCATGTGCCAAAACCAATTTGACTTAATGGTATCCCCTGAAACAACTTTTTAGTTTTACCGAAACTTTTCCGGTGTTCTCTCTGCGGAACTTTTCCGCTGTCCGAAACTTTTCCGGTGATTTTCTCTCAGACTCCCTGTCTAGTATTCAACAGATAGATGACCCTTAAGCGTGTGACCCTATAGGTTCGGTGAAGTATAGACATGACCCGGAACCCCTTCCGATCAATGATCAACATCGGAGCCGTGGACACCCATATTGACCCCTATACCCACACGAATGAATATTCGAGTGAACCTCCAGTTGCCGTGTGCTATTCCTGTTGCTTCGCGATATGTTACAAATACTCGAGGTGAGACATGTTGGCATCCCCGTGGATCAACAACTTGTCCACTATGCCAGTTACCTCGTTACCGGTATTGTTCTCTTTTCTCGTTCCCGTGTTCCGGCATCCCCGTGATCAAATCACAAAGTGTCTGGCCAGATGATGATGGATACCGTAACACCGAGAGGGCCCAGAGATATCTCTCCATCGTCGGAGGAGCAAATCCCAATCTTGAGCTATCAAGTTACTTGACATACTTTCCCATGAACCCGTAAGCCGCCGTAATAGCCATCCAGTAACGGATGACGTTTAACAAACCCCAAAGTTCATGAATCAAGCAAGAAGAAACTCGATACTCTCATGGTCTGAGGAATCATGCAAACGTTAACCATCTCTGTGTTATAAACCATTTAACTAGTGACGAATGTATCTCATAGCATAACATCAATTCGGGTCAATTCAACACAAATGTTCTTCTAACATTGTGCCCTCAAAATTGCCGGCATAGCCATGCCCATGATCAGGAAAACAGGATCATCATGCAATACTTGAGCCAGTCTTAGAGGCCAGACTAGGAATACATTTTACCGTTTATTATTCCACACGTGCATATGAGTCTTCCTCCGAGCCTCATGGTTATTGCAGACTCGAGAACCATAGCAGTTATAGCATGGAACATAAACCTAATTATGAACAGGGAGATAATCAAAAACATTTATTATTGCCTCTAGGGCATATCTCCTACAGGGCGCCCCCCAGGCTTGTGGCCTCCTTGGTCACTTCCTGGCCCAGCTTTTTGCTCTAGTATTTTTTATATTTTCCAAAAATATTCTCCGAAAATTTTCAGCCCATTCCGAGAACTTTTATTTCTGCACAAAAACAACACCACGGTAGCTCTGCTGAAAATAGCGTCAGTCCGGGTTAGTTCTAATCAAATCATACCAAAATCATATAAAATTATTGTAAACATGGCATGAATACTTCATAAATTATAGATACGTTGGAGATGTATCAGGCAACTGCCTGAAGTCCGAGCTCCACTATCCCGCCTTAGACCGAAAGGGATGTGCTCCAATCAGGTTGGTGCCGACCACGAGGATTGAGCTCCTCCTATCTCCCGCCGCCGACTGAGGATTGACCTCCTACCACGCCGCCACCATCGACCGACCGAGGATTGACCTCCTATAACACCGACACCGCCGACCGACCGGGGATTGACCTCCTATCCGGTAGCCGCTGCCTCGGCCACTGTCCCCATCTCTATCAGCATAGCGGCTGTTTTTTTTTTGTATCTGGAGAGTGGATGTTTACAACCCCAAATGTATCGGGTAGCACATCACATACGGTTATGTTACGGGAACCGTGTATCACGCACGTTGTCATCTCACACGATATGGTGTGGAAACCGTGTGCCATATACAACAAGGTGTGATAAGTAGTTCCCTAACGATTATCAGATCCCTAGAGTTTCCACATCTCCCCAAAATCCCTAGATAGCCTCCAAATCCCTTGCCGCCAAATTCCCTCGCGTGGCGCTGACATTGAGGGAATGCGGACGAGTGGTGCTGATTGTTTTGGTGTGGCTGCTCCGATTTGTAGGCTCTTGGCAGCGCCATTGGCGGCGCCACCACGACGGCGGTCACCGCCAAGCACTTGCCTAACGTCATCATGAGGCTAGTGTACTATGGATCCGAATCGTCTTGTCAGGTCCCAATCATTCCTCATCTTTTTAGCATGTCCAAAGCAAGCAGCTCACTCAATCCTACCTGAATTGGACCCCTCCCCCTCTTAGGAAAGCGATCAAATGCCAGATCCACCGTATGACTCTAGGAGACTCTCGCAACATGGGTTGGAATCCGAGTTTGCTCCACCGAGAAGTACCAAAAGAGGAGTTATATGCACGGACACACTCCCGCTCGAAGTGTATGCACAGAGGGATTCGACATTGGCAGACGGTTTCTCGGTTGCCCCTTAGAGGTTAGTGCTAAGTTCATCCTGTAAGTTCAGTTAAGGCCCCACTCATCCTGAATGTTTAACATTTGCAGGGATATGAGGCGTGTGCCTTTGTAAACTGGTTGGATGATGAATGGCATGGCAGGGCTCGGAGTGTTATCACCAAGCTTGCAAAAGATAATGTAAAGCTGAAGAAAAAAACTGACTGATCTGGAGTGTACAATCACTATGACGAAGCAAGAAAGAATCAATCACACGCAACAAATGAAAGCAAGAGACAAAAAGAAACTAGCATGTGTAGTTGTATTTGTCGCATTAGGCATCTTCTATGCGCTGTTTGCAATGATGATTAGGTGTTTTGTTTGATTATTAATGGCTACATGTATAAGCAGAGCTCATCCATTGCTTAACAACTGTCCTATGTTAAATGCTTGTTTCACACTCGTTGTGTTTCATATAAGCGTGTGGGTGGTTAAACAATGCGTCTAGCGAACTGTGTGAATTGCTAAAATGTACCATGTGAAACAGTTGGCATATTGCACACATTTGGACGCTCCAACCCATGTGTGTAATTATCACATTGAGAATTGCGCAATGGCGGGAATTTAGAGCGACGGGGTACACATAATTGTGGTTGATTATATTGGAATTCTAACCGCCTGCCAAGGCCCCAATATAATCCGTCAATTCCCCGCTTCAATTGGCATTCCTCTTTTCTTCATACCACGCTTCAGTTGCCACCATCTTCATCGTCCCGGCTGGCCGCACTACACTTACACACACTCTGCAATCTCGCTTTCTCATTGTTTGTTTATGTAGCACAGCCCTGTCGAGCGACAGCGAGGACTAAAGTTCCGCCAGTCAGGCGCTCGGTCTAGGGTCCACCTCAGAAACATCGCGCTCGTCTTCCATGAGTCCGGCGTCAAGCCGTGACCTCCATTTTATCCAGATCATGGAAGGGACGCCGCCACCCGAGTCATGGGATGATACTTGTGATCTGCGTTGGGTTTTCCGTGAAGAGGAACGGGTAATTGCAACACAAAGTGGGTAAGTATTTCCCTCAGTTATGAAACCAAGGTTTATCAAACCAATAGGAATATCGATCCTCAACCGTCTTTAGCGGCTGCACACAAATGAACAAACGACTTGCACCCAAAGCGGGCAAGAGGGTTGTCAATCCCCTTGATCTCGTTATTTGCAAGCAAATGAGTTGTGTAGATAATTGTTGATAAATATACATTGCAAAATAAATAAAAAGTAAATAAAGGCAGCGAGGTAATACTAGCGTTTGTAAATATATAAGTGAATAGACCCGGGGGCCATAGTTTTCCCTAGCGGCATCTCTCATGTAGGCAGCATATGGTGGGTAACAAATTATTGTTGGGCAATTGATAAAAAAGCGGATAGTTATGCGATTTTCACAGCAATGATCATGTGTATACAGGCATCACGTCCATAAACAAATAGGCCGACTCCTTCCTGCACCTATCACTATTACTCCACTCATCGACCGCTATCCAGCATGCATCTAGAGTATTAAGTAAAACAGAGTAATGCATGGAGAACGATGAAATGATGTAGACAAAGTAAACTCAAGCAATATGAATGAACCCCATCGTGTTATCCATGCTAGCAACAACACAAAGAAGCATTTTGTACCCTACTTTGTCACTGGGATATAGAAACTTGTCAGGTTGAACCTACCACAACGCACCACTCCCACCGATGAAATATCAATCTACTTGGCCAAAGCACATCAATAGATCGGAGAGCATTACGAAGCTATAATGATAATGCAATTAAGAGACAATATATATCATAGGCATCTCAAATACTTTTCATGAAAAATCTGAACATAAACCCACAATTCATCGGATCCCAACAAACACACCGCACAATAGGATTACATCGGATAGATTAAAGCAAAGATGCAATGACCATTGTATTGAAGATCAAGAGATAGAGAGATTGCCATCTAGGTACTAGCTATGGACCCGTAGGTCTGTGGTGAACTACTCAAACATCATCATGCGGGAAGCAATGTTGATGTAGACGCCCTCCGTGATCGATCCCCCCTCCGGCAGGGTGCCGAAACGGAGCTCTAGATGGCCTCGCGACAGAAGAGAGACTTGCCGCGGCGAAAAAAGGGTTTCAGGACTGCTTCTGGGTTTTTTTTGCAATATTAGAGGATTTATAGGCGAGAGAGGGGCGTCAGGAGTCAGCCGAGGGTGCCAACACATATCAGCCCCCTAGGGCGTGCCCTGATGTGTGGTGGTGCCCTCGTGCACCTCCCGGCCTCCTTCCGAAGCTTCCAGGTCTTCTTATGGTCCAGAAAAAATCATCAAAAAGTTTCGTAGCAATTGGACTTCGTTTGGTAATGTAAACGTGAAAAGTAAAAAACATGCAGAAAACAACAACTGGCACTGGGCACTGGATCAATAGGTTAGTGCTCAAAATATTATAAATTGGTAAATAATGACCCAAAAAGTATCCTAGAATGATAATATATCAGCATGGAACAATCAAAAATTATAGATACGTTGGAAACGTATCATGGGATGACGACCAGATGGATGAGGAGCCGCCAAAGGATGAAGACGACAAGGACTATGAGGAGGAGGAGGAATGCTCGAACAAGGAGGAGACGACGAGGACATCAACGACAATGGTGAAGACGACGAGGACATCAACGCCGATCATGACGACGACATCAACGACAATGGTGACGACGATGGCGATGAAATGCCAGCGGTCAGCGGCAAGAAGCGTCCACGCCAAGACGATGTCGCGAGGCCGTCCAACAATAAGAAGTAAAGCAGACTGTACTCCTTAACTCTGTTGCCTTTTGCTCATATTTATTCATTAATTCTTTCCCCTGTCGATCTCACTGCAAACGGTTAAGAATACATATTCGACACTGATCATTCACATTATCGCACACAGTTGGTTTCTTCCATTGTGTGCCCTGTCGAGCACACAATTCAAAACAACAAATCGTATGTGTTGTCCAAAATTATCGCACACAATTCTATTTACTGAACTGTTTGCAGCGTATCACACAAACCTTGTTACACCAAACATTTGTATTCTTCCGGATCATCGCAAACAGTTCATTCGAGTGGCTTGTATGCCTTCTATAGCACACATCCCGATCTGTGTAACCGTTTGCGTTATATTGGATCTTCGCAAATAGTTCTACTGTGTGAACTGTATGCCGTACATCGCACACATCTTTGATTGCTTAACCATTTGTGTCATTTTGCCTCATCACAAACATTTCGTGAATGTCAACTGTATGCCACGTATCGCACATGCACCACTTATCTGAATCGTGGTTGATGGATCCGCCATCGCACACAGTTCGTTTTATTGGCGAAGGAGCTAGAACTATACCGCTTGCGATTCGTGCATCGCACAAAGTTTCGTCGAAGGGTCTGTGATACAAGTGTCGTCTTAGGACCTTCCTGTAGTAGTGGATCATTGTATGGTGCCCACCAGCGACTTTCTGGCCCTGAAGTCAAAGTCATGTTGCCTCGGGCAGTGATGCACCAATTATAGTCGCGGCATCGAACATGGCTTACAGAGAGGCACCGACGCGTGCGGGAGAAAGATGGCATTGGTTTCTCTAAGGACTTGGTTGTAAATTTCTTATGTAGTTATCTTGTAAAGGTTGGATACTTATAATACATGGCCAATTCTTGTAGTATATAGCCCACGAAAAAGAAAATAAGGGTAGGGTCTCTATAATTCAATATATAGGCAGAAGAGGTTATCCAACTAATTAGAATAACATACAGCAAAAACAAATTATAAACAGACCCCCCCCCCCCCCCCCCCAAAAAAAAGCAAACTCAAGCTTGGTCAAAACATATTTCTTTTTCACTACTATAGGTGGAGTTGCTTCCAATTAGTTCTCTATATAGAGGGTTTGTCTCTAAAAACCGTTATGTCTATTACCAAGTTTCAGAGCTCAAGAAATAATAAATGTGACGGCTTGTTATTTGAGACTCAATAGGTTTTCTATATATTTGCAACATAAACGTCTATTTTCTCAATTCCACGGTTTTTTCATAGGATTCGTGGGACAAATCAGGTTTTCTAAACACGGTAGAAACACAGACGCTCGTAGACATGCACGCACACTAACCCTTATATACACATGCATGCGCACCTTAACTCTATGAGCACTTTAGAAAGATTGAGCGAACATATTTTGAGATCGACGAAGTTACCACCAACAGCTCATAACTAAAGGGCATGCCATGCCACATAAAGGATTAATGGGAGAAATTCCGAAATAAATATGAAAAAACACAAGCACCCATGTCAAGCGTACAAATTGAAGCCGTTTTGGGCAGATTCACACCCATGTAATATTCTTGGTTCCGAGCAAATGTCTAAACTTATTTTGATCATAATAAAGTTTCCACAAGCAAATAAGCAAATTTTAGAGAAAAGGCATAAACCGAGCCCGAGATGGGGCTGGAGCCTAGCTCGACTTTGAATTAACAAAGCCATCAACCGGCGAGAATTACGAGCATACGCCCTCTGACAAAAGAAAGAAAAACAAAGTGGTAAGAGACATAAACAATGCGCGACACCAAAATAAGCCTCACATACTACGGAAACTGAAGATAAGCAAAGGAGAATGAAACAAACGATGCCGAGGTCCTCCTTCGAGAATGTTGCTCCACGAACAAGATCACACTGCACTAGTGGAAAAATGGCTAGCCACAACTTTGCTTTGTGGCGCGCCATTTTCAATCAACGCCAGCAATATTTGGTACGACATTAGTAGGACCATAGTGGTGGCGTTGGAAAATAGTTGAACGCCACAGTTTTGTGGGACCCACAAGTTGTACAAGGCGTATTATAGTGATGGTGTGGTATAACATGGAATGTTATCAGTATGATGGTTAATTGTGGCGTGACTTGGGTTGCGACTCACCACTATTTACAGTTATTAATTAAAATGTTTTTATTTATAGTTATTTATTAAAATATGTTTTATTTATAGTTATTTATTAAAACGAGTTATTTATTAAAATTTGTTATTTATTAAAATAATTTTTATTTATAGTTAATTATTAAAATGTGTTATTTATTAAAATGAATTATTTATTAAAATGTGTTTCATTTATAGTTATTTATTAAAATGAGTTATTTATTCAAATGTGTTATTTCTTAAAATGTGTTTTATTTATAGTTATTTATTAAAATGAGTTACTTACTAAAAGGTGTTATTTATTAAAATGCGTTTTATTTATAGTTATTTATTAAAATGAGTTATTTGTTGAAATGAGGTATTTATTGAAACGTATTATTTATTAAAATGTTTTGTTTATTAAAATGTGTTTTATTCATAGTTATTTATTAAAATGTGTTTTGTTTATAGTTATTTATTGTTTACTTGACTAAACTGTGTTTTTTAAGTACTTGTGGCATATTGGGCCAAGCCCATAAAGTCGCCGGAGGTAGTGGGGGTCAAAACCAAGCAGCAACGCCCCCTCGCCCCACCTCGCTCTCTCTCTGCCTCTCCGCCCTCTCTCTTGCTGCCCGTGCGCCCGTTCCCCTCTCGTTCCCTCCGATTCCGACGAACGCTCATGTGTGATTCCAGCGGGTTCCGGTGCTGAGGTAACGGCTAATCTCCCTCTCTCCCTCTCTCGCCACTCATTGCCCACCGATTTGATTCCATTGAATTGAATCGCTAGGGTTTCGACGACGGCGACGGCGGCGCAAACGACAGACTGGTAAGGTCCATCCCCTCCATGGCATTGACTACAAATCATCGGTGAGTTCATCCCCTCCACCTTCTTTTGCCTCCTACAAGAAAATTTTAGAAATGTGTACAATTGTTTTTACAAATCATCAAAAATGACGGACTGCTAGGGTTTCAATTTGACAGTGAACTGAGTAGGCAATGGATAATTTGTATGGAAATTTTAGTTGATGCATTGCCAAGTCAGTAGACAATTTTTAGAAATGTGTTTGCTCTAGTGCATTGCCAAGTCAGTAGACAATTTAGGCAATGTATACAAGTTTAGGCAATGTAGACAAATTATTTTGGTAATGTAGGCAAATGATTTAGGCAATGTAGGTAATGTAGACTGATGATTTAGGTAATGTAGACGGATGATTTAGGCATTGTAGGTAATATAGACAAATGATTTAGGTAATGTAGACAATTTAGACAATGTATACAGATTTAAGAAATTTTTAGTTGATGTGAATCAAATGAATTGTTCTTGAGGATTGTTAAATAGGTCTTGTTAGGGATTGCTTGAGGATTTCTATTGGAGGTTTTGAACATGGCACAATGATTTATCCCCTCTTCTAACCTTATGCTAATTTTGTACTCTCTCACCCATAGATCATACCAACACATAGCTTAGTATAAGAACTTGGATTGTTTAGCTCTTTGCCTCCTTAATCTGATCAAGTTACTTGATTGTGATTTTGAATTAAATACATTTTTTATTGGAGGTTATGAGTTGTTTGGATTTAGGCAATGTAGACAGATTTAGGCATTGTAGTTCCAAGTTCATTAGATGCTAGTTCATCCTCTCTATTTGAGTTCATGTCCTCTCTAGTTCATATCCTCGATATGAACTAGAGGGGATATGAACTAGAGAGGATATGAACTTAACTAGAGAGGATGAACTAGCATCTAATGAACTTGGAACTAAAAAACATACAACTAAATGTTGCCATGCCTCACTTGTTATTATTTTGTAGTTGCGGCCAATGAGTATCTGGAACAACCACTACCGGTCTTCGTGCAACTTCAACGGTATGCCGATGTCGACATAGGTGAATCGAGCACCAACCAGGTAAGATTACAAAAACATCCATAAGCATTGCAAACACACACACACACACACACACATACACACACAGACACACACATATATATATATATATATATATATATATTTGTGTGTGTGTGTGTGACCGTTAATTATTGATGATTGCTAGGGATACGCACGGCACCCGCCATCTCCGGTACCGTCGGGGAGAAGGTTTGTGACGTGGACATGCTCAACCGCCAGCTGATCGCGTTTCACGAGAGTACAATCAAGGCCCTCACGGAGTTGAACTCCTCGCTGCAGATGAAGAAGGATGAGAACATTGACGGTAAGTCTGGTCTCTATGATAAGATCCTTAGGCTGAAGAACGAGAAGGATGAACTGGTCCAGGAGAGCGATCAACTGAAGAAGGCGATAAAAATCCTGAGGGCGAAGAGGAATCAACTGAAGATGGAGAAAGCGCATTTCAAAAGAGAGGGGCAGAACCATAGGAACAAGCTACGCGAGATGAAGTTAATTCTTCAAAAACAGATGTGAGATGTAGGTAGTTTACGAAGATGACCTTTTGTGAAGTTTGTGAACATGTGTAGGTAGTTGGTTGGCCCAACCGTTGTTGGTTTGTGAACATGTAGGTACTTGGTTGGTTTGTGAACCACTAGCTATATAGTACTGACTTTTGTGAAGTTTATGAAAATGCTACTAGCTATATAGAAAAAAATTGTTAGCGAAAAATCATATCGTTGGCGTTGGAGAACATGACACAACAGTGATAACAGAACCTTACTGCTGACGTTCGCCAGGTGGCACGCCAACAGATCTCAAAATACTGCCGATGTGGGCCCCAACGCCACCAGTAACATTTTTCACTGGCGCTATATTGGTGACGTTGGAGCCCTACGCAAGTAAGTCCCAAATTGGCACGTCATAGCTAGGCTTTTCTGCCCTAGTGCCGGCTCGGGGGAGAGAGGGGCCGACACCAGCGGGGAATTCGTCACCATGCACCTACGGACCAGGGCACGACACATCCAGTACTCGATCTTCGAAGAAGACACTACCTCCTCGCTTGGATCGAAGTCGCCACACCATCACCAGATGGGATAGATGCCGAAGATGGCCAGATAGAGAGGGTTAGCGCATCCCCAACGAGATGCCATATGCTCTCTGTGAGTTGACCATCGCCGCTACACACATCCAACGTCGGAGGAGGAGAAATTTCACAATAGGACGAAAAGGGCCACACCGCCGACACCACCCACAAGCGCCACCCGACCACAAGGCTCACAAAGCGGCGCCTTCAAGAAAGGAACGACACTGAGGGCGCCGCCGCCGCCCAATAAAGTTAGCGATCTAGACTGGGACACCTAGGGGAAGGGAAAGTGTGTGTGTGGTGGGGAGGGGGGGGGCAGTCCATACTGATGCCTCCAAGGAAGGGAACGACGCCCTCGGGCATCGTCGTCGATGCAGCCGGCGACGGTTGGCCAGGGATTCTGCTCGGAGTAAGTCCCTGCCACCACCAGCACCTCCTGTCCGAGAGTCTGTGACCCAGGGTAGCAGGGCCCGACTGGGATGCCTCGCACGCCGAACAAGGGGAAGGGTAGGCACCAGATCTCGCGCGTCGGTCGCCGAAGAAGACGCCACCGGACACCCTCGACCACTGGGATCCTGCCACCTGCACGACCAGGGACAACAGATCCATCGTCCGCACCGCCGCTTGCCGCAAAACCGGTGGTGCCTCACCATAGGAGTAGTTGCTACAGATACAGAGCCCCCCGCGCAGAGGCAGGGCAGTGGGAGGCCCCGTCGCCACCATCCTTGGCAGCGCCCAACGGCTGCCTCAAGCGGCAGCGATAGCCATTTAGGGTTTAGGATGGGGGAGGATGGCCCCTGACGGCGCAACTAGGGTTCGCCCCCAAGTCGCCCGAGCGGGCAGCACCGGGGTGGAGGGAGGGCTAGCTCCACGGTCCTCAAAAAATGAGCACATAGGTCTGCTGATAGGATTATAAAAGCAACGCGTTGACGTCTTCCTTTTTGGCGACTTTTGGATTTTCATGTTAATTCAGCGTGAACTGGCCGACGGAGTGGTGGGCGTCGATGACTACTGTTAAGACATCACAAACGTATTTCCTTGGGGTGAAAATCTACGATCTAGCCTTATGACTTGATCATGCAACGTCGACAGCAGTGCGTTGTTATCTTGTCAAAGGTGTTAGTTAGACGTTGCTTCAAGGGTAATCGCTTTTCGTCTGACATCTAATTGGACCAGTCAACATCGATGTGCGTGCGACAATTTTTTCTTAAAGGTGTCGCCTTAGAGTGTTGCACAATTTGTCTGCTAATATATCACTGGTTGATTTTGTAGTAGATTTTAAAGATATTGCCACGATATGTGCCCTACGTAGATAGCCTCTTTTTTTACTTTATTTTTTATTTTATTAGCAGATTCGCTCGACCTATACTTGATTTATTTTTCACATTATATTCTAAAACTAAAATAAATATGCGTCGACGTTAGTTTGGGACTAAAGACTTTGTTGTTGCGTTGTTGTTGCGTTTGTATTCTAATCTAAAATTAATAATATATGAATATGTGCATTTACCGATGAAGAGGCCAAAAATTTATCCGTCTTCCAAAGAAACAGAAACAGAAGCAGAACAATTAGGACCTAGACTATCCTTAGGGCATCTCTAGCAGACCCCGCAAACCGGGCCATCCGGTAAAATAACCGTTGGTTTACGAGATTGATCCCGTAAACCCGGCCAGAATAGATCCCAAAATTGCCCGTCCCAAAATTTTTTATTGCGGAATCATGCATCCGCGCATCCATTTTCTCCATATTTATAGGATTTCGCACTCCTTTTGCAAGATCTTCTATTCATGGCGGAAGGGAAATTTCAGCCCAACCGTTTCCCTCGCAGCCGACGGCACGACCTTCCGAGTTTGATTCAGACCAAATTTTATCGCGCCGCCCGTTGCTGCCCCCTCGCTGTCATACGCGCTTGCCGCTGGCCACCGGTGTGTTGACACCTGATTTTGGCACGATGCAAAATGCAGTAAAAGTGGACTCAAGCGAAAAGCTTGCCGGTTTTGAGTGCTTGCCGAAGACCCAAACAGAGGCAGGAGACGGCCCGGCAAGGAGGCGATCCGGCAAGGAGAAACTTTGAAGTTTGGGCCATTTCCATCCGATCTCATCTCGAAAGCCGAAATTGTGTTCGAAATACTGGGATTTTGTATCCAGAACACTATTCGGCTGATTGCGCCCTCAAGATGATCTCATATGAGAAAACTTTCTACATGAATTGTCTTCGTCTCGTCGAAACGGTCAGAATTGCTTTTGGGCACATTTTCATGCGAGGTCGTTTGCTGCCTCAAAAAGGGCCCGCAAGGTGCAGTCAGAAAGCTTGTCGCGCGTGAACAGTACTTGCCGGAGAAAAGCTTGCCGCGTTTGAACAGTAATTTGCCGGGTTAACAGTACTCTTGCCGGGTGAACAGTACCTTGCCGGGAAGGCTTGCCGCGTGAACAGTAAAAACTGTCCGACGAGATGCTGAAGATGGGCTCAAATACTTATCTAGATGGCCTCAGATCAAAAAGTGTTCAACATGAAAGTTGTTCGTCTCGTCGAAACGGTCAACTTTACTTTTGGAGTCATCATCATCTGAGATAGTATACGGCCTGCAAAGTTATTACAGAACTCGGACAGTCAAGAAAACTGCATGATTGAATCCGACCCACAGTTAAAGATAGGCCCTAAAAGTCATAAAGATGGCCTTAGAAGGAGAAGTGGCCCGCGTTGTCATATGCAGATTGTCGAGGCGGACAAGTTTGATGTTGGACTCGTCTCCATCCGAGTTAGTACGCAATTTCTACGACCAAAACAAGGAGCAGGACAGAAGTCTGGGTCAGATTCAGACTAAATCCGAGTTAGACTGGAACCAGGACTCTAGGACGTGAATTGATGTAATTCTCTTGTAAGGAAAGCCTAGATGAATCCTTTGCTTGTACGGGAAGTCCAACCCCCTCTTAAATAGAAGAGGTGATGGCCGATTGAAACAACACACAATCGAACAAACACATCTACATCTTTTTACCCTACTTTTATCCTTCTCCCTTGTATCTTTCTTCTCGTTCTTCGTTCGTTCTTCTTGTTGCAGGACGGCGAACCTCGAGGCCCTAGGGGCGAGCGAATCGACCTAGGGCAGCCCATCGTCCATCCGTGACTCCTGACGGGTTCCATCCCGGAGAAGCGGTGCGTCGGGTCTACAAAAGCGTCCGCCGGTTTGCTTGCGTACCGCGCTGCCGGACGGACCTCCCACGGTGCGAGCTGCGGAGCATCTCCCTCGGCGCCGCGGGTACGCGTGACGCGTTCGTGTGTCAACACACTTTTTGGCGACTCCGCTGGGGATCGAAAGATCAAGAATCATCATCAACCATGTCAAATCTTCCCCAGCCCTCAGAAGTTAGCGCCGATAACATCATTAATCCCGGTCTTGATGAGCTATCAGAGGAACATCGCCAGGCCTACGAAGCGCTCAAGAAAAAGCGTGAAGAGGCTTTTGAGGCGCTCAAGAAGAAGCGCGAGGAGGAGGATTTGGAGGCGTTTCTTTCAAGTTTCAAGAAGGACCGCCAAGGCAACGTCACTCCGATTGGAGAAATCAGGTTACCTCCTCCCATTGATGAACAAGATGAAATCACTGTGGGCAAAGTTTTTTCTCCTGAGCAACTGGCTGTGATTGAAAGTCTTGTTAGTAAGGGTAATGTGATGGCGTACAATTCTTTCGTGGCAAATACCAATGCTCAGAAAAATATGCCGCCGTCATCTAGTGGTAATGTTGGTGTATCCAGTAGCCCAGAAAAACCTAATCCAACTTTACCTATTTCATCGGCACCTCCCATGCAACAACATTACAATTTGCCGATGAATTTTTATCCTAGCCAAACCAATCAACTTGTGGCCGCACCTACATACCCTAATCCTATTATGAGTGTGCCCAATTCGGCGTCTACGCCGAATTACTTTGTCACATCACCTATGAATACAAGCATGTTTGGTCTCCCGCCGAATTATGTTTCGGCGCCTACTCCACAAGTTGCATCGCTAGCTAGTTCCCAAGTTGCTCCTATGTCATTGCCACAAGCATCTTCATCTACCTCGGATCCAATTTTAGCCAAATTAAGGGAGGATTTGCATAAGATGTTTCAAGAAACTTTCGGAAACGAGCCGAAAGTAAAGAGTCGTGTGTATCAAAAGCCTTATCCTGAACACTTCGACGCAGTTTTGTACCCTCCAGGTTATAAGGTTCCTGATTTTGTCAAATTTAGTGGAGAGGGCACAAAAACAACTTGGGAGCATGTGAGTCAGTATCTAGCACAGTTGGGTGAAGCAAGTTCCATAGAAGAATTGAAAGTGCGGTTATTTCCCTTATCTTTAACTGGCACCGCATTTTCATGGTTTGCTGCTTTGCCACCTGGCTCAATTCTCTTATGGTCGCAACTAGAGCAAAAGTTTCATGATCATTTTTATAGTGGCGACAATGAGCTTAAGTTATCACATCTTACATCGGTTAGGCAAAAGCATGATGAATCGGTCACTGATTATGTCAAAAGATTTAGAGATATAAAAAACCGATGCTATAGCTTAGTGATAACCGAAAGAGACTTGGCAGATCTTGTCCTTAATGGTTTGAAAACTCACATTAAGGAGAGGCTAGAAAGTTATGAATTTTTAAATATTAACCAAGTCTTGCAGAAAGCTTTGGCTCAAGAAAGCCGAAGTAAAGAAATCCATAGGTCAACAACCGATCGTCCTAGAATGCATATGCTTGATTATAATGATGAATATTCGGACGATGAGGTTGATGTCTGTACCACTGAATTTGTTTGGTCCTCAAAGGCCAAACCCTATGCATGCAATGCTCTTAAGCCGATTCGTAAAAATCGTGATGAGGAGATGAAATTTACTTTTGATATATCCAAGTGTGATAGAATATTTGATGCTCTCTTGCAAGAAAAGATGATTAGAATATCACACACCATACCGCCGTTTGAGGAGCTGAAACGGCGTGCTTATTGCAAATATCATAATTCATTTTCTCATGCTACTAATGATTGCAATGTTTTTCGGAGACAGATACAATCGGCCATTAATGACGTACGATTGAGTTTTTCTGAGATGCAAGTTGATAGACAGCCCTTCCCAATGAATACCATGACTTTGGAGGGTAAGAAAATGTTAATTCGGCCTAACATAGCCGAATCAGCTAATAAAGACAATATTGTCATTGGTGAGCCCAGGAAGAACAAAGGTGGCGACAAGATCTTGGGGAGGCAAGTCGTGCTTGAAAAGCAATCCGATGGTGGAGAGGTAATCAAGATCACTATAAAAAATCCTGCACTCGGGGGGCAACCGCAAGTACAAGAGGATACTCATGTTGAATTTATCAAGCCCAAGAATTCAGAAGTTGACAAGTGTAAAAGGAGTGAAGCTAAGCACAAGCAAATCAAGCCAACTTTTGATATGTTGCTATCTAAATATGCAAGTCAAGCAGCCGGTTCTAGCTCCAATCGGCCATCATATTCAAAACGTTCAAGATCACCTCCGAAGCAAGAGTTTCGACACTATGCAAGGCCATATGGGTCATGGGCACCGGCACCATGGATGTCGCCACACCCCTATGCGCCATATTACATCGGAGACTTCAATGGAGGATGGGGGCAGCCCCCAGTGGCTCCTTATGCTTTTCATATGGGGTGGACAACACCTAGAAGGCCTGCTCACAAAATGCTGTATTATCCTACACAAGGCCGTTCAAGCCATGGTGCTAATCGGCCAACAAAAAATTCTCCAAGCAAAGCAGAATCTAGGGATCCCAAGTATATTCAACCTAAGTGGTGCCCTACCGGTCTGACCAAGGCGCAAAAAAGGAGATTGCAACGCATGAGGAGTCGCGAGAAGACGACACATAAAGTAGAGGAGCAAAAGGACGAATTGTTCAATAAAATTCGGTCCGCGACACCCACAAAACAAGTGTGGAGACCTAAACAAAAAGGAAACGCAGATGCCTCTACACTAGCTACAACAACACCTACGCCACCAAAAAAGGATGATGCAGCCCCTGTTACATCGTCCACGCCACCTGAAACATCCCCTTTGATTGAAGAAGCTTTAAGTCCAATATACACATTGGGAGATGAAGATGAGATGGAGGATTTTGAATCTACGCCGGTTCGGGATGGTGGCAATCGACTTCAAGATATATACTTGTCATCCTAAACACAAACATGGCCGATGTATGATTATCGCCCTAAGAATATAAATGGCCGATGGAGTGTTGACATCGTCCTTAGAACCAATGTGGTGCAAATTATTTTTCGGCACACAAGTTTTGCCGAAAAACAGGGGGGCATGTGTTGACACCTGATTTTGGCACGATGCAAAATGCAGTAAAAGTGGACTCAAGCGAAAAGCTTGCCGGTTTTGAGTGCTTGCCGAAGACCCAAACAGAGGCAGGAGACGGCCCGGCAAGGAGGCGATCCGGCAAGGAGAAACTTTGAAGTTTGGGCCATTTCCATCCGATCTCATCTCGAAAGCCGAAATTGTGTTCGAAGTACTGGGATTTTGTATCCAGAACACTATTCGGCTGATTGCGCCCTCAAGATGATCTCATATGAGAAAACTTTCTACATGAATTGTCTTCGTCTCGTCGAAACGGTCAGAATTGCTTTTGGGCACATTTTCATGCGAGGTCGTTTGCTGCCTCAAAAAGGGCCCGCAAGGTGCAGCCAGAAAGCTTGTCGCGCGTGAATAGTACTTGCCGGAGAAAAGCTTGCCGCGTTTGAACAGTAATCTTGCCGGGTTAACAGTACTCTTGCCGGGTGAACAGTACCTTGCCGGGGAAGGCTTGCCGCGTGAACAGTAAAAACTGTCCGACGAGATGCTGAAGATGGGCTCAAATACTTATCTAGATGGCCTCAGATCAAAAAGTGTTCAACATGAAAGTTGTTCATCTCGTCGAAACGGTCAACTTTACTTTTGGAGTCATCATCATCTGATATAGTATACGGCCTGCAAAGTTATTACAGAACTCGGACAGTCAAGAAAACTGCATG
This sequence comes from Elymus sibiricus, assembly GCA_039707655.1. NCBI lineage: Eukaryota > Viridiplantae > Streptophyta > Magnoliopsida > Poales > Poaceae > Elymus > Elymus sibiricus. Next base: position 138,009,487 of record CM077675.1, read on the forward strand.
ATTGAATCCGACCCACTGTTAAAGATAGGCCCTAAAAGTCATAAAGATGGCCTTAGAAGGAGAAGTGGCCCGCGTTGTCATATGCAGATTGTCGAGGCGGACAAGTTTGATGTTGGACTCGTCTCCATCCGAGTTAGTACGCAATTTCTACGACCAAAACAAGGAGCAGGACAGAAGTTTGGGTCAGATTCAGACTAAATCCGAGTTAGACTGGAACCAGGACTCTAGGACGTGAATTGATGTAATTCTCTTGTAAGGAAAGCCTAGATGAATCCTTTGCTTGTACGGGAAGTCCAACCCCCTCTTAAATAGAAGAGGTGATGGCCGATTGAAACAACACACAATCGAACAAACACATCTACATCTTTTTACCCTACTTTTATCCTTCTCCCTTGTATCTTTCTTCTCGTTCTTCGTTCGTTCTTCTTGTTGCAGGACGGCGAACCTCGAGGCCCTAGGGGCGAGCGAATCGACCTAGGGCAGCCCATCGTCCATCCGTGACTCCTGACGGGTTCCATCCCGGAGAAGCGGTGCGTCGGGTCTACAAAAGCGTCCGCCGGTTTGCTTGCGTACCGCGCTGCCGGACGGACCTCCCACGGTGCGAGCTGCGGAGCATCTCCCTCGGCGCCGCGGGTACGCGTGACGCGTTCGTGTGTCAACACGGTGCAACAGCAACACGCTAGCTAGCTAGCCAGCGGCGTACGTGATTTGCTTGCTAGCTACTCCCTCCGTCCCATAATATAACAGCGTTTTTTACACTACACTAGTGTATAAAACACTCTTATATTATGGGACGGATGGAGTAGTTAGCTCGAGCGGGGCGCTAGCACAAGCTTGGTTGTGGGCGCGAGCAAGGCGGCCCCAAGCAGGAGCTCGGCAGCGTCCGACCAAGTGCCTGCCAACAACGGCGGCGGGAGGAGCCTTCGGCGCGGGCGTTGCAACCGGAGCTCAGCCGGCACGAGTACGACCTGTGAATTGGAAAACCCAATTATAATTTAGATTACGTTTAGTAATTGCCAGAAACATAAAGTTTTTTTACGGGATCTGTTCTGATGAAACAAAAGTCATATCGTAAAAACATTATGCGAGATCCTGTAAACCAAATTTTACGAGATGAGGTATACCGAATCTGCTGGAGATACTCTCACACGGCGAAATGCCTAATTTTCGGAGCGGCGAATCAGCAGTCAGGTGCGAGCCATCAAATGCACGCCCGTACGCACGTTGGCACGAAAGAAGGATGTAGACAAAGTCTGCAGGGTGGCATGCACCAACACTTGTCGTTGCAGCTCGGCACCAAGACAACACGTTCCTCGGCTCTTGGATCTCCAACACGAGGCCTACTTGAGAGTGGCGTTGCAGAAACCGGGGTTCATGGAGTCCGTTTTACCAAAAAAGAAATCAATATATACTTAAAAGTTTCAAAAAATATCAATTTTTTTATACAAATACATATGTATGGTAGTTAAGTATGTAAAAGGTTTCATCAGGTAATTCGATTATTTACGTGCTACGCAAAAAAGATAAATATCCGGCCCAAATACAACAAAGATAAAGCCCATTTTAAACTGTGTATTTATCTTTTTTATATACGTTACATGAGAGTATATAATTTATACGTGTGTATTACATAGACACATCTATGTATATACTTTTTTCAGATTTTTTCAGTGTGTGAAAAAGGTATTTGGGCTGAAAAAAAATACCGAGCTATGTGAAGCTCGATCGCTGCGGTGCTTTTTCGCGGCCTACCTCTGCTTTTCTTGTCCTCCGCACACTGTAGTACTGTACAGGTGTCCCGCCGTGCAGGCACATTACTCCTGCATTTATTCTCTTCCTTTGCTTTCAGGGTTTTTCCTTCGCTAAAAGAGCAAGTACAATAGAGCTGAGTCAGCGGGCTATAAGAAATAAACTAGTATATTTTTGGTTAGTTGGAGGAAAGAAAAGAGGAGATAGAAGGTAAGCGGGCTCTTGGTGAAGAGCCAGCTCTAGCACGTGCTCCTAGGCACTTTGTGAGAGTGAAAGGTGGGCCATATAATAAATAAGTAGTACACTTTTCTAATCAACTATTGTACATATTGGCTATAAGATGGGCTATAAATGACATGTCCATGGCTTATAGCCAACAGCTGGCTATACTATTAACCATCCTCAAAGGAGTACGCGTGGCCAGAGTACCGTGTTCGGTCTTTACGATTAGGACGGAGTTTGTGCGTGTGTCCGTACATTACGTACCTACAGTATATGCCGCTATGTACTCCCTTCGTTTTTAAATATAAGTCTTTTTTAAAGATTTTGTTATTGAACTACATACGAATGTGTATAGACCTATTTTAGAGTGTAGATTCATTCATTTTACTTCGTATGTAGTTATTTATTGGAATGTCTAAAAAGATTTATATTTAGAAACGAAGGGATTATGTACGTACGGCAGCTGTGGCAAGCACTCAGGCCAACTCCAGCGCGCGACCCGGGTGCGTCCGTTTGGGGCAAAACGGACATACCAGACGGCCCATCGCGCCACTCCAATCTCAAAGAATGTCCGTTTTTGGTCCGCTTCGCCTCATCCTGGGAGCAAAGTTGGGCGGGTTTTGCGTCTGAAACGGACACAAGCGGACGCTTTGCGTGTCCTCCTCGTCCAGCCGTCTGCCTTTTGCATGTGACCCTGGCCCGCCTGTCATTGGCACAAAAGCGGCCCACACACACCCATCCCACCCCTCTCTCTCCTCCCTTGTCACCTACCTCCCCACCAACCATCGGGCACAGCGGCGAGCACAGTGTGGCACGACGGCGCGCGACGGCATGCGTGCACAGCAGAGCGCGGCGGCGGGCGTGGCGGGGGACGGGCACAGCGGCGTGACGGCGCGCGCGACGGGGGACGGGTGCGGGCGCGGCGGCGGGCGTGGCGGGGGACGGGCACAGCGGCGTGACGGCGCGCGCGACGGGGGACGGGTGCGGGCGCGTCGGCGGGGCGTGACAGCGAGGGCGGCGAACGAGGGCGAGCGCGAGCTGCTGCGCGGCCGGAGAGGCGTGCGGGCGAGCTTCGGCGCAAGCGCGCGGGCGAGGGCGGCGGACGAGGGCGAGCTCCTGCGCGAGCGCGCGGGAGAGGGCGGCGTGCGTGCGAGCTGCTGCGCGGCCGGTGCGGCGTGCGAGCGAGCTGCCACGCGAGCACAGCAGTAGAAGGCACGCGGGGGCTTGCTTGCTAGCTAGCTATTCAGCCGCGTGCGTGCGTGCTTGCTAGCTAGCTAGCTAGCGAGCCGCCGCCGTGCGCTAGCTAGCTTGCGGCTTGCCGGCGCAAGCGCGGGTGGTAAGAGGCACGGGCGGACAGGATGCGGCCAAGGATGCGTCCGCGCGTTGGGCGCACGGCCACCGCATCCCAGAAATGGCCCGGACACGATCTCATCGTCCGCCCCAAACGGACAGAATCCAGGCAAAACGGACGTCGGGATGGGGTCACGGCGCTGGAGTTGGCCTCATTTTTGTTGAAGTGGCAAGCACTGTTTCTTGCCTGGTTGCGAGTCCACGCAGACATGAAGGCACCACTGTCCAGCTACCTAGAATACCCAGCGGGCTCTTCACCGCAGAAAAAAGTCTAGACCTCTCCCCGATTCTCCGGCGAGCTCCGATGCATGCATGGCACTGAGCAAAGTCTGCCTACACACGAGAGATCCGCCCATGCATGTAAAACCACGACGCGAATTGTGCAGGGCATCGTGCTACACCCGAGTATCACACTAGACAGTGGCGAAGCCACGTTATGGCTGTGGGCTCAGCTGACCCCACAGGTTTTTGATAATTCTTTGGCCCCTAGCTATTAGTAGCTACTTTGACCCCACAGATTACAAAGGCTGACCCCACAGGCTTGGATTGCTGGCGCCGCCGCTGACACTAGTACGCACGTACGTACGTACGTGTGAAAGCCTAGCGAGGAGCCATGAAAATCATGGCGCATGCGTGCGTCCTGATGCGGTCAAGCCTCTGCCCTACCCACGTTTCGGCTGTACACACACGAACAGAGAGGGAAGTGCAGCAGGCGCACGGCACGGCACAGCACGGCACGCGCACATCACGGACTACGGAGATCGCGTGCGTCGCGCCAAGGCAATGCGCGGGCGATTCTCGCTCCGCGCGTTCTCTTGTTTTGGCTAATCTGGACTCTGGGAGGGAAGCAGGGAAGGCCAAGGCACGGGCCCAAAGCAGAGGCCGCCCGGAATTCCACTTTCACGTGACGCCGCGCGGCTAGCGAGCGAGTAGACTAGACCAGTGGCAAGAGGATGCTACGGCGCGGGAGATTGGCTAAGCCAGTAGGGCCGATTTAGTTGAACGAAAACGTACTAGCACTACGTACGTGTGGATATTAAACGTGAACGTGAACGGCCGTACGCATCCACCGGTGGCGGTGGCACATGGCATGCTCTATCTAGGCTTCACGGCGGGTGGCCGAGTCGGGCATTAGGGCATCTTCAAAGAAAACTCCGGTATATGCCCGTCAGTTTTGTTCATTTTTACATTTCAACGTGGTCCTGCATGGTCCGTGAAATGATTAGGACGTCCATTTTTTGGCAAAGCGGAGACAAACATGAGGGAGCTATATCTAAGTCCGAATATACATTTGACCAACCAAAAGCCTCCGTGTGGTCCTTCTCTCTTTATCTCTCTTTTCAACGGAACATCACACCATAAATAGTCTTTCACATGCATGGTTTTCATCTATTGTTTCTCCCCTCAACCGGATACTTTGTAATTAGCATTGGATGGCTCACTCCGACATCACGTTCACGGACCACATCCGGACATATATCGACGACTTTTGCGATTCCGGCGTTGGAGATGCCCTTGGGTGACTGCCACAACACAGTATGGTAGGCTAGCTAGCTACGGCTGAACACGGGGTTAATTTACCGCCAAGCGTGATTGAGTAGGCTTTTTTCCTTGTCTTTTACTAAAGCAGCGATGCGACAAATGTTGATCTTCTCAGAACATAGAGTAAGGATTTTCAAGGGAGATGCTGGCTAATCCGTCGGCAAAGAAACAGCTGGACTAATCAATTTGATTTTGAGACAGCATGCGTGATATAGAATAAAAAACGAAAACAGCGTGATTCGGATTGCATTGGATCGTAGTAGCTTCACGTAGCAGGTTTGAGGTGCGAAATCATTCTCGCTGAAATGTATTTTGCACCTATTTTTTGGTAGACATGGCCCGTCTTGCCTAATTCATTATCCGATAAGACCTCACCCTACCTATTCATTTCTGTCCATTCTCAATAAACAAAAGCAAATGTTTGTTATGGTTATATGCATCAATTGACGATAAAGGGTTTCCTCGCTTTATATTATAAAGCAACCATTCGATACATCCAGCTCGCTGGGCCGCAGCACAAACAAGCCCAAAAGAAAAAACAAAAGTAAGAAAAGAGAAAAAAATGCCGACACCGGCAGATCGACGAAGAGAGGAAGGGCGGCAACCGCTGCACCCACCGGAGAAGTACCACCGCGTCCCCAGCAATCCGAAGCGTCGCGCACCAAACAACACCTTCAAGAAGGAATGCGGCGCCGCCGCCGCTGTTGCCCGAACAAGTTCTAGGGTTTCCCCCGGTACACGGAGGGCAGTGGAGAAGGGATATACCCGACACCCTTCAGGAAGGTCCGGCGACGCCCGCAGGCGCCACCGCATCGGTGCCGGGCAAGCCGTTAGGGATTTCTCCCGATCCACAAGCACCACCACCACCCCAGACACTTCGTAGTGCACCACCCACTCATCTGCCCACCAGCCTGTGCCACCACGGTTACCGGACCATCCTCGCCGTCGTCTCTCTGGAGCTGCCAACACGAGGCCTGGAGGGGAAAAAGGAGACAGCGGCCATGGGAGCGACCACAACTAGACCAGAGGGAGGGGACAACCTCCACCGCAGGTGCGGAGCCGGCCGGACGCGGCGACGAGGACTTGCCAGGCCGTGAAGGCCCGGTCGGGCCCACTTGGGTCCGGACAGTCCCGGTCCCCGCGCTGCAGCTCGCCGACCGACGAGTGTTCACCGCCCGCAGGTCACCGCCGCCTCGCCCAACAACCAGGGAGCGACTCCACCGAGCGCCGAGCCACCGGCCCGCCCCAACCCAGATGGGACCCGAACGGGCCCAGATCTGAGCCGGGCGGGCGCCGCCGGCAACCAGCGCCACCGCGCCGCCCCACGACCAACGGCCGTGCTGCCGCGTCGAGAGCCACCGTGGCACGCGACACCGCCGCCGCCGGGCCACACCGCCGCCGGCCGAAGGGCACCGCTCCCAACCACCACCGCCCGAGCAGGGGGGGTCTGCGCGCGGGGAAGGGCAGACCCGCCGCCGCCAGCACTTATACGTCTCCAACGTATCTACTTTTCCTCACTCTTTTGCCCTTGTTTTGGACTCTAATTTGCATGATTTGAATGAAACTAACCCGGACTGACGCTGTTTTCAGCAGAACTACCATGGTGTTGTTTTTGTGCAGAAATAAAAGTTCTCGGAACGGAACGAAACTTTTTGGAGAATTATTTCAGTATATATGAGAATTATTGGAGCCAAAATCCACCGAAGAGGGGGGCCAGGGTGAGCAGCACACACCAGGGCGTGCCCTGGTGGGTTGTGCCCACCTCGTGGCCCCACTGACCCTAATTCCGCCACTATAAATTCCTATTTTCGGAGAGAAAAATCAAGGAGAAAGTTTCATCGCGTTTTATGATACGGAGCCGCCGCCACCTCCTGTTCTTCATCGGGAGGCCAGATCTGGAGCCCGTTTGGGGCTCCGAAGAGGGGAATCTTCGGTCTTCGTCATCATCAACCCTTCTCCATCGCCAATTCCATGATGCTCCCCACCGGGAGTGAGTAATTCCTTCATAAGCTCGCTGGTTGATGAGGAGTTGGATGAGATTCATCATGTAATCGAGTTAGTTTTGTTAGGGCTTGATCCCTAGTATCCACTATATTATGAGATTGATGTTACTATAACTTTGCTATGCCTAATACTTGTCACTAGGGCCCGAGTGCCATGATTTCAGATCTGAACCGTCTATGTTATCTCCATTATATCTATGTTCTTGATCCGATCTTTGTTGGGGAACGTTGCATGGGAAACAAAAAATTTCCTACGCACACACAAGATCTATCCATGGTGATGAGCATCTACGAGAGGGAGAGTGAATCTACATACCCTTGTAGATCGCTAAGCGGAAGCGTTAAGAAACCCAGTTGATGTAGTCGAACGTCTCCGCGATCCAAATCGCAAGTCGTCCCTCGATCCGATCACGAACTAGTGCCGAACGGACGGCACCTCCGCGTTCAACACACGTACGGCTTGATGACGCCTTCACCTCCTCGATCCAGCGAGCGATGATGAAGTAGTAGATGAGTTCCGGCAGCACGACGGCGTGGTGATGGTGGTGAGGAACAATCTCTGCAGGGCTTCGCCAAGCACTACGGAGATTATGACGGGAGGAACTAGAGGGTCAGGGTTGCCGGCACACGGCTTGGGAAATCTTTATGTATCCCGTGTGTTAGCCCTGCCCCTCTATTTATATGTTGAGCCCTGGGGTCTAAACTTGGAGAGAAAGCATCCACAAGGTCGGTTTTGCCGCACAAGGTCGGTTTGGCCCGCACGGAAAGAGTCTAACTCGGATTCCAGCAGTATCACGTACAAGCGGTAGTACCGCTCACGAGCGGTAGTACCGCTTGTGCGGTAGTACCGCTTCACACAAGCGGTAGTACCGCTTACGCGGTAGTACTGCCTTACCAGCGGTAGTACGGCTTAAGGCAGCAGCAAAACTTCCTTTTGCACTTTCCAATACCTCGTGGGCTTTACCCCTTTGGCTCATATAAAGTGTTGCTGCACCCGAACACTTCGGCAAACATCCGGAACCCCTTCCGGTGAATTCCGGAACTCCGGGATCAAAACACTATTATCACATATATCAATCTTTTCCTCCGGACTATTCCGGAGATCCTCGTCATGTCCGGGATCTTATCCGGGACTCCGAACAACCTTCGGTCACCAACAAAATAACTCAACTATACTAATCGTCACCAAACGTTAAGTGTGTAGACCCTGCGGGTTCGAGAACTATGTAGACATGACCGAGACACCTCTACGATCAATAACCAATAGCGGGACCTGGATGCCCATATTGGCTCCTACATATTCTACGAAGATCTTTATCGGTTGAACCTCTATGTCAAGGATTCAGTTAATCCCGTATGTTGTTCCCTTTGTTCTTCGGTATGTTACTTGCCCGAGATTCGATCGTCGGTATCTCTATACCTAGTTCAATCTCGTTACTGGCAAGTCTCTTTACTCGTTCCGTAATACAAGATCTCGTGGCTAACACTTTAGTCACATTGCTTGCAAGGCTCATTGTGATGTTGTATTACCTGAGTGGGCCCTGAGATACCTCTCCGTCACACGGATTAACAAATCCCAGTCTTGATCCATGCCAACCCAACAGACACCCTCGGAGATACCTGTAGAGCATCTTTATAGTCACCCAGTTACGTTGCGACATTTGATACACACAAGGTACTCCTCCGATGTCAGGGAGTTGCATGATCTCATGGTCATAGGAACAGATACTTGCCATGCAGAAAACAATAGCAATAAACTGACACGATCATATGCTACGTTTATAGTTTGGGTCTTGTCCATCACATCATTCTCCTAATGATGTGATCCCGTTATCAAATGACATCTTATGTCCATGGCTAGGAAACCTTCACCATCTTTTGATCAACGAGCTAGTTAACTAGAGGCTTACTAGGGACACAGTGTTGTCTATGTACCCACACATGTATTTGAGTTTCCAATCAATACAATTATAGCATGGATAATAAACGATTATCATGAACAAGGAAATATAATAATAACTAATTTATTATTGCCTCTAGGGCATATTTCCAACAATCTTGCCTAGTCATATGCACCTATTACGTGTTATGATCCGTAAACCCCATAGTAACAATATTTGGGATACTTTCCGGTGATGACCGTAGTTTGAGGAGTTCATATATTCACCGTCTATTAATGCTTTGTTCCGGTTCTCTATTAAAAGGAGGCCTCAATATCCCTTAGTTTCCTTAAGGACTCCGCTGCCACGGGAGGGTAGGACAAAAGATGTCATGCAAGTTCTTTTCCATAAGCACGTTGATACGTATCCAACGTATCTATAATTTTTGCTTGTTCCATGCTGTTATATTATCATTCTTGGATGTTTTACAATCATTTTATTACAACTTTATATCATTTTTTGAGACTAACCTATTGACATAGTGCCAAAGTGCCAGTTGCTGTTTTTGCTTGTTTTTTACTTCGCAGAAAATCAGTACCAAATGGAGACAAAACGCTGCGGGGATTTTAGTGGATTTTTTATGGACCAGAAGAAAGAAGATGGGCCAAAGAACACCAGAAGAGGGGGCCCAGGGTGGCCAGTACCCACCAGGGCGCGCTAGAGGCCCCCTGGCGCGGCTTGGTGGGTGATGGGCGCCTCGGCACCCCCTCAACCGACTATCGTGCCTATAAGTTCCCAGAAAATCCAAAAACCCTAGAGGGGTCGACGAAACACAATTCCAGCCGCCGCAAGTTCCAGAACCTCGAGATCCAATCTAAAAACCATCAAGGAGGTCTTCATCTTCCTCATAGGTGCCTCTCCGATGATGCGTGAGTAGTCCACCATAGACCTACGGGTCCGTGGGCAGTAGCTAGATGGCTTCTTCTCTCACTCTTATGATTCTCAATACAATTGTCTCTTGGAGATCTATTTGATGTAAACTTTTGCGGTGTGTTTGTTGGGATCCGATGAATTTTGAGTTCATGATCAGTTTCTATCCATGAATATTATTTGAGTCTTCTTTGATCTCTTATATGCATGATTGCTTATAACATCGTATTTTTCTTCGGATCTTTGGTTTAGTTAGGCCGACTAGATCGATTTTTCTTGCCATGGGAAGAGGTGCTTTGTGATGGGTTCGATCTTGCGGTGTTCTTTCCTAGTGACAGAAGGGCAGCAAGACACGCATGTATCGTTGCTATTAAGGATAACAAGATGGGGTCTATTCCTACATGAATAGATCTTGTCTACATCATGTCATCATTCTTATTGCATTACTCCATTTTTTCATGAACTTAATACACTAGATACATGCTGGATAGCGGTCGATGTGTGGAGTAATAGAGGTAGATGCAGGCAGGAGTCGGTCTATCTATCTTGGACGTGATGCCTATATAATGATCATCGCCTTGGATATCGTCATGACTATTCGATTTTCTATCAATTGCCCAATAGTAATTTTTTCACCCACCGTGCGCTATACTCATGAGAGAAGCCACTAGTGAACCCTACGGCCCCCGGGTCTACTTTTCTATCATATTGCTTTCCGATCTACGTTTTTTGCAATCTTTGTTTTCAGATCTACAAAACCAAAAACCCAAAAATATATTGCTGCATATTTTCTCTTTTTATTTGTGTTCTTGAGAGATCTATCTCTCCTATCTATCACTACCTAATCTATCTATTTACCGTAGAGAGATTGACAACCTCTCTTTCGCGTCGGGTTGCAAGTATTTGTTGTTTGTGTGCAGGTGCTGCTTATTGGGTGGTAGTGATCCTTCTACTGGTTCGATAACCTTGGTTTCATAACTGAGGGAAATACTTACCGTCGATGTGCTGCATCATCCCTTCCTCTTTGGGGAAATACCGACGCAGTCCATGCCACGTCACACGTATGACTATTTACGGAATACATGCCTACATTACATTGACGAACTGGAGCTAGATTTGTATCGCCCTAGGTTATGACTGTTACATGACGAATATCATCGAACGAGTTCACCGATCCAGTGCCTACGAGTTTTCCACATATTCGTCTTGCTGAGTTACTATTGCTACTGCTACTGTTACACTTGCTACGAAACTATTGCTATCGCTGCTACTGTTACAGTTACTGCTGCTACTGTTATCAAAACTATCATACTACTGTGCTACTGATCACTTTGCTGCAGATATTTAATCTCCAGGTGTGGTTGAATTGACAACTCAACTGCTAATACTCTCAAATATTCTTTGGCTCCCCTTGTGTCGAATCTATAAATTTGGGTTGAATACTCTACCCTCGAAAACTGTTGCGATCCCCTATACTTGTGGGTTATCAAGACCTTTTTCTGGCGCTGTTGCCGGGGAGCATAGCTATATTTGTTGAGTCACTTGGGATTTATAACAATTTATCACTATGAAGAATCTGAAGGATCCAAAGACCAAGATTTTTCCCTCTAAGACGAGGGGAGGTAAGGAACTGCCATCTAGCTCTGCACTTGATTCACCTTCTATTATGAGTAAGCTTGCAACACCACCACATGCTAATAATCCTGATATGTCGCAAGTGATTGATGATGCTACCTCTGCTATGAATGATGCTTATGATGACGCTAGTACCATGCTTGATGATAATGTGCCACTAGGAGAATTTCTTGATGAACAAATTGCTAGAGCTAAAGAGAATGAAACTATTGAAACTAATGAGATTGATGAAACTGATGAAACCCATGAAAGTGATGATGACTATGAAACACCTATTAGTCCTAGCTCTCCTAAATTTGAAATGCCTAAGATACCTGAAGGTTATGTTATGGACGAAGAGGTAACTAGAGAAATTCTTTCTTGTAAGGATAGAAACGATCTCAAGAAATTGCTACGCAAGTATAAGGAAAAAACTTTGAATGCTAGAATGAAATGTGATCCTAAGTTTGCTTCTTCACCTATCTTTGTTATTGATAAGGACTATGAATTCTCTGTCGACCCAGAGTTAATTACTTTTGTTGAATCTAATCCTTTCCATGGCTATGAAACTGAAACTGTAGTGGCACACCTTACTAAGCTGAATGATGTAGCCACCCTCTTTGCTCATGATGAGAAGATTCGCTACCATTACATCCTGAAGTTATTTCCATTCTCATTAAAGGGTGATGCTAAGAGATGGTACAATACTCTTACTCCTGGTTGTGTGCGTAGTCCCCTGGATATGATCTACTACTTCTCTGAAAAATATTTTCCTGCTCATAAGAAACAAGCTGCCTTACAGGAAATATTTAACTTTGTGCAAATTGAAGAAGAGAGTCTCCCACAAGTTTGGGGGAGGCTTCTCCATTTGCTTAATGCTTTGCCTGATCACCCTCTCAAGAAAAATGAAATACTTGATATCTTCTATAATGGACTAACTGATGCTTCTAGGGACTTCCTAGATAGTTGTGTTGGCTGTGTTTTCAGGGAACGAACCGTTGAACAAGCTGAGGAATTATTGAATAACACATTAAAGAATTATGATGATTGGACTCCGAAGAAGAGGGGTATCTTATTTCTCAGTCCTGAAGATATGCAAGAGGCAAAGAAATCTATGAAGGAAAAAGGTATTAAAGCTGAGGATGTTAAGAATTTACCACCTATTGAAGAAATACATAGCCTTAACACACCACCACATCCACAGGTGGTAGAGGTAAATTCTTTATTAAAGTTTGATGAAGGTGATATCCCTTACAATAAACATCCTAGTCAGTGCCTATACGAGTTTGACAACTATATTATGAAGCAAGATCATTTCAATGCACATGTTCTGAAACAATTGAAATATAATTCTGATATGATTGCTCGCTTAAGTGACTTGCTATTTAGAATCAGTAATGATGTTAGAGGTGTAGGAAAGCATGCCTCTATGGTTCAAACTCGACTAGAACAAGTTGCTAAGTCTCAAAAAGAATTGCTTGATGAAATGAATAATAATATGAATGATTTTGCGGCTACAGTAGTAACTAGAGGAGGTAGAATGACCCAAGAACCTCTTTATCCTGAAGGTCATCCTAAAAGAATTGAACAAGACTCTCAGAGAATTAATATCGATGCACCTAGTCCTTCTAGAAAGAAAAAGAAAAAGAAAAACAATAGGACTTTGCATACCTCTAGTGAACCTGAGACACAAAAACCTCCTGATAATAAGGATGTCTCTATTTCCGGTGCTGAAACTCAGTCTGGTAATGAACATTCACCTAGTGATATTGAAAATGATAATGATGATGCTCATGAAGATGCTCAACCTAGCAATGATAAAGAACCAGATAATGATGTTGAAATAGAGCTTGTTCCTGATCTTGATAACCCACAAACTAAAAATAAACATTATGATAAAAGAGACTTTGTGGCTAGGAAACATGGTAAAGAAAGAGAGCCATGGGTTCAGAAACCCATGCCATTTCCACCTAAGCCATCTAAGAAAAATGATGATGAAGAATTTGAGCGCTTTGCTGAAATGATTAGGCCAGTCTTTTTGCGTACCCGCTTAACTGATATCCTAAAGATGGCCCCTTATGCAAAGTATATGAAAGACATCATCACTAATAAAAGAAAAATACCCGAATCTGAAATCTCCACCATGCTTGCTAATTCTTTTAAGGATGGAGTACCTAAAAAACTTGGAGATCCGGGAATACCAACTATACCTTGCTCCATTAAAAGAAACTATGTCAAAACTGCTTTGTGTGACTTGGGAGCCCGTGTTAGTGTTATGCCTTTCTCCTTATACAAAAGACTTGATTTGAATAAACTCACACCTACCGAAATATCATTGCAAATGGCTGACAAATCAACGGCCATACCTATCGGTATTTGTGAGGATGTGCCCGTTGTTGTTGCAAATGTTACTATCTTAACGGGCTTTGTTATTCTTGAGATGCCCGAGGACGACAACATGTTGATTATTCTGCGTAGACCCTTTTTGAATACTGCAGGGTCTGTTATTGATTGCAACAAAAGCAAAGTCACTTTTCATATCAATGGTAATGAGCATACGATGCACTTTCCGAAGAAACAATTCCAAGTGAATGGTATAAATGTTATTAAAGGATCTCCGACCATCACTATTGGAAGCTTTAAATTACCTCTACCTACTGCCAAAAAGAAATATGATATACTTATTGTAGGGGATATGCACATCCCCATTGAGGTAACTTAGTGTTTATGAAAGTTCTTCGGTTTCATGCTAATCGGAAGTGGTTGTTAATAAGACTTGATCAACCTTATTAATGGATCATTTTTGAGAGGTATGAAGTCGATGAATCTAGTAAGCACAATTCTCTGCTCCCACCTTTTATTTTCTGTTTTAGTTAGTCAAATAAAATAAAATGTCGTGATTATCCTGTTTTCTGTTTTTACCGTGCAATAAAAAAAATGACCCAAAAATAAAAGTTCTCAAAATGCCCTGAAAATTTAACACGATTTTTTCCCAAATATTTCTAAATTTTTGGTGTAAATAATACCAGAGGGGGGTGCACCTGGTGCCCACAAGACACCAGGGCGCGCGAGCACCCCCAGGCGCGCCCTGGTGGGTTTTGACCCCCACGTGGGCCCCTCACTTATCTATTTAGCCCACATCATCACCTACCTCCAGAAAAAAATCACCACAGCCACCATTCCCGTGTTCTTGCTCTCAACCCCTCGGATTTCGATCTCTTAGCTCGAAGCTTCGTTTCTTAAACTGTTTGGAGGGATTGCTACTTGGTATGTAACTCCTCCATTGCTCCAATTAGTTTTTGATTTAGTGGGTTATTTTTAGAGTAATTAGCTACTCTTGGTGCTGCTGTAGACGAGCTTGCATGTTGAATTCTTAGAGTTCTAAGTAGTTTGAATGCTCAATATGGCCTCTATGCATGCTTAGTTGTAGTTGCTATCAATTTCACGAAGTTTTGTTAACAAAATTTTGTGTCTCAAAAATGCTTCAGAAATTTGTTCGCAAATAAAATGCAATTCTTTAGGAGTTCTTCGGGGAGGAGATCCTCGGAGGCCTCATCAAGTGGAAGCTCAGTTTGACAATCCTATGTTGAGCCGAGTGAAAGCTCGATGCGAGATGCCGCCACTAAATCATGCTTGTGGTCGTGCAACGAGTTCATGGAGGGTGCAAGTATTAAGGAGGAATTTGAAAAATATATCCACAATACAGAGCTTGGTCCCTTCATCGCAGATAAGTGCCCCCAACACCTCGAACTCACGTAAACCTTCACAAAGAAATTTAAATATTTTTCTCGTGAGTCTAGAGTTTCATTCAACCTTTATGACTGTTCCTTCACCATGCCATTAGAAATGTTCAGTGAAGCATGCAAACTTCCATATTGGGGTTCCCTCGACGAACCAACAAAATCTGAATATGAGTCATTTTTAGTCAATCTTTGCTTTGGTGAAGATAGAGGGGTAGCACAAGGGAGAATTAACAGCATCCATTTCCCATCAATACAATATTTTGCGCACTTCAATGGTAAATGTGTCGTAGGCAAACAAGATTGTAGCACACTGTGTGCCCACGATTTGAGTCTCATACACACTGCCATAACTGGAAATAAATATTATAATCTTGGTGCAATTGTTGCACGGAGACTGCAGCTTAATGCTGCTAATGGTAATTTTTATGGAGGAATCTATGCCTCCCGTGTGGCGGAAAGACTAAATGTTTCACCTTGGCCTAATGACCCCATCTTACCTAATCAGTATTTAGACTTTGATGCTATGAAGCGTCATAAGTTCCTTACGGGTACGGCCACTAACTACACTTATAACTTGAGGTTTAATAAAAAAAACGTTGTGCCTGTCACTTTGCCTGCTCCTGCTCTCTTTGATTTTCACAGTAGAGGAAGATACTATGTTCTTGAGAGTGAAGCCTATGCGTACAATGCGGGGGTTGAAGCTGCCAGGAGGGCCGTGGAGTTTGCACCAAGGGCCTCAATGAGCCATCAGCCAGATTATTATTCATATGGATGGTGATTACCAAGCTAGGACAAAAGCCTAAGCTTGGGGGAGTACGTATTTCCACCGACATTACATTCATGTTCACACATTTCATTCCAGTTGTCCGTGTTCATACTTTTTCATTGTAATATCTATGTTAAATTTGTTTTCTCGTTTTCTTCTTGTGTGTTTGAAAAACTTTGAGAAAACCCAAAAATATTTCCTACTTCTTTTCGGCTTTCCTTTCTAGCTTAGTTTAATTGTAGCCTTAAAAGAAAACCCAAAAACATTTCTTATTTCTTCTTTTATTTGTTGGGAGCTTTCCCGTGTAAATAGTTTTTCTCGTTTTTGTTTTTCTCTTTAATTTGCTTTCTTCAAGAAAAACCAAAAACTCTAAAAATATTTTAGTGTGTTTCTCTGAATTTCTTTTCTTTTTGTTTGAGTCGTACCACGGAGAAGACCACGATGAAAATGTTGAGTGGCTCTCATATGCATCATTGTAATCCAATAAAGAGCCCATTTTACCTTGTCTTCTCCTCTTGATTAAAATGTTTGTAGATTCCATCTTAGTCCACGGCACTCTTGAGCTATTATTATTTTCTTATCATTCGGTCGTGCAAGTGAAATGCAATAATGACGATATTTGATGAATTGACTGTGGCAGAGAAAAGCGGGTATGAACTCAACTTATTTTTGTTTTTGTAAATATGTTTAACCTAGTATCCTTGATTCGGCCTATTATGATCAAACATGTTTGCAATGACCATTAGAAATTATAGTTGTTCATGCCATGCTTAAGTAGCTAGGAGTGGATAATGATTTATCTTGGATGTCAACATGCATTAAAATGGTTGTGATGTGGTATGATGATATGGTATCCTCCTCCGAATGTTTCAAGTGGCTTGACTTAGCACATGTTCACGCATGTAGTTGAATCAAAACCAACATAGCCTTCATGATATTTATGTTCATGGTGTCCATATCCTACTCATGCTAGTAGTCAATGTTTATTATATGTAATGCATGTTCATGACCGTTTTCGCTCTCTAGCTGGCCGCTTCTCAATCTATTTGCTAGCCTTCGCCTGTACTAAGTGAGAATACTGCTTGTGCATCAAAATCCTGAAACCAAGTTTTGCCAGATGAGTCCACCATATCTACCTATATGCGGTATTACCCTGCCGTTCCAAAGTAAATTTGCATGTGCCATTTCTAAAAATTCAAATGAACATCTGTTTTATGTGCCTGGACCGCTCATGGAGCGACATGGGGCGGTCGGTATCTTCCATGCTAAGCGGGCTATTCTCATGATGAGTGTTTATTCACTCGTCCTTACACGAGAGGGGCGGTAATAGGGATTCCCAGTCCCGAAATCAAAAATCAAAAATAATTAAAACGAAACTCCCCCAGGAATGTTGTTGGTTTGGACGGTACTCGTGGATGCGGCTAGCCGTGGAATGTGATTGCGGGTGGATTTTACCGCTTGGGAACCGCCGCTAATTTCTTTAGCATGGAAGATATTGATAACGCTTGGTCGTGACGTTGACAGGAAGGGTATACCTCCCAAATTATATCTATCCCTGTTTTAAACCTTGAGCTCTGGCACCTCTGCAAATCCATGCTTCCCTCTGCGAAGGGACTATCTATTTACTTTTATGTTGAGTCATCACCTTCTCAAATAAGCGCCAAACCTGAGAGCACTATTGTCATCCTCATGCATTGTGTATAGTCGATGTTGGGTGCAGCATGACTGGATCTTTTCTACCATGAATTACAATGTTTAGTCGCTTCTTGAACTTTGGAGGTGCTCTGCATTTATGTTTTGCGGTCTCAGAAAGGGCTAGCGAGATACCACTATTGTCATATTGTATCATGATTGTTTTGCAAAAATGTTGGCGCTTGAGATATCTTATTATTGCTCGCTAGTTGCTTATGTTATTGATATGAGTTAATATAATTTCTTAGAGTTATTGTTGGCATGGTTAGTCATAATCTTTGCTGAAAACCTGGGTGCTACTTAAGCATATATATGTAAACAAGAACAAAATAGTTCGTAAAAGTTTTTCTTTATCACTTTCAGTTTGTCAACTGAATTGCTTGAGGACAAGCAAAGGTTTAAGCTTGGGGGAGTTGATACGTCTCCAATGTATCTACTTTTCCTCACTCTTTTGCCCTTGTTTTGGACTCTAATTTGCATGATTTGAATGAAACAAGCCCGGACTGACACTGTTTTCAACAGAACTACCATGGTGTTATTTTTGTGCGGAAATAAAAGTTCTCGGAACGGAACAAAACTTTTTGGAGATTTATTTCAGAATATATGAGAATTATTGGAGCCAAAATCCACCGAAGAGGGGGGCCATGGTGAGCAGCACCCACCAGGGCACTAGGCCCCCTGGGCGCGCCCTGGTGTGTTGTGCCCACCTCGTGGCCCCACAGACCCTAATTCCGCCACTATAAATTCCTATTTTCGGAGAAAAAAATCAAGGAGAAAGTTTCATCGCGTTTTACGATACGGAGCCACCGCCACCTCTTGTTCTTCATCGGGAGGCCAGATCTGGAGCCTGTTTGGGGCTCCGGAGAGGGGAATCTTCGGTCTTCGTCATCATCAACCCTTCTCCATCGCCAATTCCATGATGCTCCCCACCGGGAGTGAGTAATTCCTTTGTAGGCTCGCTGGTCGGTGAGGAGTTGGATGAGATTCATCATGTAATCGAGTTAGTTTTGTTAGGGCTTGATCCCTAGTATCCACTATGTTCTGAGATTGATGTTGCTATGACTTTGCTATGCCTAATGCTTGTCACTAGGGCCCGAGTGCCATGATTTCAGATCTGAACCGTCTATGTTATCACCATTATATCTATGTTCTTGATCCGATCTTGCCTAGTCATATGCACCTATTATGTGTTATGATCCGTAAACCCCATAGTGACAATATTTGGGATACTTTCCGGTGATGACCGTAGTTTGAGGAGTTCATGTATTCACCGTGTGTTAATGCTTTGTTCCGGTTCTCTATTAAAAGGAGGCCTTAATATCCCTTAGTTTCCTTATGGACCCCGCTGCCACGGGAGGGTAGGACAAAAGATGTCATGCAAGTTCTTTTCCATAAGCATGTATGACTATTTACGGAATACATGCCTACATTACATTGACGAACTGGAGCTAGTTTTGTATCGCCCTAGGTTATGAATATTACATGACGAATATCATCCAACGAGTTCACCGATCCAGTGCCTACGAGTTTTCCACATATTGGTCTTGCCGAGTTACTATTGCTACTGCTACTGTTACACGTGCTATCGCTGCTACTGTTAGCGTTACTGCTGCTACTACTATCAAAACTATTATACTACTGTGCTACTGATCACTTTGCTGGAGATATTTAATCTCCAAGTGTGGTTGAATTGACAACTTAACTGCTAATACTCTCAAATATTCTTTGGCTCCCCTTGTGTCAAATCTATAAATTTGGGTTGAATACTCTACCCTCGAAAACTGTTGCGATCCCCTATACTTGTGGGTTATCAAGCACCACACGGGCAGGGCGGGGGGGGGGGAGGGGAGCGCTGGAGGGGGGAGGGGGGAGGAGCCCCCGGTCGCCTCGCTCGGGGAGGCGACGCGGGGGATGCTAGTTATATGCATCAATTAATGCAAGGCCCGGGGATATCCGCCCTTAAAAGAAGGAGAAACCTTCAAACACAATGGTTAATTACATAAGGTAGTGAGATGGTGGAGCCATGAGGTGCTAATCGTCGTAGAAGCGAGACATGTGAAGGGGCACCATAGTTGAATGCATGGCAATAGAACATTTGTAGGACAGTCGAAAGAGAAAAAAACATGAGATATGAGTAATCATGAATCAAACATATGGATTGGCGGTTTTGATTCGTCTGTGGTGTTTCCGTTCACCGTCTACGGTTATCGTTCTTGTAGCAACACGAGTATGATAGTGGGTTCGACGTTGTGCCCAGATCGAGCATCATAAGATAGCAACACGCTACTACAGGATATACACTACCAGTGACGTGTGCCTTCTGCTTCATTGACGAGCAGGTCGTCCGTCACTGGTAACTCATCACTGGTAAGCGGTTACTAGTGACGAGTCATACGTCTCCAACGTATCTATGATTTTTGCTTGTTCCATGATGTTATATTATCATTCTTGGATGTTTTACAATCATTTTATTACAATTTTATATCATTTTTTGGGACTAACCTATTGACATAGTGCCAAAGTGCCAGTTGCTGTTTTTGCTAGTTTTTTAGTTTGCAGAAAATCAGTACCAAACGGAGACAAAATGCTGCGGGGATTTTTGTGGATTTTTTATGGACCAGAAGAAAGAAGATGGGCCAAAGAACAGCAGAAGAGGGGGACCAGGGTGCCAGCACCCACCAGGGCGCGCTAGAGGCCCCCTGGCGCGGCCTGGTGGGTGATGGGCGCCTCGGGCACCCCCTCAACCGACTATCGTGCCTATAAATTCCCAGAAAATCCAAAAACCCTAGAGGAGTCGACGAAACACAATTCCAGCCGCCACAAGTTCCAGAACCGCGAGATCCAATCTAAACACCATCACGGAGGGGTTCATCTTCCTCATAGGTGCCTCTCCGATGATGCGTGAGTAGTCCACCATAGACCTACGGGTCCATAGGCAGTAGCTAGATGGCTTCTTCTCTCTCTTATGATTCTCAATACAATGGTCTCTTGGAGATCTATTTGATGTAAACTTTTGCGGTGTGTTTATTGGGATCTGATGAATTTTGAGTTCATGATCAGTTTCTATCCATGAATATTATTCGAGTCTTCTTTGATCTCTTATATGCATGATTGCTTATAGCATCGTATTTCTTCTTCGAATCTTTGGTTTAGTTAGGCCGACTAGATCGATTTTTCTTGCCATGGGAAGATGTGCTTTGTGATGGGTTCGATCTTGCGGTGTTCTTTCCCAGTGACAGAAGGGGCAGCAAGACACGCATGTATCGTTGCTATTAAGGATAACAAGATGGGGTCTATTCCTACATGAATAGATCTTGTCTACATCATGTCATCGTTCTTATTGCATTACTCTGTTTTTCTATGAACTTAATACACTAGATGCATGCTGGATAGCGGTCGATGTGTGGAGTAATAGAGGTAGATGCAGGCAGGAGTCGGTCTATCTATCTTGGACGTGATGCCTATATAATGATCATCGCCTTGGATATCGTCATGACTATTCGATTTTCTATCAATTGCCCAATAGTAATTTGTTCACCCACCGTGCGCTATACTCATGAGAGAAGCCACTAGTGAACCCTACGGCCCCCGGGTCTACTTTTCTATCATATTGCTTTCCGATCTACGTTTTTTTGCAATCTTTGTTTTCAGATCTACAAAACCAAAAACCCAAAAATATATTGCTGCATATTTACTCTTTTTATTTATGTTCTTGAGAGATCTATCTCTCCTATCTATCACTACATAATCTATCTATTTACCGTAGAGAGATTAACAACCTCTCTTTCGCGTCGGGTTGCAAGTATTTGTTGTTTGTGTGCAGGTGCTGCTTATTGGGTGATGGTGATCCTCCTACTAGTTCGATAACCTTGGTTTCATAACTGAGGGAAATACTTATCGTCGCTGTGCTGCATCATCCCTTCCTCTTTGGGGAAATACCGACGCAGTCCAAGCCACGTCAAAGGAATTTCTGGCGCCGTTGCCGGGGAGGAAGCGGTCTCTTCTACGTGCCTATCATAGGCGCCGAGGGGACTCCATCATCATCTACCAGGTTCCTAATCACAAATCTCATCTCCATGCAATTACATTATTTGCCATTTGCCTCTCGTTTTCCTCTCCCCCACTTCACCAATTTGTCGTTTTATTCGCCCTCTTCTTCGTTTGCCCTTTTTCTCGCCGGATCTCTTCCCTGGTTGCAATCTTGTTTGCGTAGTCACGATGACTCAAGAGAACACCAAGTTGTGTGATTTTTCCAATACTAATAACAATGATTTTATAAGTACGCCTATTGCTCCTCCCGCCACTAGTGCGGAGTCTTGTGATATTAATGCCGCTTTGTTGAATCTTGTCATGAAAGATCAATTTGTCGGTAATCCTAATGAGGATGCCGCGTCCCATCTAAACACTTTCGTTGAATTGTGTGATATGCAAAAGAAAAAAGATGTGGACAATGATATTTTCAAGTTGAAACTATTTCCTTTTTCCTTCCGGGATCGTGCAAAAATTTGTATTTCATCTTAGCCTCGCAATAGTATCGATTATTGGAATAAGTGCAAGGATGCTTTTATCACTAAGTATCTTCCTCCCGCGAAAATTATTTCCCTTAGGACGCAAATCATGAATTTTAAGCAACTTGAGCATGAACATGTTGCCCAATCTTGGAAAAGAATGAAGTTGATGATAAGAAATTGTCCTACACATGGTTTGAATCTTTGGATGATCATACAATTTTTTTTATGCGGGGTTGAATTTTGTCTCTAGAAATCTTTTAGATTCCGCCGCGGGTGGTACTTCTATGGAGATTACTTTGGGTGAAGCTACTAAATTGCTAGATAATATCATGGCTAATTATTCTCAATGACATACCGAAAGAGCACCTACTAGTAAAAAAGTTAATTCGGTAGAGGAAATTAGCACTTTGAGTGATAAAGTTGATGCTTTGATGAAATTGGTTGCTAGTAAAAATGCTCCTATTGATCTTAATGATGTGCCTTTGTCTACTTTGATTGAGCAAAATAGTGATTCCGTAGATGTGAACTTTGTCTCGCGAAACAATTTTAATAACAATGCTTATAGAGGCAATTTTAATCCTAGGCCTTTTCCTGGAAATTCCTCTAATAATTATGGTAATTCCTGTGGTAATTCTTCTGAAAATAATAATAGGAACACCTCTGATCTTGAGAGTAATATTAAAGAATTTATCAATGCGCAAAAGGCTTTCAATACTACGATAGAAGAAAAGTTGAATAAGATTGATGATATGTCTAGAAGCATTGATAGAATTTCTCATGATGTTGAAAATCTCAAGTTGAATGCTTTTGTGCCTAAGATTGATGAATCTATTAAAGCTTTATATGTCTCTATGGATGAAAGTAAGAAAAGAACTGCTATGCTTAGAGCTAAAAGAGAAATCTTAGAAAAATCGTCTTCTAGTGATTGCCGTTACAAGAATGATGTAGATCTTAAAGTGATTGTTGTTTCTTCTATTGATTCCTTGTTCAGTAATGTTAAAATTGATAATGAAGGGACTGAAGTAGAGTCAACTTTATCTAGAAGGCGTCCCAATAATTTGGAGGGTGAAAATTTTGATGAAAGTGGGTTTGAAGAGGTTAAAACTTAAACTAGTGATGTGCCCACTATCTTGGATTGCAAAGATTTTAATTATGATAGCTGCCCCTTGATTGAATGTATTTCTTTGTTGCAATCTATGTTGAATTCACCCCATGCTTATGAGCAAAATAAAGCTTTTACTAAACATATCGTTGATGCCATGATGGAATCTTTTGAAGAAAAGTTGGAGTTGGAGATTTCTATTCCTAGAAAATTACATGATGAGTGGGAACCTACCATTAAGGTCAAGATTAAAAATTATGAATGCTTTGCCTTCTGTGATTTGGGTGCTAGTGTTTCCACAATTCCGAAATCTCTATGTGATGTGCTTGGTCTTACCAACATTGAAGAATGTCCTCTTAATTTACACTTGGCGGATTCTACTATTAAAAAGCCTTTGGGAAGAATTAATGATATTCTTATTCTTGAAAATAGGAATTATGTGCCCATTGATTTTATTGTGCTTGATATTGATTGCAATCCGTCTTGTCCCATTATACTTGGTAGACCGTTTTTACGCACTATAAGTGCCGTGATTGATATGAAAGAAGGCAATATTCGTTTTCAATTTCCCTTAAGAAAGGGTATGGAACACTTCCCTAGAACAAGAATTAAGCCATCATATGAATCAATCATGATGGCATCCTATGAATCCAAAACCAAATATGACAAAACTTGAATCTATCCAATATGCCTAGCTAGGGGCGTAAAACGATAGCGCTTGTTGGGAGGCAACCCAATGAATAAATAATTTTTTGCTTTTTCCTTTCTGTTTTTGAGTGTTGACACAATTATTCCTCTGTTATGATTATGTTTTAATGGTTTATTTAGTGTTTGTGCCAAGTAGAACCGTTAGGATGATTCATAGGATGAGTAGAAGTGATGCTGAATCTGAAACAGAAACTTTGCGTCCAGTATATGAATTTTCATTTTTTTTTCTGGAATGTGATCTTGAGCTGAAATTTTAACACAGTGTTGCCATACAAATTCCTTACGTTTTCCTAATTTTTCAGAATTTTTAGAGTTACATAAGTATGAGTAGAGTACAGATTACTACAGACTGTTCTGTTTGAGACAGATTCTGTTTTTGTTGCATTGTATGCTTGTTTTGATGAATCTATGGTTTGTATTGGGGGGGTATAAGCCATGGTAAAGTTAAAATACAGTAGGTAAAATGCAATTATAAAATTTGAATGGGTTTACAACAGTACCTAAAGTAGTGATTTGCTTTCTTATACTAACGGATCTCACGAAGATTTTGTTGAGTTTTGTGTGATTGAAGTTTTCAAGTTTTGGGTGAGATCACGATGGATGAAGGAATAAGGAGTAGCAAAAGCCTAAGATTGGGGATGCTACCGCACCCCTAAGATATATCCAAAGAGTAACAAGCAACTAAGCTTGGGGATGCCCCCGAGTGGCATCCCCTCTTTCTTCTAACGACCATCGGTATTTTACTTGGAGCTATATTTTTATTCATCACATATCATGTGTTTTGCTTGGAGCGTCTTGTATCTTTGCTTGCTTTGTTTGTTAGTTTTTCCTTTGTATCCTTGCTGTACACACCTATTTTAGAAAGCCAAAATCATGCTATGATTTGTTAGAATTGCTCTATGTGCTTCACTTAAACTTTTTGAGCTATAGAATTGCTCTAGTGCTTCACTTATATCTTTTTGAGCACGGTGTGATTGGAAACTTTTGTAGAAATACTCTCATGCTTCACTTAGATTAATTTGAGAGTTAGTAAATTTTTGAAGAAATCCTCTCATGCTTCACTTATACCTTTTTGAGAGATGAAATCCTTATGCTCATGTGCTTCACTTAAATTTGTTTAAGCTTGCCAAAAAGCAATGGCAATATATGAAACTAGTCCCAAAGTGATAGATATCCAAGGAGGATATCATAAAAACTTTCATGAAGATCATTGGACAAATTAAACTTGATTCCTTGTAATAGTTTTGAAACATGATGATAGTAATATGTGAGTCATGTTAATGAGTAATTATGCTTAGTAGGAATATTAGTACGAAAGTCAATAGTGCAATGAAGTTACATCTTACTTGTGGTGCATGATTCGGTGTTAGTTATGTTCAATGCTCACTTATGTGATTTTTCGTTTCTTGGTTTGGTTGCTTCCCAATCTATTTGCTAGCCTTCATTTGTACTAAGTAGAAATACTACTTATGCATCCAAAATCCTTAAGCCAAGTTTTGCCTTATGAGTCCACCATACCTACCTATATGCGATATTTCCATGCCGTTCCAAGCAAATTTGTATGTGCCATCTCTAAATTTTCAAAATAAATTTTCTCTTTTGTGTGCCCGTACCGCTCATGAAACGGTGGGGAGTGTCCAATATTTTTCCATGCTAGATGTGTTATTCTCAAGATGAGTGTTTATTCACTTGTCATTGCACGAGAGTGCGGCGGTAATAGGGATGCCCATTTCCGAAATGAAAAATAAAAAATATTTACTTTATGTTGTCAAATAATAAATTCCTTGGAAAGTGTTGGTATGGAAGGCAACCGTGGATACGGCCCGCCATGGAAAGTGAAAGTTTGGTGGAAAAAGGAATAAACTTTATTTTCTATTTGGGAACCGCCTATGATATATCTAGCATGGAAAGTATTGTGAGCTACTTTGTCATTTTTGTTGACAGGAAAAGCATGCCACCCAAAATATTTTTCTCTCTCAATTTAAAACTTTGAGCTCTGGCACCTCTACAAATCCCTACTTCCCTCTGCGAAGGGCCTATCTATTTACTTGATGCAATTTTTATTTTTGCTTTGAGTCTCCATCTTCTCTTATATGCACCAACTATGGGGCACTATGATCGTACTTGAGCATTGGGCATAGCTAATATTTGAGTGTGTTTCATGAATGGGTCAATGATTGAGCATGATGGGCTAGGGATAACTTTCTTTAGTGTTGATATTTTGAAAGACATGGTTGCTTGTTGACATGCTTAAGTATTGAAGTCATCATGTTAAAACTAGACTATTGCTTTGAATCATTTACAAGTCCAAATGTCCATGCTATACAAAGAAGAAAAGAATATGATAAACATGTTAGGCAGCATTCCACATTAAAAATTATGTTTTTATCATTTACCTACTCGAGGACGAGTAGGAATTAAGCTTGGGGATGCTGATACGTCTCCAACGTGTCTATAATTTTTGCTTGTTCCATGCTGTAATATTATAATTCTTGGATGTTTTACAATCATTTTATTACAACTTTATATCATTTTTTTGGACTAACCTATTGACATAGTGCCAAAGTGTCAGTTGTTATTTTTGCTTGTTTTTTACTTCGCAGAAAATCAGTACCAAACGGAGACAAAACGCTGCTGGGATTTTTGTGGATTTTTTACGGACCAGAAGAAAGAAGATGGGCCAAAGAACACCAGAAGAAGGGGCCCAGGGTGGTCAGCACCCACCAGTGCGCGCCAGAGGCCCCCTGGCGCGGCCTGGTGGGTGATGGGCGCCTCGGGCACCCCCTCAACCGACTATCGTGCCTATAAATTCCCAGAAAATCCAAAAGCCCTAGAGGAGTCGACGAAACACAATTCCAGCCGCCACAAGTTCCAGAACCGCGAGATCCAATCTAAACACCATCACGGAGGGGTTCATCTTCCTCATAGGTGCCTCTCCGATGATGCGTGAGTAGTCCATCATAGACCTACGGGTCCGTAGGCAGTAGCTAGATGGCTTCTTCTCTCTCTCTTATGATTCTCAATACAATGGTCTCTTGGAGATCTATTTGATGTAAACTTTTGCGGTGTGTTTGTTGGGATCCGATTAATTTTGAGTTCATGATCAGTTTCTATCCATGAATATTATTTGAGTCTTCTTTGATCTCTTATATGCATGATTGCTTATAGCATCGTATTTCTTCTTCGGGTCTTTGGTTTAGTTAGGCCGACTAGATCGATTTTTCTTGCCATGGGAAGATGTGCTTTGTGATGGGTTCGATCTTGCGGTGTTCTTTCCCAGTGACAGAAGGGGCAGCAAGACACGCATGTATCGTTGCTGATAATAAGATGGGGTCTATTCCTACATGAATAGATCTTGTCTACATCATGTCATAGTTCTTATTGCATTACTCTATTTTTCTATGAACTAAATACACTAGATGCATGCTGGATAGCGGTCGATGTGTGGAGTAATAAAGGTAGATGCAGGCAGGAGTCGGTCTAACTATCTTGGACGTGATGCCTATATAATGATCATCGCCTTGAATATCGTCATGACTATTCGATTTTCTATCAATTGCTCAACAGTAATTTGTTCACCCACCGTGCGCTATACTCATGAGAGAAGCCACTAGTGAACCCTACGGCCCCCGGGTCTACTTTTCTATCATATTGCTTTTTGATCTACGTTTTTTTTGTAATCTTTGTTTTCAGATCTACAAAACCAAAAACACAAAAATATATTGCTGCATATTTACCCTTTTTATTTGTGTTCTTGAGAGATCTATCTCTCCTATCTATCACTACATAATCTATCTATTTACCGTAGAGAGATGGACAACCTCTCTTTCGCATCGGGTTGCAAGTATTTGTTGTTTGTGTGCAGGTGCTGCTTATTGGGTGGTGGTGATCCTCCTACTGGTTCGATAACATTGGTTTCATAACTGAGGGAAATACTTACCGTCGCTGTATTGCATCATCCCTTTCTCTTTGGGGAAATACCGACGCAGTCCAAGCCACGTCAACGCGCTTGAAGCTCGTCAGTGATAAGTTTTTTTTAACTCTACCACGTCAAATTTTCTCCTCCTACATCATTCAAATATTCATCAAATTAACTTGAGATAGCTGATCATGCCTACCATATATCATCAGTGGTAACCAATACCACTGACGTGGCGACATATTCGTCGACACTGGAAGCAATAACACTAGTGACGTACACATATCTAGGATCGCCACTGGTAATTATGTTATGACTAAAATATTAGACCACATTTGAATTAAAAATACAATAATGCATAATAGATCAAAACAACATAAATAAGAAGTTGGGTTTACTAAAAGTTTAACCATACTTTTCAGAGTTTACATGTATGTCAGATTATGGCAATCGATCGTGTTTATCTAACCAGTTTTTTGCTAGTTTAATTAATGTTTGGCTAACTGGACATTTTTGTGCCTAGTTTTTGACATCATATTACACAAGAAAATGTTTATCACATCAAAGTTCAACAACCGTAAAGTGAACCACAATAGCGAGATGTAAGTCCCCCGATTTTAGAATTTGGGTCAGTCAATTTTCACTTGAAGGAAGGAACAGCCGGAGGGAAGGAAGGAGCTCGCCGGTGGGAAGGAACGGGCTCGCCGGTGAAGCCCTTTAGGTCTATCTTAGGGTGGCAGGCGACCCCACTATCTACCTTAGGGTGGCAGGCGACCCCATTATCTATTTTAGGGGTGTGGAGGGTGGTGCAAGTTCACCGTAAAAAAAACTGGTCGGGGGCGGCGACAACATGGCGGTGGGAGGCAGTAGAAGGTAGGGCGGGGCGGCGAGACTGGCGCGGGAGCGCCGCCAGCCGGGCGGTGGTGGCTGGCGGTCCGGTCGGTGGTCCATGGGGGCGGTTGGAGAAGAAGGCGTTGGGAGATTGAAGATAGCATTCGGCTGTTCATTTTGTATCGGACAATTGGAAACAATCGACTAACTCAATTCAGTCCAATTACCTAGTCATTCTCAAAGTGAACTTGGATTTTTTGTCTTTCAGAGTAAAGATTCAGTGGCTATGAAGATTGAAAAGTTAATAATGCATGGTGTGCTACGTAAAATAAAGCGGAGTAATGCGTGGAATGAAAAATGCATGGTCGACATCTTAGTCCGATGGTCTTTTTTTTTTCTCGAATACGGATAGCATGCGTATCTTGTATTAAAGAAGGAAATTGGGGCCGCAAGAACCCTCTCCGCTGAGGGTGTTACAACACAGCCACTCCACTACACTATGCTACATCCCTAGGTTTACGTCTCGTTCAACGCCCACACGTGAATCCGCCCAAAGAATTACTCCAACTCCTTCCGCAATAGACCCGCCGTCCTCCAAGCTCTACCTTCACTAACAACCTTGCGTAGTAGTCGTGCGAGGGATGGTGACTCACCATCGAACACGATCCCGTTGTGATGCTTCCACGGCGCAAGGATGATGAAGGCCCATGAGTCCTTTTCATCCATGCCCGGTACTCTCATGTTCAAGATCCATTCCGGTAGGGTGTCTTCGCTCGTTAGTGTCCAATCCGGCCTCTCCAAAGCTGTGCACACCCGCAGCCAAAATGTCCCAGAGAAAACGCATTACAGCATGATATGATTAGTCTGATGGTCCGTGGAACAAATCAGATGCATAGGGCCAAAATATAATAGATCCAAGATCGTGGTACGTGACAAGAGGCACCAAATCGAGAGGAGATAATAAACAGCACACAAGCGGCATCACACGCGCGCGGCACACCTATGATTGGAACTGGAAAGCAATTGCTTACCTCTCACGCGCTAATCACCCATATTAGTCGGCCGACACGAGAAGTTCATATGGTCAATGCTACTACCGCATAATGAGTATCTGTCAATGACCCAACTTTTTATATTTAATCAGACCATTCAGATTTGGTTGTCGACGGAAGTCTGAGTATCTGGGGCTAATAACAGCCTAAAAATGCTGGAAATTCAATGCAGCTTTGCTTTTTTTTACCAAACTATAAAAAGGAGAGAGACAGAGCCGAAGACCCGATCTGGGTCATGATCCTGCCGCGCAACGAGTATTTGTCAATGTTCATTTAACCATTTTCTAATCAAACGGATCCAGATTTGGTTGTCGACAAACAAGTCTGGGTACACGTGGCTAAAAGCTTGAAGACACTTGAAAAAAAAACAATTATGCACCAGATCCTTAGTTGGTGTCACCTCCCGGTTACCATTCCATCCGAGGACATCCCCTTCATCGACTGGCTCGCTTCCTTCTCTGCCACCACACCGCTTTGCTTGCGCCACGGCTTCACTTCGCTTGTCCTCCTTACTGCTTGGTGGCTCTGGAAACAGCGCAACGCATGCGTCTTCGACAACGACAGGTCGTCCGTCTCTAGCCTCCCCTCGACTATCAAGGAGGAGGCCCGCGGCTGGGCTCGTGCGGGCGTGCTCGGAATTCACACAATCTTGCCCGAGACGTAGGGCTTATGTCGAGGGGCGCTTACACCCCGTTTTTTTTCTGTTTGTACGCCCTGGCCATTCTGACTCACCCCGCGTCGCGTGTGCGTGCTTGTCAGGGGCTTAATCTGTAATTGATATTTGCTACTCTTTCTACCTATCAATGCAATGATACGCAAGTCTTTTACGTATTCGTGAAGATGTTGCTGATGAGGGTAGACCAAATCTGGTCGACGTCTACGAGTTCTGCATGCTCGAAACGAAGGTAGGAGAGGCCCAAACCTGAGCTGGATGCGGTCACACTGATCGGTAGTACACGAAGGCAGGAGGAGGCTCTTGCAAGAATGTATCTACCCCGGTGTGGCGACAGGTCCCGGTGATCCTGAAATGTCAAGCGTGGCAGCCACCGCCCAGATCGCAGCGATGCGTTGCAGCTTCCACCTGTCGATCGCGTTCAGGGGGGAGAGAGGCAGAGAGGAAGGTGGAGCATGGCTTTCCTGCATGGATGCGTGACCGATGGATGTCATCGTTGCTTTTATTTCATTTCATTTTATTCTTAGACTATGGCATCGTAGATTTCTTTGTCCTGGGAGGAGCATAATTGTTTTGGTGAGTGAGCCTTTTCATCACGCAGCATCAACGAACAAGCGTCTTGCCACGACCTCAAAGATAGCCTCGGTTAATCATGTCGACACAGGAATAGAGTGGAGCTATAGCTTTTGGTAAATAACTAAAATGAGGCCTTGATCTAATTTCTAAGTTTGTTCGCTAATTAGGCGAAAAGGATCTTGACTTTTCAGCCGCACATATGCATATACTCCAAAAGAGGGATGCACGCACGCACCTAACCTCTTAGACTACCCACAGTGGGAGTAACATAGGTAGTAACATATATGTCACCTAAGCAAAAAATATGATGTGGCAACTAAATGAGAAGAGAGAGAAACTGAGTAACATACGATGTTACTATTACTATGAGTAACATAACACATACCAAGACAAGATTAGTCTATAAGCTAATAAATGAAAGGTTAAATGTTACTACCCACTGTGGAGGTAGTAACTTAGACTAGTAACATATGCATGTTACTACTCTATGTTACTTCCCATTGTGGGTAGTCTTAATTAGTTCCCCCATCAGTCATACTATGATTATTACCATCACAGTACTACAGCTGTTTAACAAATGAATAAAGTGTCATTTGCCCCCAAAACACAAGTTTTGCCATCAGTTGGCTGTTTGTTACAATATATCTGTCAAACCTGAAACCCACACGATATTTTTGTATGTATTTCTCAAGGTAAGTCTATTCATCAGCAGCATGTGACACATATCAATTGCTATTAGAGAAAATATTCGCTACTTGCACATAACATGCTGACAGTATCAGTGAAGGACCTATAATCGTAGCACTCGGGGTGCCAATCATAATCTTTGGAAATAGTTCTCAAATAGCGTCAAATTGTTGTACGATTAGTGTCTAGCATACATTAAAAACTAGATTGCACTTTTAGAGGGGTGCCATGGCACCACAAAATCCCCCACTGCACAGTACAGAGAACTTTTGTTACTTACAGATAACAGACTCTTCAAAGTATAGAAACACATGGTCTTGCAAATGAATGACCAAATAGCATCTAAAAACACATGTATACCACTTTTTTTTAAACAAGGCAAAAGATTTGCCATTTTCATTAATTAAGAAGAGGTTTTGTTACAAGCAGACCGTCACGCGGTCAAAGGCAAAGCAATTACTCTCACGGCATTACATTACGCAAATGTTTGGCGTCCGCAATGGCCCAAATGGACACTTCTTCTTTGATGCATCGCATGATGACCGGCATTGACGCGGCCTTGTTCCTGAAGACGCGTGCATTCCTTTCCTTCCAAAGATCCCATCCCACAAGAAGGAGAAGGGAAAGATAGGGCTTTCGCAGGTTCAACATTGTTAGTGGAGCCGTGGGGATATTTAGGCCAAGCCAAACAAACACCTCATTCGAAACTCGAGTAGAGAACCTGCACTTGAAGAGGAGGTGAGCCGTAGATTCTTGCACCTGATTACAAAGTGGACATCGGTCGCAATTAGGTCATCCTCGTTGTTGGAGCCTATCGGCAGTCCAAATTCTGTTTTGAGTGACAAGCCAGGCAAAAAATTTACACTTGGGAGGGGCCCAAGCCTTCCAGACTGTGACATGCAAGCTTGAGCGAGTAAGGCCAGCAAAGTGCGCCATATAAGCAGACCTAGCTGAGTACTGGCCATCATTGGTGAACTTCCACAGGATTGTATCCTTGACACCCGGTCGAATGATGACAGTCAGAAGCTTTTCCCACAGTGCCAAGAATTGTTGGAGGTGCTCAAGCGAGAGGCCATTACGATAATCAATTTGATTTATCCAGTGCCCATCCCTCAAGGACATGGCAACAGATGCCCCTTTCTTGCGTGAAATCTCAAAAATCTTTGGAGCAATATCTTTTGGCCTAATACCCTCCAGCCAAGGTGACTCCCAGAAGGAAGCCTTCTGTCCATCGCCTTGTAACCTTAGTGGCAGCCGCAAACAGGTTACGGTCATCCGACGTGCAAGGTGTCCCCATACCGCACCATGCACGTGGTGGATCGTCCCAGTCGAGCCAGAGCCATCACAACCGGAGGGCAGCTGCAAACTTGCCAAGGTGCAAAATGCCAAGGCCTCCAAATTCTTTTGGCCTGCAGACGAGCTCCCAGTTTACCTTGCACTTTCCACCAGTTACCTTGTCAGTTCCGGCCCAAAGGTAGGCCCGCCACAATCTGTCGATTGCCTTGACAACCTCCACCGAAAGGTCAAGCGGTGTAATGTGGTAAATGGCCACCGCCGTAAGGACCGCCTTGACCAAGGTCATGCGACCCGAGATAGTAACATGCTTGCCTTTCCAAGGCGCCAATTTTCCTGCATCCTTGTCTTCGAGCATTTGGAGATGAATCCTCCTTAATCTTTTGATTGCGAGTGGGAGGCCAAGGTAGCGAATGGGGAAGGAGGAACGGCAAGCCGGGAAGGACTGGAGAACATCATCAAGGTCCACGTTTGCACATCTGATAGGGGCTACAATACTCTTTGTGCAGTTTGTGGAGAGGCCGATGGAGTCACGAAGGAAGCAAGCATGGCTGCAAGGAATTGAACATCCTCTTGATGGGGGCACAGAAAACTACGGCATCGTCGGCATAAAGGGAGGCACGAATCCCCGTGTTCCTCCCAGGGAGAGAATGAAGCTTGCCTTGGGCGGTTGCTTTGTTGAGGATATGATTTAGTGGGTCGATGGCAAGCACGAATAGCAATGGTGATAGCGGCCCCCCCTGCCTGAGTCCCTGTCCATGCTTGATTGGGTCGCCGACAACACTGCTGACCAAAACTCTCGAGGACGCCGAGGATAGCAGTGTCGAGATCCAGTCCCGAAAGCGGGCAGGAAAGCCATGGTGGTTCAGCACCTCCAACAGGCCCGCGATGTGTATTTCTCGCAATAAGCTCAGCTATGACTACATATTGGTTCATCATATATAACTAGCTAGAGGCTGCTAAGAGCATCTCTAGCCGATCCCAAATCAATAATCACCGAAAAAATATAGCTTTGCATTTCAAAAATCAGCCTTCTAGCCCATTATTACTCTAGAAACAACCCTTTTCAGCAAATATATGTGGACGTTCGATCTTCCTCTTGGCGCACACCTGCCTCTCGATGTCAACACCACCGTCGACCCCCGGCGGCGAAACCGTTCCGTGCCGCCACCCGAAGGTAGGGCTGCCCTCTCTTGCACCTTCTCCTCACTTGTTGGCACTGGAATCGGCATTTTCGCAAGAGTCGAGGTTGTCGTTGCGTTGCGCCGCCCCATCACCGTCGAGGTCCGTTTTCGTCGGGAATCGAACTGCCTGAGGCTCACACGCAAACCCTAACCGTCCAACGGCGCTGGAACCGGACTAACCGATCGCCACCTCCCCCTCTACATCCCCGCCGTGTTCATCACCTCCACGTCTGGGAGAGGCATCTACAGTCTCTAGAGAGCGTTTGCGGGTGTCCTCCATCGCCGGCGGCTGTCGCTCTGACCGCATCCGTCCACAAGGTGTTTGTAAAACCGACAGGTTCACAACCAACTTCAAGAAGATTTATTAGGCACCATTAGCAACTTCGTAGCACTTGGTTATTGTGCTTTTATCGTGTTTATTTGCATTCTTCGTTCATTTGGACTGTGTGTTGTATTTGAATTTGAATGGTTAAGTCTGAAAAGAATAAACTTAATATGTATTTGAATTATGTGTGAATTCTCAAGTATTGAATTAATATGTTGTGAAAAGTGGAAAACTTTTAAATTAGTAAAAGTAAAAAAAACGGATTGAGTTTTTTCTTTGGTGGGGGGGGGGGGGGGGGGGAGGGGGGCTGTCTCCTAGATGAGGGAATTGTTAATCCCCCCTAAAAGAATAGTTTTTTCAAGGGTATGAGATCAAATCTTGAGGGATCTGCTAGATATGGTCTAAGTTCAGTCGAGCTTTTTTGAGTTGCTCAAAGGTCCGCCTACGCAATTCGTCTGAATTTCGAATAGTACCCAAGATCCTTTGTTATTATGTAAAAAAATGTAAGTAAATTATTTTGCATGTTTACAATTTTTATGATCTCTTCCCGGACCAAAAATGAATCCTTCCATTCATTTGATTTTCGCGCTCTTCTTTTCTTGGCTATAGCTATTTCCATATTTTTCGAAGGCAATGTGCATAGTCTCTACATTTTTATGTTCATTTCAATATACAGAAACTTATTCAAAACTAGATAAACTCAAGTGGACCCGTCGGCCTAGATAAAAATACGACTCCCTCCGTCATAATAATGTAAGCCGTTTTTTGACCCTACATTATTTTCAAAAAAACATCTTACATTGTGAGACAGAAAGTATCAATTATTAAGGGTCGTCGCCTAGATCAATACTCTCATTGGGCAGGTGTCGCCCTCCCATTAACGGCGTCCGTCCGTACCCTCAGGCTCCCGGGTGGATCAGGAGCCATGAGCGAGACACGATCACGAGAAACTGGAAAGCGAGCACATGCTGCGGAGAGCGAGGGTGCATGCATGCATGCATGCACGGGGAGCACGCATCATTGGCGCTGCCGCCCATGTGATCTCCTGTGATCATTGACGTTGCGAGGATTAGTACTAGACACAGTGGCATGATCTAGTGTGCTAGAGTAGTACTCCGGACGGCCGCCCCCTGCAACATGCTTTTGGGCATGCAGTGCAAGACTGCAACATGATTAGTGAAAAAATGCTGCCGGGCTTGCCCAAGCAACGGGTGTTCTTATTCGTGTCTCCTGAATCACGGACCAATGGCAACTGGGTTTATGCGAACCTTTTGTAGAACTTTCGGATGATTTATTAGGTAGACCAGGATCAACCGTCTAATGTTTGTTGTTCAGATCTCTGTAGAGCAATATCAAGCGAGCGGACGCTATAGTGTAAAACTCTAGTTTGATGGGCCATGATCGAAATCATTACTGCCCGCAGTTTTATGTAGGAGGGAGTCCCTTGAGAGACCACCATGTTGGTGTTGGTGTTGGTGTTGGTGTTGTTGTTGTAAGAGCAACTTTAGCAAATGCACGCTCATCGCCATAATAATCGTGAGTATGACGGTTGCATACAAAATGACACCCTAGCAGAGTCGTCAATAATGTTGAGGTCATCACATATTATTTATATATAAGGAAGGCATAATATTTGACTCATCCACTAATTAAGGAGAAGTTTAAATGTGCTTTTACAAAGTAAAAGCAATTACAATGCCATCACTCTCTTCTGCAAAAAAAAAAAAAGTCGTTACTGTTACTCTCCCGGCATGGTGTGACCCAAACTGTTACGTGCCCACGATGGCACAAAGCTTCGTCTAACTATTTATGATTGCGAGAAGAATGGTCGATGGCCCAGAATTGCGGCGAAATACATGAGTATTTCTTTCTCTCATCTGATATGGTCCAAGAAGCGAGCACGGTGAGGGAGGTCATAACCTTTTCCATGAGGTCTATGCATTCCAGACATGTTGATCCACCACTCCTTGATTGACTTGGAGGGGATTTATGCTTGTTGTTTTTTGGTGATTCTAGTCTATCCAAATTATGACGACTTTGCTAGGGTTGCTCTTAGTACGCAGAGGCATCACCATGCTAGACGAGCTAGCCTCCAAGATCCACGCGCCCCATTGAACAAACCTGGAGTGTGTGGATCCCATCTTATACATGCAATTCAATTTGCACTGATCCTCGCACCTATTCCTGAACAGTTTTTTACTCCCCAGCACTGGTCCATCTTGCGCACCAGGTGGACATGTGAGAGGGATGCAAATTTTCAGGACAGGGACTAGTTTGGTCCCGCGCTGGGTGAGGAGGAGAGCCGCCGCTGTGCAAACGGCCATTCCACTCCATTCCGGCATTCCCTGCAGGGGGCGAATGGAAGCGATGTTTTTGTACGCAGGGCGCGCAAACGGCCGAAGGGAAGGGGAATTCCGTGCCACATGCGTTGCCCGGTGGTCACGTCCCTCCCATCCCATGGCCATGAAAATGAAGGCAGCGGCACATGCGGCACCTGCAGGACCTGGTCCTGGACCGGATCGTGTACCGGCACGGCTAAGATGCATACGAGAGGCCGGGCATGGACGTGCCTATCCGTGGGATTTGGGTGTTGGATGCATGCTCTCCTTCGGATAAGTACTACGTGGTTGCCGGTTTGTAAATAGTAGCAGCACTCAGTTTTGCTTCCGGGAAAGAGTACACCGGTTTCTCTTCCCTTGCTGATGGTATAAGGAGTACGAGAGGTTCCCTCGTGAAGGAAAAAAAATACAAGTTTGATGTTGAAACATGCGTGTTGGTGATCAAATGTACGGTACGTTCCCTTTGCATATGTATTTTTTACACCTTGCGGTTGAGGGAAATGTCTCCTTCCAACATCCTCGAAAAATCTGACATAAATTTAGAAAACCACAGGTAAGCATCACTTATCAAGACTTGAATCCCGATGGTCTGGTTTCATCACGAGAAACCTAACCATCTAAGCCACACTTAGTTCGTTTTCCTTTCCGTACTACTACACTACACCACGAAGGAACTCCGACGGCCTCTTGATTGTGTAATCAACAATACTCGCATACTAAATTCATGCGATAGACGTCGTCGCATGGATGCAACATTCACTTAGCTGGCGCTGCATCCTTGTTCTTTGTTCGCAACCGGATGTAAGAGCATCTACAACCGGACCTCTCAAACACGCCTCATTCGCCCGGGCAGGCTGTCCGGTCAGTGTCCGGTCAAAAAAAGTTGACCCAGAGACGGACCCCTCAAACGGGCCTCAAACGCCCGGACTGACCGGCACCCCCCATATCCAGCCCAAATATGGGGCGGATATGGGGTGGCCCGGGCACGCCCAGGCGCGTCCGCCTAACAAGCCCGGCCCACCCCGACCCCACCCTGTCTCACTAAAAAACCCCGTCCGGCGAAACCCTAGCTCACTCACTCTCGCTCCGCCCGCTCCTCTCCCCTCTCCGCCCGCTCCTCTCCCCTCTCCACCCGCTCCTCTCCCCCCGCCGACGAGCATGTCGAGCTCCGGCAGCGCCTCCGGCGACTCCGATCCGGAGTACAAGCTGGCTCTCCGCATCGCCTTGGAGCGGTCCAAGGCGGAGACCGGAGGCAGCTTCGTATCTGGAGCGTCCTCGAAGCCGCCCGCTCCCCGTCAGCGCATTTCGGACGCCGGCGCTGGCCCGTCCCGTGCCATGGGCAGCGGCGACCGACGGCCAGCCCAGTCCGCGCCGGCGGGGCGGGCTCCCTCCCGCCGTGCCCTCCCTCCGCCCGCCGTTGCTCCCCCTGCGGGGCAGCGGTGGGTGTTTATTCCCGCCCCTCCAGCCCGGTCGCGCACGCCGGGGTCGGAGGCGCGCGCCGCCTGCCGCGAGAGGCAGCGGCGGAGGGAGAGGGAGGCCACGGAGACGGCGAAGGAGCGGGCGCGGGCTCTGGCGGATATGGATGAGGACCACCTCCTCACGTGGGTCTGCCGCCGGTCGCTCACGACGGCGGAGTCGGACGCGAGGAGGCTCCGCCGCAAGAACGCCAAGGCCCTCCGCATCGCCATTGAGGAGTCCGAGCGGCTCGCGGCGGTTACGGCGAAGGAGCGGGCGCGGCTGGCCAAGCTCAAGCGTCGGCAGGACCGGGCGGCTGAGCGGCTGAAGGGCCTCCTGATCGTCTCCGACTCCTCCTCCTCCGACGACGACGACCAGCCCCCCCGCCGCCGACGGCTACAGCTAAGCCGGCGACCGCAAGGGGAAAGGTCCGGCCCGCAAGTACTAGTTAGATTAGCTTAGGTTAAAATTTGTCCGTCGTATGTATGAACTGGTGGAGCTTTTGTTGCAATGTGATGCTATCTCGTGTCCGGATTCATATGTCCTGCGTTTGATCGACGTAATTTGATCCACGTTGCATGGGTAGTATGAAAATAGGTGATCGGATATGAGGGAGACGGGTGTGGACGAGCGGATTTGAGACGTGCCCGGTCAGTGCCCGCGGACGCGTCCGCGGGCGTTTGAGGGGCTGGATTTGTCATATCCGGTTATAGATGCTTTAACGACCTGGGTCCTCTACATACACATGCAAATGTTCCGGTTCCCCGGGCGAGGATCAATAATCGGCGAGTTTCAAAAGGCAAAACAGGACCAATAAGGCGTTAACACCTGCCAGGAATCTGACAGTCAATGTACGTTTGGATAGATGCTAGTACACACAGCAGATATACGTACGCCTCCCTAATGAAAACAGGTAAGATTTTGTTTTGGTACGTACCACCATCGCCATGCATGTGAAATAATACAACGACCAACCAAATAATGGATGGATCCAACACGTCGATGTACATATGTACGTGTGTATTGTCGCTTGTCCGATCAA
Source organism: Elymus sibiricus (assembly GCA_039707655.1). Taxonomy (NCBI): domain Eukaryota; kingdom Viridiplantae; phylum Streptophyta; class Magnoliopsida; order Poales; family Poaceae; genus Elymus; species Elymus sibiricus. The sequence goes on from CM077675.1 coordinate 138,048,675, forward strand.
TCATTTTCTGCATGTGGCGTGTCACCGAATACGTGCGCGCTCTCCAGCCCCAACTGGTAGAGTGTGGTGGGTAGAGATATATCGCGCTCTGTTGTTTCTTTTTTGGTAAAAATTGTTGAGCTGATCTGGGGCATTTCTGCCTACAGCTCTCTCACAGACACCATACACATGGAGGGCAAGATTGAGACACACGTTTTGGGCCTCTATGATAGGTAGGTTCACACCCACCGTACCCATGGAAGAAAATGCTAACGTACCCTCGTGAACGGAATGAACTTTGTGAAGATGAGAGCTCATTGAGGTACACCGTTGACCCGTCGTCTTGGGTGATCCACTGTCGTTGAATTTCCATGACGGTCTAACAGTACCGATGACGCTGCCTCTTTGACGAAGTTCTTTCCTCGGTCAGCTGGCCGCTTGCTCCACGTGGTTGATGGGGTAGCTAAGGCAGATTACATGCACTGCGATACTTGGTCAACTAGACCCTCGAGAGATCGTTCTTGTCATTCGTTCACCAAGCAACTGTACCAAAGGCACCCCGGAACAACTCCAAGGCCGTCTTATCCAACCACTTTCTCTAGTGCGCGAACTGCGGTAGCCGAACAAAACTGCCATTTCCTGACGCGTGCAGTTTGGTGGTGGTCACTGGTCGAGCTATGAAACTGTGAAATTACGTTAAACATGGGCTGATATGTAATCATATAAGCTTGTCAAAAAAAGTAGAGGGAAAGACAGATGTTGGATGCGCTCAATGAGTGTTGAAAAAGGCACGTAAAGCCGACCGGCCCAATGAGTGAGCAGAGTGCTGCCGTCTTTTTATTGCCATCTGAAATCATTTCTTTGAATTTTTTCTGCTTCTTCTCAACATTTCACCCATCTTTTCAGCATATGTATAGAGAAAATAGTACGGAGTACAACCATCGAAGGCATGAATGCATGCACGCACGTAGGAGTACACACGTACGATTGGCCCGAGAGAAGGAAGCGGACAAGGTTTGCGCGGTGGCATGCACCAACGCTTGTCGTCGCGGCTCGGCACCAGGAGAGGACAGCTCGCTCCTCCGCCCTTGGATCTCCAGCACGCGGCCTACCTCTGGTTTTCTTGTCCTCCGCACACTGTTCAAGTCTCCTGCCGTGCACGCACGGCACTGCCTGCATTTTTCTTCCTTGGCTTTCAGGGCTTTTCCTTCACCAAACGGCGTGTGTATACGTACCGTGGCCACTGGTCGGGTTTGGCCTGTTGGCCATGGAGCTGGCGCGTGCATCCGTACATGCCGTACGCGCTCAGTTTTCGACGGGATGGCAAGCATTCTCGCCGGTTGCCCGGCAGGCAAGGCACGGAGACATGGGGGAACCAATGTCGGGCCAGCTGCCACGACCACAAAGCAGGCTTTTCACCGCAAAAGTGACTAGACCAGTAGACCTCTCCGACTCTCTCTCCGAGTCTGAGCAAACTCCCACCGTCCCACGCATGTCAAACCAAGACGCGAATCCGCCTGCAGGGCATCGCGGAGGTAGCACACGGCGGTACTGGACGACGTAGTACTACGGATGAAACGAGAGCCTCGCACGGAGCCAGCAAAATCGTGGTGCGGTCAAGCACGGCTCGGCACAGGCGCACAGCACGGGCCACGGAGATCGGGCGACGCACACGCAAGGCCAGGGCTGCTGCCTGCTGCGCTCGCACTGCTCGGGGATGCCTCGTCGTGTCACCGCCTCGGACTCTGCTCGATCGGACGCCGCGCGAGCTTCTCGTAGCATCTAAGAGCAACTCCAACGCGCCGACCCAAATGGACGGCGAATTTGTCCGCTTTTTGTCCGTTTGGGTCGGTCCGGCGGATATCAACGTCCGCTTTCACGTTTGGGTCGGCGCGTGCGCCCAACGCTGGCCCGACCCATTTTGACGGCGGGCGAAAAAAAAAATGCATACATTTTAAAAATAATAAAAAACATTAATTAAACATTAAAGCCGGCCACGAATGCCGGCGATAGTCCACGCGTCCACATAAACATTAAAAAAAACATAACTACGAGGGCCCTAGGCGTCCTCGTCCTCGTCCTCGTCGTCGTCGTCGGGGCCAGTGAGGTCGACGAGCGTCGGCGCAGGGCCGGCCCAGGGGAACGCCGTGTTCCAGAGGGCGTTGATGTCGGGCGCGGGCTGTGCCGCCGCCGCCGCTACCTGTGCCGCCGCTTCCTAGGCGTCGCGCTGCTCCTCCTCGGTGTCGCGCTCGAGCTTCTTGAGGTATTCGCCGTGGCAGCGCTCCTCATCGAGCCATCGCCGGCGCCATTCCTCAAGGTGCTCCGCCTCCTCCTCCGCCGTCGCCCCCATCCAGACCGGCAGAGCGCTGACCCACTCGCGCACGACGCCGGTCCACTTGTAGCCCTCGATGGGGGTCGGCTCCGGCTCAGCCTTGACGGGGGAAGGCGGGGCCACTGCCGCGGAGAGGGCCATGGCCTCCGCCATGGCCGCCTGGTACGCCGCCTCCTCCTCTTCCTCCCTGCGACGCTCCTCCTCCTCGCTCTCTCGGAGGACGGCCACCAAGGCCGCCTGGTAGGCCGCCTCCGCCTCCTGGTCCTCGACGCGGACGACGAGGGGGGTCGGCGGCGACCTGCGGCCGACTTCGCGGACGCCGCGCCGCCTGGCCTCCTCGTGCTCGAAGGCGAACCATCGAGCCCAGTTGGGCGAGTCGAAGGCGTATGCGGCGTCGCTGCGCTGCTCCGGCGTCAGCTGCGCCCGCCGGCGCCGCACCTCCTCCGCGTGCGCCCTAGCCGACCGCGGCGCCGCCGGCACTGGGATCCTCTCCGGATCCAGATGCCAGTCGTGCGGCAGGGTGACGTCGGGGTACGGGAGAGGCACACGGTTCTGCCAGTGCTACTCCGCCTGGTGCACTGGCACGTTGACGCACTGCCGCTGCCGGCGAGCTGGCACCGGCGGAGGGAGCTCAGGGGGAAAAGGGGTGGCGGGGGCCTTGCCCTTGCCTTTGCCGGAGAAGAGCCCCATTGGAGTTGGCTAGGGTGGCTAGGGTTTGCCGCCGACGGGGGAGCGAGATGGGGACGAGAGCTCTTCTCGAAGCGGATGAGGACGGCCCCGCCCCACGGTCGGCTTAAAAAAGGACGGCCGTCTTCGCTGACGCGTGGGCCCGAGATGGGCGGTCGTAATAAATTAAGCTGACCAAACTGGTCGCTGGGTAGTTGGACGACAGCCAGGTGGGGACGCGGCGGACACCGAGAAGGCGCGCGTGGCGTCCGCTTCGCGTCCGCGCCGACGCATTTCGGCCGCAAATTTGGACCGGAAATGCGTCGGCGCGGACGCGAAGCAGACGCGTTTTGGGTTTGGGTCGGCGTGTTGGGCCTCTACTTTTGTCTGTGCTGACCCAAACGGGCGCATGCGGATAAAATGGGTCGCCCCATTGGAGTTGCTCTAAGAGCACCTACAGTTGCGGACGCGTCTGATGCGTCCGCGAGCACTAATCGGTCACGTCTCAAATAATGCATTCTACATCCTGACACGTCAAATCTCATATCTCATGTTAGAGCATATTTCTCCATATGTGGTTTTGGTAATTGTTGACAATCCTATGGACTAATGGTTGCCTTGAGTTATATTCGAAGGATTTGTCCATAGGCACTTCTTGAAGTAAATGTGTTGGTTTCAAGGAGTTTATATTGTGACCAAGGTGGTATTCAAGGTTTATCCAAAGATTGATCGTGTGAGAGTTAAGCTTATTGCAAGCATGCCTTGAAGAAGAAGATTGTGTGAGCATTCATGTTTATCTTCAAGACATCATATTTGTGAAGAGAGAAGATAAGATACAAGGTTGATCAAGACTAAGTCAAAGAGTGAATCAAGTTGATCAACACACAAAGCGTACAAGATGTACCGAGAGGGATCAAGTGATCCCATGGTATGGTAAGCATTGCCCATTACGCTTTGTGTACTAACCCATGGTCTACGTGAGAGTTCTCTGTGGGGTTAGGTATATTTCCATGGGCTTGCATCAAGAGAAAGATCCCATACATCCAATGGAAGATGACATCAAGTGGTGATCGTCATCAAGGTTGCGGTGTGGAAGCTCAAGTGAAGCATCACGGAGAGATCATGCTTGAAGCTTGCCGTTCATTGTGGTGACAATGGACTTGTGGAGATGTGCCGAAGAGTGGCTCACCCATAGTGGAGTAAGGGGGGAGCAATCTACTAATCTTCATCAAGACGGCAATCAAGAAAGGTGGTCCATCTTAAGGAAGTCAAGATCGTCATCATGGTAGACTATGTGCAAGGCAAAGGTTTGACCTTGATAGGGTTTTCTATTTTACCGGTCTCATGGTGGTAGTTGGGAGACCGGGTTATAGGATCGATAGCCGTACTATCAAGGGGGGCTCTCAAGTGAGTAGCTTGATCGTATCGTTCGTTGAGAGATCAAACCATTGCATTCTTGGCATCATCATCTTTCTTGGTTCTTGGTTGGCTTTTCTCTTTGTGGGTTCTTGAGCTTATGGTCAGCTTCATGACAAGCTCAAGTTCATCGAAAACGGAGTCCATATGCATCTTCTGTGATGTTTTCGATGCTGGAGCTTTTGCCGGTTCTTCATTCATAGAGGTTTCACATCTCTATACCATTGGCATTTTCATGCTGGATAGTACTTGTCGTGTGCTATCCAACAAGCTTGAGTTTGCTCAATTCGGAGCTCGTATGCGAAAGTTATGGCAGTTTTAGTGCCAGAGCTGGTTTTCTCTGAACAGGCGGTACTATCGCTCGGTACCACGGTAGTACCGCTTGGGCGGTACTTCCGCTATGTACTACCGCTGCTACTTCCGCTTATATTTTGTTCTCTGGTCAGGGTGGTTTTCTGGACGGTACTAGTGGGCGGTAGTAGGGCGGTAGTACCGCCCAAGTACCGCTGCTACTACCGCTTATTTCTGGGGTCTGGCGTCTTACTGCATCCCAGCGGAAGTACCGCTGGGTAGGGCGGTAGTACCGCTCCGGCGGAACTACCGCCTCGAGTTTTCTGCCGTTTTGCATGCTTTCCTTGGAACTACCGTGCTAAGCGGTAGTACCGCTTGTGCACGACGTGTGCACATAACGGTTGGATTTGGGGGGCCCTATAAAAGGGGGTCTTCTTCCCCAATGCTCCCCAACTCTTAAGCTCGTGTTCTTCCCCCATTGTTGACCTTCTTCAAACTTGCTAACTGTCAATCCCTCCAATGATTGTTGCTAGTTCTTGAGGGAAAAGAGAGAGGAGATCTAGATCCACATTTCCACCAATCACTTTCTCCTCTATGTGAGGGGAACCCCTTGGATCTAGTTCTTGGAGTTCTTTGTGAGCTCCTTTTTCTTCCTCTCATATTCCTCCATAGCTTTTGTTGTTGTGGTGGGATTTGGGAGAGAGGGACTTGACCACTTTGTGTGTTCTTGCCATTGCATTAGTTGCATCGGTTTGAGTTCTCCACGGTTTTAAGAGCACATTTCTCCATGTGTGGTTTTGGTAATTGATGACACCCCTATGGACTAATGGTTGCCCTGAGTTATATTCGAAGGATTTGTCCATAGGCACTTCTTGAAGTCCGTCTGTTGGGTTTCAAGGAGTTTATATTGTGACCAAGGTGGTATTCAAGGTTTATCCAAAGATTGGTCATGTGAGAGTTGAGCTTATTGCAAGCATGTCTTGAAGAAGAAGATTGTGTGGGCATTCATGTTTACCTTCAAGACATCATCTTTATGAAGAGAGAAGATAAGATACAAGGTTGATCAAGACTAAGTCAAAGAGTGAATCAAGTTGATCAACACACAAAGCGTACAAGATGTACCGAGAGGGATCAAGTGATCCCATAGAATGGTAAGCATTGTCCATTACGCTTTGTGTACTAACCCATGTTCCCTATGAGTGTTCTTTGTGGGGTTAGGTATGTTTCCATGGGCGAGCATCAATAAGAAGATCCCATACAATCCATGGAGGATGACATCAAGTGGTGATCGTCATCAAGGTTGCGGTGTGCAAGTTCAAGTGAAGCATCACGGAGAGATCATGCTTGAAGCTTGCCGTCCATTGTGGTGACAATGGACTTGTGAAGTTGTGCCGAAGAGTGGCTCGCCCATAGTGGAGTATGGGGGAGCAATCAACTAGTCTTCATCGAGCCAATGCAATCAAGAAAGGTGGTCCATCTTGAGGAATTCAAGATCGTCATCATCTAGCTCAAGTGGACTATGCGCAAGGCTAAGGTTTGACCTTGATAGGGTTTTCTATTTTACCGGTCTCATAGTGATAGTTGGGAGACTGGGTTATAGGATAGATAGCCGTACTATCAAGGGGGCTCTCAAGTGAGTAGCTTGATCGTATCATTCGTTGAGAGCTCAAACCATTGCATTCTTGGCATCATCATCTTTCTTGGTTCTTGGTTGGTTTTTCTCTTTGAGTTTTCTTGAGCTTATGGTCAGCTTCATGACAAGCTCAAGTTCATCGAAAACGGAGTCCATATGCATCTTCTATGATGTTTTCGATGTTGAAGTTTTTGCCGATTCTTCATTGATAGAGGTTTCACATCTCTATATCATTGGCATTGTTCATATTGCCTCTTCTTAAGAATCCAAAAAGCTTGAGTTTGCTCAATTCGGAGCTCGTATGCGAAAGTTATGGCAGTTTCAGTGCCAGAGCTGTTTTTCTCTGAACAAGCGGTAGTACTGCTCGGTAGCACGGTAGTACCGCTTGGGAGGTACTTCCGCTATGTACTACCGCTGTCTCTACCACTTATATTTGCCTTCTGGTGCCTACAGGGGTCTCTGACCATTTTCAGCGGAAGTACCGCTCTCCCCAAAGCGGTAGTACCGCTCCAGCGGTACTACCGCCCTGTAGTGCCGCTTATGTTTTTTTAAGCGGAAGTACCGAGCGGTACTACCGCCCTGAAGAGCCGCTTATGTTTTTTAAGCGGAAGTACCGCTCCCTCCAGAGCGGTACTACCGCTTTGTTGTTCCAGGACGGGTATAAGCGGAAGTACCGCTCCCCTGAGCGGTACTACCGCTTGTGTGCGGGCTGTGGGGGTAACGGTTGGATTTTCCCTCACCTATAAAAGGGGGTCTTCTTCCCCATTGCTCTCTAACTCTTGAGCTCGTGTTCTTCCCCCATTGTTGACCTTCTTCGAGCTTGCTAACTCTCAATTCCTCCAATGATTCTTGCTAGTTCTTGAGGGAAAAGAGAGAGGAGATCTAGATCCACATTTTCACCAATTACTTTCTCCTCTTTGTGAGGGGAACCCCTTGGATCTTGATCTTGGAGTTCTTCGTGTTTTTCTTCGTTCTTCCTCTCTTTTTCCTCCATAGCATTAGTTGTTGTAGTGGGATTTGGGAGTGAAGGACTTGGGCACTCCGTGTGCCCTTGCCATTGCATTTGGTGCATAGGTTTGAGTTCTCCACGGTGATACGTGGAAGTGAGAAGTTGAGAAGCTTATTACTTTTGGGTGTTTGAGCACCCTTGAGCTTGTTCCTCTTGGGTGCTTTGGCGCCCTAGACGGTTGGTGGTGCCTCGGAGCTCAATCATTGTGGTGCAAAGCTCTGGGCAAGCTTCGGGGTCTCCAATTAGGTTGTGGAGATTGCCCCGGGCATTTGAGGTCACCTCGGAGCCACAATCCATTGTGATGAAGCTTCGTGGTGTTGTTGGGAGCCTCCAATTAAGTTGTGGAGTTTGCCCCAACCTTGTTTGTACGGGTTCGGTGACCGCCCTCAAGGTTCCCTTAGTGGAATCACGGCATCTTGCATTGTGCGAGGGCGTGAGGAGATTACGATGGCCCTAGTGGCTTCTTGGGGAGCATTGTGCCTCCACACCGCTCCGAACGGAGATTAGCATCCGCAAGGGTGTGAACTTCGGGATACATCGTCGTCTCCGCGTGCCTCGGTTATCTCTTACCCGAGCCCTTTACTTATGCACTTACTTTGTGATAGCCATATTGTTTCTTGTAATATATCTTGCTATCACTTAGTTGTCTATCTTGCTTAGCATAAGTTGTTGGTGCACATAGGTGAGCCTAGTTGTTTTAGGTTTTGTGCTTGACTAATTAAACGATAGTTTTATTCCGCATTTGTTCAAGCCTAAACCGTAATTATTTTAAAGCGCCTATTCACCCCCCCCTCTAGGCGACATCCATGTCCTTTCAACGGTGATACGTGGAAGTGAGAACTTGAGAAGCTTATTACTCTTGGGTGTTTGAGCACCCTAGAGCTTGTTCTTCTTGGGTGCTTTGGCGCCCTAGACGGTTGGTGGTGTCTCGGAGCTCAATCATTATGGTGTAAAGCTCCGGGCAAGCGTCGGGGTCTCCAATTAGGTTGTGGAGATTGCCCCGAGCATTTGAGGTCACCTCAGAGCCACAATCCATTGTGGTGAAGCTTTGTGGTGTTGTTGGGAGCCTCCAATTAAGTTGTGGTGTTTGCCCCAACCTTGTTTGTACGGGTTCGGTGACTGCCCTCAAGGTTCCCTTAGTGGAATCACGGCATCTTGCATTGTGCGAGGGCGTGAGGAGATTACGGTGGCCTTAGTGGCATCTTGGGGAGCATTGTGCCTCCACACCGCTCCGAACGGAGATTAGCATCCGCAAGGGTGTGAACTTCGGGATACATCATCGTCTCCGCGTGCATCGGTTATCTCTTACCCGAGCCCTTTACTTATGCACTTTACTTTGTGATAGCCATATTGGTTCGTGATATATATCTTGCTATCACTTAGTTGTTTATCTTGCTTAGCATAAGTTGTTGGTGCACATAGGTGAGCCTAGTTGTTTTAGGTTTTGTGCTTGTCTAATTAAACGTTAGTTTTATTCCGCATTGCTTTAAGACTAAACCGTAATTATTTTAAAGCGTCTATTCACCACCCCCCCCCTCTGATACATCTCCAACGTATCTATAATTTTTGCTTGTTCCATGTTGTTATATTATCATTCTTGGATGTTTTACAATCATTTTATAACAACTTTATACCATTTTTTGGGACTAACCTATTGACATAGTGCCAAAGTGCCAGTTGTTGTTTTTGCTTGTTTTTTACTTCGCAGAATATCAGTACCAAACGGAGTCCAATCGCGACGAAACTTTTTGGAGATTTTCTCTGGACCAGAAGACACCCAGTGGGCCAAAGAAGTACCGAAGAAGTGGGCCGAGGAGACCACAACCCACCAGGGCACGCTAGGGGGGGCCCGGCGCGCCCTGATGGGTTGTGCCCTCCTCGGGAACCCTCTCCACTGCCTCTGATGCCAATAAATTCCCAAATATTCCAAAAACCCGAGGGGAGTCGACGAACTACAATTCCAGCCACCGCAAGTTCCAGAACCTCGAGATCCAATCTAAACACCATCACGGAGGGGTTCATCTTCTTCATAGGTGGCTCTCCGATGATGCGTGAGTAGTCCACCATAAACCTACGGGTCCGTAGGCAGTAGCTAGATGGCATCTTCTCTCTCTCTTATGATTCTCAATACAATGGTTTCTTGGAGATCTATTTGATGTAAACTTTTGCGGTGTGTTTGTTGGGATCCGATAAATTTTGAGTTCATGATCAGTTTCTATCCATGAATATTATTTGAGTCTTCTTTGATCTCTTATATGCATGATTACTTATAGCCTCGTATTTCTTCTTCGAATCTTTGGTTTAGTTAGGCCAACTAGATCGATTTTTCTTGCCATGGGAAGAGGTGCTTTGTGATGGGTTCGATCTTGCGGTGTTCTTTCCCAGTGACAGAAGGGGCAGCAAGACACGCATGTATCGTTGCTATTAAGGATAACAAGATGGGGTCTATTCCTATATGAATAGATCTTGTCTACATCATGTCATTGTTCTTATTGCATTACTCCGTTTTTCCATGAAATTAATACACTAGATGCATGCTGGATAGCGGTCGATATGTGGAGTAATAGAGGTAGATGCAGGCAGGAGTCGGTCTACCTATCTTGGACGTGATGCCTATATAATGATCATCGCCTTGGATATCGTCATGACTATTCGATTTTCTATCAATTGCCCAACAGTAATTTGTTCACCCACCGTGCGGTATACTCATGAGAGAAGCCACTGGTGAACCCTACGGTCCCCGGGTCTACTTTTCCAACATATTGCTTTTAGATCTATCTTTTTGCATCTTTGTTTTCAGATCTATAAAACCAAAAACCCAAAAACATATTGCTGCATATTTTATTTGCCTTTTCTATTTTGTGTTCTTGAGAGATCTATCTCTCCTATCTATCACTACCTAATCTATCTTTTTACCGTAGAGAGATTGACAACCTCTCTTTCGCATCGGGTTGCAAGTATTTGTTGTTTGTGTGCAGGTGCTTCTTATTGGGTGGTGGTGATCCTCCTACTGGTTCGATGACCTTGGTTTCATAACTGAGGGAAATACTTACCGTCGCTGTGCTGCATCATCCCTTCCTCTTTGGGGAAATACCGACGCGGTCTCAAGCCACGTCAAAGGAATTTCTGGCGCCGTTGCCGGGGAGGAAGCGGTCTCTTCTACGTGCCTATCGTAGGCACCGAGGGGACTCCATCTTCTTCTGCCAGGTTCCTAATCACAAATCTCATCTCCTTGCAATTACATTATTTGCCACTCGTTTTCCTCTCCCCCACTTCACCAATTTTCCGTTTTATTCGCCCTCTTTTTCGTTTGCCTTTTTCTTGCCGTATCTCTTCCTTGCTTGCAATCTTGTTTGCGTAATCATGATACCCCAACGAAAGTACTATGAAGTTCCTTATCCCAATATTTTGCTTGAAATTGAGAAAAGTACTAAGGAGTATATGACTACGCAATTTGAGCATAATAAGTATTTTACCGATGAGCTTAGAGAACACTCTACCATGCTAGATGTCATAACGAAACAACTTGATGATATCAGTAGAGAAGTTTGCAATCTTCAATCTAAATATGCTCATGCTGAAAATTTGCTTGGTAAAATCTCTGATGCGCAAGCTACTTTGATAAATCAAATGGTCGCCAAACCAATCTCTCTAGAGGATAAAAAAGATGAAGTGCTTGGTGTTTCTACTATTGATTCCTTGTTTAGTAATATTAAAATTGATGATAAAGGGACTGAAGTAGAGTCAACTTTAGCTAGAAGGCGTCCCAATAATTTGGAGGATGAAAATCTTAATGAAAATTTTGATAAAAGTGGGTTTGAAGAGGTCAAAACTTTAACTATTTTGGATTGCAAAGACTTTAATTATGATAGTTGCTCTTTGATTGAATGTATTTCTTTGCTGCAATCTATGTTGAATTCACCCCATGCTTATGAGCAAAATAAAGCTTTTACTGAACATATCGTTGATGCCATGATGAAATCTTTTGAAGAAAAGTTGGAGTTGGAGATTTCTATTCCTAGAAAGTTACATGATGAGTGGTAACCTACCATTAAGGTCAAGATTAAAAATTATGAGTCCTTTGCTTTGTCTGATTTGGGTGCTAGTGTTTCCACAATTCCGAAATCTCTATGTGATGTGCTTGGTCTCACCAATATTGAAGAATGTTCTCTTAATTTACACTTGGCGGATTCTACTATTAAAAAGCCTTTGGGAAGAATTAATGATGTTCTTATTCTTGCAAATGGAAACTATGTGCCTATTGATTTTATTGTGCTTGATATTGATTGCAATCCGTCTTGTCCCATTATACTTGGTAGAGCGTTTTTACGCACTATAGGTGACGTGATTGATATGAAAGAAGGCAATATTCGTTTTCAATTTCCCTTGAGAAAGGGTATGGAAAAATTCCCTAGAACAAGAATTAAGCCACCATATGAATCAATCATGAGGGCATCCTATGGATCCAAAACCAAAGATGACAATACTTGAATCTATGTGTTATGCCTAGCTAGGGGCGTAAAACGATAGCGTTTGTTGGGAGGCAACCCAATGAATAAATAATTTTTTGCTTTTTTCCTTTCTGTTTTTGAGTGTTGACACAATTATGCCTCTGTTATGATTGTGTTTTTATGGTTTATTTTGTGTTTATGCCAAGTAAAGCTTTTAGGATGATTTATAGGATGAGTAGAAGTGATGCTGAATCTGAAACAGAAACTTTGCGTCCAGTATATGAATTTTCATTTTTGGCTGAAACGTGATCTTGAGCTGAAATTTTAACACAGTGTTTCTATAAAAATTCCTTACGTTGTCCTAATTTTTCAGAATTTGTAGAGTTACATAAGTATGGTTAGAGTACAGATTACTACAGACTGTTCTGTCTAAGACAGATTCTGTTTTCGTTGCATTGTGTGCTTGTTTTGATGAATCTATGGGTTATATTGAAGGGTGTGAGCCATGGTAAAGTTAAAATATAGTACGTATAATGCAATAATAAAATATGAATGGGTTTGCAACAGCACCTAAAGTAGTGAGTTGCTTTATTATACTAACGGATCTCACGAAGATTTTGTTGAGTTTTGTGTTATTGAAGCTTTCAAGTTTTGGGTGAGATCACGATGGATGAAGGAATAAGGATGTGATAAAAGTCTAAGCTTGGGAATGCTACCGCACCCACAAGATATATCCAAAAGAGTAACAAGAAACTAAGCTTGGGGATGCCCCCGAGTGGCATCCCCTCTTTCTTCTAACAACCATCGGTATTTTACTTGGAGCTATATTTTTATTCGTCACATATCATGAGTTTTGCTTGGAGCGTCTTGTATCTTTGCTTTCTTTGTTTTTTTATTTTTCCTTTGTATCCTTTCTGTACACACCTATTTGGGAGAGCCAAAATTATGCTATTATTTATTAGAATTGCTCTCTATGCTTCACTTAAATTTTTTGAGCTATAGAATTGCTCTAGTGCTTCACTTATATCTTTTTGAGCATGGTGTGCTTGGAAACTTTTATAGAAATACTCTCATACTTCACTTAGATTAATTTGAGAGTAGAAAATTTTGAAGAAATACTCTCATGCTTCACTTATACCTTTTTGAGAGATGAAATCTTTAAGCTCATGTGCTTCACTTAAATTTGTTTGAGCTTGCCAAAAAGCAATGGCAATATATGAAACTAGTCCCAAAGTGATAGATATCCAAGGAGGATATAATAAAAACTTTCATGAAGATCATTGGGCAAATTAAACTTGATTCCTTGTAATAGTTTTGAAACATGATGATAGTAATATGTGAGTCATGCTAGTGAGTAATTGTGCTTTAGTAGGAATATTGGTGTTAAGGTTTGTGATTCCCTATGCAAGCATGAAAGTCAATAGTTATGCAATGAGATTATATCCTACTTGTGGTGCATTATTCGGTGTTAGTTATGCTCAATGCTCACTTATGTGAATTTTCGTTTTTTGGTTTGGTTGCTTCCCAATCTATTTGCTAGCCTCCATTTTTACTAAGTAGAAATACTACTTGTGCATCCAAAATCTTTAAACCAAGTTTTGCCTTATGAGTCCAACATACCTACCTATATGCGGTATTTCCATGCCGTTCCAAACAAATTTGTATGTGCCACCTCTAAATTTTCAAAATAAATTTTCTCTTTTGTGTGCTCGTACCGCTCATGAAACGGTGGGGAGTGTCCAATATTTTTCCATACTAGATGTGTTATTCTCAAGATGAGTGTTTATTCACTTGTCATTGCACGAGAGTGCGGCGGTAATAGGGATGCCCATTCCCGAAATGAAAAAGAACAAAAATATTTACTTTATGTTGTCAAATAATAAATTCCTTGGAAAGTGTTGGTATGGAAGGCAACCGTGGATACGGCCCGCCATGGAAAGTGAAAGTTTGGTGGAAAAAGGAATAAACTTTATTTTCTGTTTGGGAACCGCCTGTGATATATCTAGCATTGAAAGTATTGTGAGCTACTTTGTCGTTTTCATTGACAGGAAAAGCATGCCACCCAAAATATTTTTTTCTCTCAATTTAAAACTTTGAGCTCTGGCACCTCTACAAATCCCTACTTCCCTCTGCGAAGGGCCTTTCTATTTACTTTATGCAATTTTTATTTTTATTTTGAGTCTCCATCTTCTCTTATAAGCACCAACTAGGGGGCACTATGATCGTGCTTGAGCATTGGGTATAGCTAATATTTGAGTGTGTGTCATGAATGGATCAATGATTGAGCATGATGGGCTAGGGATAACTTTATTTAGTGTTGATATTTTGAAACACATAGTTGCTTGTTGACATGCTTGAGTATTGAAGTCATTATGTTAAAACTAGACTATTGCTTTGAAACGTCTATAAGTCCAAATGTCCATGCTATACAAAAAAAAGAATATGACGAACATGTTAGGCAACATTCCACATCAAAAATTCTGTTTTTATCAGTTACCTTATCGAGGACGAGTAGGCATTAAGCTTGGGGATGCTGATACGTCTCCAACGTATCTATAATTTTTGTTTGTTCCATGCTGTTATATTATCATTGTTGGATGTTTTACAATTATTTTATAACAACTTTATATCATTTTTTGGGACTAACCTATTGACATAGTGCCAAAGTGCCAGTTGTTATTTTTGCTTGTTTTTTACTTCACAGAATATCAGTACCAAACGGGGTCCAATCGCGACGAAACTTTTTGGAGATTTTTTCTGGACCAGAAGACACCCAGTGGGCCAAAGAAGTACCGAAGAAGTGGGCCGAGGAGACCACAACCCACCAGGGCACGCCAGGGGGGCCCGGCGCGCCCTGATGGGTTGTGCCCTCCTCGGGACCCCTCTCCACCGCCTCTGATGCCTATAAATTCCCAAATATTCCAAAAACCCGAGGGGAGTCGACGAAACACGATTCCAGCCGCCGCAAGTTCTAGAACCTCGAGATCCAATCTAAATATCATCATAGAGGGGTTCATCTTCTTCATAGGTGCCTCTCCGATGATGCGTGCGTAGTCCACCATAAACCTACGAGTCCGTAGGAAGTAGCTAGATGGCTTCTTCTCTCTCTCTCTCTCTCTCTCTCTCTCTCTTATGATTCTCAATACAATGGTCTCTTGGAGATCTATTTGATGTAAACTTTTGCGGTGTGTTTGTTGGGGTCCGATGAATTTTGAGTTCATTATCAGTTTCTATCCATGAATATTATTTGAGTCTTCTTTGATCTCTTATATGCATGATTACTTATAGCCTCGTATTTCTTCTTCGAATCTTTGGTTTAGTTAGGCTAACTAGATCGATTTTTCTTGCCATGGGAAGAGGTGCTTTGTGATGGGTTCGATCTTGCGGTGTCCTTTCCTAGTGACAGAAGGGGCAGGAAGGCACGCATGTATCGTTGCCATTAAGGATAACAAGATGGGGTCTATTCCTACATGAATAGATCTTGTCTACATCATGTCATCGTTCTTATTGCATTACTCCGTTTTTCCATGAACTTAATACACTAGATGCATGCTGGATAGCGGTCGATGTGTGGAGTAATAGTGGTAGATACAGGCAGGAGTCGGTGTACTTATCTTGGACGTGATGCCTATATAATGATCATCGCCTTGGATATCGTCATGACTATTCGATTTTCTATCAATTGCCCAACAATAATTTGTTCACCCACCGTGCGCTATACTCATGAGAGAAGCCACTAGTGAACCCTACGGCCCCCGGGTCTACTTTTCCAACATATTGCTTTCAGATCTATCTTTTTGCATCTTTGTTTTCAGATCTATAAAACCAAAAACCCAAAAACATATTGCTGCATATTTTATTTGCCTTTTCTATTTTGTCTTCTTGAGAGATCAATCTCTCCTATCTATCACTACCTAATCTATCTTTTTACCGTAGAGAGATTGACAACCTCTTTTTCGCGTCGGGTTGCAAGTATTTGTTGTTTGTGTGCAGGTGCTGCTTATTGGGTGGTGGTGATCCTCCTACTGGTTCGATAACCTTGGTTTCATAACTGAGGGAAATACTTACCGTCGTTGTGCTGCATCATCCCTTCCTCTTTGGGGAAATACCGACACAGTCTCAAGCCTCGTCACCCTCTAGGCGACATCCATGTCCTTTCATCTCAAATCCATACAAATCGTCCGGCTACTTCATCACTACTAACATGCCATAGGACTATCAAAATTTAGCATGTTTGCATATGGTGGAGATCATCCACGGCTGCCCTTGCCCTTCCGGGTGCCCTTGACGTCCTTCTCGTGGAAGTACCGGTCGAAGGCGCAGTAGGGATCGAGCTGGATCTGCTCGTCGTCGGAGTTGTCCTCCTTCTGCTCCTTGTGTGGCATTCCGTCCATTTCATGGACCTTCCGATTCTGCTCGCGGGCGAGGATGCGCATGTTCCTCC
Source organism: Elymus sibiricus (assembly GCA_039707655.1). NCBI lineage: Eukaryota > Viridiplantae > Streptophyta > Magnoliopsida > Poales > Poaceae > Elymus > Elymus sibiricus. The sequence goes on from CM077675.1 coordinate 138,064,896, forward strand.
GCTGTCGTTTCTTCAAAATGTGGGCGCGGATGGCTTCATCCTCTATGGCCGCCCGCGCCGCCGCATCAGCCGCCTCCACCCTCGCCATTTCCTCCGCGAGATAGGCCTCGGCGACCCTTATCCTCTCCTTCCCACGACGGGCAGCCCGTTCCCGGTGGGACTCAAAGTCTGTCGGACCGGTGATGGAGAAGGAGAGATTTTTCGCCTACGGGTACCGCGATGATCCCGCCCCGGAGGAACCAAGCGCCCGTTGAGCGGACGCTATGGAGTCGCGCCGGACAGATCCTGTCGTCGGCCGGGCGCTGTCCTCGCGAAAGTGGCGGAGCGCAATGCGAACCGTCATTGCCTCCTCCAATCTGCAGGGGACGACCCCCCAGTCAATGGATCCGGACTGGTCGGAGTCAGATTCGTTGCCCTCCATGCCGGAGAAGGCCAGAGATCGCGGCAGGTGAGCTAGGGTGGCGGATGGGAGTGGAGGAGAGTGGAGTGAAGTGGCTAGGGTTTGGTCCGGCGTGCGGATGGGACGAATATATGTGGGGCCGATGGGGGCCAGTGCGGGCCAGGCGGGAGTGCCCGGGCGCCCCCATATCCGCCACATATTTGGGCTGGATATGAGGGGTGTCGGTTAGTCCGGGAGTTTGAGGTCGGCTTGCGAGGCCCGGTTGGATCAAAATTTCATGACCGGACAGTGACCGGGAGGCCTACCCGGACGTTTCAGGAGGGTATGAGGGGTCCGCTTGTAGATGCTCTAAGCAAAGCGTGTCGGCCATATCTCTAAAGCACCCAACTTCCACATTTTAGGACATGCCCTATCTTCCCTTAAAGAGCCAGCTTATTGAAAAGAGCTGTCACTCCTTACCTTACCTAAGACCCTTCGGGATATCTTTTGAAAACCTTTTCTCTAAAAAAAAGATGTATGCGATCCGTTGCCCGCTCGATTAAAGAAAGTGGATCTGGCCTTGCATTTCTTAGATAGCGCTCCCTCACGGCATTCTTGCTCTTGCATTTGAAAATCGAATCAGGATTCCATCTACAGAAAGGTTCCGAATGGAACTAGTGAATGTGTATGCCGAACGTAGGCAGGTATGGTATACCTGACCTTTAATATTAAGCTATGATCTCTCTTCTCTCTCTTGAAGTTCCCACATAGTGACTCTGAACCTAAGACCGGGTTGTGGGATGTCTTTTGATATTTTAAACTAAAAAAATGCAATTGGATTTCTTTTTATATTCCTTGTGGGATGTCTTTTGATATTTTAAACTAAAAAATGCAATTGGATTTCTTTTTATATTCCTACGATAGGAAATGAAAGAAAGGGTCGAGCTTAAGCCGATTCCATTGCGGAAAGAAAAGAGGCTCTCCCATTCCCACATGATACGTTAAAAGCAATTGACTAATAAGGGGAACCAACCAGTCGAATTCGATTGATTATGTCACTCCGCATTACTATAAAAGGGCACCAGCTTTCTACTAAAATGGGCTTTAGCACTCCATCCGCTATTACTTGAAATAATAATAATAAGAGGGCAGACGAATTTGTGATTACGTCAAAGGTTCGTTTCACTCGAATTTAAAGGTCGGACTTTTGTCAAATTCGACCCCTCAAAGCACCGTGGACGCGCCCGAGCGCGTCTACGGACAATGGCCGGCCACGTCTCAAATAATGCATTCTACAACCGGTTACCTCAAATTAGAAATCTCAAATCCATACAATTACATGCAACGTAAAACAATCTTTAAGTGAAGCTCGTCCGGCTCTGTCGTGCCCATGTCCGACGGCTGGCTACGCCCCTCGTAGTGTCGGTCCGGTCGCCGACGAGGTAGAGTAGGACATGGGACACTAGACGGCTCACGGGAGTCAAGCTCCCGCTGTCTCTCGTGCCCTACTCTTCCTCGTTGGAGCCCGTAACCCGAACGGCGCTGGTGGACGTGAGGTCGATGACGGATCCCTCTTAGGAGGAGCCGACATCCACCATGACGCGGTTGCGGCGCCCGCAGTGGTTCACCATACGGGGCCCCGGAGAGTCCGACTCCGCCTCTCCAACGTCCACCGCCGCGAGGGCATCCGCCGCCTCCCTCGCCTGCTGCCTCGCACGGCGGGCACGTCACGTCATGGTTGCGTACTCGGACACCCATGGTGCGTCCTCGGCGCGCCAACGGAGGGGTTGCACGTCCGCCACGACGCTCGGACGCCATACGGTCCCCACCGTTTTCGAGGAGGCAGCGACGCCAGATCCATGCACCGGTTGTGCAGACACAATGGATTTCCTACGTTGCGAGTCCAAGCGCTGCCGTCGGGCGGCTGCCTCCCGGGAACGGCGGAGCGCAAGGCGGACGGCCATCTCCTCTTCGGGGCCGCATGGGATGAGCTCATGGTCGACGGACCTGGAGGTGAAGGACTCGGATCCGCAACCCGCCATGCCGGAGATCGCCGGAGGTGAGCTTGAATGACGGATGAGAGTAGAGGGACGTGAAGTGAGGTGGCTAGGGTTTGGTCCGGCGAGGGGATGGTGACGAATATATGTGGGGTCAATGTGGGCCAAAGCCGGCCATGTCGATGTGACGGGCGTGCTCGGGCGCCCCATATCCGCTTCATATTTAGGCTGAATATGAGGGGTTCCCGTCAGTCCGGGTATTTGAGGTCCGTTTAAGACGCTTGACTGGATCGAAATTTTGTGACCGTGCGGCCTGCCGGGACCGTTTAAAATGAATAGTGGGGTCTGGTTGTAGATGCTCTCACTTTCACGTGGCGTGGAGCGGGTAGGCTAGACCGGACGATGCATGCGCGTCCTCCTACGGCGCCGCGCGGGAGATTGGCACGTCTCGGCTAGGCCAGTAGTACATTAAACCAGACCGTACGTACATGTGGTGGACGAGAACGAACGCCCTAGGCTTCACGGCGGTTGGCCACGCCGGGCGTCGTGGTAGATTGTTACTTTGTCAGGCTAGCTGGGCAGGCAGTAGGTTGCTACTTGCTAGCCAACTGAACACCGGGTTAACTAACTTGCCGTGAACTCGTGATTGAGCAGGCTATTTTTCTTTTCTTTCCCCTCGGCAGCAATGCGACAGAGGTTGATCTACTCGGAACAAAAGGATTTCCGTCGCCTCTCTAAGTCACAGGATAAGCTATCTACACTTTTTCTAGGTAATGATAAGCTAACTACCTAAGGGCATTTCTATGTTCTAACCTATGCCCTAAAAGTTAAAGGTGTATTCAGCGGAGTAAAATAAATGGAGTAAAACTTTACTCCATTAACGATAGCCGCATCTAGCCGATCCCTTATACTTAGGGCATCTCTAACGCTGACCTGCAAATCTTTCGCATGCGTTTGGACTTTGTTGTCTAGACCGCGGAAATTATCTAACGCGGTTTTGTATCGGCCCGCGGCACGGTCCGAACGTCCTTTCTTTTGCAAATTGAAGACAAACGTGTGTGTGGAGGGGGGGGGGGGGGGGGGGGGTTGCGTGAGTCCGTACCGCTCCTATGCCCGCTTCTGACTGTGCTGGCCCACCCAAACCCCTTCTCCCTCGCCCGCGCGCGTTCCCGCCCGGCAACAGCTGCTCGCATTCATGTCGTTGTGGAGCGTGCAGCTCCACAATGAAGACGGCTCAGGGCGGACGCGACCTCTCATTGCCTCCGTCACTGAAGTGGCGCGTCGGCCGAGGGCGCCTCCCACGACGTGTCTTCGATGTTCGCGCCTGTTCAATGCCGGAGACGTGTGACTGGACGGGACGGGAGGGATATCTACCACGCCCGTTCAATGTCCCGTCCTTCCGTATGCCGCCATTAAGCAGGCTCGCCGACCGAGAAACCCACTCTGGCGCCGCGCATTGATGCACCTGGACGCCTCGCCTCATCGGAATCCGCTATTTAAAGGCGGCCACACCTGGCTAACTCCACACCACAACACAAACCGCTCCCCATCCTCCTTCCCCGCAATGATAGCAAGCGGCGAACCTCTGTGGAAGAGTGTTTCCAGTGAGATGAAGCACGCCGTGGCCACCCTTGCCGCCGCCTGGTAGAGCCGCCGTGCCAGGTGGATAGAGGCCGACTTGCTGTCCAGCTCGCCCAAGGTTTCCGACGAAGACACCACAATGGAGACGGGCTCTGATGACACCGCTCCGGCTCCCGCACCTCATGTGCACTCCGGCTTCACCATGGAGCAGGCGCACGCACACTACAACACCACATGGCGGAGGTGCAGCCCGGCCGATGCCTACGTCGACGTTAGAGCGGGCGTTGGATCATCATCGGCTGGCGTTGGGCCAGATCGACGGTGAACGCACGAGCGAGGAGGCCCGGGCGGCCATGGTCGCGGCGAACCCAAACTTCGTCGAGGAGTAGCATGCCATCTACGACGCCCTTCGCGCTCAGCCCGTCGCTTGCCAGGAAGCGGCCGCCGAGGCGCAGCTGCAGGCGATCGCGGGTGAAAAGAATGCTAGATGCGCCTCCTATGCAAACAATCGGGCGGGCCAGTTCGACGACGACAGCGTCGGCGCCATCATCTTCGTCGTGCGCCTCACGTCCACCGGAGACGGGCAAGGCGTGGACTCCTCTGTGGATGAGTAGGGCATGGGAGGCGGCAGGGCCTTGTGTCCCATGTGGGCTAGTCCGTCTCCCGTGTTCCACTCTTCCTCGCCGGAGACCGCACCTTCACTTCATCGGTCTTACCGTCGATGTCCGTGGATATGGCGGATGGAGGACGACAAGGGCTTGGACGCCGTCCGCCGCTGTAGGATTGGTTTAGGGTCGGGTCAGAATGGGTTTTTTGTTCTAAATGTTCGAAACCCAATGAAAATCCGCCATGATTGTATGAAATCCGTCATGTTTATATGAAATTCGACCGTGTTTGCACAAATTTTGTCTGGTTGGTCCGAACTGTTGTTAAAATGTATGTGGCTATGGTTGGATCGCAGCCTCTCGCATCGGTGTCCGTGGACTGGCCCTCCCTATCTGTGGACGGATCACTAGTAGAAAATAGGGCATTGGTTGAGGCCAGGATAAGGCCATTAATCCCGGTTCACTTACGAACCGGGACTAATGTGAGCATCAGTCCCGGTTCGTGAGGCCAGGGCGCCGGCCGGGCCTCGGGGGCCATCAGTCCCGGTGCAGATGGGACCTTTAGTCCCGGTTTGAGCCACGAACCGGGACTAAAGGGGTGGTGGCAACCGTTCGCCTGGCGCGTGCCCTTTTAGTCCCGGCTCGTGGCTCGAACCGGGACTAAAGGTCCAAACCGTTCGATTCCCGCGCCTTGGAAGTTGTTTCGCGCGAGATCAAACGCTACAGTAACCGCGACGCTACAGTAAACGCGACCAGCGCCTCCATTTCTGTTCGTCTCCCTCTCCTCTCTTCTTCCCCATCCTCCACCATGAATCCAATCACTCGCTACGGGAAGGTGCTCGCACATGGCACGACCAATCTCCATGTCGTCTACACGAACGACAACGCCAAAGTGAAGGTTTTTCTTTCCATGTTCGAGGAATGGCTTCAAGAGGAGAAACACAAGTTCATGGGCCTCGATCTCGAGTACACGGCCGATGGTCGCGATGTTGCCGTCGTCCAACTTTGTTTCAAGCAACGTGTCATGGTCTTTCAGTGGGCAAGGTATATAATACGAAACTTGTCATAGTTTTAATTGGGGCTTTTCTTTGATTCATAGGATAGGAAAATTGCATAGGAATAGGAGGATTGGGAATGTCGAGAATATGTCATAGTTTCATTTATTCATAGGAAAAATGCATAGGAAAATTGGGGCTTTTTCTTTGATTCATAGGAATTGGGGCTTTTCTTTGATTCATAGGAAAATTGCATAGGAATAAAAAATTGCATAGGAATAGGAGGATTAGGAAAATTGCATAGGAATAGGAATAGGATAGGAAAATTGCATAAGAATTTTCCTTGTAGTTGCATATTGGCCATCGTGGGAGAACATGTCATAGTTTAGGGGCTTCTTTTGATTCATAGGATAGGAAATGCATAGGAAATAGGAAACTTGCTATGATTCTTATTATACTTGTTATGATTCTTATTATACTTGTTCTAAAATATACTTGTTATGATTCTTATTATACTTGTTCTAAAATATACTTGTTGCAGCGGTATTTAACACATTTGTTCCATTTTGTTGTTGCAGTAGTGACAAGCACTGTCCAAAACTCATGGAGTTCCTTCGCAGCGGCATATATTTTGCTAGTGTTGATATAACGAATGACAAGATCAAGATGAGGCGCACCTGGGGTATTGAGATACCAGCTGAATGCCACATTGATCTTCAGGGCAGGTTCAGGATTGAGCATGACAAGACTTCAATGGCTGATATGGCAGCCGCCCTGATCGACGAGGACTACGCTGATATGAAGACAAAATTCCCCAAGTCAGGGCACCAACATTGGGAGAAGACCCCACTTGACCCTATGAACATTGAGTATGCAGCAATAGATGGGTACGTTGCATACGAGTTGTACCGCAGGATTGGAATCTGCAATTATGGGCAGCGTCACCTCGTACCGCTAGTATCTCCTGCTTGGGGGTATTCTGATCCGGACGACGAGTAGTGTTTGCAATGGCGAACACTTTTATCTCTATTATGTAGTGCTTGGGGGTCTCCTGATTCGGACGAGTAGGTTTGCAATCCGGAAGAGTAGGATTGTTATCTTCAAGAACTATTATTTCTATTTTGTAACAGATGAGTTTTCGTCCAAAACCCTGACACTTTGAAAGAGATTGTCCAGTTCGTACACGAAGTGCATCCAGTTTTTGCCGTAACCCTCTCAACTTTTTAGCACATGCTATGTGGGTGAAATTATGATACCATGCCAATTTTCAATCATTTCAGAGTTCATTAGCAGTGCTTTTCAATTTAGGGTCATCTTAGCTCAAAATAAATCATGAAATGCATGAAAAATAGCAAATGAAGTCAGAAAAGGTTTGAAAAGTGATGATGTCGCTTTGAATGGTGCATATTGAATGTAGAAAAAGTCTTGAGTTCAAATATGTTTAAAAAATTGAAATCCTTTTGTAACAGATGAGTTTTTGTCCGAAACCCAGACACTTCGAAAGAGATTGTCCATTTTGTACACGAAGTGCATCCAGTTTTTGTCGTAACCCTCTCAACTTTTTAGCACATGCTATGTGGGTGAAATGATGATACCATGCCAACCTTGCAACCATTTCAGAGTTCATTTGCAGTGCTTTTCAATCTCAGGGTCATCTTAGCTCAAAATAAATCATGAAATGCATGAAACATAGCAAATGAAGTCAGAAAAGGTTTGAAAAGTGATGATGTGGCTTTGAATAGTGCATATTGAATGCAGAAAAAGTCTTGAGTTCAAATATGTTTAAAAAATTGAAATCCTTTTGTAACAGATGAGTTTTTGTCCAAAACCCTCACACTTCGAAAGAGATTGTCCAGTTCGTACACGAAGTGCATCCAGTTTTTGCCGTAACCCTCTCAACTTTTTAGCACATGCTACGTGGGTGAAATTATGATACCATGCCAATTTTCAACCATTTCAGAGTTCATTTGCAGTGCTTTTCAATCTCAGGGTCATCTTAGCTCAAAATAAATCATGAAATGCATGAAAAATAGCAAATGAAGTCCGAAAAGGGTTGAAAAGTGATGATGTGGCTTTGAATGGTGCATATTGAATGCAGAAAAAATATTTAGTAAAAAACTTTAATAGTAAAATGAATTTTCATAAAGTATATTTTGTTACAAGCTTTAATAGAAACTAAAAAGCTTTTATAAAACTCTAATAGCAAAAGGAATCAACTAAAAAGAACCAATAAAAAATAAAACTTATGCAACTAAAATTATATAACTAAAAATAACAATAAAATCATAATATATGCAAAAAAAGGCCGGCCTGCTAGGCACAACGGCCTGCATACGACTAGAATCCCTACAAATGGGCCAGGATGCAGGCCCGCGGTGATAGCAGGCCCAAGAGGGCGTCAAATAGGCATGTACTACCCGCATTAGAGAGGAGCTCGAGGTAGAACCGGCCGCAGCACTTATAAACCACTCCGAGCCCCTCTCGACTAGCGATGTGGGACTAAACTTTTGGTACGGGAAGCACAGCCTTTAGTCCCGGTTGGTGCCACCAACCGGGACTAAAGGTCCCTGCTTCCCGCCCTTTGGGCTCCTGAAAATTGACCTTTAGTCCCGGTTGGTGGCTGCAACCGGGACTAAAGGGGGGCATTAGTCCCGGTTGCGGCCACCAACCGGGACTAAAGGGGGGGCTATATAAGCCGGACTTAGCAGTTTTTCCAATCCATTGCAGTTTCTTCTCTCCTCGGCGCCGACGACGACATCGACGCCACGAGGCTGCCGGATTTTGCCGTCGCCCTGCCGTCCCCGAGCCCGCTGACCATCGCCGGCGCCGGACCTCCTCGCGCGCCCTCCTCCCCATCGCCGTCTTCGCGCCCTGCCCCGCCGTCGCCGTCTCCTCGCCCTGCCCCCGCCGTCGTCGTCGCCGTCACCGCGCCCTGTCCCTACGTCGCCGTCGCCTCGCCCTGCCCCGCTGTCGCCGTTGCCTGGCCCGCCGTCGCCGTCGCCTCGCCCTGCCCCGCCGTCGTCGCGCCCCTGTCCCTACATCGTCGTCGCCGTCACCGCGCCCTGCCCCTACGTCGCCGTCGCCTCGCCCTGCCCCGCCATCGCCGTTGCCTCGCCCTTCCCCGCCGTCGCCTCCCCCTGCCCCGTCGCCGTCGCCGCGCCCCTGCCGGCCTCGACGTCGCCGCGCCGGCCCCTGCCCCACAGTGAGCCCATTGAACATGGCTTGCATGTTGATGCTGATGGCTTGCATATATGTTTACCGTATCGCCTTATTGCTGTTTTTAGAAATTGCCGTATCCCGTATCGCCGTACCCGTATCAATGTCGCTGTATCGGTGCTTCGTAGGTTGCCAGTCCCACCATATGAACATAATGCACTTGAGAATTTTCATATGTTCGTAGAATGATAACTTCGACATGAGGGGGGTGGGGGTCCGCAAGTATCCTCGAGGACCATGAGAGAGGCGGTCTCGGGTTCAAACCCGTTTCAGTAATACCCGAACCCGAAACCAACCATCCCCGTCAAAATACTACGCTAAGCATATTGGGCCATTCATCCTTCACTACAAACGACCATGAGAGAGGCGGTCTTGGTCGTGCTCCGTTGTGGCACTTGCATGCACCGTGTTGTCACCCTTCGCGTGTGCCGTCCTGGTCGTGCTCCGCTGTGGCACTTGAAGCTGCCCAGATGCCCGACGGCGGATGGTCGATGCGCCCACCTGGCCAACGCGTAGCTTGGTCGGCAGCTAGAAATGGTCAATTTTGATATAAAAATCGTCTAAATCTGAGGTCATATGCAATTTGTGTGGTCAAAACAAGATTAAGGACAAAAGGGGGGAGGAGTCCTCGACGATCGTCTGAAACTGACTGTTATAAAACTTGTGAACTTTGCATGATGTTTCCCACTAGTCCATCTCTCATGGTTGTATATTGCCACGTTGTAATATTTGCAGAAACTATGGCGGACAGAGACTTAGAAAAAGAACAGTTGTTGGGGGATATAATACGAGAGGGTGATATCGATCTCACCTGCTTGTCGTTTCTCAACGAGACCGATGGTGAGGAAAGAGAGGATGGCGGCTCCGGTGAGGAGGAAGGAGATCATGACTGCTCCGGTGATCGAACTGGGGACAAAGGAGATCATGACGGCTCCGGTGATCAAACTGGGGACGAAGGAGCCATAACTGCTTCAAAGTCCGGCGAGGTATATATTAATTAATCCTCTGCTGACTAGATGCATTAATTTTTTTGTATGTACATATATTAACGCTTCTTTCTTCTTTTAATTAGCCATCCGGATCGAGCTCCACTTCGGTAAGGAGACGAGGCCCGATGAGAAGGTTGGAGGCGTAAGAAAGGTTCACGATCGAAGAAGTCTCACCAGAAGGCCAACCGATTGCTCCCTACCGGACCAAGAACAAATTTATACATCAGTGCGGAGTGGTTGTTAGGGACCTCGTCCCGATCAGCTGCCAAGAATGGAATAAGAAGAGGGACCCTCAAGTTCCTTATGTCAACGATAGACTGAAAGATGATCTTTGGACCAATCTGATTAGAAATTTCAGTCTACCGCCAGAGGAGGATCCGAATAACCCAGTTATACAGCGAAAGGTCAGGGCGTTTGCTCTTAAGAAGATGGCAGAACTATTCAAGAACTGGAAGAAAGTATTGAACAGGAAGTTTGTCGAGAAAGACAAGACTCCAGAATTCAGAGGTCAATATGAGAAGATGAGAGATCACTGGCCCGCATTTGTGGCCTACAAGAAATCGGAGAAGGCTAAGAACATGTCACTTACAAATAAGAAAAATGCCGCAAGGAAGGAGTATCACCATGTTACGGGGTCAGGTGGCTACAGAAAAGCCCGGCCTACGTGGGACAAAGCTGAGCAAGACCTGCTTGCTAAAGATGTCCAACCAGAGACATTGCACTGGCCAGATCGGGCAAGAACTTGGTTCTTCGGGGTTGGGGGAACATTGGACCCAGAAACAGGGAAGTGTGTCTGGACGAAAGCTCAACTTGCAATACCATTCAAAAAGCTTGAGGAAACAATCAAGAAATCGCTGGAAGGGACGTTCGTTCCCGACAGAGAGAAGGACGAGCTGTCATTTGCCCTCGGGAATCCTGAACACCCTGGACGAACACGAGGCACATCAAGCTCCGTTCCGTGGAAGGTTGGGTTTCCCGACAGCGCTGGTTACAGAAGCCGACAGAGAAAGAAGAAAGAGGAAGCAAGCGAAATGCAGAAGTTGAATGAAAGATTAGCGAAACTAGAGGCACTTCAGAGCCAGCGAGCTACCGGCCAATCATCTCAGCGGCACGAAGATCCTTCATTGCAGACTACCCACGATGCTACCCCACCATCTCAGTGGAGAAGCAGCGTGGCTTCCACTGAGTTCGTTCATCCTGATAACACGGCTCCTCGCTGCCCCGTGGATGCTATCACGCAAAATGAACATTGTGTGCTAATGGCGAAATGTCATAACCTGACCTTGAAGGCGGCGGTCGGCCATGTCTTACCTCCTCGACCTGATGCAACTTTCCATTGCACTCCGGTTCCAGCTGGCTTTGCTATTGTCGGGGTGGATGAAATAATGAACGGATTTGATGGGCTGGAGCTTGAGTACGCTACAGGTGAAGGGGAGCTTCTTCTTCGATATGCCTTAAGGACTACCTGTCTATGGAGAAAGGAACACATCGTGCTTCCATACTGGATGCCGCCTCAGCAGACTCAGGCGGAGGAGGCCCCGGTGCCTGAGTCGTCTCCGGTGCGTCAACCGTCTCCGCTGCCTGAGTCGTCTCCGGCGCGTCAGCCGTCTCCGGCGCGTCAGCCGTCTCTGCCGCCTCAGCGGACTCCGACGGAGGAGGCCCCTCAGCAGAATCCTACTCCGCCTAAGCTGTCTCCGCCGCGTCATCGAACTCCGCCTCCTCCGCCACCTAAGCAACAGCGGAAGAGAGGCGCCGCCGCTCCGGCGGCTAGCAGCTGTACGAAACAGAGGAGATTCAAATACGGCCCAAGCCTCAAGCCTCCTCCCAAGTTACCCTACGAGAGGTCTGAGGAGGAACTCGACGAGATCGTGGATGCCGAAGTGAAACGTCAGCTTGCACCGAAACGCCCACCTGAAGAGGAGAAAATAGATCCGGTGAAAGCGAAGCGAACTCTGGATGCCCTTAGGCGACCACCACCGCCTCCGCCGCCATCAAACTATGACCGATGTATTCAAAAGAAACATGATGAAGCGAGGCGGTCGGGAAGCTTAAGTAGAAGTGGCTCAAGAAGTGGGAAAACAATTCCCCAGCTCGGCGAACAAGAACTGCAATCGTGTCCTCCGCTCAAGGTGGTTACCGGTATCGCTAATGATCCAGAGAAAGCGGACATTGGTCTTGCTATCACTGCTGATGATTACTTACCCGACTCGATACAGTTTGACACGGCTGAGGTAGTACAAACCTTAAAATACGCGAACGGGAAGCCTCTCGTCACACGTGAGGAGCTCGACCGTCTACCAACGATGATGCGACGATTGCATGAATGGTACTTGAAAGCTTGCAAGGACGGGGCCGACAATATCTTTGTGGCTATTAAAGATGAGCACTTCTTCAATGGAGAGCAGGTGTTGTTCGTTGAATTTGAAGAAATATTTCAGTTATACAATCAAGCTGCCCTCGACAAAACTATCGTCAGTTCCTATTGTCTGTAAGTATTTTTTTCCTGTAATTAAGTCTCTAGCTCAGCTCGTTCATTGCATGTATTAATTATCCTCACACTATATTATGCAAATTGAAGATCCTCGAATGCAAACAACAACAAATCTATGACATTGGGTTCATTGACCCAAATTTCATAAATGAGCGTACGTTAGAAGAATTTCCCGTTGATACAGAGAACAACTTGCTAAAGGCGTTACTTGGACAAAAAACCAGAAAGGAAATACTATTTCCTTACAACTTCAAGTGAGTGTTACTATCTTGTGCACATTCTGTTTCGCTTACTCTCGAGGTTAAGTGCAATTAACGAGTTATGCGTGCGCAGTTTCCACTTTATTCTGCTAGTCATTCAGCTTGAAGAGGGAAAAGTAACTGTCTTGGACTCGAGACGTAAAGACCCTAAGGAGTGGACGAACATGAGGCAAATGCTTCAGAAGTAAGTTCAATCATTATCGCACCATATCGGCAACTTTCATTCATTTTTTGATATCAAGTAATCATTTTCTTTGCCGGGCAGGGTTTGGAAAAAGTTCACCAAAAAGGTTAAGGGTGTCAGCTGGAAACCGGAGCTGCAATTTGCACAGCCCAAAGTAAGTACTACTCTAGTACCGCACATCTCTCATTGATGCTAGTTTCAATACCATTATCATGATTGGTTATCATTTTGATTGAACTCTATTCTCGTAAAGTGCTTGTTGCAGGCAATCGGGACTAATTTATGTGCCTACTACATTTGCGAGTTCATTCGCCACTCGACCTCTGAGCGGGGCCGGGGCATATCTTTACAACAATTTGAAGTACGTAAACAATATTCACATTTTTATTTTATTACCATCAATTGTGTTGAGTTTCATTCATATATTGACCCCCTTCTTTAAATTAGATCTGGCAGAAGCGGGACGAACTCCAACCAACTGATCGCATCCGAGCAATTCAAGAGGAATTGGCGGGATTCTTTGTTGAGCATGTCATACCTAAAGACGGAGAATAACATAAGGATGTCGAATGCGATGTTGGTAATAGACGACGTTAGGATCGTCATAGATGTTATATTGTATATATGCATGAACGTGTAATATATGTAATAGCGTCGAATAGATTTACGAAAACTTGTTGCATATTGTTCGACCAAACACGGAGAAAGAGAGGTCACTTCTCTCTATATATTGATCATGACGATGTTGTATAATGGTTCCTTCATTGCTATATGTAGTAGCTAGCGTCGAGTCGAATGAAAAGCGTAAAATAAAAATGGTAAACACAAAAATAAAAGGGGGAAACACAATAGGAAAACCCCTAACCCCCCCCCCCCCCCTTAAAAAAAACAAAAAAAAAACCCAGCTCCTGGCAGGTGCTGACGCGTGGCTGCCTTTTAGTCCCGGTCGGTGTTACCAACCGGGACTAAAGGTCCTCCTGCCTGGGCGCCCCGCAGAGGCCACGTGGAGCCCCTTTGGTCCCGGTTCGTAAGCAAACCGGGACTAAAGGTTTTGGGCATTTGTCCCGATCGGTTTGTCCCGGTTCCAGAACCGGGACTAAAGGCCCTCTGGAACCGGGACTAGTGCCCTGTTTTCTACTAGTGGATGCAGGAGGAAATTTGTGGGGTGCCGTTAGAGATGCCCTTAGTGGAGTAAAAAACAAAATTGTGTAGATTTTATGTCCTAGCCGCATGAACTTCAAACACTACACAATATATATCTTTAAAACATTTAAATTACAACATGCATAGCATAACCACCATAACATATAGTTCATCATTGTTTCTTTCAAATTAAAGCATGCAAAGTTCACCCAAAAGACATCACTTCAAACACAACATTTGATCCAAAATCACCACAAACATAGCATGTACTCCTATATATCGTGGATCGAACCAACCAATGACATGCACCAGCACCACTCAAACGAGGTGCTCGGCGAAGAAAACATCACCACCACCACCATCCTCCTGACCACTCACCACTACCTTCCTCTCGGCAACCACTAACATCACCTCGGCCACCTCCATCACCACCACCACCCTCTCGGCCATCACCACCATCACCATCGAGCCAACCAATGGTTGCATTGGTCATGAATGACGCTCCAACGACGCCCAAGAGAACCTTGTGTGCGCCTTGATTGCACGTCCATGAAGTTGTTGTAGTGTTTCGTAGTTCTCTTCCAAAACACTTGGTTTGATCCGTTCCAATAGTTGCATCCATGGAGATGTTCATCCAAGCATCGCAAAGAGCAACATCCTCTTTGTGATTGTAGTTGGTAGCGCGTGACCTTGATGGCTGCGTGCTTTGTTCGGACACCTCCACAACCTCCTCTTCATCAGCCCCCACCTCCTCATCGGCCACCTCCTCCTCTTCCTCGGCCACCTCCTTCTCTTGCTCCATGTCTTGGGCCGTCTTCGAATGATGCCAAATGTTGTCGCAGTTGAGCTCATCAAGTCCCATCGTGGCCGAGGACTCCAAAGACGCTAAGAACTCGATCGTGTTCATCTCAGCACTACGACGACGAAACAAAGAAACTACATCACCGTCGGCTACAAACAATCACCGATTGGCCAAAATGTTGGCATTTTTTTTACCTTGTAGGCATTTCGTCGAACACTTGGCGGCCGCAGCCCTTGTTGCCGGCAGCGGCTGCCGCCCGCACCGGAGCAGTTGCTGCAGGAGGCGCCGGCTATGGACGAGGTGCCACTACAGCCTTCTTCTTCTTCGCGGCCGCCTCGGCGAGGGCCGTCGCCTTCATCGGCTTTAAAACTCATTTGGCCGCGGGAGGAGCGACGGGAGCGCGGCGAGCCATGGCCGGAGAGGCGGTTGCCGCCCTGGAGGCCATTGCCGCGGTTGGAAGAGGAGCTTGGACCCGGTGGGTTTTTTTCATCCCCAAAGTTTTCTTCGGCACGAGCGGCGGCACGTGGGTGGTTTTCGGCAGCAACAAGCCGGTGGCGGTGGCCGGCGGGGTGTGGGAAAGGACTAGGCTATCCATTCCGGTCGGAGTCGGTGGCGGCGGCAAGGTGTGGTGGCTATGGCGGCGGGATACAGGGTGACACAGGGGTGGGAGAAAGAGAGGTGCTAGTTTTACTCGGCCGCGTCGGGAGACAACATATTTAAAGAATATGGGGGGTGGAGGATAACTTTTACTTCACTATATCGGTTAGGGGATTGGCTAGATGCGCCGTAAGGGAAGATAATTACGACCTTATTGGGGATCGGTTAGAAATGCCCTAAGCCAAGGGGAGTAGTATATATCTTTTTCCTTCCACTCATGCGTAGGCGGCTAGGTAAAGTTCTCGTCCTCGCAAGTTTTACCAGACAGCCCGTGGATTCACCCCTTGCCCCTTCTGCATGCCATTTCGGCGGTTGGTGGTGACGAGGGTAATCTCGATGGCACGGCTTCGGCTAGTAGTTTAGATTGGGGATATTTAGTTCTTATTGTAGAGGCGGCGCTCGGACGGATGAGAAAACACTTCAATTTTGAGTTGGTTTTCTGGGCTTCGATCCTCCTTAAATCCGTCCATCAGGACGGAGTTGATGGAGCTCTGTTGTAGATTCTTGTCTCCTCGAGACGGCGAGTTTCGGGTCTATCGTCGTACATGCGTGACGACGAGATCAGGTGTCAAACACTTCAGATCAATTTAAGGTTCAATGACGATGACTATAGTTAAATAACGTTGATCCTTAGTGGCACATGTACAAAGACTTTCTAATCATCGATGAGGTTTGGCTGGCTCCGTTACGGGAACGGCGACAACAATGCGTTGGCGGCTCATTCTGACGGCATCAGTGATCGTTTGCTGGTTAGACACCTCGATATAATTTTTATTATGTTTGGGACTGCTTCGTACTTTTGATGGATTTTTAAAATTTTGTAATACATGTGTGCCTTATCGGAAAAAAATCAGCTAACCACGCATTGAATGGAGTGCATTGCATATAGTTCCATTTGGGTGTCCAGACTAGCTAAACCGTCGGCAAAAGAACAGCTGGACTAATTAATTTGATTTGAGATAGCATTGCGTGATTGAAATTGAAAAACAGCGTGATTCGGACTGCGTCGGAATTGGATCGTAGCTTCACGTAGCAGGTGTTGAGGTGCCAAATCGTTCTCGACGAAACGTATTGCGCACCTATTTTCTGGTCAACATTGCCCATCTTCCCTAATCCATTATCTGATAAGACCTCACCCCACCTATTTCATTTCCTGTCTTTTCTCAATAAACTGAAAAAAGAATGTTTTTTGTGTGGATATTTGGCCCCTTTCGAACTCAGTTCTTCCATTATTAAACAGGAGGTACCAAAAGACTATGTTTGGTTTGCCTCGACTGAATTCAATGATGTGACAACGTCTAAGGTAAACATAGGTGAAACTACCAAAATAAAACCGTCAAGTCTCTAGTGCGGTTTTGATATTTAAGCACCCACCTTTTCTTTCGAACTTGAACAATTTCAGATGTCCCCCAAAACAGAAGCCAATGCTCATATCATATCCTCAAGAATAAGACAAAAAGATCAATCCCAACTCTGAATATAGTACTTAACAAATGAACTAAATAAAAATACTCTTTCGTGAACGACCTTCGTTATGGTTGTGTGCATCAATTGATGAGTAGCTTAGCGTCGGCTTTGTCTCGCCTGACAAGGTGTGACAATTGCGGCCTCAACGAGTGAAATGCCCACGAAAACTGACGACGGAGCCATCGGAGCCTAGCAAGGTGTGACAGTCACGACCTCAACAAGAGAAATGCCGATGAAAACTGACGAGGAAGCCACGGAAGCCTAGCAAGGTATGACAGTCACGACCTCAACGAGTGAAATGCCCATGAAAACTGACGATGAAGCCATTGAAGCCTAGCAAGGTATGACAGTCACGGCCTCAACGAGTGAAATGCACATAAAAACTGACGATGGAGCCAATGAAGCCTAGCAAGGTGTGACAGTCATGGCCCCGGTGAGTGAAATGTCCATCAAATGGTGATGAAGCCATCAAAACCTAGCAAGGTGTGAAGGTCATGACCTTGACGAGTGAAATGTCCATATAATGACGATGAAGCCATCAGAGCTTGGCATGGTGTGGCCGTTACGAATGAGATGCCCTTAAAAGACACTGACGATGAAGCCATCAGAGCCTAGCAAGGCTTGACCATTACGACATCGACAAGTGAAATGTCCATAAAAGGCTTAACCAATGTTGAACCCAACTGGGTTGTAGCTCCACCGTCGAATTAGTGCAGAGGTCAGGGGTTACATTAAAAAAGAGCCTTTGAAAATAAATGCTAAGTACAAAAAATGGTTAGATTTTTTTTGGGTACGGTAGTGAAGGTGAGCAAAACATTTACAGAATCGTCTGAGGACAAAAAACACAAACACGAGCAACCATATATAGACATGTAGTTATATACTCCCTTCGTTCAGGTTCATTAGGACCCTCTTAATTTAGGCTAAAGTTTAACCATATATCTAAGTAATAAAATGTTAACTATATTCTATAAAAATTATACCGTGAGAGACCTCGTTCGGATACAAATCCAACAATATACTTTTTATACTATATGTTAAAATTTGACCCAAAATATTATGAGGGTCAGTAAACCTAGACGGAGGCAGCACCCACGGGTAGCGAGGGAACTATGATGTTCCGAGTCTATGGCGATCATTTTTGTAGCACTCACGAGAACGACAGTGAATTCGACGCCGTGCCTTTAGGTCAGACCGAGCATTGTGTAGGATGGCGTAGCCAACACATGCAAAGTGTCATCGCTAATTAACCCTACCGCTAACGACCAAACATGATTCTCGGAGAATTCTACTAGCTAGTAGCATGACAAATGTGTTGCTAGAGCTACTCCTACCATTATTCTCGTGCGTGTTGCGATGTCTAGATCAATCATCATTTGGTAGGGATGCTGTAGCTACAAAGTTGTTGTCATTTCCCGCGTATTCTTTCCATATTTTTTGTTTCCTGCCAGGCCCACTGGATTTTTCGACGATGCTGCTCTCTCTAGCTACAAAGTAGGCATCATGAAGTCGCCGGCTTTATTTTTGATGATTACCTGATTAGTTTAAGCAACACACGCGTCCCTCCAAACCACTAGTCTAATCTCCGCCTGCTCTGTACGGCAAACTGTTAGCAATATAGGTTTTCTATTATTCATGTGGCCTACTACTCGGTCCCTGTAAAATTACTGCGTCGGAGCAGCCGGCATCCTAAAAACCCTTTTTAAACCCCGACCGACTGTTCAGTCAGTGACCGATAAAAAAAAATCTAGACGACGCTCAAACAAGTCTCAAACGTTTCCATATCCAGCTTAAATATAGGACGATATGAGAAGGTTCGGACGCGTTCGTCACGTCGGACTAACATCGGGTCCCACACGGAATCGCCTGAAAAACCAACAATCCAATGGTTGTCTTCTCCGTCGGACCGGTGACGCCGCTCCGTCGGGCCGCGTAGTGTCATAGCCCGGTTATTTAAGCCGTCCGCTGACATCGAAACCTTGCTTGTCCACATTTCCCCCGCCCGCCCGCCCCTGTCATCAGTTTCCACTCGCCGTTTGCCGCCACTAGTAGCCATGCCACCACGACGCTGGATAACATATCTAACGCTGGAGCACCGGCTGCAGCTCCTTAACAAGGTCCTGGCGACGCGCCAAGCCCGGATCGCCGCGGGTCTAGCTCCGGATGCGGTGGATCCAGAGGAGGAGGAGGAGTAGGGGGAGGACGTGGAGCAAGGGAAGGAGAACCTGAAGGACACTGGGGACGCGGATCTGCAACGAAGCAGCAGGCAATCCTTGATTCCCTTCGGTCGAAGGCGAATGCGGAGGACAAGCGACATCATGTGCATGAGGCGGATGCGGAGGCTAATCGTCTGTCATGTGTAGGAGTTGGAGGCCAAGCGTCGTCATGTGTAGGAGGCGGAGGCGGAGAACAAGCGCCATCATGTGCAGGAGGTGAAGGCGGAGCATGCCGCGGAGGTCGACGAGATGCTCGTGTATATGCATGAGGAGGAGGAGGAGCGTGAGCACTTCTACGAGCCCATCTACCCGGCGCCCGGCACCAACGTTGTGAATATTTCCGACAACGAAGCGTAGTTTAGACTAGCGTTGTACGTAATACGTAGGATTTTCTTTTGTATTCCCTCCATTCCATAATGTAGCGCGTCCGTGCTTTTGGAGATTTAAGTTTGACCACAAATTTAACCAACGTGGATGACTGCGGTGGAAGCAAAAATTATACCACTGAATTCATATTCGAAGGAAGTTTTCAACGGTATAATTTTTGCTCCCGCCGCAATCGCCTGTGTTAATTAAATTTATAATCAAACTTAAATCTCGAAAAGCACGGACACACTACATTATGAAACGGAGGGAGTATGATTTATATGAATTTAGGGGATAAAATATAAGTTACTTGAATGTATAACATCAAATATAAGCCGTGACTGGTCAGTACCCGTGGAGGCGATCAACCTTTGAGAAGCCAGATTTTGATGTCCATGGTTGTGGATGATGTAAGAGCATCTACAACCGGACTGGGCAAATTCGGCCCCCTATACGTTTGCGGACGCATCCGAGCGGTCCCTCATATATCGTTTCATACATCCACATATCTCATATCTGGACTCTCGAATCCATGTAAAGTCATGCACGTCGATCACGGAAACATAACCATTGTGGCACGTAAATAACAAATGTTTGTACTGAACATAAATAGTTTATACATAAAATTTATTTGAAGTGCACAATCAATCATCCGCTCTTTGGTTTCCATTGTGGGTCCACATATGCTCCCCCAGATCATTTAGTAGTTATGCGTGCACTTGATGATCTCGAAGATTCTGATGCATCTGCAGAAAGTTCATAAGCTGAGCTGCATCTTGATCTTCCGAGATTTCAAATTGTTCGCGAGATGCTTCAAAATCATTGGTTTGGCCTACACCATCACCCTCATCCTCAACAATCATATTGTGCAAAATAACACAACATGTCATCAATTGCCACAAAAGTTTGTGATTCCCACATCATTGCAGCCCCACGAACAATTCCCCAACGAGCTTGCAGCACTCCGAATGCCCTCTCCACATCCTTCCTAGCTGCTTCCTGCATTGATGAGACGTGCTTTTGTTTGTTGCCATATGGTTCGGATATGGTCTTCACAAATGCAGCCCACTTGGGATAGATGCCATCGGCAAGATAGTATCTCAAGTTGTAGTCTCGGCCGTTCACGATGTAGTTGCACGGGGGTGATTCCCCATTGCAAAGCCTCTTGAACACCGGAGATCATTGAAGCACGTTGAAGTCGTTGTGAGAACCCGGTATTCCAAAGAAAGCATGCCAAATCCATAAGTCATGTGATACCACCGCTTCTAGTATGATGGTGGCCTCTCTGGTGTGCCTTATACATTCCTCGTAAACATTTGGGGCAACACTTCCACTGCCAATGCATGCAATCAATTGATCCCAGCATTTCTGAAAACCCTCTGGCCTCTCCAGTAGCCAACAGTTTCTTTGTGTCCTGTGCACAGAATCACGATTTTGAATCGGATCGGAGCTTCGAAGGTAGGATCGCAAATCGTAGAATCTTCATTATCAGGATCGTAAAAACGTAGATTCTATGAACCAATATCGTAGAATCAAAGGGGTTAGTTTGGATCGTAAAGTCGTAGAATCGTATAACAGAATCGCGATTCTGACAACCTTGCTTTCAGATACTCTGTTCCAAACACCTCGACCATAGCACGGGCAAACCTGACAGTAGTCTTCAGGATGTGCTCTCCCCCATCCTGACCATCTCACCAACGACATCTGCGACAGTACCAAGTGCAAGCATTCTCAGAGCAGCAGTGCACTTCTACTTGGCGGAGAAAGAGAGTTGACCACATCAATCCCTTGTGAGCTTGAGGTGGTCGTCGCGTGCCTCCACTTCGTCCACAATCCGTAAAAACAATGATATTCGCATGCGAAAACGACAATGAAACCATGGATCATCTGGGAAAGTTGGGTTCGGAGCAAAGTAGTTCTTCTGCAGTAGCTTTGCTCCGGATACCCTACCCCGATTGATCACCCTTCTCCTTTTGATTGAGCCCTTGAAATTGAGAATATGCTCCGCTTGCCGGTCCATTTTCTCTTGCGTGCTCATAAGCATGAACATGTCCACTTCTTCGTCTGAATCCGACGAATCGAAGAATCTTCAATCATTCGATCAAGCTTCGTCGGTCCATACTCCTCGCCGGACGAAGCATCGGAATCCGTCGTTTTCCCCTAAATTTTTGACAAAAAATCCGGTCAAACAATGTGTCGAACACATCCAGCGCAAGACGGATCCAGAGAGTTGCCAGACGTACCGCGACGTCTTCCGGGCCGGCGACGACACAGCCCACGGCGAGGACGGGACAGAAGACTGCTCTACCGGAGCTGGTGGAGCAGAGGCTAGGAACGACGACGGAGCACGCGCGGCGACGGAGCTGCGAGACGGACGGTACGGAGGAGGAAGAAGAGAGAAAGAGCAAATGGTTATGCCGGATGGGTTTGGTGCAATTTGTGATGGGGTCAGGCTGTCGGGTCCGACGTGGCGGACGTGCCCGGACGCACCCGGGTGCCCCATATCCGCCTCATAGTTGGACTAGATATGAGGAGTGCCGGTTAGCCCGAACCTTTGAGACCGGTTTAAAAAGGCCCGTTGGGTCGAAATTTCGTAACGAGCGTTTGAGACATATCCTTGTAGACGTTCTAAGAGCATCTCCAATAGCCTTTGTATATTGGATGGCTAAAAACTTGTTATAGCAAGAGAAGAGAGAAGGTTTACAAAGCCAACATGTTTTTTTGCTTTGGTAGCCTTTGTATATTGGATTGCTATATTTGCACAAAACACACAATGACATGTGGGGACAGTTTGTCATAGACACATTGCACACTAGCATACGTATATGTATATGTATACTAGCACAACTCGCGTCCACGTACACATGCACACACGCGTACACTTACACACATGCAGCACACACACGTACACACACACACACGCACACATGCTGCACACACGCGTACACGTACACAAAAAAAACACGTACACGTACACACGCGCACATACACGCACACACAGCGCACGCGCAGCACACACACTAGTACACGGACCCACCTGTCATTGAGACAAAGTGAGGCTTTAGGAGGCTTGCTAAAAATTTACAAAGTGGCCTTTGGCTTGGCAAATATGCAAAGTGTGGGTGCAAATATAGCAAGCTTTGTAAAAAAATTTAGTGGGGACCACTTATACAAAGGCTGTTGGAGAAAATTTTTGGCCAAGATTTGTAAAATAGCAAGTGAGTGCAAATATACAAAGGCTGTTGGAGTGACTTGCAAGCTCTCCGGGACGTCGACATGACACATAGCTGGGAATAAAAATGGCCTGGGAGCAGCTGGTATTGCACTGTGCCCGGGAACTGACAGCACACCATACTAAAAACATTTCCAAGCAAACTCAGTAAACAAATCTTCTCCTTACAGAACCCAATTTAAAAAGTTGTCAACAGAACCAAGAGAAGATTCATCGGCGACCGATGAGCGACGGTGATGCAGACCGACATGTCACCCACGCAGTTTTTCCCTGGGCTTGGCAGCGGTAGTTCGTTTTTTCCGGTGGAAGCAACAAAAATCCACCAGCCAGAGCAGCCCCGCCACGCTAATTTTTTTTAAATAATACACTTTTTTTACTAAATTTGGAAAATAATACACGGTTTTGATATTTTCTGAAAATAGGATCTAGTCGGTCGAGCCGCAGCCGACTGGATCCTGTCGGCTGAGCCTAAGCCGATTAGGGCTAGTCGGCTTACCCTAAGCCGACTGGATGCTAATACCTGCAGTCGAGGTGGATTAGCAACTAATCGGCTTAGGCTAAGCCGATTGGAACTAATCGGCTTAGCCTAAGCCGACTGGATTTTTTTTTATTTTTTTGGAAAAGAGTATTTATATCGAGAAGACATTAATTACATCCAGCCTCTACAACAACGCAATGCCCATATTCATCTTCTGTTTCGTAGTACATGAAATCCTCACTTGACAACCCAAAATTCACCATATGATTGTTCAAACTAACAAAATTAATAATTTCTTCGAGCCATGCTTCATAAAATGGTGGTAGGGCATCTTTTACATGCACATTGTACATAATAAACCAAATTGGACCAGGATAACCGTTCTTACTAGTCATCTGCAAAACACAATAAAAATATTACAACTAGTGGATCTACAACATTGTTGAATTTGGGGCGGTACTTATGGTGGAAATCGGTGAAAAATCGCGAATGGGGGAGGAAAAAAGAGAAGCAATGGGGGAGGAAAAAGGAACAAAAACAAAAGAGAGGAGGAGGAGAAGGGAGTGTACCTGCCTTATCCACCCGCTGTCGGTTTACAGGCAGTGATGAGAAGAGGCAGTGAGGAGAAAGGTTGTGGGGAGAAGAGGCAGTGAAGAGAAGAGGCAGAGAAGAGCACCCTTTTAAAGCAACCAGGGCGAGGGAGAGAAGAAGAGCCGCTGCTGTTTTCACACTCACCGGTCACTACACTGCACTGCTCACCGGTCACACTCACCACCAAAAGTGAGGGAAAATTGATGCTGTCGGGTGTGGCCGCCGCAGGGTAACGCGCCGGGGGAATAATCAGCAGCAGTGGGGGGGGGGGGCTGGCAGTGGAATAATCAGCAGTCGTGCCATTCGGGCATTGCGTTGTTGTAGAGGCTGGGTGTAATTAATGTCTTCTCGATATAAATACTCGTTTCCAAAAAAAAAAAAAAATCCAGTCGGCTTAGGCTAAGCCGATTAGTTCCAATCAGCTTAGCCTAAGCCGATTAGTTGCCAATCCACCTCGACTGCAGGTATTAGCATCCAGTCGGCTTAGGGTAAGCCGACTAGCCCTAATCGGCTTAGGCTCAGCCGACAGGATCCAGTCGGCTGCGGCTCGACCGACTGGATCCTATTTTCAGAAAATATCAAAACCGTGTATTATTTTCCAAATTTAGTAAAAAAAGTGTATTATTTAAAAAAAATTAGCCCCCGCCATCGGGCAGGCAGGAGTAATAAACAAACAAACAAAGTTCAAAAAAAAAAAAAAAAACAGATCACAGGTTACAGATGGATGATGGATCGAACCTCGGGGCGGGGCGGGGCGGGGCGGGGCGGGGCGGTCACATGGATGCTCATGTGCGCATCTGGCGAGCACACATGCCCCCATCGGTATGGGGTTCACCTCACTGTCTCCCTGATGAATTGACACTGGGGCTGTGAGATTTGGAGGAGTTGCCGCCCTCCCATTGGCCGATGCGTGCGTTTTTCTTTTGTTCTGATGTGAAGGTAAGTTTATGGCGCCGGTTGACAGATCACAGATTGGCTGATTGATCAGAAGGAGGCAGCGGCTTAGGGACAAGATTGATTGATTTACTACTCTGCTCGTATGCTATACCGTGGGTTGTGGATAAAGATTGGGAATTGATCGTCACATGCTCCTGGATCTCGATGCGCCGTGGTTTACGTCAGCCGCGTCATGTAGTAGATGACTAGATGGGGTCAATACTAGTATAGAGGATTACCGCACCATAGGCGGTGAAATATTTTACCTGCTGTATGTTACGTACTACTCACTATTGTATTCCTCTGCCACTGTTCCCAAGCTGTTAGTACTAGTAACTGTTTAGCAGACTGTTGACGGGTGGTCGGATGAATATTAGGGTGCCGAGGAATCGTGATCGGTGATAAGACACACGTACTGTACTGGCTAATTAATTTTCTTAAATGGCAATTTCCTCTTTTTTTTGCAAAGATAAAATGGTAATTTCTTACATACTAGGAAAGTTTTCACGCACCGGTACCATCCTGCAAACTGTATTGGCTGGTGGTGTAAAAGTGCACGTAAATTAGCGGTAGCTGTCACAAACTTGCCCGTAATACAGGGCAGGCTCATACAACCACAAAAATCCTGTACACGCCGTGACCCCCCCCCCCCCCCCCCCCCCCGGCCCGAATGGAACACCTGCAATAAATCTATCTGGGTACATGTCATTCTTTCAAATTCATGATGTTGCAAGCCTCACAATTCGTTGTTGCACAAGTGCAATTTTGAAAGCATAACACCAAAAACAAAATCCAAAGATATATCCGAGAAAAGAAGGTGCCAACATGCTTAAACGGCAGAAAAGCATACACCATTGTTACGTCACGCACGAAAGAAACTACTTGTGCATCCTAATCTATCCCTTATCTTCCTCCGATGCACTGACCGACGTCGACGATGAGCTCTGTATCATAGCAATAACAATAAATTACCACGCAATGTAAGCCGCCGAAGGGCGGTGTCGGAGTCAGGAAGATAAGGGGATCCAGACGAGTCAGACAATATTTGTAAGAAGAGAGGCCAAACTACAAAGGTAAAAACATTATTTTTTTAATACAAAAGCCGCCATGTGTGCACATATAAAATGAGAGGGGAAGCAACTGCCTAGAGATAGACCGTTGATGAAAAAGCGAGGAGAAAATCTCCGGAAAGGATTGTGGGGAGAAGTGGTGGGAAGAGGTGAATCACGAAGACTCGAAGCCAGGTGGGTAGAAATACAAGGGCTATCGGTTGATCATGATGACTTCGAGGCGGGACGGTAGAAACACACCCATGGCGCCCTCGTTATATGACATTAACTCCAATATGTTCTACAATTACACCACCTTGGTATTCCCTCAGATAGCCTATATGTTTCTACAGTTACTTGTTTGAGATAAAAATAATATGTGAGTCTTTTTTTCTAAGAATAGCAACTTGTGATGAAATAAGTGGTCTCCTATGAAAAAACCCTAGAAGCTTTAACCTGCATGAGCTGATACCTCCCACTTAGCAACACGAAATCGAAACACCAACCAAAGCTTGGCTACTCCATCTAGAGCCAATAAAATAGCAAGCATCGCTAGATGCAAAGGCACAAGAGTGCAGCAAAGGCTCACTCCTAAAAAATAGGATCTAACCCCCGCGCCGCTCACTCAAGCGACACAGGCAGTGACCAGTCCACTTGTCGTCATCCCCGTCTAGCCTTTCTCCTCCTCGCCGTCATCGGAGGAGGGCGCCGGTCGAAGGCCGCGCAGCGGACAGTAGCGACTGGCTTCTTTTGATGATGGCGGATGGTGCAACCTGTGCATGGGACAACGGCTGTAGGGAGGGCACGACAAGTGGTAGCTTTCTGCGACGCTCGAAGACCGGATGTGCTTTCGATGTTCCGCCTTGTGTACTGGCGTTGCTCGTCATGTGGTGTCGCTCAGCCCCGGGGGTGCGGAATTACACTGCAGCGGGGCTCGGTGGCACGTCTCAGATGCGAGTGATGTCAGGGCTCGAGGCGCAGCAGATTGTGGCTCGGCCATCGCACGCGACGGTGGTGTGGTTTGTTCGGCTGCAACGAGATGGACGACGAAAGCCGTGCTTGGATTATTTCCCGACCGATGATGTCGACGTCTTTGGGCGTCGTTACCTTGTTGATGGTGTCGTTGATGCCATTCTCACCTACTTGCCTGGTGCTCCAGGGGAAACCGTAGGTCCGGGTAATCTCAGATCGGACGATAACGCCAATGGTGTCGTTTTTCTCTAGTAGGGGCATCGTCTTGGAGCTGCATCGGTTAGATGGACCAGTGGATGTTGACAGTTTCGTGCGGTGGACGCTTCCATGTCTCTTTGGTGCTCTGTTTTGGGTGGCTGAGGCATCGAGTCGGACCGTGGCGACTGGCGGCAGCTATGCTTCATTGAGACATCGCAATACAAAGATGGTGCGTGGTAATTTGCCGGTGATAATCACAGCCTTGGTGGGACAGTGACAACTCGTGATGTATTGTTTGAGACGCCCAGATTTACCACTCACAGACACTGGTGATGTAAGCATGGGATTGCCGGATTGTCTCCCAGGTGGAATTCCGGTGGTGATGTATTCTTTCGCCCTACGATCAATGGCTCCATGATGGGCTATTTGCTTGGTGTGTGCATGGTTGAAAGCTCGCGTATATTACGCCTGGGCCATATACGTTTCTGTGGCTGCAACTGCTGGACGAGGATCAATGTTGCTTTTTTTTTCTTTCATCTGCCTAGACATAGCCTTGGTCTTTTGCGACTTTACTATTTGCTGCTGTGATTTTTTGCGTGTGTGACTTGATATTGCTTGTGTGCATCATAACTATGTAAAGGACAGGTATATGCTCATGGTGTTTTATATCCTTGATGAGTTAATAAAGAACGCCATTTTCTGAAGAAAAGAAATGCAAAGATACAAAACCCATCACCATTTCGAAAAAAAAGAAAAGCCCAAAGAGGACATAAATGAATGCGCAGTCCACACCAAGATCTCTCCGCCCTCTCCCTTTTTTCTCACCCGCCACCTCCTCGCTATTAGTACCCGCGACGCCGTCTCTCCCCTCCCAACCCGACCCCGAGCCGCCACCACCCTCTGTCCCCCGTCTCCGCCGAGTCGTCCACCGGCTCGGCTCCCTCCCACCCGCCGTTGCCCTTCCTCCTCCCCCCCCTCCTCCTTGCGAGGCGCGGACGCGAAGCTCGGCTACACTAGGCAGGCGAGGCCGAGCGCCATGGGGCCAGCGCCGAGGGCCGGGGGCGAGCCGATGAAGCAGCGGGTGAACCGCTGCCTGCACCGCCTCTCCGACCGGGACACGGAGGCCATGGCCGCCAACGAGCTGGACGCGATCGCGCGCGGGCTGGACGCCGACGAGCTGCCCGTCTTCCTCGCCGCCGTCTCCGACACGCGGGCCACGGACAAGGCGCCGCTGCGGCGCCACTCGCTGCGCCTGCTAGCGCTCCTCGTCGCGGCCCACCCGCGCGACGCCGTGGCGCCGCTCGTGCCCAGGCTCGTCGCCGCCGCGCTGCGCCGGGTGCGCGACCCGGACTCCTCCGTGCGCGCCGCGCTCGTCGACGCCGCGCGCGCCATCGCCGGCGCCGCCGCGCCCCCCTCGGCCTCGGCCCCCGCTGCTCTCGGCCCGCTCGCCGACGCCGTGCTCCACGAGCAGGACCAGTGCGCGCAGCTCGCCGCCGCGCTCGCGGCGGCGGCCGCCGTCGAGGCCTCCGCCCCCACCTCCGACCTCGCCGACTACCTCCTCGCGCTCCTCCCGCGCCTCCTCAAGCTCCTCCGCAGCGCTGCCTTCAAGGCCAAGCCGGCGCTCATCTCCCTCATCGGCGCCGCCTCGGTGGCCACCGACGCCGAGGCCGCCGCCACCGCGGTGCCGTGCCTCCGCGACGCGCTCGCCGGGGACGACTGGGCCGCCAGGAAGGCCGCCGCCGAGGCGCTCGCGCTGCTGGCCCTGGAGCACGGCGACGACCTTGCCGCCCACAAACCCTCCTGCATTGCCGTCTTCGAGGCCAAGAGATTCGATAAGGTCCGTCCCTTCTCCCTTGTATAACATCGTTCAGATCTTTTGCTGCAGCATCCTCGTGGATCTACTGCTTCCGTGCTGACATTTCTAGGCTTTTCTTGGCAATGCAGGTGAAGATTGTGCGGGAGTCCATGAACCGGATGATCGAGGCGTGGAGGGAGATCCCGGACGCGGAGGAGGACGTGTGCTCCTCCGCCGCGTCGCCGGCCCAGACCAGATCCTCCTCTCTCACAGGTGATGTGGCGTTTCTTGGGCTGCAGCGTAGCCACCAGTGTTCTTTTGGAAATTTGAGTAAATTGTTCTCTATTGTTTGGAGTATATAAATATGAACTTGTCTGGTAATAAAAGACACAAGTGGAGTGGGTTTTGGTGAGACACTAGGCAGGAGAACTGTTATTTCCTGGTACTATATGACAAAGGGAAATTAAAAAATGTTCCATTTAAATATATATACGCGTAATACTATTACATATGCATACTCCAATTGGACTTCCTGGCATATGAGTTCTGACACTGTTTTGTTTTGTAATCAAACAGATAGTGCAAGTGATGGTCGATACCCGGCTGATTCCCTAGGCTCCAATTCCGTCCAGTCAGTTACAAAGAGGAACATGCTGCCGGCAAGCAGATCACCGCCGTCGGTCAGTAATCGAAGGACCAGTCCTTCCATCAGAAGCAAGAAGAGTTCGCCGCCTTCATGCGGCGGCGGCGACGTGGACCAAGCCAAGAAATACGACTACAAGGTCGACGTTGCCGTTGCAGCAGACGCCACCCCGATCAAGACGGTGACCGGGGAGAAGCTTCTGAAAGAGGGTAATGTGAGAGCAAGGCTTGAAGCACGGAAGATGCTGTTCCAGAAGAGTGGTGAGAAAGGGTACAGTAAGGTGGCAGGGCGCAAGTCAGGGTCTAGAGTTGTTCCGTTTAACGGGGACGGGGACTCGGAAGAGAGCACCGAGGTTGAGGATGATGGGCCTGAGGAGTTTCAGTCAAACCAGTCTGAGGAGCTTCAGTTAGTTCACAAAGATGAAGACCTGTCGAAGATCAGGATGCAACTTGTTCAGATAGAGAATCAGCAGACAAACTTGCTCGACCTTCTCCAGGTAAATTTCCCCTTTTATGTTCTGTGTCAACTCTCTAGAACCCGATGAAACTCTTAATTATTTGGATTTTTGCAAGTGCTTCACTACAGGGCTAGGCGGATACATTGTCTAAACTCGAGAATTGGGCCTAACTTAATAAAGAAAATGAAAATAAATAAATGTAAATGTAGTTAGATGTACCATCTTTAGCCCACCAAATTTCTTCATTAGTTGTGCAAGGGCAGCACAGTTAGTAGAGGGTGGGATGGGGGTTTGAATTTTGAAGTTCACATCAAACTCAAGACACATTTGATGGTAATTGTACATGTGCAAATGAGAAAATCATTAGAGTAGTAAAAAAAAGAAGAGTTGATTGTATACTTCTGAACAGAATAAACATTGGGCGAGCTCATGCATTCCTGGGTTTCCAACATTTGGTCTCAGTGTGTAGCATTGACCAATGATTATTGGTACGAATCACACATTCATTCAATGTGTCTTGATGGCACTAACCCAATGATACATCAAAATGAGCAGAGGCATGGTATGGGGACAACCTGGACAGACAGGTACATGTCATTTAGTGGCTATATGACAATGTCTTAATCGGCAGCTGTTGAAACTTACGGTTTTATGTTATTTTTCATGTAACCCACCAATACAGTAGTTTTTTGTACTTTGTTCCTGCATTTGCAGTCACCAACCAATGTTATAGTCATAGTTCACATAGTATAGAGCAGCATGTTTTCGGATATCATATCTTTGGCTGCCGATTTATATCCATCATTTTGCACATGTACACTGTCCATGATTGCTGAAAACTTATCCAGTATTTATTTCTCTCTTGTCTTTGTTCATCAGAAATTTATGGGGAGCTCCCAGAATGGGATACGTTCGTTGGAGACTAGGGTGAACGGTCTGGAAATGGCACTGGACGAGATATCACGTGATCTGGCCGCCTCTTCAGGACGGGTGCCAAGCAGCGAACCTGACATGAATTGCTGCATCCCGAGCCCAAAATTCTGGAGAAAAAATGATGGCGGTAGATACACTTCAAGGTACCCCGTCTCCGACCTAGCAAACCACTCTGAGGAGGTCAGAGCTTCTCATAAGTGGGAGAGGCAGAAGTTTGGAGTTCAGGGTGGGTTTGTCACCAACCCATTAGCAGAGCCAAACACTTCATACGTAAGGAGCACGTTGGTTGCTCAGGAAGGCAGGAGGCAGAATTCAGCCCAATACAAGTCGAGGTAGGTAAGTCGATCGACGCGAATTCACCTCACTCTTTGTAAGTCCACATGATTAGATATGGTTGGTAGGCCAACCAGATGTGCCGATGACACCTTGGAACCTGACTATAATTTCTCAACAAAGTAGTTGTTTTTCTTGCATAGTGTATCTTTCTTGCATATAGCATGTCAGAGTAGTCAATTTATGGTGTGATTCCCACATCATGCAATGCATCTTCACAGAATTTCCCTTTCAATTATGACGACGCCTCCTTTTCGCGCCAGCCCCACATGTATTATCGAATTTTGTGTTATAACGCTATCCTTTCTTATCCAGCCACTTGGCAATTGATGTATTTCCATCCTGTCCATTTTATCCAGGGCGCGTTAGGCGCGACAAGGATGCTCCATCTGAAGCCTGAACCACCTGCATCTACGAGGCGGGAGGGAGCATCTGAAACATGCCACTTCCATCACATTCTAGGAGGCCTTTTCTTCTTTTCTCCAGAATTCAAAGCTGAGTTTGTACATGAATTTATGGAGTTCTCTTTGGCGAGTTGGTTTGACGATTCAGATTTCTGCGGGACTCTGAAGCAAGAAGGACCCCAACTGCGTGGTGGGCACCGTTTGTATTATACCTCCCAGCCGGCCCTGAGACGGCCACTGCAGTTCTTGCTTTAGCATGCGAAAAAATTAAGGTTCTGGTGTATGCATGTATCTTGCACTGCTTGTACATAGTTTGGATACAGCAGTTCCTATCTCCGCTGAGATGCATTGAACAAATGTTCTTGAGTATGCTCTCGCTGAGATCATGAAAGCAAAAGATCCAACAGTGCTGTCCTTTGCCTGTGCTTCTGTTCTTTTCCATTATCTGTTACAGTATGTGCTACTGTCTCTTGGTTCTGCTGGTTTGAGTGTGGCTACTACGTGAGTGGCAAAAAATTGCATGAAACTGCATACATCTTGTTGCCGGACAAATCGAGCCCCCATTTTCCATTGTGCGCTCACTTTAATTTTGGATGTAACAATCAGGTGAAATCGTGTTTTTGAGATACAACGGTAATATTATTGAAACTAGTTAACTGCCTAGAACAATAGTAATATTATTGAAACTAGATAGTTGCATCGGCGTTGCAATGGGGGCATACATATTCTAGAGGTTCAACATCAATCGTGTCTGATATAAATTTTACACCTGACATATTTTAGATTTTTGAAAGATTTAATTTGATTTGAGTATGAGTGGGGAAGCAAGGCAAGTTTTGATTTGGTTAAGGTTTTGATAGGATTTGATTGAATTTAGTTATGGGTAAGAGAAGATAAGTAAAGTGTTAATTTAGTTGAGATTTTGACAAGATTTGATTGAGTTAATGCAGGATGTGGGAGGAGTGGGAGTTGGACGTAGGAACGTACAATTCCCAAGCCCTAGCCCTGTGCAACAATAAAAATACCTGGAAGCTGGGGCAGTGAGGAACCTGACTACACTAAGACTGAATTCTGACGGCAATCACTCAAGAACACAGTCGAATTGAAGGAAATTAGCTAGGGTTCTTATTGAAAGGGGAAAGGTATGGTAGCATGCCACAGGCTGTTAGGGTTTACAACCTAGTTACAAAATGGAATGCCTCCACTCACGCTAGTCCCGTGGCTTTATAGCCATTACAGAAATGAGCAGGTGAAAAGTAAAAAAGAGAAGGAGAGATGTCGGGCAATCAACAGTGACTCGCATGAGCTTGGGGATTGTCCGATGGTAGAATAAACTGGTATCTCACTCTTGCGCCATTAGATGAGTGATCAGCGGCTTCTAGTCAATCCGACACGTGGGAACATGGGAGGTGCTCACTATTACTATAATCTTCAGACTTGGCTTGGCAATTTCGCCCGCTTGAACCAGATCTTGCCCTCAAGGCTGGAAAGAAGGAAAAAAAAATCTGAATAAAGGCTGAGTCTTCCCATGTTGCTTCCTCCACCGGCATGTTGACCCATTCTTGGGAAACATAGTAGAAAACGAAAAAAACCGCCTTACGATCAATCAGGAACACTATGAAGATACGATAATGGTTGGGATCACGATCGTTACCGTCACCGAGTTGCGGCGGAAGAAGAGCGTGACGATGTAGATCGTACTTGGAGTCCCTCGAACCGTAGATCGATCCCATGAACCGCCCACGAACGATCCTCGAACTGAAGACCGAAAGGACGACCTCTCTACTTGGTTGCAACCGTGCAGTCTTCACGACCCGACAGCGCTTCGCCGTCTAGAGCTAATCGTCGCCGGAGAATTAAAGGAAGGAGATTCGAACCATACTGGGCTTCTAATTATGAGGATTAGAGAAACTAGACCTAGCTCTAATTAGTCAGCTAGGACCAACTAGAACTAGAACTAGAGGAGGCTCCAAAACTTGTGTATCCAATAGGGCCAATACCTCAAGTATATATAGGTTAGAGGGGAGAGGGAGGGCGCCACCCAAGGAGGGAAAGAGCTCCCTCCTTGGCCGGACAAGGGAGGAGGAGTTGGACTCCTCCCCCATTCCAATTCGGCCTCCTTCCTTAGGGAAGGGAAGCGCCTCCCACTTGGGCCCTTGTGGCCCAAGTTGCCTTCCACCTCTCGGCCTTTTAAGGCCCGTTGATATTAAATTAAATATAAAATTATTCTAAATACTTTCAGATCATTTTATATATAATTTAACATCCTCGGAAACATTTTCAACCTATATATTATTTATCGGTAATACCCGGTATTACCCGATACTCTCCGGAACCCTTCCGGTGACTACGAAACGCTTCTGGATCCTCTCGAAACCATTTCGAATATTAATGAAGCAATTTCACAAATATGTTCTCATCACTCCCGTCCAACTAACACTCAACGGATCGTGATTACCTTAATCTTGTGACCCCACAGGTTTGTTAACTCATGGACATGAATGAAACTCCTTCGTTCAATGACCGATAGCGGAACCGTGGGCGTCCATATCTATCCCTATGAGCACACAAATGATATTCGAGTGAACCTTTGGTTACCATGTGACATTCCCTTTGCTTCGCGATACTTTACAAAACCCGATATGCTTTGGTATCCTCCTGAGTCATCACATGCTCACTATCCCGTTATCCTCGTTACCAATTTTGTTCTTCTTTCTCGTTTTCGTGTTCCGGCATCCCCGTGACTAAGTCACCTGTGTCTGGACAGACGACGATGCATGTCGTCACACCGAGGGAGATCTAAGACTATTTGTCCAACGTCGAAGGAGCAAATCCCACTCTTGAGCTATCTAGTCCCTTGTCAAACTTTCCAAGAACATGCAAGTTGTCGTTATAATCACCTAGTTACAGATGACGTTTGAGCAACCCCAAAGCTCATCGTACGGTAAGAAGTGACAACGATACTCTCATGGTCTAAGGAATATAAATCATTGATACGTCTCCGTCGTATCTATAATTTTTGATTGTTTCATGCCATTATTATACAACTTTCACATATTTTTGGCAACATTTTATATGATTTATTGGACTAACCTATTGATCTAGTGCCCAGTGCCAGTTCCTGTTTGTTGCATGTTTTTTGTTTAGCAGAATATCCATATCAAACGAAGTCCAAACGTGATAAAAATTTACGAAGATTTTTTTTGGAATATTTGTGAATTTTGAGAAGTGGAATCAACGCAAATGGAGGCCCACAGCCCCCACGAGACACCAGGGCGCCCCCCCAGGGCCCAGGCGTGCCCTGGTGGGTTGTGCCCAGCTCGTAAGTCGGTTGTAGCTCTCCTTCGGACGCAAGGAAGCTAATTTTTGGATAAAAATCCCCTCAAAATTTCAGCCCGATCGGAGGTACGGATCTCCGGGAATATAAGAAACGGTTTTCGGCCAGAAAACAGGAACGTGAAACAGAAGAGAACAGAGAGGGAGATCCAATCTAGGAGGGGCTCCTGCCCCTCCGCCGCCATGGCGGCCATGGACCAGAGGGGGAACTCTCCTACCATCTAGGGGGGAGGCCAAGGAATAAGAAGAAGGAGGGGGGCTCTCTCCCCCTCTCTCCCGGTGGCACCGGAACGCCGCCGGGGCAAGGATCGTGACGGCGATCTACATCAACAATCTTGCTACTATCAACACCAACTTTCTCCCCCTCTATGCAGCGGTGTAACTCCCCCTTTTCCCCGCTGTAATCTCTACTTAAACATGGTGCTCAACTCCGTATATTATTTCCCAATGATATGTGGCTATCCTATGATGTTTGAGTAGATCCGTTTTGTCCTATGGGCTAATTGATGATCGTGGTTGGTATGAGTGTATATTTTATTATGGTGCTGTCCTACGGTGCCCTCCGTCTCGCGCAAACGTGGGGGATCCCCGCTGTAGGGTGTTGCAATGTGTTCATGATTTGCCTATGGTGGGTGGCGTGAGTGACAGAATACACAAACCCGAGTAGGTGGGTTGTTGCATATGGGAGTAAAGAGGACTTGATACTTAATGCTATGGTTGGGTTTTTACCTTAATGATCTTTAGTAGTTGCGGATGCTTGCTAGAGTTCCAATCATAAGTGCATGATCCAAGTAGAGAAAGTATGTTAGCTCATGCCTCTCCCTCATGTAAAATTGCAAGAATGATTACCGGTCTAGTTATCAATTGCCTAGGGACAAATAACCTTCTTGTTTGACAAAAGCTTTCTACTAAACAACTAACTTTTATTATCTTGCTTTTTACTCGTAGTTTTATTTCCCGCAAAGTACTTCTAGTTTTATTCGTGCAAACTATCCTATCACCTACAAAGTAGTTTCATACTTGTTCTAGGTAAAGCAAACATTAGCGTAGGGTTGTATCGGTGGTCGATAGAACTTGAGGGAATATTTGTTCTACCTTTAGCTCCTCATTGGGTTCGACACTCTTACTTATCGAAAAAGGCTACAAATGATCCCCTACACTTGTGGGTTATCAAGACCTTTTTCTAGCGCCGTTGCCGGGGAGCAATAGCGTGGGGTGAATATTCTCGTGTGTGCTTGTTTGCTTTATCACTAAGTAATTTTTATTTTCTGTTATTAGATGTTTTATATCTTTAGTTATGGATATGGAACACGAAACACCAAAAAAATTAGTGGTACTTGCTACTCATGGAGATGGGGAACCTCCTAAAACCCTCGATGCTAGTTATGTGCAAAGTATTAAATACTACTTTGATAATCCTAAGAAGACCCCATTCAACTTGATAATGGGAGTAATGTTGGATCAACGTGAATACTTTAGAGATTATCGCTTGACTGAAAAAGGGAAATTGTTATGGGATCAAATTCATATGTTGCATTGGTATGCTCGGGAGCTATGCTTGAGATATGATATTACTTGTTGCTCTAGGATGAACGCTCCACACCTTCCCTTTTCATGCAAATTTAATGATAATGAAACCTTAGCTTCTTATGCTAGAGGTATTTATGATTACTATGATGTGGAACGAATAGAAGAATTTGTTGCTTTTAAAGGTGCTTATGAAGTTGCTTCTTTGATGGAAAAGTATGATGATGCTTCTTACAAATCTGAAAATCTTGCCATACTTAAATATTGCTATGAGAATTATGATTGCAATGCTGATATTATTGAATTTATTGAGAGAATGTCCACTGCCTTGGAAGAGACTAATATTTTGCAGGGACCTATGGAAGAAGTTGCTGAAATTGTGAGCTCATTAGATGAAAAAGATGAGGAGGAGAGCGAAGAACAAAAGGAGGGCGAGCGGATTAGCTACCCGTGCCCACCTTCTAAAGAGAGTAACTCTTCAACTCATACATTGTTTAATTACCCTTTCTGCTTACCGAAGGATGAATGCCATGATGAATGCTATGATGATTGCTATGATGATTGCTATGATCCCTTGGATTCATTTGAAATATCCCTTTTTGATGAACTTGATGCTTGCTATGCTTCTGGCCATGATGCCAATATGAATTATGCTTATGAAGATGAACTTGCTATAGTTCCTTATGTTAAGCATGAAATTGTTGCTATTGCACCCACACATGATAGTCCTATTATCTTTTTGAATTCTCCCAACTACACTATATCGGAGAAGTTTGCTCTTATTAAGGATTATATAGATGGGTTGCGTTTAGCTACTACACATGATGATTCTGATGAATATAATATGCATGTGCTTGCTGCTCCTACTTGCAATTATTATTAGAGAGGAACTACATCTTCACCTCTCTATGTTTCCAATACTATAAAATTGCAAGAAACCGTTTATACTATGCATTGGCCATTACTTAATGTGCATGAATTGTTCTTGTATGACATGCCGATGCATAGGAAGAGAGTTAGACTTCGTTGTCACATGATATATATCACTTTGTGCTCACTACTAAATTACAAATAATTGTTTATTAAAATTGGCTTTGATATACCTTGGGATCCGGGTGGATCCATTACTTGAGCACTTTATGCCTAGCTTAATGGCTTTAAAGAAAGCTCTACCAGGGAGACAACCCGAAAGTTTTAGAGAGTCATTTATTTCTGTTGTGTGCTTTTATAAAGTTTAAAAACAAAAAAAATATAGAGGGGAACCTAAGACTTCACAAAAGGAAAGGTGAAAGTGAGAAGAGATGATGAGCATCGTTGAAGTGGGGGCTAGCCTTGAACTTTTGTTCATGCCCATGGAAACTTTGTGAATCTTGAATCACGGAAACTTTTCCAACAAAAATAATTACCCCGTTGTACAAATCCATTGTATTATAAAAATAATGTGCCAAGATTTTCCTTTAGGATGTTTGAATTGCTTGTTTGATGTGTGCTGTGCAAAAACAGAAAGTTTTGCCGTAGTGTTTGAATTTTCATACTCCCTCCGTCCCAAAATAAGTGACTCAACTTTGTACTAGCTTTGTACAAAGCTAGTACAAAGTTGAGTCACTTATTTTGGGACGGAGGGAGTATTTTACTGGAGCGTGCAAAAATTCTTACACGGTACTGTTATGCAAATCATTTATCACGTCCTAAGTTTTCAGCATTTTTTGAGGTACAGAAGTATACGTGTCTACAAATCTTTACAAACTGTCCTGTTTTTCACAGATTGTTGTTATAGCTGCTTTGCGTGCTTATGTTTGAATTCTTGTTGAGCCCCATTGACTTGGGAGCCATAGAATTGTGATAGCATACAGTGGGTAATGTTAGATTATAATTATTCAATAATGTTATGGCAAGACATGATGGGATCTGGTGTTATGTGTACTAATGGATCTCACGAATTTTTTGTTAAGTTTTGTGTGATTGAAGTTTTCAAGTTTTGGGTGTTATCACGATGAGAAGGAATAAGGAGCAGCAAGAGCCTAAGGTTGGGGATGCCCAAGGCACCCCAAGGTAATATTCTAGGAAGACTCAAGCGTCTAAGCTTGGGGATGCCCCGGGAAGGCATCCCCTCTTTTATTCCAAATCATCGGTATGTCACTTGGAGCTATATTTTTATTCATCACATTATATGTGTAAATCTTGGAGCGTCTTTTGTGTTTAGTTTTCACTTTTCTTTTATACACCATGCTGGTATGAGATAATCCATGGTTGATTTATAGAATGCTCATTGCACTTCACTTATATCTTTTGAGTATGGCTTTATAGAATGCTTCATGTGCTTCACTTATATCATTTGAAGTTTGGATTGCCTGTTTCTCTTCACATAGAAAACCGTTATTCGTAGAATGCTCTTTTGCTTCACTTATATTTATTAGAGCATGGTATTTTGTAGAAATAATTAAACTCTCTTGCTTCACTTATATCTATTTAGAGAGTCAACAGGAATTGGTCATCCACATGGTTAGTCATAAAATCCTACATAAACCTTAGGGATCACTGAATATGATACGTTTGATTCCTTGCAATAGTTTTTGCGATATAGAGATGATAATATGTGGGAGGTACTAGTGGATGATAGTGTTTAGTAAGATATTGGTGTTAAGGTTTGTGATTCCCGAAGCATGCACGTATAGTCTCCCGTTATGCTAGGAAGTTGGAGCACAATTTATTCTTGATTGTCTATCTTTGTG
The DNA here is from genome assembly GCA_039707655.1 of Elymus sibiricus. Taxonomy (NCBI): domain Eukaryota; kingdom Viridiplantae; phylum Streptophyta; class Magnoliopsida; order Poales; family Poaceae; genus Elymus; species Elymus sibiricus. Next base: position 138,103,860 of record CM077675.1, read on the forward strand.
TGAAGGTCGGGGGCGCGCGATGGTTAACTCCTACCAACCTGCCCCCTAGGAGCATGCGTAGTAATACTTTGCTTCGAGAGAGCTAATAAAACTTTTGCAATAAGTATGCGAGTTCTTTATGACTAATGTGAGTCCATGGATTATACACACTCTTACCTTTCCGCAATTTGCTACCCTCTACGGTACCATGCATTGCCCTTTCTCACCTTGAGAGTCGGTGCAAACTTTGCCGGTGCATCCAAACCCCGTGATATGATACACTCTATCACACATAAGCCTTATTATATCTTTCTCAAAATAGCCACCATACCTACCTATTATGGCATTTCCATAGCCATTCCGAGATATATTGCCATGCAACTTCCACCGCCTACGTTTTGATGACTTGAGCATTCATTGTCATATTGCATTACATGATCGTAAGATAGCTAGCAGGATGTTTTCATGGCTTGTCCGTTTTTTGATATCTTTGCTACGCTAGATCATTGCATTCATATAGGGCCATACTTTGTTCTTCTATCGTTGTAGTATTGAGTTGTAAGTAAATAAAAGTGTGATGATCATCATTATTCATTATTAGAGCATGCCCCAGTGATGAAAGGATGATGGAAACTATGATTCCCCCACAAGTCGGGATGAGGCTCCAGACAAAGAAAAAAAATGAAAATAAAAAAAATAGAAAAAAATAAAAAGAAAAAAAAAGAAAAGAAAGAAAAAAAATGAAAGAAGAAGGAATAGGGGCATGCTAATTCCACACTTGTGCTTCAAAGTAGCACCATGTTTTTCATATAGAGAGTCTCCTGTGTTGTCACTTTCATATACTAGTGGGAATTTTTCATATAGAGTTAGATGCATACCCACTTAGTTTCATATTGAGCTTTCATACACTTATAGCTCTTAGTGCATCCGTTGCATGGCAATCCCTACTCCTCGCGTTGATATCTATTGATGGGCATCTCCATAGCCCGTTGATACGCTGAGTTGATGCGAGACTTTCTTCTCTACTTTTACCCCTTTGAAACCTACCACCATATTCTATTCCACCCATAGCGCTATATCCATGGCTTGCGCTCATGTATCGCGTGAGAGTTGAAAATGCTGAAGCGCGTTAAAAAGTATGAACCAATTGCTTGGCTGACACCGGGGTAGTACATGATTTATACTCTGTGTTAAGAAGGCAGAGCATGACAAGGCTATATGATTTTGTAGGGATAGCGTTCTTTAGCCCTGATATTTTGAAAGACATGATTGTTTGTTGGGATGCCTTTGTATTAATGTCTTTATGTCAAAACTAGACAATTGCTTTGAATCACTTGTGTCTTAATATTCATGCCATGATTAGATATATGATCAAGATTATGCTAGGTAGCATTCCACATAAAAAATTATCTTTTTTATCATTTACCTACTCAAAGACGAGCAAGAATTAAGCTTGGGGATGCTGATACGTCTCCGTCGTATCTATAATTTTTGATTGTTTCATGCCATTATTATACAACTTTCACATATTTTTGGCAACATTTTATATGATTTATTGGACTAACCTATTGATCCAGTGCCCAGTGCCAGTTCCTGTTTGTTGCATGTTTTTTGTTTCGCAGAATATCCATATCAAACGAAGTCCAAACGAGATAAAAATTTACGAAGATTTTTTTGGAATACTTGTGAATTTTGAGAAGTGGAATCAATGCAAATGGAGGCCCATAGCCCCCACGAGACACCAGGGCACGCCCCCAGGGCCCAGGCGCGCCCTGGTGGGTTGTGCCCAGCTCGTAAGTCGGTTGGAGCTCTCCTTCGGGCGCAAGGAAGCTAATTTTTGGATAAAAATCCCCTCAAAATTTCAGCCCGATCGGAGTTACGGATCTCCGGGAATATAAGAAACGGTTTTCGGCCAGAAAACAGGAACGTGAAACAGAAGAGAACAGACAGGGAGATCCAATCTAGGAGGGGCTCCTGCCCCTCCGCCGCCATGGCGGCCATGGACCAGAGGAGGAACTCTCCTCCCATCTAGGGGGGAGGCCAAGGAAGAAGAAGAAGTAGGGGGGCTCTCTCCCCCTCTCTCCCGGTGGCGCCGGAACGCCGGTGGGGCAAGGATCGTGACGGCGATCTACATCAACAATCTTGCTACCGTCAACACCAATTTTCTCCCCCTCTATGCAGCAGTGTAACTCCTCTTTTCCCCGCTGTAATATCTACTTAAACATGGTGCTCAACTCCGTATATTATTTCCCAATGATATGTGGCTATCCTATGATGTTTGAGTAGATCCGTTTTGTCCTATGGGCTAATTGATGATCGTGGTTGGTATGAGTGTATATTTTATTATGGTGCTGTCCTATGGTTCCCTCCATCTCGCGCAAACGTGGGGGATCCCCGCTGTAGGGTGTTGCAATGTGTTCATGATTTGCCTATGGTGGGTGGCGTGAGTGACAGAATACACAGACCCGAGTAGGTGGGTTGTTGCATATGGGAGTAAAGAGGACTTGATACTTAATGCTATGGTTGGGTTTTACCTTAATGATCTTTAGTAGTTGCGGATGCTTGCTAGAGTTCCAATCATAAGTGCATATGATCCAAGTAGAGAAAGTATGTTAGCGCATGCCTCTCCCTCATGTAAAATTGCATGAATGATTACCGGTCTAGTTATCAATTGCCTAGGGACAAATAACCTTCTTGTTTGACAAAAGCTTTCTACTAAACAACTAACTTTTATTATCTTGCTTTTTTACTCGTAGTTTTATTTCCCGCAAAGTACTTCTAGTTTTATTCGTGCAAACTATCCTATCACCTACAAAGTAGTTTCATACTTGTTCTAGGTAAAGCAAACATTAGCGTAGGGTTGTATCGGTGGTCGATAGAACTTGAGGGAATATTTGTTCTACCTTTAGCTCGTCGTTGGGTTCGACACTCTTACTTATCGAAAAAGGCTACAAACGATCCCCTACACTTGTGGGTTATCAATCATATGTTAACACTTTGTGCTATAACAATTGATTTCAGACGATATTATCTCAAAGTATAACAAACAAGTTTGGGTCGATTCAATATGACCGTTCTTCTAACATCACACTCTCAATGTAGCTTTAGGATCATCGTTACAGTCAACGATATCCTAAGATCTAGAAAACATGATCACCAACAACACTTGAGCTAGTCTTAGAGGCGAGACTAGGAATCTTATTTTACTGTTTATCATTCCACACGTGCATATGTGTTTTTCGCTGAATTACATATTCCAGGATCATAACAGTTATAATATAGAATATAAACTCTTAATTATGAATATGGAAATATAATAATACAATATTATTGACACTATGGCATATTTCCAATAGTCTCCCACTTGCACTAGAGTCAATAGTGTAGTTAACATATTTTACTTTTACACCAATGGCAATCCGGTGTCGTCCATGCTTGATAACCCACAAGTATAGGGGATCGCTGCAGTCTTCGAGGGTATAATATTTCACCCAAATTTGTTGATTCGACACAAGGGGAGCCAAACAATATTTATGAGTCTTCACATTTGAGTTGTCAATTCAACCACACCTGGAATTTCTTTCTGCAGCAAAGTGTTTAGTAGCACAATAACAATAGTAACAGTAACATGGAAAAGTAACAGTTTGTACTGATTGTAACATCAGCAGTAGCAGTAGTAACCTAGGGAAGATCAATATGCGAAAAGCGTAGGCATTGGATCAACGATGGATATATGTGTTGGATGACATTCATCATGTAAGAGTCACAACCTAGAGCGACACAGAACTAGCTCCAATTCATCAATGTAATGTAGGCATGTATTTCGTATATAGTCATACGTGCTTATAGTAAGAACTTGCATGACATCTTTTGTCCTACCCTCCCGTGGTAGTGGGTTCCAAAGGGAAACTAAGGGATATTAAGGCCTCCTTTTAATAAAGAACCAGAACAAAGCATTAACACATGGTGAATACATGAACTCCTCATGCTGCGGTCATCACCGGAGATGATCCCAACTTCTGTCACTTTGGTGTCTACGGATCATAACACATAATAGGTGCATAAAACTTGCAAGATAGGATCCAAAACACTCTCATATCCATGAACACATATTAGGTTCAGATCTGAAATCATGGCACTCGGGCCCTAGTGACAAGCATGAAGTGGCTTGAGACTGCGTCGGTATTTCCCCAAAGAGGAAGGGATGATGCAGCACAGCTACGGTAAGTATTTCCCTCAGTTATGAAACCAAGGTATCGAACCTAGGAGGAAGACCATGCAACGCTATGTAAATGGTACCTGCACACAAAGAACAAATACTTGCAACCCGATGCGTAAGAGAGGTTGTCAATCTCTCAACGGTAAAAAGATAGATTAGATAGTAGTAGATTGGATAAATAGATCTCACAAGAACACAAAATAAAGGAGGCAAATAACAAGTGCAGCAAGGTATTTTTGGGTTTTTGGAATAATAGATCTGAAAATAAAAGCGGCAAAAGATAGATAAGAAAGCAATATGTTGGAAAAGTAGACCCGGGGGCCGTAGGTTTCACTAGTGGCTTCTCTCATGAGTATAGCACACGATGGGTAAACAAATTACTGTTGGGCAATTGATACAAGATCAAATAATCATGACGATATCCAAGGCGATGATCATTATATAGGCATCACGTCCAAGATTAGTAGACCGAAACGATTTTGCATCTACTACTATTACTCCACACATCGACCGCTATCCAGCATGCATCTAGTGTATTAAGTTCATGGAGAAACGGAGTAATGCAATAAGAACGGTGACATGATGTAGACAAGATCTATTCATGTAGGAATATACCCCATCTTGTTATCCTTAATAGCAACGATACATGCGTGCCTCGTTGCCCCTTCTGTCACTGGGAGAGGACACCGCAAGATCGAACCCATCACAAAGCACCTCTTCCCATGGCAAGAAAAATCAATCTAGTTGGCCTAACTAAACCAAAGATTCGAAGAAGAAATACGAGGCTATAAGTAATCATGCATATAAGAGATCAAAGAAGACTCAAATAATATTCATGGATAGAAACTGATCATGAACTCAAAATGCATCGGATCCCAACAAACACACCGCAAAAGTTTACATCAAATAGATCTCCAAGAGACCATTGTATTGAGAATCAAAAGAGAGAGAGAGAGAGGAATCATTCTAGCTACTGCCTACGGACCCGTAGGTCTATGGTGGACTACTTACGCATCATCGGAGAGGCACCAATGAGGATGATGAACCCCTCCGTGATGGTGTTAGATTGGATCTCGCGGTTCTGGAACTTGCGGTGGCTGGAAGTGTTTTTCTTTGACTCCTCTAGGGTTTCTGGAATATTTGGGTATTTATAGAGCTCAGAGGTGGTGGAGGGGACTCCCGAGGCGGCCACAACCCACCAGGGCGTGCTGGGGGCCTCTGGCGTGCCCTGGTGTCTTGTGGGCCTCCTGGGCCCCTCTCGGGTACTTCTTTAGCTCTCTGACTTTCTTCTGGTCCAAAAAAAATCTCCAAAAAGTTTCGTCGCGATAGGACTCCATTTGGTACTGATATTCTGCGAAGTAAAAAACAAGCAAAAAATAGCAACTGGCACTTGGCACTATGTCAATAGGTTAGTCCAAAAAAATGATATAAAGTTGCTATAAAATGATTGTAATACAACCAAGAATGATAATATAACAGCATGGAACAATAAAAAATTATAGATACGTTGGAGGCGTATCAGCATCCCCAAGCTTAATTCCTATTCGTCCTCGAGTAGGTAAATGATAAAAATAGAATTTTTGATGTGGAATGCTGCCTAACATGTTCATCACATATTCTTTTCTATTGTAGCATGGACATTTGGACTTTTAGATGGTTCAAAGCAATAGTCTAGTTTTGTCATGAAGACTTTAATACTCAAGCATGCCAACAAGCAACCATGTCTTTCAAAATATCAATACTAAAGAAAGTTATCCCTAGCCCATCATGCTCAGTCATTGATCCATTCATGAAACACACTCAAATATTAACCACACCCAATGCACAAGTATGATCATAGTGCCCCCTAGTTGGTGCTTTATAAGAGAAGATGGAGACTCAAATAAAAGTAAAAATTGCATAAAGTAAATAGATAGGCCCTTCACAGAGGGAAGTAGGGATTTGTAGAGGTGCTAGAGCTCAAAGCTTAAATTGAGAGAGAAAAACATTTTGAGTTGCATGCCTTTCCTGTCAACGAAAACGACAAAGTAGTTCTCAATACTTTTCATGCTAGATACATCATAGTCGGTTCCCAAACATAAAATAAAGTTTATTCCTTTTTCCACCATTCTTTCACAATCCTTGGCTAGCCTTATCCACAGTTGCCTTCCATACCAACAATTTCCAAGGAATTTATTATTTGACAACATAAAGTAAATTTCTTTTTCATTTCGGGACCGGGCATCCCTATTACCGCCGTACTCTCTTGCAATGACAAGTGAATAAACACTCATCTTGAGAATAACACATCTAGCATGGAAAAATATTGGACACCCCCTACTGTTTCATGAGCGGTACGAGCACACAAAAAGGAAATTCATTTTGAAAATTAGAGATGGCACATACAAATTTGCTTAGAACGACATGGAAATACCGCATATAGGTAGGTATGTGATACGTCCATTTTGCATGATGATTTCCTAATGTTATTTACTTTGTTTTGTTGAATAATAATGGTTTGGGGAGTGATTCTAATGCCTTTTCTCTCATAATATTCAAGGTTTACACAAAGAGGGAGAATACCGGCAGCTGGAATTCTGGACCTAAGAAAAGCACGCTAGAGATACCTATTCTGCACAACTCCAATGAAGCTGAAATTTTACGGAGATTATTTTTTGCATTTAATAAAAAATACGGGAGCAGAAAACTACCGGAGGGGGCCTCCCAGGTGGGCACAACCCACCAGGGCGCGCCAGGCCCCCCTAGGCGCGCCCTGATGGGTTGTGGCCACCTTGGCCCACCTCCGGTGCCCAGCTTCTGGTAGTTGGTCACACTTGACCTAGAAAAAAAATCAGAGGAGGACTTTCGGGACGAAGCGGCGCCGCCTCGAGGCGGAACTTGGGCAGGAGCACTTTTGCCCTCCGGCGGAGCGATTCCACCGGGGGAACTTCCCTCCCGAAGGGGGAAAACGAAGCTATCGTCATCACCAACACCCCTCTCATCTTTGGGAGGCCAATCTTCATCAACATCTTGAACAACACCATCTCCTCTCAAACCCTAGTTAATCTCTTGTGTTCAATCTTTGTACCGGAACCTCAGATTGGTACCTGTGGGTGACTAGTAGTGTTGATTACCTTGCGTAGTTGATTACTATATGGTTTATTTGGTGGAAGATTATATGTTCAGATCCATTATGCTATTCAATACCCCTCTGATCTTGAGCATGATTAGTATTTGTGAGTAGTTACATTTGTTCTTGAGGTCACGGGAGAAGTCATGTTGCGAGTAATCATGTGAATTTGATACGTGTTCGATATTTTGATGATGTGTATGTTGTGATTCCCTTAGTGGTGTCATGTGAACGTCGACTACATGACACTTCACCATTCATGAGCCTAAGGGGATGCATTGTGGAGTAGTTATTAGATGATGGGTTGCTAGAGTGACAGAAGCTTAAACCCTAGTTTATGCGCTGCTTCGTAAGGGTCTGATTTGGATCCAAACGTTTAATGCTATGGTTAGATTTTATCTTAATACTTTTCTCGTAGTTGCGGATGCTTGCGAGGGGGTTAATCATAAGTGGGAGGTTGTTCAAGTAAGAACAGAACCCAAGCACCGGTCCACCCACATATCAAATTATCAAAGTAGCGAACAGGAATCAAACCAACATGATAAAAGTGACTAGACGAAATTCCCGTGTACCCTCAAGAACACTTTGCCTATTACTAGTGATTGTTCTGGCCTGTCCTTTGCCTCAAAAGGATTGGGCTACCTTACTGCACCTTGCTTACCGTTACCGTTACTTGCTTGTTACCAATTATCTTGCTATCAAACTATCTATTACCTACAATTCAGTGCTTGCAGAAATTGCCTTGCTGAAAACCGCTTGTCATTTCCTTCTGCTCCTCGTTGGGTTCGACACTCTTACTTATCGAAAGGACTACGATTGATCCCCTATACTTGTGGGTCATCAAGACTCTTTTCTGGCGCCGTTGCGAGGGAGTGAAGCGCTCTTGGTAAGTGGAAATCGGTAAGGAAAAACTCATACTACGTGATGAAATTTATCGCTACTTGCTACTATGGAAAACAATCCTTTGAGGGGTTTGTTCGGGGTATCTTCACCTCGACCGGAACCACAATTAGTTGCCCCTCAACCTACAGCACCCACTGAAAATGTTACTTATGAAATTCCTTCGGGTATGTTAGAACAACTGCTTGCTAAACCTTATGCAGGAGATGGAACTGAACATCCTGATATGCACCTCTTATATGTGAACGAAATTTGTGGATTATTTAAGCTTGCAGGTTTACCCGGAGATGAAGTTAAGAAGAAGTTTTTCCCTTTATCTTTGGAGGGAAAAGCATTTACATGGTATAGGCTATGTGATGATCTTGGATCGTGGAACTAGAATCGTTCGCAATTGGAATTTCACCAAAAGTTTTATCCCATGCATCTAGTTCATCGTGATCGGAATTATATATATAATTTTTGGCCTCGTGAAGGAGAAAGTATCGCTCTAGCTTGGGGGAGGCTTAAGTCAATGTTATATTCATGCCCAAATCATGACATTCCGAGAGAAGTTATCATTTAGAATTTTTATGCTCGGCTTTCTCATAATGATCAATCCATGCTCAACACTTATTGCGCTGGTTCTTATATGAAGAAGACTATTGAATTCAAGTGGGATCTCTTAGAAAGAATTAAACGCAACTCTGAAGATTGGGAACTCGACAAAGGTAATGAGTCAGGTATAAAGCTTGAATTTGATTGTGTTAAATCTTTTATGAATACCGATACTTTTCACAAGTTTAGCACTAAATATGGACTTGACTCTGAGATAGTAGCCTCTTTCTGCGAAGCATTTGCTACTCACGTTGATCTTCCTAAGGAGAAGTGGTTTAAATATCATCCCCCTATTAAAGAAGAAATTAAAGAACCGGTCATAGCTAAAGAAGAAACCATCTTTTACAATGTTGATCCAGTTGTGCCTACCGCTTATATTGAAAAACCACCTTTCCCTGTTAGGATAAAGGAACACGCTAAGGTATCAACTGTGGTTCGTAAGAGTAATATAAGTCACCTAAACCCCCTGAGCAAATTAAATTAGAACCTAGTGTTGCTATGGTTAAAGATCTCTTAGAAGAAAATATTGATGGGCATGTTATCTACTTTTGTGATGAAGCTGCTAGAATTGCTAAACCCGATAAAAAAGATAAACATAGGCCCATAGAAGGCATGCATGTTGTCTCAGTCAAAATAGGAGATCATTGCTATCATGGTTTATGTGATTTGGGTGCTAGTGTGAGTGCTATCCCTCTTTCCTTATACCAAGAAATTATGGATGAAATAGCACCTGCTGAAATGGAAGACATTGATTTTACTATTAAACTTGCTAATAGGGACACTATCACACCACTTGGGATTGTTAGGGATGTTGAAGTCTTGTGCGGGAAGGTAAAATACCCTACTGATTTTCTAGTCCTTGGTTCTCCACAAGATGACTTTTGTCCCATTATCTTTGGTAGACCTTTCTTGAGCACCGTCAATGCTAAGATAGATTGTGAAAAACAAACTGTCGGTGTCAGTTTTGGTAATGTATCTCATGAGTTTAATTTTTCCAAGTTTAGTAGACAACCCCATGATAAAGCGTTATCTTGTAAGGATGAAATAATTGGTCTTGCTTCTACTGGTGTGCCTCCTACTGATCCATTAGAACAATATTTGCTTGACCATGAAAATGATATGCACTTGCGTGAAAGAAATGAAATAGATCAAATTTTCTTCGAACAACAACCGCTCCTGAAACACAATTTGCCTATTGAAACTCTTGGAGGTCCTCCTCCACCCAAAGGTGATCCTGTGTTTGAATTGAAACAATTGCCTGACACTCTGAAGTATGCTTATCTTGATGAGAAAAAGATATACCATGTTATTATTAGTGCTAACCTTTCAGAACATGAAGAAGAAAGATTATTAAAAGTTCTAAGGAAGCACCGGGCTGCTATTGGATATACTCTTGATGATCTTAAGGGCATTAGTGTTGGTAACGTTGCATGGGAAACAAAAATTTTCCTACGCACACGCAAGATCTATCCATGGTGATGAGCATCTACGAGAGGGAGAGTGAATCTACATACCCTTGTAGATCGCTAAGCGGAAGCGTTAATAAACGCGGTTGATGTAGTCGAACGTCTTCGCGATCCAAATCGCCGAGCGTCCCGCGATCCAATCACGATCCTTCCGATCTAGTGCCGAACGGACGGCACCTCCGCGTTCAACACACGTACGGCTTGATGACGCCTTCACCTCCTCGATCCAGCGAGCGATGGTGAAGTAGTGGTTGAGTTCCAGCAGCACGACGGCGTGGTGATGGTGGTGAGGAACAATCTCTGCAGGGCTTCGCCAAGCACTACGGAGATTATGACGGAGGAACTAGAGGGCTAGGGTTGCCGGCACACGGCTTGGGAAATCCTGATGTGTCCCGTGTGCTAGCCCTGCCCCTCTATTTATATGTTGAGCCTTGGGGTCTAAACTTGGAGTAAAAGCCTCCTCCGGGTCGGTTTTGCCCGCACAAGGTCGGTTTGGCCCGCAGGAAAAGAGTCCAATTCGGACCCTGCCGAATCGTGCACAGCCGCGCACAAGCGGTAGTACCGCTTCACACAAGCGGTAGTACCGCTTGGGCGGTAGTACCGCTTCACACAAGCGGTAGTACCGCTCCGGCGGTAGTACCGCTTCACCAAGCGGTAGTACCGCTTACGCGGCAGCAAAACTACTTTTGCACTTTCCAATACCTTGTGGGCTTTATCCCTTTGGCTCATATAAAGTGTTGCTGCACCCGAACACTTCGGTAAACATCCGGAACCCCTTCCGGTGAACTTCGGAACTCTTCCGGAGATCGAAACACTATTATCACATATATCAATCTTTACCTCCGGACTATTCCGGAGATCCTCGTCATGTCCGGGATCTTATCCGGGACTCCGAACAACTTTCGGTCACCAACATAATAACTCAATTATACTAATCGTCACCAAACGTTAAGTGTGTAGACCCTGCGGGTTCGAGAACTATGTAGACATGACCGAGACACCTCTACGGCCAATAACCAATAGCGGGACCTGGATGCCCATATTGGCTCCTACATATTCTACGAAGATCTTTATCGGTCGAACCTCTATGTCAAGGATTCAGTTAATCCCGTATGCTGTTCCCTTTGTTCTTCGGTATGTTACTTGCCCGAGATTCGATCGTCGGTATCACTATACCTAGTTCAATCTCGTTACCGGCAAGTCTCTTTACTCGTTCCGTAATACAAGATCTCGTGGCTAACACTTTAGTCACATTGCTTGCAAGGCTCATTGTGATGTTGTATTACCGAGTGGGCCCTGAGATACCTCTCCGTCATACGGAGTAACAAATCCCAGTCTTGATCCATGCCAACCCAACAGACACCCTCGGAGATACCTGTAGAGCACCTTTATAGTCACCCAGTTACGTTGCGACGTTTGATACACACAAGGTATTCCTCCGGTGTCAGTGAGTTGCATGATCTCATGGTCAAAGGAACAAATACTTGACATGCAGAAAACAATAGCAATAAACTGACACGATCAAATGCTACGTTTACAGTTTGGGTCTTGTCCATCACATCATTCTCCTAATGATGTGATCCCGTTATCAAATGACATCTCATGTCAATGGCTAGGAAACCTTAACCATCTTTGATCAACGAGCTAGTCAACTAGAGGCTTACTAGGGACACAGTGTTGTCTATGTACCCACACATGTATTTGAGTTTCCAATCAATACAATTATAGCATGGATAATAAACGATTATCATGAACAAGGAAATATAATAATAACCAATTTATTATTGCCTCTAGGGCATATTTCCAACAGTCTCCCACTTGCACTAGAGTCAATAATCTAGTTCACATCACTATGTGATTTACATTGTAATGAATCGAACACCCATGCAGTTCTGGTGTTGTTCATGTTTAGCCCTTGGAAGAGGTTTAGTCATCGGATCTGCAACATTTAGATCCGTGTGTACTTTGCAAATATTTATGTCGTCCTCCTTGATGTAATCGCGGATGGAATTGAAACGTCGCTTTATGTGTCTGGTCCTCTTGTGAAATCTTGGTTCCTTGGCTAGAGCAATGGCACCAGTATTATCACAAAACAGAGTCATTGGGTTAAGTGCACTAGGCACTACTCCAAGATCTGTCATGAACTCCTTCATCCAGACACCTTCCTTCGCCGCCTCCGAGGCAGCGATGTACTCCGCTTCGCATGTAGAATCTGCTACCACGCTTTGCTTGGAACTGCACCAGCTAACCGCACCCCCATTAAGAATAAATACGTATCCAGTTTGCGACTTAGAGTCATCCGGATCAGTGTCAAAGCTTGCATCGACGTAACCCTTTACGACGAGCTCTTGATCACCTCCATAAACGAGAAACATGTCCTTAGTCCTTTTCAGGTACTTCAGGATATTCTTGACCGCCGTCCAGTGTTCCATTCCTGGATCACTTTGAAACCTTCCGACCATACTTATGGCAAGGCTGACATCGGGTCTTGTGCACAGCATTGCATACATGATAGAGCCTATGGCCGAAGCATAGGGGATGACACTCATCTTTTCTCTATCTTCTGCAGTCACTGGGCATTGAGTCTTACTCAACTTCACACCTTGCAAAACAGGCAAGAACCCCTTCTTGGACTGATCCATTTTGAACTTCTTCAAAATCTTATCAAGGTATGTGCTTTGTGAAAGTCCTATTAAGCGTCTTGATCTATCTCTATAGATCTTGATGCCTAATATGAAAGCAGCTTCTCCTAGGTCCTTTATTGAAAAACTCTTGTTCAAATATTCCTTTACGCTTTCCAGCATTTCTATATTGTTTCCAATCAGCAATATGTCATCCACATATAATATTAGAAACGCTATAGAGCTCCCACTCACTTTCTTGTAAATACAAGCTTCTCCGTAAACTTGTATAAACTCGAACGCTTTGATCACTTCATCAAAGCGAAGATTCCAACTCCGAGATGCTTGCACCAGTCCATAAATGGATCGCTGGAGTTTGCAAACTTTGTCAGCATTCTCTGGATCGACAAAACCTTCTGGTTGCATCATATACAACTCTTCCTTAAGGTAACCGTTAAGGAACGCTGTTTTGACATCCATCTGCCAAATTTCATAATCGAAAAAGGCAGCTATTGCTAACATGATTCTGACGGACTTAAGCATCGCTACGGGTGAGAAGGTCTCATCGTAGTCAACTCCTTGAACTTGTGAAAAACCCTTTGCCACAAGTCGAGCTTTATAGACGGTGACATTACCGTCCGCGTCCGTCTTCCTCTTAAAGATCCATTTGTTCTGAATGGCCTTACGCCCTTCAGGTAATACTTCCAAAGTCCATACTTTGTTTTCATACATGGATCCCATCTCGGATTTCATGGCCTCTAACCACTTCTCGGAATCCGGGCCCATCATCGCTTCTCCATAGCTCGTAGGTTCATCGTTGTTTAACAACATGACCTCTAAGACAGGGTTGCCGTACCACTCAGGAGCAGTACGCGTCCTTGTCGACCTACGAGGTTCGATAGCAACTTGATCCAAAGCTTCATGATCATCATCATTAACTTCCTCTTCAGCTAATGTAGGCTCGACAGAAACAACTTTCTGCGTTGCGCTACTCTTAGGTTGAAGTAAAGGTTCAATAACCTCATCAAGTTCTATCTTCCTCCCACTCAATTCTTTCGAGAGAAACTCTTTCTCAAGAAATGTTCCGTTTTTAGCGACAAACACTTTGCCTTCGGATCTGAGGTAGAAGGTATACCCAACTGTCTCTTTTGGGTATCCTATGAAGACGCATTTCTCCGCTTTGGGTTCCAGCTTTTCAGGCTGAAGCTTTTTGACATAAGCATCACATCCCCAAACTTTAAGAAACGACAGCTTTGGCTTCTTGCCAAACCAAAGTTCATATGGCGTCGTCTCAACGGATTTCGATGGTGCCCTATTTAAAGTGAATGCAGCTGTCTCTAATGCATAACCCCAAAACGACAGTGGCAAATCGGCAAGAGACATCATAGATCGCACCATATCTAATAAGGTTCGATTACGATGTTCGGACACACCATTACGCTGTGGTGTTCCAGGCGGTGTCAATTGTGAAACAATTCCACACTGTCTTAAGTGACTGCCAAACTCATAACTCAGATATTCTCCTCCTCGATCAGATCGTAGGAATTTAATCTTCTTGTTACGATGATTCTCAACTTCACTCTGAAATTGTTTGAACTTTTCAAATGTTTCAGACTTGTGTTTCATTAAGTAAATATACCCATATCTACTTAAGTCATCAGTGAAGGTGAGAAAGTAACGATAACCACTGCGCGCTTCAATACTCATTGGACCGCACACATCAGTATGTATGATTTCCAATAAGTCACTTGCCCGTTCCATTGTTCCAGAGAACGGCGTTTTAGTCATCTTGCCCATGAGGCATGGCTCACATGTGTCAAGTGATTCAAAATCAAGTGACTCCAAAAGTCCATCAGCATGGAGCTTCCTCATGCGTTTTACGCCAATATGACCTAAACGGCAGTGCCACAAGAAAGTGGTATTATCATTATCAATTCTACATCTTTTGGCATCAATGTTATGAACATGTGTATCATTACTATCGAGATTCAATAAGAATAAACCCCTCACATCGGGTGCATGACCATAAAAGATATTACTCATATAAATAGAACAACCATTATTCTCTGATTTAAATGAGTAACCGTCTCGCAATAAACAAGATCCAGATATAATGTTCATGCTTAACGCAGGCACCAAATAACACTTATTTAGGTTCATCACTAATCCCGATGGTAATCGAAGAGCGAGCGTGCCGACGGCGATCACATCAACCTTGGAACCATTTCCCACGCGCATCGTCACTTCGTCCTTTGCCAGCCTCCGTCTATTCCGCAGTTCCTGTTTTGAGTTGCAAATATGAGCAACCGCACCGGTATCAAATACCCAGGCACTACAACGAGAGTTGGTAAGGTACACATCAATAACATGTATATCATATATACCTTGTTTGTTGTTGGCCGCCTTCTTGTCAGCCAAATACTTGGGGCAATTCCGCTTCCAGTGTCCAGTTCCCTTGCAATGAAAACACACAGTTTCTGGTTTGGGTCCAGCCTTGGGTTTCTTCACGAGAGGAGCAACTGCTTTGCCACTCTGCTTGGAGTTACCCTTCTTACCCTTGCCATTTTTCTTGAAACTAGTGGTTTTATTGACCATCAACACTTGATGCTCCTTCTGAATTTCAGACTCAGCGACTTTCAGCATCGCAAACAGCTCGGCGACTGACTTGTTCATCCCGTGCATGTTATAGTTCAACACGAAGCTCTTGTAGCTAGGTGGCAATGATTGAAGAACTCTGTCAGTGATAGCCTCTGGCGGAAGGGGCATCCCTAACTCATCCAGACGGGTGGAGTACCCAGACATTCTGAGCACGTGATCACTGATAGACCTGTTCTCCTCCATCTTGCAAGCATAGAACTTATCGGAGATCTCATATCTCTCGATCCGGGCATTCTTCTGAAAGATAAACTTCAACTCCTGGAACATCTCATATGCTCCATGACGTTCAAAACGTCTTTGAAGTCCCGGTTCTAAGCCATACAACATTGCACATTGAACTATTGAGTAATCATCAGAACGAGCCTGCCAGGCGTTCACAACGTCTAGAGACTCAACTGGAGCGGGTGGATCACCAAGCGGTGCATCAAGGACATAAGCCTTCTGGGAAGCCGTAAGGATAATCCTTAGATTACGGGCCCAGTCCACAAAGTTACTTCCATCATCTTTCAACTTAGCTTTCTCTAGGAACGCATTAAAATTCAGGGGTGCTACTGCGCGAGCCATGATCTACAACATAAATACTGCAAAGACAACTTAGACTATTGTTCTTAGATAATGAGTTTAGTTAATCATATTTAAAAAACTCCCACTCAAATTGACATCCCTCCGATCATTCGAGTGTAACATGATCCAAATCCACCAACTCAAGTCCGATCATCACGTGAGTTGAGGTGGTTTCAATGGTGAACATTTTCATGTTGATCATATCTACTATATGACTCATGTTCGACCTTTCGGTCTCTTGTGTTCCGAGGCCATGTCTGTACATGCTAGGCTCGTCAAGTTTAACCCGAGTGTTCCGCACGTGTAACATGGCTTACACCCGTTGTATGCGAACGTAGAGTCTATCACACCCGATCATCACGGCGTGTCTCGAAACGACGAACTTTCGCAACGGTGCACACTTGGGGAGAACACAATTTATCTTGAAATTTAAGTGAGGGATCACCTTATAATGCTACCGTCGTCCTAAGCAAAATAAGATGCATAAAAGGATTAACATCACATGCAAATCATAAGTGACATGATATGGCCATGAACTTGTGCTTTTGATCTCCATCTCCAAAGCACCGGCATGATCTCCATCGTCACCGGCATGACACCATGATCTCCATCATCTTGATCTCCATCAACGTGTCGCCATAAGGTTGTCGCGCTGACTGTTGCTTCCACGACTATAGCTAACGTTTAGCGATAAAGTAAAGCATTACATAGCGCTTAATGATTGACACGCAGGTCATACAATAATTAAAGACAACTCTATGGCTCCTGCCAGTTGCCGTACTCATCGACATGCAAGTCGTGATATTCTATACATCACATGATCATCTCATACATCACATATATCTCATCATGTAATTGGCCATATCACATCACAACATACCCTGCAAAAACAAGTTAGACGTCCTCTAATTGTTGTTGCAAATTTTACGTGGCTGCTACGGGTTTGCAAGAACCGTTCTTACCTACGCAAAACCACAACGTGGTGTAGTGATTGCTTTTTGATCTTCTAAAAGAACCCTCTTCATTGAACCGATTCAACTAAAGTGAGAGAGACAGACACCCGCCAGTCACCTTTATGCAACAAGTGCACGCAGCGGTAAAACCAGTCTCGCGTAAGCGTACGCGTAATGTCGGTCCGGGCCGCTTCATCTCACAATGCCGCTGAATCAAGTATCAACTAGTAACGGCAAGCAATATGTATACACCCACGCCCACAACTCGTTTGTGTTCTACTCGAGATCTCATCTACGCATAGACCTAGCTCATGATGCCACTGTTGGTAACGTTGCATGGGAAACAAAAATTTTCCTACGCACACGCAAGATCTATCCATGGTGATGAGCATCTACGAGAGGGAGAGTGAATCTACATACCCTTGTAGATCGCTAAGCGGAAGCGTTAATAAACGCGGTTGATGTAGTCGAACGTCTTCGCGATCCAAATCGCCGAGCGTCCCGCGATCCAATCACGATCCTTCCGATCTAGTGCCGAACGGACGGCACCTCCGCGTTCAACACACGTACGGCTTGATGACGCCTTCACCTCCTCGATCCAGCGAGCGATGGTGAAGTAGTGGTTGAGTTCCAGCAGCACGACGGCGTGGTGATGGTGGTGAGGAACAATCTCTGCAGGGCTTCGCCAAGCACTACGGAGATTATGACGGAGGAACTAGAGGGCTAGGGTTGCCGGCACACGGCTTGGGAAATCCTGATGTGTCCCGTGTGCTAGCCCTGCCCCTCTATTTATATGTTGAGCCTTGGGGTCTAAACTTGGAGTAAAAGCCTCCTCCGGGTCGGTTTTGCCCGCACAAGGTCGGTTTGGCCCGCAGGAAAAGAGTCCAATTCGGACCCTGCCGAATCGTGCACAGCCGCGCACAAGCGGTAGTACCGCTTCACACAAGCGGTAGTACCGCTTGGGCGGTAGTACCGCTTCACACAAGCGGTAGTACCGCTCCGGCGGTAGTACCGCTTCACCAAGCGGTAGTACCGCTTACGCGGCAGCAAAACTACTTTTGCACTTTCCAATACCTTGTGGGCTTTATCCCTTTGGCTCATATAAAGTGTTGCTGCACCCGAACACTTCGGTAAACATCCGGAACCCCTTCCGGTGAACTTCGGAACTCTTCCGGAGATCGAAACACTATTATCACATATATCAATCTTTACCTCCGGACTATTCCGGAGATCCTCGTCATGTCCGGGATCTTATCCGGGACTCCGAACAACTTTCGGTCACCAACATAATAACTCAATTATACTAATCGTCACCAAACGTTAAGTGTGTAGACCCTGCGGGTTCGAGAACTATGTAGACATGACCGAGACACCTCTACGGCCAATAACCAATAGCGGGACCTGGATGCCCATATTGGCTCCTACATATTCTACGAAGATCTTTATCGGTCGAACCTCTATGTCAAGGATTCAGTTAATCCCGTATGCTGTTCCCTTTGTTCTTCGGTATGTTACTTGCCCGAGATTCGATCGTCGGTATCACTATACCTAGTTCAATCTCGTTACCGGCAAGTCTCTTTACTCGTTCCGTAATACAAGATCTCGTGGCTAACACTTTAGTCACATTGCTTGCAAGGCTCATTGTGATGTTGTATTACCGAGTGGGCCCTGAGATACCTCTCCGTCATACGGAGTAACAAATCCCAGTCTTGATCCATGCCAACCCAACAGACACCCTCGGAGATACCTGTAGAGCACCTTTATAGTCACCCAGTTACGTTGCGACGTTTGATACACACAAGGTATTCCTCCGGTGTCAGTGAGTTGCATGATCTCATGGTCAAAGGAACAAATACTTGACATGCAGAAAACAATAGCAATAAACTGACACGATCAAATGCTACGTTTACATTTTGGGTCTTGTCCATCACATCATTCTCCTAATGATGTGATCCCGTTATCAAATGACATCTCATGTCAATGGCTAGGAAACCTTAACCATCTTTGATCAACGAGCTAGTCAACTAGAGGCTTACTAGGGACACAGTGTTGTCTATGTACCCACACATGTATTTGAGTTTCCAATCAATACAATTATAGCATGGATAATAAACGATTATCATGAACAAGGAAATATAATAATAACCAATTTATTATTGCCTCTAGGGCATATTTCCAACAATTAGTCCCACTCTATGTCAGCACAAGATTAATATGGAACCTGATGCTAAACCCGTTGTTGATCACCAACGACGATTGAATCCTAAGATGAAACAAGTGGTAAGAACTGAAATATTAAAGCTTCTAGAAGCAGGTATAATCTATCCTATTGCTGATACTAGATGGGTAAGTCCCGTTCATTGTGTCCCTAAGAAAGGAGGTATTACTGTTGTTCCCAATGATAAGAATGAACTCATTCCACCAAGAATTGTTACTGGCTATAGGATGGTAATTGATTTTAGAAAATTAAATAAAGCTACTAGGAAAGATCATTACCCTCTACCGTTCATCGATCAAATGCTTGAAAGACTATCTAAGCACACACACTTTTGTTTCTTAGATGGATATTCTGGTTTCTCTCAAATACATGTGTCACAATCCGATCAAGAGAAAACTACCTTTACTTGCCCTTTTGGAACCTATGCTTATAGACGTATGCCTTTTGGTTTATGCAATGCACCTGCTACCTTTCAAAGATGTATGACTACTATATTCTCTGATTTTTTTTGAAAAGATTGTGGAGGTTTTCATGGATGATTTTTCTGTTTACGGAATTTCTTTTGATGATTGCTTAATCAACCTTGATCGAGTTTTGCAGAGATGCGAACAAATTAATCTTGTCTTGAATTGGGAGAAGTGCCACTTTATGGTTAATGAAGGCATTGTCTTGGGGCATAAAATATCTGAACAAGGTATTGAGGTGGATAAAGCTAAAGTTGATGCAATTGAGAAAATGCCATGTTCTAAAGATATTAAAGGTATTCGAAGTTTCCTTGGTCATGCTGGTTTTTATAGGAGGTTCATTAAAGACTTCTCTAAAATTTCTAGGCCTCTTACTAATCTTTTGCAAAAGGATATTCCTTTTGTTTTTGATGATGATTGTGTGGAAGCCTTTGAAACACTCAAGAAAACCTTAACCTCAGCACCTATCGTACAACCACCTGATTGGAACTTGCCTTTTGAAATTATGTGTGATGCTAGTGTTTTTGCTGTTGGTGCTGTCCTAGGACAAAGAGTTGATAAGAAATTGAATGTTATTCATTATGTTAGCAAAACTCTAGACAGTGCTCAACGAAATTATGCTACTACTGAAAAAGAATTTTTAGCGGTCGTGTTTGCTTGTGATAAATTTAGATCCTATATTGTTGACTCAAAAGTAATTGTTCACACCGATCATGCTGCTATAAAATACCTTATGGAAAAGAAAGATGCCAAACCTAGACTCATTAGGTGGGTTCTCTTGCTTCAAGAGTTTTACTTACACATCGTTGATAGGAAGGGAGCTGAGAACCCCGTGGCTGATAACTTGTCTAGGTTAGAAAATGTTCTTGATGACCCACTACCTATTGATGATAGTTTCCCTGACGAACAGTTAGCTGCAATAAATGTTTCCCAGAACACCCCTTGGTATGCTGATTATGTTAATTACATTGTCGCTAAATATATACCACCTAGCTTCACATACTAGCAAAAGAGAAAAAAAATTCTATGACTTGAGACATTACTTTTGGGATGACCTACATCTTTATAAAGAAGGAGTAGATGGTATTATCAGACGTTGTGTACCTGAGCATGAACAGGAACAAATCCTACGGAAATGTCATTCCGAAGCTTATGGAGGATATCATGCGGGAGATAGAACTGCTCATAATGTATTACAATCTGGTTTTTATTGGCCTACTCTCTTCAAGGATGCCCGTAAGTTTGTCTTGTCTTGTGATGAATGTCAAAGAGTTGGTAATATCGATAAGCGTCAGGAAATGCCTATGAATTATTCACTTGTTGTCGAACCATTTGACATTTGGGGTTTTGACTACATGGGACCTTTTCCTTCCTCCAATGGGTACACTCATATTTTGGTTGCGGTTGATTATGTCACAAAGTGGGTAGAAGCTATTCCAACTAGTAGTGCTGATCACCACAGCTCCATTAAAATGCTTAAAGAAGTTATCTTCCCGAGGTTTGGAGTCCCTAGATATTTAATGACCGATGGTGGTTCACATTTTATTCATGGTGCTTTCCGTAAGATGCTTGCTAAATATGTTGTTAACCATAGAATTGCATCACCCTATTATCCTCAATCTAGTGGTCAAGTTGAACTTAGCAATAGAGAAATAAAATTAATATTACAAAAAACTGTCAATAGGTCTCGTAAGAATTGGTCTAAGAAATTAGATGATGCACTTTGGGCCTATAGAACAGCTTATAAAAATCCTATGGGTATGTCTCCATATAAAATGGTGTATGGGAAAGCTTGTCATTTGCCTCTAGAATTAGAACACAAAGCATTTTGGGCAATTAAAGAACTCAACTATGATTTCAAACTTTCTGGTGAGAAGAGGTTATTTGATATTAGCTCACTAGATGAATGGAGAACCCAAGTGTATGAAAATGCTAGGCTATTCAAAGAAAAAGTAAAAAGATGGCATGACAAAAGAATCCAAAAGCGGGAATTCAAAATAGGAGATTATGTTCTTTTGTTCAACTCTCGTTTAAGATTTTTTGCAGGAAAGCTTCTCTCCAAATGGGAAGGACCATATATTATCGAAGAGGTTTATCGTTCTGGAGCTATCAAGATTAATAACGCCGAAGGTAGTAACCCGAAGGTGGTCAATGGACAAAGAATTAAGCATTATATCTCAGGTACGCCTATTAACGTCGAAAGCAATGTTATCCAAACCATGACACTGGAGGAACACATAAAACAAACCTTCCGGAACACTCCAGAATTCCTAAAAATAGGAGGTATGTGATACGGTAAGTAAACGGACTCCGAAAAATCCGCAATTTTTTTTGTCAGTTTTGGAATATTTTAAAATTTTGGAAATAAAGAAATAAACCGGATGGTGATCGAGGTGAGCACGTTACACCAGGGCGCGCCAGGCACCCCTGGGCGCGCCCTGGTGGGTTGTGCCCACCTCGGATGCCTTCCCGACTCCGTTTTCCTTCCATATACTTGTTTTCCAAGAATAAAAATTCTCTATATATACCCCCGACTGTTTTGACGACCGCGTCGCAGAAAAATCCTCTGTTCTTGTTTCTTGCTGTTTTCTCGTCAGATCTAGATCACCATGGCTCCACCAAGCTCCTCCAAGGACAAGTTCTTCCAGAAGGTCATCAACCCGTACTTGCCGGAGGTGATGAAGCACCCTCAAGCCATTGAGATGCGTGAGGGGGTGCTCCACATCCACGATGTTCTGGGACCCAAGAAGACCGGAAGCGTGGAGGCTAGGCTCGAGGCGGTGGAACAGGAAGTTTTCAAGTGTCAGAAGATGGTGGAGCGCGGACTTAGTGCCAATCACTCCATGATCATGGAATTTACCCGTGATCAGGTGGTGGATGGCCGGTCTATGAAGGACACCATCTCCACCCTCGACGATCAAATTAATTTTCTGCAGAGCCAAGTTTATGATCTTCAAAACCAGGTCTTCGAATATGAGGCAAGGTTTAAAGGTATGAGTTTAGCTGCCAGTTGCAGGACTCAGGGGACTCTTGCGTCAACTTATGATGGGGAGCCCTTGCCCTGGAAGCTGGAGGACAAGCATACTACATCATCACCACCACCTACTTCATCTCCACCACCTTCTTCATCATCACCACCAAAGGAGACTTGAGCACACGGGTATGGGCACTCCCCTTGGCTTGAGCCAAGCTTGGGGGAGGTGCCCCGGTATCGTATCACCACCACTTTTATTCACCTTTACCTATTTTAGTTCGATCTTTAGTTTCCCTTTGCTTTAGTTGAATAAAAGTTTAGCCTGATCTATTTTTGTGTGTTAGTTCCGTGGCTTATCTATCTATGTAATCGAGTGAGAGTTAGATAATAAAGTTTAGTTTGAGTTTTTGCTTCTCTACTTTTTGGTTGCAATTAAAATAAAGGAAAAGAAAAATAAATGAAAATAATCATATGCTAATCTTATGGTGAGTATATAAGTAGTAAAATTTATTGGAGATTGACAAACATAGAATTGGTCAATGATGCAATTCATGAAAGAATTAATAAGTGAAGAGAA
Organism: Elymus sibiricus; assembly: GCA_039707655.1. Lineage (NCBI taxonomy): Eukaryota > Viridiplantae > Streptophyta > Magnoliopsida > Poales > Poaceae > Elymus > Elymus sibiricus. The sequence goes on from CM077675.1 coordinate 138,127,156, forward strand.
GATTCACATGCAAATACACTATCTTGGACATCTTTTATGATTGTGCCCCCCATCAAATATTATATGTCAAACTGTTGACGTTGGACAAGGAAGACAATGTAATAATTTATGTTTGTTCATATCCACATAGAAGTTATATTGTCATTGATCCCTTAACATGTGGTGCTTGCTCAATATCTTTGCTAGCCAAAAATTCCGCACTAAGTAGAGATACTACTTGTGCATCCAAAAACTCAAACCCAAAATCTTTCTTTGAGTGTCCACCATATCTACCTATGGATCGAGAAAGATCCTTCAAGTAAGTTGTCATCGGTGCAACAAGGCAATAAAAATTGCTTCTAAAAGTGTTTTGATCAATTAGTGTAAGATAAAATTGAGTGCTATACGAACTTATGATGGCAAAGTAATAAAAGTGACGGACTGCACTATCATAGGGGGCAATATAGCGTGACGTTCTTTTACATTAAGGGATTGGGCATACAAACTAATAAGCGCATGACAACCTCTGCTTCCCTCTGCGAAGGGCCTATCTTTTACTTTTATGCAAGAGTCAAAGTATTTTTCCTTATTCCTTTTTTCTTTTTCTTTTGCAAGCATCATGTGGTGAGGAAAGATCTAGGCACATATATCCAGTTGGATATGGGTGGGCATGAGTTATTATTGTTGACATCACCCTTGAGGTGAGTAAGTTGGGAGGCGAAACTATAAGCCCCTATCTTCTTATGTGTCCGGTTGAAACTTTTTGTTCATGGGTATGACGTGAGCGTTAGCAATCATAGAAGACTAAATGATGGTTGAGTATGTGGACTTGCCAAAAGGCTCCGACATGAGACCCTTCCTGAAAATATGATGAATTGTAGTTGCAAAGTTGATTGAGAGCATAGTTTGTTGGTTCCCAATAAGGTTTATGCTTCATACTTCTATGTTGTGATGAATTGTTACTTGCTCATGAGAAGCTATATGATATAAATGTATTGAAATAAATTTTTATGATAGAGTTTGTTGTTGTTATGATAATAAGCATGATACTTCTATGTCCGTATTTTGTTTTTATCGACACCTCTCTCTCAAACCATGTGGACATGCTTTTCAATATCGGCTTTCGCTTGAGGACAAGCGAGGTCTAAGCTTGGGGGAGTTGATACGTCCATTTTGCATCATGATTTGCTACTGTTATTTACTTTGTTTTGTTGAATAATAATGCTTTGGGGAGTGATTCTAATGCCTTTTCTCTCATAATATGCAAGGTTTACACAAAGAGGGAGAATACCGGCAGCTGGAATTCTGGACCTAAGAAAAGCACGTTAGAGATACCTATTCTGCACAACTCCAATGAAGCTGAAATTTTATGGAGATTATTTTTGCATTTAATAAAAAATATCGGAGCAGAAAACTACCGGACGGGGCCTCCCAGGTGGGCACAACCCACCAGGGCGCGCCAGGTCCCCCTGGGCACGCCCTGATGGGTTGTCGACACCTCGGCCCACCTCCGGTGCCCATCTTCTGGTATATGGTCACACTTGACCTAGAAAAAAAAAATCAGAGGAGGACTTTTGAGACAAAGCGCCGCCGCCTCAAGGCGGAACTTGGGCAGGAGCACTTTTGCCCTCCGGCGGAGCGATTCCACCGGGGAAACTTCCCTCCCGGAGGGTGAAATCGAAGCTATCGTCATCACCAACACCCCTCTCATCTTTGGGAGGCCAATCTTCATCAACATCTTCGACAACACCATCTCCTCTCAAACCCTAGTTCATCTCTTGTGTTCAATCTTTGTACCGGAACCTCAGATTGGTACCTGTGGGTGACTAGTAGTGTTGATTACCTTGCGTAGTTGATTACTATATGGTTTATTTGGTGAAAGATTATATGTTCAGATCCATTATGCTATTCAATACCCCTCTGATCTTGAGCATGATTATTATTTGTGAGTAGTTACCTTTGTTCTTGAGGTCACGGGAGAAGTCATGTTGCGAGTAATCATGTGAATTTGATACGTGTTCGATATTTTGATGATGTGTATGTTGTGATTCCCTTAGTGGTGTCATGTGAACGTCGACTACGTGACACTTCACCATTCATGGGCCTAAGGGGACGCATTATGGAATAGTTATTAGATGATGGGTTGCTAGAGTGACAGAAGCTTAAACCCTAGTTTATGCGTGTAGGGGAACGTAGCAGAAAACAAAAATTTCCGACCTACGCACCAGCCCAGGACCACTATGGAGACTGCATACAAGGTTTGATCTTTTTCGTTACCGACTCGTAGCGCAGCGGAAGTAGAGTCGATGACGAACGGCGGTGCAGATCCCCGCAGCTAGGATTTACAACCTCCCAACCGCGAGGATGTATACCCTCATCTGCCCCTCGGACAGCCCTCCGGGAGGCGGTCGTACAGTCCCCCGGACGGTGTCGCGGACAGCCCTTCGGGAGGACCTTCGAAACTCGAACGGTCACTCGGACAGACCTTCGGGAGGACCTTCGAAACTCGGACGGTCACACGGACAGCCCTTCGGGAGGCACTCTTGAACTAAGACCGAAACAACGATCTCTCTACAGAGTTGCACACATACGGTGTCATCTATCCGGCAGGGCTTCGCCGTCCAGAACTAGTTCCCACCGGAACCCAGACAGCCTTTCGGCTCTACGAAACTATTTCGCTGGGAGGGAGAGAGAAGCCAGATAACATCAGATGGCACTTTTATGCGAGAAAGAGTAAGTCTTTAGGCAGCCCACTCCACCCCTATTTATAGGCCAAGCCCAAGGGTGGCTTCTCCAAGAAGCCAAGGCGAAAATACCAAAGGGCCGTCAAGGTGGCTTCTCCAAGAAGCCACCCAAAAAGCACTTTCACTATTCACAACGACATTTTTCATCGTCTGTTCGAACCGAAAATATTTATGTGGGCTTAGAACATTTCCAGTACCCACTAAAATAATTTTCGACGCATTCCGAAACAATTCCGGATTAGTTATTTTCATCTGCGAAAAGCAAACAAAGCGGTTCCGGCAGCTCCGGAACATTTCCGGTTTTTCTTCCGGAAAATTCCCAGAAGTTTCCAGAATGATTCTGGCACCCTCCAAGAATTATCAAGCGTATGCCGAAACCAATTTGACTTAATGGTGTACTCCGAAACAACTTTTCAGTTTAGTGATTTTCATCTGTGAAAAGCAACTAAAGCGGTTCCGGCAGTCCGGAACATTTCCGGTTTTTGTCTCTGAAAAATCTCAGAAGTTACCGGAACAATTCTGGTACCCTCCAATAGTTTCCAGGCATGTGCCGAAACCAATTTGACTTAATGGTACACTCCGAAACAACTTTTCGGTTTTACCGGAACTATTCCAGTGTTCTCTCTCCGGAACTCTTCCGTTGTCTCCGAAACTTTTTCGGTGATTTTCTCTCAGACTCCCTGTCTAGTATTCAGCAGATAGATAACCCTTAAGCTTGTGACCCTATAGGTTCGGTGAAGTATAGACATGACCCGGAACCCCTTCCGATCAATGATCAACATCGGAGCCGTGGACACCCATGTTGACCCCTATACCCACACGAATGAATATTCGAGTGAACCTCCAGTTGCCGTGTGCTATTTCTATTGCTTCGCGATATGTTACAAATACCTGAGGTGAGACATGTTGGCATCCCCGTGGATCAACAACTTGTCCACTATGGCAGTTACCTCGTTACCGGTATTGTTCTGTTTTCTCGTTCCCGTGTTTCGGCATCCCCGTGATCAAATCACAAAGTGTCTGGCCAGACGATGATGGATACCGTAACACCGAGAGGGCCCAGAGATATCTCTCCATCGTCGGAGGAGCAAATCCCAATCTTGAGCTATCAGGTTACTTGACATACTTTCCCATGAACCTGTAAGCCGCCGTAATAGCCATCCAATAACGGATGACGTTTAACAAACCCCAAAGTTCATGAATCAAGCATGAAGAAACTCGATACTCTCATGGTCTGAGGAATCATGCAAACGTTAACCATCTGTGTGTTATAAACCATTTAACTTGTGACGAATGTATCTCATAGCATAACATCAATTCGGGTTGATTCAACACAAATGTTCTTCTAACATTGTGCCCTCAAAATTGCCGGTATAGCCATGCCCATGATCAGGAAAACAGGATCATCATGCAATACTTGAGCCAGTCTTAGCGGCCAGACTAGGAATGCATTTTACCGTTTATTATTCCACATGTGCATATGAGTCTTCCTCCGAGCCTCGTGGTTATTGCAGACTCGAGAACCATAGCAGTTATAGCATGGAACATAAACCTAATTATGAATAGGGAGATAATCAATAACATTTATTATTGCCTCTAGGGCATATCTCCTACAGACTCCCACTTGCACTAGAGTCAATAATCTAGTCAATGCTAATGCACTTTAAACCTGTGGCACACTGGTGTAAAATATGCTTCGCATGTGGTATAGCCTGATGTCCAACGGATCTGACGACTTCAGCTCCGTGTGTAACTTTGCATATCCTTGCGTTTTCATGCTTTCACAAAATTCATATTTTGTGTGGACTTGGCTTTGCATATGTGTGAATCATTGGTCGAAACCTGATTCCTCAGACTGAGCTATGGAGCAACTATCTGCAATAGTGTCCCATAGACCAAAGCCATCTTGGAACCATACTAAGTTCATGAATGAACTATATGATTCAACAACTTCTTTGTTGCTTCTAAAGCGTCAACATACTTAGCCTTTTGTTATAGAATTCGCCACAGTAACTTGTTTGGAACAATTTCCAACTACCCTGCCACCATGCTGTGTATCACACAAAACCCTTAACTTAAATCGAAAATCGCATGGAGCATTGATGAAGACTGTAATGTAATTGCTTACAACGAGCACATCATAATCTTTGCTTGCGAGAAAACATGTCATCAGTACTGCTCTAGTACTCAATGACATCTTTCACTGTTGTCCTATGATCAATACTTTGATCACTTTGGTATCTATACTCGCAACAACTTTGGAGTATTGGACATATCTGGTTGTTTTTACATACCATGGAATACATGATTAATCCAAACACAAGAGTGTGTGGAATCACCATCATGTATTTTGCTCATCAGTGTTTTGGGACACCGAGTCTTGCAAAAACTCTTTCCATGTGACTTCGGCAAGAATCACTCCTTGATGTTTTTCAATGCTAAAAGGTTTTAGCATTTTGTCAATATGTATCTTTGCTCAGCCCCATTAGGTAAATCTATCTCAATAGATCATCATGCCTAATATCAAGGCTATTTAGCCCAACCACTTCATCGAAAAAACTATTTTCAAATGAAGTCCTAATTCGTGTCAAGAAATTTATTTCCAATTAACAATGTGTCAAGCACACAAGGTTTTTAGAAATATTATTATGCTCCCACTTACTTTCTTGAATCACAAGCATCTTCGTTACCCATTGATGAAGTCAAAACCCTTTTGACCATTTCATCAAAACACGAAGATTCCAACTCCATTTTGCTCTCTTCTGTCCATTGCTGGAACTCTGAAGTTTGCATACTCACTTGCATCCTCTGGACTGACAAAATACCTTGGACTATAACACATGCAAGTCCTTGGTTACATTTCCATCAGATGGAAATCCTTTCGTCATCCATGTTTCATATCTCATGATTGAAATATGTATTAATTGCTAGTTCAACCCGAACCGACTTTAAGCATCGCTACGGTGAAACAACCTCATCGTAGTCAACTCCTTGAACTTGTTATTTCAACAAGTCAAGCTTTATGGATAAAACATTTTTATCCGTATCAGTTTTTAGTTCCATAAATATTCGTTAGACTCTAAGCCTTCCGAAAGGTGTATCAAGATTTTAATCTTGAAACATTTATATGGAAACTATCTCAGATTGTATTGGCATTTAGCCAATCCCAGAGTCAGGGCCCATCACCGCTTCCTTGTGTATCGTAGGTATACTGTTGTCGAACAACAATATCTCGTTTGCGCACCTGACAGGTTTGCACGAGCCTTGCCTACGTGGTTCAGCTGCAAGTTGGACCGAAGTCCATACATTTTATTGTAGAGACTTCCGTATCAGTCGCAGTAGGAAACTCCGGAATCACTTCCAAGGTTCCTTTCCTTTGATCTGATGACGAAGATACTGGTTATCTCGTCGAGTTGCACTCTCCTCCCACTCACCTTTTGTAAGAACTGTTCTCTTTAAAAGCATACCATTTTGTGGCAAAATCCTTTGCCTCGGTATAGTGGTGGGGGAATACCCAATGACTTGGGATAACCTACAAAGTAGCACTTGTATGATTTGGAATAGGTTTGTAACCTTTTACACAAGCCCCATATTCCAAATGTTAAGAAAAGATGTAACATGGTTGGGCGTACCATACCATGGCGTCATTTCAACAGACCCGATGGAGCTCTTTTCAGTGTAAAAGCCGCAGTCTCTAAAGCATCACCTTAAAAGGGATAATGGCAAATTTATTTATGTCATCTTTGATCTTACCATGTCATAAATGGTTCGATTACATCTTCACGGACTTTCCACTTGCAGTGGTGTTCCGGGAGGTGCAAGTTATGAAACTCCTTTCACAACTCGCCAGACATTCGCTAAACTTGTAACTCAAATATTCCTTTCCGCAATCAAATTGCAGAAACATAATTTTCTTGTTACAATAACTTCTACTTCATTTTTGAAAACCTTTCAAATGATTTCAAAAGATCCAGACTTACGTCTCATCAAGTAAATATCCATATATCTACTTGAGTCATTTTTGAAGGTAGACAAATCCACTGTTTGCAACAACATTTATTAGACTACACACATCATAATGTATGATCACCAATATGTTCTTTGCTTGTTCCTTATGGCCTATGAACGGTATTTCAGTCACTTCACTTTTCAGAGGAAAGTTGCAAGTGTCAGATGATTCAAAATCAAACGACTTCAAAATCCATCATAATGGAATTTTCCATGCGGGTTTCTCCAATGTGACCAAATGCAGTGCCACACTTGTGTGGTATTCTTTTAGTCTTGCGACATTTAGCTTCAGTGTTATGGATGTATCATATTTCCATCAATATTCATAACATACATCCCATCTAGGATGGAAGCATGGCCCTTCATGTTATTCATAATACTGAACAACAATTGTTCTTTTATGAATAACCCTTTTGCAACAAACATTGTGCACTGGGTTAGAGTGTATGAAACTCTAAAATGAATTATGAAAGTAAACACAGAGGTAATATATTAATATCATTTTTCATAACATACATCTCATTCATAATGAAAATATGGCCCTTATGCTTATTCATAACACCGAACATCAAAAGTTCTTTTATGAACAACCTTCTTGCAAGATACCTTATGCAAAGGGCTAGAGTGTGTAAAGCTCTAAAATGAATTATGAAAGAAAACACATAGGTAATACACCGATGGAAGGTATAGTAACTTTTTCTATGTTTCCCAGCGTGTATCAAGACCTCATTCCTGGCTAGTCTTTCAGGCCATAGTAGTTCTTGCATCGAGTCGCAACAGAATGCAGTCGAGCGGGTATCTTTGTGATCAACTCACAATACCCAAAAATTAGTGATTAACATGTTTAACCATAATTCCCAAGAACTATATCTTTGACCAGCCTTCTATACATCAAAAACTTGTATGACATTCATACATGAGCTGGATATTCCAGTCTTCTTTCTTTCTGCCTTTATACTTCTAACAGTTTAACTTTTAGTATTTCTCCTACTCTCAGAAGAAGCACCCAACTTAAGAGTGGCGTTTAGCCCCAGACTTCCTAGGCATGAAAGTTTTACTAACACCCTTTGGACACTTCCTTTCTCTTTAAGTTGTTGTTTTATTCACCTTCATTTACATGACAGGCGTTCTCCTGGATCCCTCTCTTATTAGTCCAATGTATAGTAAACACTTTACTAATGTATTGCAAACAAACATTGCTTTGGATATCTCATATCTTTTAGCCTTTGTCTGTCTCTGAAAATGATTTTCCGATTCCATGAATATCACATAACTATCCAAACTTTCGAAGTTCGGGTCTCATGGAAGCAAACATATTTCACTTGACCGTAACGGAATTTTAGCTTTTGGATCGAAGGACGAGAGTCATATCATCCATAGCATTAGCGGGAGAATACCGAAAGTATGCGATAGGACAAAGTCCTTCTCGGCACTCTTGAGGACAATCCTCATATTACGTTACCAACCGTAAAGTTTTAACCAGATATTTAACAGCTATTCAATTTTAACAGGGAAGGTGGAAACGCGAGCCATTCTTCTACAACTATTATGCAAATCACACTTAGACAGTGTTCAAAATTAATTGCACTAAGAATTAAACAAGTTAATTCTGTAGTGCGCTCCCACTCAAATCAATATCTCTCATAATTGATTGTGAGTGATTCAAGATCCGCATTTCAATTCGACGCCATTGACGGGTTCATCACTGATGACGTGAACTTCAATCGGTAGGCCAACTTGCCAATCACATCTCTATGTGACTCTTGTCCATCTTACGATGCGTGTGTTCCGAGCTCAGGACTGTCCTGCCTGAACGTCAAGACAACCAAGTGATCACGCAGTGAGGTCTGACCTCACCCGCCTCACACTTCTCTAATCGTTCATACTCATGTGTACATGTCGTACCCCGAAAAGATAGGTGCCGTGACGGTGCTACACTTGGGAGAACACTAACTACTCGATATTTTTGTAAGAGATCACCCTAATAAAAGAGACTATCGCGCCATCAAGAAGGGTGCATCATAAGGGATAAACATCTCAGGCAATTCATAATTAGCATGACATGGTATAGCCCCTTCTGACGGAGAAGTCAAGTATTTCTTCGTCTTCGGCATTCGCATCGGTGTTCACCTTTGCGAAGATTGCCACCACCTTCTCGATGCACCAGATAATATTGCTATCTCTATAGCTAAAAAAAATAAGTGCATTACATAAGGTTGATACGCAGGTCATTAAAGTGCAATCATATGGCTCCAGCCATCATGCCGAATCATGACACGCAGGTCATGTTAATCAATTTACATCATATAGTCATCTCATACATAATCAAATTATTATGAGCACTGCTATACCACATCATATGCACATGCAAACCCTCCTGCAAAACCAAGTTAGACGTCTCTAATCGGTTCATGCAAAAACTTGTTTTACGTGGCTTCTAAGGTTTCGAAACAAACCGAAGCTACCAACGTCCATCATCAAGTATGATAATTCAAGTTGCTAGATTAACTTGCGGGGTGTATGAAACCCGAGATAATAAAATCTAGAGCCCCATACTAAACTTCGTCATATGCATGACCCCCGTGCAGATCATATCTGCATTGCCCTTTCGTCTGCGAAATTTCATCTTTCTTTTTAACTACGGTGGAATTCAATGAACTGTTAGCACTTCGTTGATCAATCGGGATCGCGGATTGCCAGAACATTGAAACTCCACCATACTGTTATCAAGATCAGAAATATGCAAATTCCAGGGAAGCAACAAGAACATCGGGTAACAGATTTCATCTGCTACCCGCACAAATAATTTTCAGTAATAGAACTCATCTACTACCTAATTATATTGTGCAACACCCATACATCTCTATGTATTCTAGATCGCAACCTGCATCTACGCATAGCACGGCTCTTGATGCCACTGTAGGGAAACGCAACAGAAAACAAAAATTTGGGTGGAGGGGATACGTATTTGTTGTTCTGGTCAATTAGGGGGTGCGGAAATAGCACCTACGCACCAGCCCAGGACCACTATGGAGACTGCATACAAGGTTTGATCTTTTTCGTTACCGACTCGTAGCGCAGCGAAAGTAGAGTCGATGACGAACGGCGGTGCAGATCCCCGCAGCTAGGATTTACAACCTCCCAACCGCGAGGATGTATACCCTCATCTGCCCCTCGGACAGCCCTCCGGGAGGCGGTCGGACAGTCCCCCAGACGGTGTCGCGGACAGCCCTTCGGGAGGACCTTCGAAACTCGAACGGTCACTCGGATAGCCCTTCGGGAGGACCTTCGAAACTCGGACGGTCACACGGACAGCCCTTCGGGAGGCACTCTTGAACTAAGACTGAAACAACGATCTCTCTACAGAGTTGCACACATACGGTGTCATCTATCCGGCAGGGCTTCGCCGTCCAGAACTAGTTCCCACCGGAACCCAGACAACCTTTTGGCTCTACGAAACTATTTCGCTGGGAGGGAGAGAGAAGCCAGATAACATCAGATGGCACTTGTATGTGAGAAAGAGTAAGTCTTTAGGCAACGCACTCCACCCCTATTTATAGGACAAGCCCAAGGGTGGCTTCTCCAAGAAGCCAAGGGGGAAAATACCAAAGGGCCCTCAAGGTGGCTTCTCCAAGAAGCCACCCAAAAAGCACTTTCACTATTCACGAAGACATTTTTCAGCGTCCGTTCGAACCGAAAATATTTATGTGGGCTTAGAACATTTCCAGTACCCACTAAAATAATTTTCGACGCGTTCCGAAACAATTCTGGATTAGTGATTTTCATCTGCGAAAAGCAAACAAAGCGGTTCCGGCAGCTCCGGAATATTTCCGGTTTTTCTTCCGGAAAATTCCCAGAAGTTTCCAGAATGATTCTGGCACCCTCCAAGAATTATCAGGCATATGCCGAAACCAATTTGACTTAATGGTGTACTCCGAAACAACTTTTCGGTTTAGTGATTTTTATCTGTGAAAAGCAACTAAAGCGGTTCCGGCAGTCCGGAACATTTCCGGTTTTTGTCTCTGAAAAATCTCAGAAGTTATCGGAACAATTCTGGTACCCTCCAATAATTTCCAGGCATGTGCCGAAACCAATTTGACTTAATGGTACACTCCGAAACAACTTTTCGGTTTTACCGGAACTATTCCAGTGTTCTCTCTCCGGAACTCTTCCGTTGTCTCCGAAACTTTTTCGGTGATTTTCTCTCAGACTCCCTGTCTAGTATTCAGCAAATAGATGACCCTTAAGCGTGTGACCCTATAGGTTCGGTGAAGTATAGACATGACCCGGAACCCCTTCCGATCAATGATCAACATCGGAGCCGTGGACACCCATGTTGACCCCTATACCCACACGAATGAATATTCGAGTGAACCTCCAGTTGCCATGTGCTATTTCTGTTGCTTCACGATATGTTACAAATACCCGAGGTGAGACATGTTGGCATCCCCGTGGATCAACTGTCCACTATGCCAGTTACCTCGTTACCGGTATTGTTCTGTTTTCTTGTTCCCGTGTTCCGGCATCCCCGTGATCAAATCACAAAGTGTCTGGCCAAACGATGATGGATACCGTAACACCGAGAGGGCCCAGAGATATCTCTCCATCGTCGGAGGAGCAAATCCCAATCTTGAGCTATCAGGTTACTTGACATACTTTCCCATGAACCCGTAAGCCGCCGTAATAGCCATCCAGTAACGGATGACGTTTAACAAACCCCAAAGTTCATGAATCAAGCATGAAGAAACTCGATACTCTCATGGTCTGAGGAATCATGCAAACGTTAACCATCTGTGTGTTATAAACCATTTAACTTGTGACGAATGTATCTCATAGCATAACATCAATTCGGGTTGATTCAACACAAATGTTCTTCTAACATTGTGCCCTCAAAATTGCCGGCATAGCCATGCCCATGATCAGGAAAACAGGATCATCATGCAATACTTGAGCCAGTCTTAGAGGCCAGACTAGGAATACATTTTACCAATTATTATTCCATACGTGCATATGAGTCTTCCTCCGAGCCTCGTGGTTATTGCAGACTCGAGAACCATAGCAGTTATAGCATGGAACATAAACCTAATTATGAACAGGGAGATAATCAATAACATTTATTATTGCCTCTAGGGCATATCTCCTACAATGCGCTGCTTCGTAAGGGGCTGATTTGGATCCAAACGTTTAATGCTATGGTTAGATTTTATCTTAATACTTTTCTCGTAGTTGCGGATGCTTGCGAGGGGGTTAATCATAAGTGGGAGGTTGTTCAAGTAAGAACAGCACCCAAGCACCGGTCGACCCACATATCAAATTATCAAAGTAGCGAACACGAATCAAACCAACATGATAAAAGTGACTAGACAAAATTCCCGTGTACCCTCAAGAACACTTTGCCTATTACTAGTGATTGTTCTGGCCTGTCCTTTGCCTCAAAAGGATTGGGCTACCTTGCTGCACCTTGCTTACCGTTACCGTTACTTGCTTTTTACCAATTATCTTGCTATCAAACTATCTGTTACCTACAATTACAGTGCTTGCAGAAATTGCCTTACTGAAAACCGCTTGTCATTTCCTTCTGCTCCTCATTGGGTTCGACACTCTTACTTATCGAAAGGACTACGATAGATCCCCTATACTTGTGGGTCATCAAGACTCTTTTCTGGCGCCGTTGCGGTGGAGTGAAGCGCTCTTGGCAAGTGGGAATCGGTAAGGAAAAACTCATATTACGTGCTGAAATTTCTCGCTACTTGCTACTATGGAAAAGAATCCTTTGAGGGGTTTGTTCGGGGTATCTTCACCTCAACCGGAACCACAATTAGTTGCCCCTCAACCTACAGCACCTACTGAAAATGTTACTTATGAAATTCCTTCGGGTATGTTAGAACAACTGCTTGCTAAACCTTATGCAGGAGATGGAACTGAACATCCTGATATGCACCTCTTATATGTGAACCAAATTTGTGGATTATTTAAGCTTGCAGGTTTACCCGGAGATGAAGTTAAGAAGAAGTTTTTCCCTTTATCTTTGGAGGGAAAAGCATTTACATGGTATAGGCTATGTGATGATCTTGGATCGTGGAACTAGAATCGTTTGCAATTGGAATTTCACCAAAAGTTTTATCCCATGCATCTATTTCATCGTGATCGGAATTATATATATAATTTTTGGCCTCGTGAAGGAGAAAGTATCGCTCTAGCTTGGGGGAGGCTTAAGTCAATGTTATATTCATGCCCCAATCATGACATTCCGAGAGAAGTTATCATTCAGAATTTTTATGCTCGGCTTTCTCATAATGATCAATCCATGCTCGACACTTCTTGTGCTGGTTCTTATATGAAGAAGACTATTGAATTCAAGTGGGGTCTCTTAGAAAGAATTAAACGCAACTCTGAAGATTGGGAACTCGACGAAGGTAATGAGTCAGGTATAAAGCTGGAATTTGATTGTGTTAAATCTTTTATGAATACCGATACTTTTCACAAGTTTAGCACTAAATATGGACTTGACTCTGAGATAGTAGCCTCTTTCCGCGAAGCATTTGCTACTCACGTTGAACTTCTTAAGGAGAAGTGGTTTAAATATCATCCCCCTATTAAAGAAGAAATTAAAGAACCGGTCATAGCTAAAGAAGAAACCATCTTTTACAATGTTGATCCAGTTTACTAACTCTCAAATTAATCTAAGTGAAGCATGAGAGTATTTCTTCAAAAATTTAAAGCACACCGAGCTAAAAAGATATAAGTGAAGCACTAGAGCAATTCCATAGCTCAAAAAATTTAAGTGAAGCATATAGAGAAATTCTAACAAATCATAGCGTAATTTTGCCTCTCTCAAATAGGTGTGTACAGCAAGGATACTTGTGACAAACTAAAAAGCAAATCTAGCAAAGACTCAAATAATACAAGACGCTCCAAGCAAAACTCATGATATGTGACGAATAAAAATATAGCTCCAAGTAAAATGCCGATGGTCGTTAGAAGAAAGAGGGGATGCCACTCGGGGCATCCCCAAGCTTAGTTGCTTGTTTCTCTTTGGTTAATATATTGGGGGTGCTGTAGCATCCCCAAGATTAGGATATTTTCACTCCTTATTCCTTCATCCATCGTGATCTCACCCAAAACTTGAAAACTTCAATCACACAAAACTCAACAAAACCTTCGTGAGATCCGTTAGTATAATAAAGCAAATCACCACTCTAAGTACTGTTGCAAACTCATTCATATTTTATTACTACATTATATATACTGTATTCTAACTTTACCATGGCTTAAACCCTTCAATACAAACCATAGATTTGTCAAAACAAGCACACAATGCAACGGAAACAGAATCTGTCTAGAACAGAACAGTCGGTAGTAATCTGTACTATAACCATACTTCTGTAACTCTAACAATTCTGAAACATTAGGACAACGTAAGAATTTGAATAGCAATACTGTGTTAAAATTTCAGTTCATTATCATGCTCCAGCAAAAAATTAAAATTCCTGCACTGGAGTCAAAGTTTCTGTTTCAGATTCAGCATTGTTTCTACTCATCTTGTGAATCATCCTAAAGGCTTTACTTGGCACAAACACTAATTAAAACATAAAAAACACAATCATAACAGTAGGATAATTGTGTCAACACTCAAAAACAGAAAGAAAAAAGTGAAAATAAATTTATTCATTGGGTTGCCTCCCAACAAGCGCTATCGTTTTACGCCCCTAGCTAGGCATAATGCATAGATTCAAGTATTGTCATCTTTGGTTTTTGCTCCATAGGATGCTCTCATGATTGATTCATATGGTGGCTTAATTGTTGTTCCAGGGAAGTGTTCCATACCCTTTCTTAGTGGAAATTGAAATTTAATATTGCCTTCTTTCATATCAATCACGACACCTATAGTGCGTAAAAAGGGTCTACCAAGTATAATGGGATAAGATGGATTGCAATCAATATCAAGAACAATAAAATATATGGGCACATAGTTACTATTTGCAAGAATAAGAACATCATTAATTCTTCCCAAAGACTTTTTAATAGTAGAATCCGCCAAGTGCAAATTAGGAGAACATTCTTCAATATTGGTAAGACCAAGCACATCACATAGAGATTTCAGAATTGTGGAAACACTAGCACCCAAATCACATAAAGAAAAGCACTCATAATTTTTAATCTTGACCTTAATGGTAGGTTCCCACTCATCATGTAATTTTCTAGGAATTGAAATCTCTAACTCCAACTTTTCTTCAAAAGATTTCATCATAGCATCAACAGTATGTTTAGTAAAAGCTTTATTTTGTTCATAAGCACGGGGTGAATTTAACATGGATGGCAGCAAAGAAATACATTCAATCAAAGAGAAACTATCATAAATAAAATCTTTGCCATCCAAAATAGTGGGCACATCACTAGTTAACGTTTTGACCTCTTGAAACCCACTTTCTTCAAATTTTTAATCAAGATTTTCACCCTCCAAATTATTAGGACGCCTTCTAGCTAAATTTGACTCTACTTCAGTCCCTTTATCATCAATTTTGATATTACTAAACAAGGAATCAATAGAAGAAACACCAATCACTTTAAGATCTTCATCATTTTATGGAACCAATCACTAGAAAACACTTTTTCTAAAAATTCTCTTTTAGCTCTAAGCATAGCGGTTCTTTTCTTACTTTCATCCATGGAAACATATAAAGATTTAATTGATTCATCTATCTTAGGTGCAAAAGCTTTCAACTTGAGATTTTCTACATCATGGGAAATCCTATCAATGCTTCTAGACATATCATCAATCTTATTCAACTTTTCTTCTATCGTAGTATTGAAAACCTTTTGAGCATTGATAAATTCTTTAATATTACTCTCAAGATCAGAGGGGTTCCTATTATTATTGTAAGAAGAATTACCATAGGAATTGCCATAATTATTAGAGGAATTTCCATGAAAAGACCTAGGATTAAAATTACCTCTATAAGCATTGTTATTAAAATTATTTCGCGAGACGAAGTTCACATCTACGGAATAACTATTTTGCTCAATCAAAGTAGACAAAGGCACATCATTAAGATCAATTGGAGCATTTTTAATAGCAACCAACTTCATAAGAGCATCAACTTTTTCACTCAAAGTACTAATTTCTTCAACCGAAATAACTTTTTTACTAGTAGGTGCTCTTTCAGTATGTCATTGGGAATAATTTGCCATAATATTATCTAGCAATTTAGTAGCTTCACCGAAAGTAATTTCCATAAAAGTACCACCCGCGGCGGAATCTAAAAGATTTCTAGAGACAAAATTCAATCCCCCATAATTTTTTTGTATGATCATCCAAACATTTAAACCATGAGTAGGATAATTTCTTAGCATCAATTTCATTCTTTCCCAAGATTGTGCAACATGTTCATGCTCAAGTTGCTTAAAATTCATGATTTGAGTTCTAAGGGAAATAATTTTCGTGGGCAGGAAATACTTACTAAAAAAAGCATGCTTGCACTTATTCCAAGAATCGATACTATTGCGAGGCAAAGAAGAAAACCAATTTTTTTGCACGATCCCGCATGGAGAAAGGAAATAATTTCAACTTCACTATGTCATTGTCCACATCTTTTTTCTTTTGCATATCACACAATTCTACGAATGTGTTTAGATGGGACGCGGCATCCTCATTAGGAGAACCGGAAAGTTGATCTTTCATGACAAGAGTCAACAAAGCGGCATTAATATCACAAGACGCCGCACTAGTGGTGGGAGGAGCAATTGGAGTGCTAATAAAATCATTATTATTGGTATTGGAAAAATCACACAATTTGGTATTTTCTTGAGTCATCGTGACTACGCAAACAAGATTGCAAGCAAACAAGAGATCTGACGAGAAAAAGGCAAACGAAAAAGATGGCGAATAAAATGACAAATTTGGTGAAGTGGGGAAGAGGAAAACAAGATGCAAATGGCAAATAATGTAATTGCAAGGAGATGAGATTTCTGATTACCAACCTGATAGATGTTGATGATGTCTCCCCGACGCCAGAGATTTGCACGTTGAAGAGAGACTGCTTCCACACCTCATCCCCGGCAACGGCGCCAGAAATTCCTTTGACGTGGCTTGAGACTGCGTCGGTATTTCCCCAAAGAGGAAGGGATGATGCAGCACAGCTACGGTAAGTATTTCCCTCAGTTATGAAACAAAGGTATCGAACCTAGGAGGAAGACCACGCAACGCTATGTAAACGGTACTGATACGTCTCCAACGTATCTACAATTTTTGCTTGTTCAATGCTGTTATATTATCAATCTTGGATCTGTTACATTCATTTTATAGCAACTTTATATCATTTTTTGGGACTAACCTGTTGACATAGTGCCAAAGTGCCAGTTGCTGTTTTTGCTTGTTTTTTGACTTCGCAGAATATCAGTACCAAACGAAGTCCAAACATCGCGAAACTTTTTGGAGATTTGTTTGGGCAAGAAGACATCCAGTGGGCCAAAGAAGTACCAGAGAGGAGGGCCGAGGAGACCACAACCCACCAGGGCGCGCCAGAGGCCCCTGGTGTGGCCTGGTGGGTTGTGCCCTCCTCGGGATGCCTCTCCACCGCCTCTGATGCCTATAAATTCCCAAATATTCCAGAAACCCTAGAGGAGTCGATGAAAAACACATTCAGCCCCCGCAAGTTCCAGAACCGCGAGATCCAATCTAACAGCATCACGGAGGGGGTCATCATCCTCATTGGTGCCTCTCCGGTGATGCGTGAGTAGTCCACCATAGACCTACGGGTCCGTAGGCAGTAGCTAGATGGCTTCCTCTCTCTCTCTCTTTTGATTCTCAATACAATGGTCTCTTGGGGATCTATTTGATGTAAACTTTTGCGGTGTGTTTGTTGGGATCCGATGAATTTTGAGTTCATGATCAGTTTCTATCCATGAATATTATTTGAGTCTTCTTTGATATCTTATATGCATGAGTACTTATAGCCTTGTATTTCTTCTTCAAATATTTGGTTTAGTTAGGCCAACTAGATTGATTTTTCTTGCCATGGGAAGAGGTGCTTTGTGATGGGTTCGATCTTGCGGTGTCCTCTCCCAGTGACAGAAGGGGCAGCAAGGCACGCATGTATCGTTGCTATTAAAGATAACAAGATGGGTTCTAATCCTACATGAATAGATCTTGTCTACATCATGTCACCGTTCTTATTGCATTTCTCCATTTTTCCATGAACTTAATACACTAGATGCATGCTGGATAGCGGTCGATGTGTGGAGTAATAGTAGTAGATGCAGAATCATTTCGGTCTACTAATCTTGGACGTGATGCCTATATAATGATCAATGCCTCGGATATCTTCATGATTATTTGATCTTCTACCAATTGCCCAACAATAATTTGTTCACCCACCGTGTGCTATACTCATGAGAGAAGCCACTAGTGAAACCTATGGCCCCCGAGTCTACTTTTCCAACATATTGCTTTCCAATCTATCTTTTTGCCGCGTTTATTTTCAGATCTATTATTCCAAAAACCCAAAAATAACTTGCTGCACTTTTTATTTGCCTCTTTTATTTTGTGTTCTTGAGAAATCTTTCTGTCCAATCTATCTTATCCTAATCTATCTTTTTACCGTACAGAGATTGACAACCTCTCTTTCGCGTCGGGTTGCAAGTATTTGTTCTTTGTGTGCAGGTGCTGTTTACGTAGTGTTGGTGATCCTCCTACTGGTTCGATACCTTTGTTTCATAATTGAGGGAAATACTTACCATCGCTGTGCTGCATCATCCCTTCCTCTTTGGGGGAAATACCGACGTAGTCTCAAGCCACGTCAAAGGAATTTCTGGCTCCATTGCCGGGGAGGAAGCGGTCTCTTCTACGTGCCAATCTTTGGCGCCGAGGAGACACCATCGACATCTACCAGGTTCCTAATCACAAATCTCATCGCCTTGCAATTACATTATTTGCCATTTGCCTCCCGTTTTCCTCTCCCCCAGTTCACCAAATTTGCCGATTTATTCGCCCTCTTTTCCGTTTGCCTTTTTGCTTGTTTGCTATCTTTGCTTGTGTTGCCATGTGCCTTCTATTTGCTTGCATCTTCGCTTGCTAAAAATCTATTGATACGGATCCTCATCCACTTGCTAATCTTTTCAAAAGGCCAAATCATGATGAACCAATTGCTAGTGAGTTGAGTGCACTTGATTATCTCTATGAAGTTTTGTTTGAAAATCATGAATCTGAAAATTTTGATGAAGTGTTGAAAGAAGAAATTTATAAGGTGATTCATGATAGTTCCTTGATTGAAAATCATGATTGCAATGTCGCTAGTATGAATTCTCTAAATATCCATGATGCTAATGATATGCAAAGCCATAAGCTTGGGGATGCCCATGGCACCTATGATGATGGTAATGACACGTATGCTATTATGAGTAATGATAACCATGAAACTAATCACCATGGTTTTAATTTGCAATGTGTTTATGTCAATCAAGTGTCTCATGATAGTTATTTTGTTTAGTTTGCTCCCACTACCATGGATGAAAAGGAATTTGCTTATGTGGAGAGTAATGAAAATTCTATGTTTGTGCATCATGAAAAGAATGATTTATGTGATAGTTATATTGTTGAATTCCTTCATGATGCTACTGAAATTTATTATGAGGTAGGAACATATGCTTTTAGGAATTGCAACAATATCAAGTTTCCTCTCTATGTGTTCAAAGTTTTGAAGTTATGCTTGTTTTGCCTTCCTATGCTAGTTGATTCTTGTTCCCATAAATTGTTTGCTCATCAAATCCCTATGCCTAGGAAGTGGGTTAGACTTTAATGTGATTGTCTTGAGATTCATGATGCTCTCTTGCATATTTCAATTACTACTTTTTCTATGAGCATCATTGAAATCATCATGCCTAGCTAGGGGCGTAAAACGATAGCGCTTGTTGGGAGGCAACCCAATGAATAAATTTATTTTTATCTTTTTCTTTCTGTTTTTGAGTGTTGACACAATTAAGCCTGTGTTATGATTGTGTTTTTTATGTTTTATTTAGTGTTTGTGCCAAGTAAAGCCTTTAGGATGATTCATAAGATGAGTAGAAACAATGCTGAATCTGAAACAGAAACTTTGCCTCCAGTGTGCGAATTTGCATTTTTTATTGGAACGTGACAATGAGCTGAAATTTTTACAAAGTGTTGCTATACAAATTCTTTAAGTTTTGCTCATTTTTCAGAATTTTTTGAGTTACAAAAGTATGGTTAGAGTACATATTACTACAGACTGTTCTATTTAAGACAGATTCTGTTTTCGTTGCATTGTGTGCTTGTTTTGATGAATCTATTGTTTGTATTGAAGGGTATGAGCCATGGTAAAGTTAAAATACAGTAGGTATAATGCAATAATAAAATATGAATGGGTTTTCAACAGTACTTAAAGTGGTGATTTGCTTTATTATACTAACGGATCTCATGAAGATTTTGTTGAGTTTTGTGTGATTGAAGTATTCAAGTTTTGGGTGAGATCACGATGGATGAAGGAATAAGGAGTGAAAAGAGCCTATGCTTGGGGATGCTATATCACCCCCAATATATATCCAAAGAGAAATAAGCAACTAAGCTTGGGTATGCCCCGAGTGGCATCCCCTCTTTCTTCTAATGACCATCGATATTTTACTTGGAGCTATATTTTTATTCGTCACATATCATGAGTTTTGCTTGGAGCGTCTTGTATCATTTGAGTATTTGCTTGCTTTGCCTTGTAGTTTCTCACTATTATCCTTGCTGGATACACCTATTTGAGAGAGCCAAAATTATGCTATGATTTGTTAGAATTTCTCTATATGCTTCACTTAAATTTTTTGAGCTATGGAATTGCTCTAGTGCTTCACTTATATCTTTTTGAGCACGGTGTGCTTGGAAATTTTTGTAGAAATATTCTCAGGCTTCACTTATATTAATTTGAGAGTTAGTAAATTTTGAAGAAAACCTCTCATGCTTCACTTATACTATTTTTAGAGATGAAACCTTTATGCTCACGTGCTTCACTTAAATTTGTTTGAGCTTGTCAAAAGCAATGGCAATATATGAAACTAGTCCCAAAGTGATAGATATTCAAGAGGGATACAATAAAAACTTTCATGAAGATCATTGGACAAATTAAACTTGATTCCTTGTAATAGTTTTGAGACATGATGATAGTGATATCTGAGTCATGTTAGTGAGTAATTATGCTTTAGTAAGAATATTGGTGTTAAGGTTTGTGATTCCCTATGCAAGTACTAAAGTCAATATTTATGCAATGAAATTATATACTACTTATGGTGCATTATTCGGTGTTAGTTATGCTCAAAGCTCGTATATGTGAATTTTCGTTTCTTGGTTGGTTGCTTCTCAATCTATTTGCTAGCCTGCACTTGCACTAAGTAGAAATACTACTTGTGCATCCAAAATCCTTAAACCCAGTTTTGCCTTATGAGTCCACCATACCTACCTATATGCGGTATTTCCATGCCGTTCTAAGCAAATATGTATGTATCATCTCTAATTTTCAAAATGAATTTCCTTTTTGTGTGCTCGTACCGCTCATGAAACGGTAGGGGGTGTCCAGTATTTTTCCATGCTAGATGTGTTATTCTCAAGATGAGTGTTTATTCACTTGTCATTGCACGAGAGTACGGTGGTAATAGGGAGTCCCAGTCCCGAAATGAAAAAAAAGAGAAATTTACTTTTGTTGTCAATTAATAAATTCCTTGGAAAGTGTTGGTATGTGATACGTCTCAACCGTATCTATAATTTTTGCTTGTTCCATGCTGTTATATGATCATTCTTGGATGTTTTACAATCCTTTTATAACAAATTTATATCATTTTTTGGGACTAACCTATTGACATAGTGCCAAAGTGCCAGTTGCTTTTTTTTTTGCTTTTTTTTACTTCATAGAAAATCAATACCAAATGGAGTCCAATCGCGACGAAACTTTTTGGAGATTTTTTCTGGACCAGAAGACACCCAGTGGGCCAAAGAAGTACCGGAGAAGCTGGCCGAGGAGACGACAACATACCAGGGTGCACCAGGGGGGCCCGACGCGCCCTGATGGGTTGTGCCCTCCTCGGGGCCCCTCTCCACTGCCTCTGATGCCTATAAATTCCCAAATATTCCAAAAACCCTAGGGGAGTCGACGAAACACAATTCCAACCACCGCAAGTTCCAGAACCTCGAGATCCAATCTAAACACCATCCTGGAGGGGTTCATCTTCCTCATAGGTGCCTCTCCGATGATGCGTGAGTAGTCCACCATAGACCTACGGGTCCGTAGGCAGTAGCTAGATGGCTTCCTCTTTCTCTCTCTCTCTTATGATTCTCAATACAATGGTCTCTTGGAGATCTATTTGATGTAAACTTTTGTGGTGTGTTTGTTGGGATCCGATGAATTTTGAGTTCATGATCAGTTTCTATCCATGAATATTATTTGAGTCTTCTTTGATCTCTTATATGCATGATTACTTATAGCCTCGTATTTCTTCTTTGAATCTTTGGTTTATTTAGGCCGACTAGATCGATTTTTCTTGCCATGGGAAGAGGTGCTTTGTGATGGGTTCGATCTTGCGGTGTTCTTTCCCAGTGCAAGAAGGGCAGCAAGACACGCATGTATCGTTGCTATTAAGGATAATAAGATGGGGTCTATTCCTACATGAATAGATCTTGTCTACATCATGTCATCGTTCTTATTGCATTACTCCGTTTTCCATGAACTTAATACAGTAGATGCATGCTGGATAGCGGTCGATGTGTGGAGTAATAGTGGTAGATGCAGGTAGGAGTCGGTCTACTTATCTTGGACGTGATGCCTATATAATGATCATCGCCTTGGATATCGTCATGACTATTCGATTTTCTATCAATTGCCCAATAGTTATTTTTTCACCCACCGTGCGCTATACTCATGAGAGAAGCCACTAGTGAACCCTACGGCCCCCGGGTCCTTTTCCAACACATTGCTTTCAGATTTATCTTTTTGCATCTTTGTTTTCAGATCTACAAAACCAAAAACCCAAAAACATATTGCTGCATATTTTATTTTCCCTTTTTATTTTGTGTTCTTGAGATATCTATCTCTCCTATCTATCATTACCTAATCTATCTTTTTATCGTAGAGAGATTGACAACATCTCTTTCACGTCGGGTTGCAAGTATTTGTTGTTTGTGTGCAGGTGCTGCTTATTGGTTGGTGGTGATCATTCTATTGGTTCGATAACCTTGGTTTCATAACTGAGGGAAATACTTACCGTCGCTGTGCTTTATCATCCCTTCCTCTTTGGGGAAATACCGACGCAGTCTCAAGCCACGTCAAAGGAATTTCTGGCGCCGTTGCCGGGGAGGAAGCGGTCTCTTCTACGTACCTATCGTAGGCGCCGAGGGGACTCCATCATCATATACGAGGTTCCTAATCACAAATATCATCTCCTTGCAATTACATTATTTGCCATTTGCCTCTCGTTTTCCTCTCCCCCACTTCACCAATTTGCCGTTTTATTCACGCTCTTTTTCGCTTGCCTTTTTCTCGTCAGATCTCTTGCCTTGTCACTATGTCTAGTTCTTCCTTTATCGTGTGTACTCCCGATAATGAGGTTCTTAATTTTAAGCAAAGGGGAGGGGAGAACCTAAAAGATGCTTGGCATAGGATTTGCAATGCTCATAATAGATCTATCCATAAGCAATCTACCATTGTTCTTCTTCGCAGTTTTTATGTGGGCATCACCACTTGGTATAGATTCGTCCTTGATATGATTACCGGTGGGAATTTCTTGATGTGTCCATCTTTGGATGCTTTTAATGCCTTGGGAAGTTTAGTAGGATCACCACCTATCATGATCAATGAAACAACTTTAACTCTCGAACACGTTATGGAGAGATTAGATGCTATTGAAAAGAAGATGATTACTAAAGAACATCTTGAAGATTTGGATAATAAATTGCATAATCTTGCTAATAAAATTGGGGCTAAGGCGGGAGATGCCATTAAATTATTAAAGGCAAAAGGAACCGTAGTTAATGAAAGGGTAGAAGAAAGTCCTTACCGTATTGATAAGTTGGAAGAGATTTTTAGTAATTTGGGTTCGGTTTTTTCTTCTATCAAAACTATTGAAAAAACTCCCGTAAAAATTGGCAAGACCATGCAAGTCACTAAGAACAAAGTTGCTACACCTAGTGGCCACAAGGGAGATCTTAAAATGATTAGTATTCATCCCGACTTTGTTGAAATCATAAGAGATCCTATTTACAAGAATGGATTTTTTGGTTTTCTTCCTAGGAGTGTTATCGTTAATAATATGCATGCTAAATCTTTGAAGAAATCTAGTTATGTGATTGAAGAGTTGAAAACCAAAGATGACAATACTTGAATCTATGTGTTATGCCTAGCTAAGGGCGTAAAACGATAGCGCTTGTTGGGAGGCAACCCAATGAATAAATAATTTTTTTTGCTTTTTTACTTTCTGTTTTTGAGTGTTGACACAATTATGCCTCTGTTATGATTGTGTTTTTGTGGTTTATTTAGTGTTTGTGCCAAGTAAAGCCTTTAGGATGATTCATAGGATGAGTAGAAGTGATGCTGAATCAGAAACAGAAACTTTGCGTCCAGTATATGAATTTTCATTTTTTGCTGGAATGTTATCTTGAGCTGCAATTTTAACACAGTGTTTATATACAAATTACTTATGTTTTCCTAATTTTTCAGAATTTTTAGAGTTACATAAGTATGGTTAGAGTACAGATTACTACAGACTGTTCTGTTTAAGACATATTCTGTTTTCGTTGCATTGTGTGCTTGTTTTGATGAATCTATGGGTTATATTGAAGGGTATGAGCCATGGTAAAGTTAAAATACAGTAGGTATAATGAAATAATAAAATTTGAATGCGTTTGCAACATCACCTAAAGTAGTGATTTGCTTTATTATACTAACGGATCTCACGAAGATTTTGTTGAGTTTTGTGTGATTGAAGTTTTCAAGTTTTGGGTGAGATCACGATGGATGAAGGAATAAGGAGTGATAAAAGCCTAAGCTTGGGGATGCTACCACACCCCCAAGATATATCCAAAGAGTACCAAGCAACTAAGCTTGGGGATGCCCCCCCGAGTGGCATCCCCTCTTTCTTCCAACGACCATCGGTATTTTACTTGGAGCTATATTTTTATTCTTCACATATCATAAGTTTTGCTTGGAGCATCTTGTATCTTTGCTTGCTTTGCTTGTTTGTTTTTAATTTGTATCCTTGCTGTACACACCTATTGGGGAGAGCCAAAATTATGCTATGATTTGTTAGAATTGCTCTATGTGCTTCACTTAAACTTTTTGAGATATGGAATTGCTCTAGTGCTTCACTTATATCTTGTTGAGCACGGTGTGCTTGGAAATTTATGTAGAAATACTCTCATGCTTCACTTAGATTAATTTGAGAGTTAGTAAATTTTGATGAAATCCTCTCATGCTTCACTTATACCTTTTTGAGAGAAGAAATCTTTATGCTCATGTGCTTCACTTAAATTTGTTTGAGCTTGTCAAAAAGCAATGGCAATATATGAAACTAGTCCCAAAGTTATAGATATCCAAGGAGGATATAATAAAAACTTTCATGAAAATCGTTTGGCAAATTAAACTTGATTCCTTGTAATAGTTTTAAAACATGATGATAGTAATATGTGAGTCATGTTGGTGATTAATTATGCTTGAGTAGGAATATTGGTGTTATGGTTTGTGATTCCCTATGCAAGTACGAAAGTCAATAGTTATGCAATGAAATTACATCGTACTTGTGGTGCATTATTCGGTGTTAGTTATGCTCAATGCTCACTTATGTGAATTTTCGTTTCTTGGTTTGGTTGTTTCTCAATCTATTTGCTAGCCTCCATTTGTACTAAGTAGAAATACTACTTGTGCATCCAAAATCCTTAAACCAAGTTTTGCCTTATGAGTCCACCATACCTACCTATATGCGGTATTTCCATGCCGTTCCAAGCAAATTTGTATGTGCCATCTCTAAATTTTCTCTTTTGTGTGCTCGTACCGCTCATGAAACGGTGGGGAATGTCCAATATTTTTCTATGCTAGATGTGTTATTCTCAAGATGAGTGTTTATTCACTTGTCATTGCAGGAGAGTGCGACGGTAATAGGGATGCCCATTCCCGAAATGAAAAGAAAAAATGTTTAATTTATGTTGTCAAATAATAAATTCCATGGAAAGTGTTGGTATGGAAGGCAACCGTGGATACGGCCCGCTATGGAAAGTGAAAAGTTTGGTGGAAAAAGGAATAAACTTTATTTTTTGTTTGGGAACCGCCTATGATATATCTAGCATGGAAAGTATTGTGAGCTACTTTGTCATTTTTGTTGACAGGAAAAGCATGCCACCCAAAATATTTTTCTCTCTCAATTTAAAACTTTGAGCTCTGGCACCTCTACAAATCCCTACTTCCCTCTGCGAAGGGTCTATCAATTTACTTTATGCAATTTTTATTTTTACTTTGAGTCTCCATCTTCTCTTATAAAGCACCAACTAGGGGGCACTATGATCGTACTTGAGCATTGGCTATAGCTAATATTTGAGTGTGTTTCATGAATGGATCAATGATTGAGCATGATGGGCTAGGGATAACTTTCTTTAGTGTTGATATTCTGAAAGACATGGTTGCTTGTTGACATGCTTGAGTATTGAAGTCATTATGTTAAAACTAGACTAGTGCTTTGAATCATTTACAAGTCCAAATGTCCATGCTATACAAAAGAAAAGAATATGATGAACATGTCAGGCTGCATTCCACATCAAAAATTCTGTTTTTATCATTTACCTACTCGAGGATGAGTAGGAATTAAGCTTGGGGATGCTGATACGTCTCCAACGTATCTATAATTTTTGCTTGTTCCATGATGTTATATGATCATTCTTGGATGTTTTACAAACATTTTATAACAACTTTATATCATTTTTTGGGACTAACCTATTGACATAGTGCCAAAGTGCCAGTTGCTATTTTTGCTTGTTTTTTACTTCGCAGAAAATCAATACCAAACGGAGTCCAATCACGACGAAACTTTTCGGAGATTTTTTCTGGACCAGAAGACACCCAGTGGGCCAAAGAAGTACCGGAGAAGCTGGCCGAGGAGACCACAACCCACCAGGGCGCGCCAGGGGGCCCCGGCGCGCCCTGATGGGTTGTGCCCTCCTCGGGGCCCCTCTCCACCGCCTCTGATGCCTATAAATTCCCAAATATTCCAAAAACCCTAGGGGAGTCGACGAAACACAATTCCAGCCGCCGCAAGTTCCAGAACCTCATGATCCAATCTAAACACCATCACGGAGGGGTTCATCTTCCTCATAGGTGCCTCTCCGATGATGCGTGAGTAGTCCACCATAGACCTACGGGTCCGTAGGCAGTAGCTAGATGGCTTCCCCTCTCTCTCTCTTATGATTTTCAATACAATGGTCTCTTCGAGATCTATTTGATGTAAACTTTTGCGGTGTGTTTGTTGGGATCCGATGAATTTTGAGTTCATGATCAGTTTCTATCCTTGAATATTATTTGAGTCATCTTTGATCTCTTATATGCATCACTACTGGAGCAGGTACTTTGCCGTCAGCCATAGTGGACAGCAAAGGGTAGGACCACTGACGGCAAAGGCTTTGCCGTCC
Source organism: Elymus sibiricus (assembly GCA_039707655.1). Lineage (NCBI taxonomy): Eukaryota > Viridiplantae > Streptophyta > Magnoliopsida > Poales > Poaceae > Elymus > Elymus sibiricus. The sequence goes on from CM077675.1 coordinate 138,154,540, forward strand.
GACAGCAGACGGCCAAATTTCCGGCACTGTGAACTCTGGTAAAGGAGTGCTTTGCCGTCTGCCTTTACTCAGCGGACGGCAAAGTGTTTTTGCCGTCAGGCAGCAGACGACAAAGCGGCTGGACGGCCTAAACTGGAGTAAGCCCCGTTAGTGGCTAACGGCAGCCTTTGTCGTCTGCCACCGACGGCAAAGCTGTAAATAATTTGCCGTCTGCCCCCGGACAGCCATGCCCCACGCGCCTTTGCTGTCTGCCCCCGGACGGCCATGCCCCGCGCGCCTTTGCCGTCTGCCCCCGGACGGCAAATTGACCAAATGGGCCGAGGCCTGACACTCCCAGTTTACACAGGTTAGTGACACATGTCCCCTTTGCCGTCGGGAGCAGACGGCAAAGGTGCTTTGCCGTCAGTGGCAGACGGCAAAGAGGCAATAATGCCACTGTTTTTTTCTATTATTTCTTATATCCAACAATTTTCACAGGCAAAATATGCTATATATGTATATATTTCACAATAACAATATTCTTGCCATGCTGATGATCATCGAACAAGCACAAATTAATATCATCCAACAACAAGCACAAATATCATCCTATCATCCAACAACAAGCACAATTCATCCAACAACAAGCACACATATCATCCAACAACAAGTAGCAAGTTTCACATATGTAGCAGGTTTAAAATTATTCATCAATACAAAATCATAAGCACTCCATGAACCACAAGCACTCCATCAATGCAAGCTTCCATGAAGTGACTCTAATCTACAAAATGGGAAATAGGAAAGTTAGATGAAGAAGACTAGAAGAAGAAGATGCAGAAGCGATTTTCTTCTCTCTCTCTCTCTTTCTCCTCTTGTTTTCTTCTTCTTATTGCTTATTTGTGTCATTCGGGCAAAATTGGAAGAAGGATAGGTCTTTCGAGGTTTGCCTCATGGTGTGTATGGTGCGCACTCACTCACACTTATATGGTGGTGTATGTTGGTGGACACTACCTAACACTAATATTTCGACCGTCGGTGATGGTCGTTTCCCCTTCTCCTCTCCCGCAATATACGAAGGTATATATCGAGAGAAGGAGAAGAAGAAATGACCCCCGCGACAACAGTCGGGATTCCTCCATCAAGAAGAGACATGAAACTCTCACAAGGAGCTAAGTTTGTCTAAGTGCTAAGTTTGTCTTTCTTTGAGAAAATGAGCCAAGTAAGTGGCATATTGGGGCTTAGCGTCCTCGTCATCACGGAGGTGAGGCACCGGGGTTGCTCGGGCCGGTTTCACCTGGAGAAGGCTGCCCAGGAGAAGGGTCGTGCGATGCGTTTCGGGAGATATTTTGCACCAAAGATGATTTGCAATGTCTCGTTAGCATGATGACACTGAAAAGATCATTGCATTCAAATGAAACTCACCGTTCTAGCCGTGGTAATGACTGGCATCGACGGAGGGGTCTGGCCGGTCTTCTCGTACATAGACTGCACATTTGGTTTTCACAAGTCAATGATATTAGTTATTAATGAAACGAACATTAAATGCAAGATTTGACAAATATGAAGAAGAAACTTACCACTAAGAGCTCGTAGATGGCCCGATGAGATGCATCGTTCCGTGCTCTCTCCTCCTCCAACAACCTAGCCGTCCTCTCCTCCATATCCCTCTCCTTCGCCGCCATAAGCGCCTGTGTTGCCTCTCTTTCTTTCTGAATAGCAGCCTGCAACACAACTCCTCGTTAGCATTGTAATCATCTTTGTTCACACACACAACGTAATGAGGAAAGATATCTGAGTCCGTATAACTAACCTCGATGGCGAGCTCGACTGGCCGTGGACGAGGCCTTTTCTCAGGACAAGAGCTCGTTTGGCGCGCCTTGATCTGCCGGAGGTTGCTAGGACAACGTATAAGGCCATCTCCAATGGCAATCGAGCCATGGGGCCTCCCGCCGCCAGCTATCTTCACCAGCTCTGGATCAATAGGCTCCTGGCTCTGGTTAAAGTCCTCCCCTTTCCTCGCCTTCCCCTCATCTCTGTACCTCACGAGCTTGTTGTGGGAGGAGATGTTGCTGAACTTCAAGGGATCATCGAGGTCAGAATCAAAGAATGCCTTGACCTTCTTGTACGAGGCAGTATGGGCCATCGCATAGAGGTCGTACATCTGTGGCACCTCCGTTTTATTGTGATGCGCCTAAAAGAGAGAGAGAGGAACAAAGTATTAGTAAAGGGCTCAAGCTAGAATCAAGAATGAATTGCATGAATCATGAAGCTAAGCACATACCCAGTTCTGACCAAACTGATTTAAGTTGGCGCTCCCTTGATGGTGTGGCACACCAACCATTTTGTTACGCCGGTCCTTGGCATTGTTGTGGACGGCTAGCTATTGTTCTGAGCACCACCCATCCACCAACGCCTCCCAACAATCCATCTTATCCGCACACCATCTCGGGGGCACCTAAGTTAATAAAGAGATATTTGAGCGCTACGCGTAGGAATCAAATGAAGGAAACTAAGTACAAGGCCTTAAGAATATGTAATTACCTTCATGTAGTGCTCCTTCTCCATCTTCTTTCCGCGGCACGTCGACTTCTCCTTCCTAATACGCCGCATGGCGTAGTAGTCTCGAACAGCCTGCACCCGAGCCTCGTGCCGAAAGTTTTGCAGTAGGCGCTTGCATTGCTGATCGATAACCTTTGCCGCGGCCTCCTCGTATCCCTCCTGACACCTGTAGAAGGTCTGCAATCAAACGAGACAACACTTATTAGTACAATAACTAGCTATTGTTGATTTTTAATTGTGTAAAGGAGAAATTACCCAAAACTGTCTGATCACCATCTCCGCCCTCGTGTGACACAAAACACCGTCGATCCTCTCCTCAGGCGGGGCTGGTACAGCCAAGTAGTGCTCCCAGGTCAGTCCTAACTCTGGAACCTGACCCTCACCGGGCAACGTGACAAACCCCGGGAAGTTTTGCTTGACAAGGACACCAAGGATGCTGTTGGGCCTACGGGCATCCTTGGGTTGATGCCAACCCCTGCAGTATGACAAAGTCAACACATTAGATATTTGAAAAAACGTGAAGGCAAAGGGTTAAAAAAGAGTACATGCACTTACCTCTCCCCATCAGGCCTAATCAACCACCTTAGCTCGCGGGTCGCCGGCACGGGCGGGAGCCGTGTCATACCACGCTGGTAGACGGTGGCCCCCTCAGCCACCTCCTCGTCGCTATCAGAAAAATGATCCCCGCCACCATCAGCATGGCCACTAGGCTCCTCCGGCCAGGTATCCCATGGGGTCTGCCGGGACGTGCCCTCATCCCTACTCTGCTCCGGAGTCTCATGGGACGAAGCCTCTGGGACAGGAGTCATGTAGGTCGAAGGCTCGTCGACCCGAGGGTCGTGGACCAAAGTCCGCGTAGCCTCGTTCTCAGACGGGTCCACCCTAGCAGTCCTGTGCTCGGGTGAATCAGCTAGGGGTGGCGGCGAGGAAGGCGTAGCAGCCACCCTACCTTTGCCGCGGCCTCCTCTCCCACCTCTACTACCTCTCTTCTTCCCCCGACCTCCTCTCACGGGGGTCGACGAAGAAGCGGCCACCGGTGTATGCAGACTAGAGAGCAACGCTCTCCAGAGAGACTCGGCAGGAATGGAAGTACCCATCCCACCACCCTCCGACGAAGGAGACGCTGAGTGCTGTCGACCCTTTCCCACCATCTTTCAACAACTACCATGACAAATAGTAAACGAAATTAGTACAACATAAAATTGAATACCGACATGAATAATAAAATGTATATAATTTAAGTGTATCATCATATACTTAACATGAACTAAAAGTTGATTACCTGACATGAATTAATAATAATCCTGATCGTCTATATATTCTCCGGGATCAATAAATGCATCATCATCATCACTATCATCAATAAATGCATGATCATCATCACTATCAGGAACAACATGTGGAAGGCCTCCTTCATGTAATCGGTTAAGCATTGACAGGTCATCCACATCAGTAAACTCTTCTTGTTCCGGCTCTTCCTGTTCCGGCTCAGGGGTTAAGTCGGATTCATTGTCGTTGTCTACTTCAATGTTCCGGGGTGAAGTAGAGCGGTTCTTGAAACGTTTTTTGGAAATACTTGTTTCTTGGAAGAATTCTCCTTCATATGTGTCTTGGTTAATGTGAGGTTCATAATCCTCTTCATTGAGGGGAGGTGGTCTAAAATGTGGCGGCACTTCATAAACGACATCCCAACCTTTCAGATTTGGATCAGTTTGGCAGGCCCATGGTAGATAGAAAACTTGGGTCGCCTGTTGAGCCATAATATAGACATCGGGCACATCTAAATGGGTGCTTTGTTTGATTTCGACTAGCCCTATATGTTCATGAGTCCTTCTAGTCTCCTTCGGCTGGAACCAATGACATTTGAAGACTACGACGTTCGGTGGGTTTTCACCATAGAATAGAAGTTCATAATTGCTTCAACTCTTCCATAGTACTATATACCTCCTTCGCCGATGGCAGAGACACAACAATTTGTAGTCTTTAGGTCGGGCATAGATAGCTCTTTGCCAAAGGTACGAAAGCGATACCCGTTGATGTCGTATCTGTCAAATGAACGGACCTTATAGTCAAAACCATTGGCAACTTGTCTCAGCTCGGCGTCCATAGACTCTGAATTAGCCTACAAGTTTAATACGAAAGGATTGTTGCATTAGCCGCAAATAAGACGAAGAAATGAAATGGTCCATTAATGGTAATTACCATTTGTTTGAACCAAGAGATGAAACCGGGACAGCCGCTTCCATGCTTCGCCAAGAGCTCATACTCTTCGACGGAATCCTTTTGGATGACCACTCCATCCGAGAATTTGGCGACGTATCGACTATATCAAATATCCAGGAATAAGAGCAGTTCTAAGGAATTAAAAGTTGCGAAACAATAATGTACCGACAACTTACTCGATGTACGGCCGCACTTCTGTTAGGTTGTTGAAGATATACAACGAAATGGTCCGCCATTCATCGGCATCCAACGCTTTTGCTTTAGAAGCACCGGCTGGTGTGAGCTTCCCTTTGAATAGGCTGAGGTTGGATCGACTTTTTTTTGGGTCGCCATCATTGTACCGAGGCTTCGGATTATGCAAATGACGATTTTTGGCTTCGTAGTGTGCTGTCACGAAGTTTGCTGCCTCCTCAGTAACGAATGCCTCGGCCATCGATGCTTCAATTCTACGTTTATTTTTACATTTTGCTCGAAGCGTCTTCTGCATCCTCTCAGTTGCGAAGCACCAACGATTTTGCACGACGCACCCAATCTTGCCTCGGTCGCGAGATGCAAAATCAAATGTTGCATTGGATTAAAGAAGCCCGGTGGAAAGATCTTCTCTAACTTGAATATCAACTCCGACGCAAAGTCTTCCATTTCATCTAGCACGCCAGGTGATAGTTCTTTCGCACAAAGAGAACGGAAGAAATAGCTCAGCTCTGCCAGTACTAGCCATTCATTCTCAGGGATAAAGCCACGCAGCATCACCGGCATTACCCGCTCAAGCCATATGTGCCAATCATGACTCTTGAGACCAAATATCTTCAGTTTGTCAAGACTCGCTCCCCTCTTTAGATTCGCTGCATAACCATCGGGGAACATCAACTGCATTTTCACCCACAAGATCATTTCCCTCATAGCTGGCCTTCCAAGATTGAACCATGCCTTTGGCTTTGTCCAGTTCTGCTTTCCTTTCGCTTGTCGCATGTTTTGTAACGGTCTGTCACATAGAGCCTCCTGATCGATTCTAGCCTTAGGATTATCCTTTGACTTCCCCTCTATGCCGAACAATGTACCAAAAATGGCCTCGGCGGTATTCTTTTCAGTGTGCATCACGTCGATGTTCTCTGGGCAAAGGAGGTCTTTGAAGTAAGGCAGATCCCATAAGCATGACTTGCGAGTCCATGCGTGTTCCGTATTGTACCCTTTGAAATACCCAGGACGATTTCGATCCGGCTCGAGAGCGTTTAACTGACCCAGGAGCTGTTGGCCTGTCAACGCGGGTGGTGCAGAGTTTTTGACAACTCTACCTTTGATGAAATTCTTCTTGTCTTTTCTGAACTTATGGCGAGGATCCAGGAACTGTCTATGCATGTCGAAGCAAGAATACTTGCGACCCGCCTGCAGCCAATGGAACTGAAGAGCTGCCTTGCATGTGGGGCACGGGAACCTTCCATGCACACACCATCCAACGAATAGGGCATACGCCGGCAAGTCATGCGTCGAGTACATGTACTACACATGCATTTTGAAGGTTTTTTTGGTAGCGGCGTCGTATGTCTTGATCCCATTATCCCAAGCTTGTTGCAATTCATCCTTAAGCGGCTGCATGTACTCATTCATATTCTTCCCCGGATAGTTGGGCCCTGGAATTATCAACGTCAGGAAAATGTTCTTTCTTTTCATAATCTCTCCGGGGGGTAGATTGAGTGGAATGACAAATACAGGCCAACAACTGTATTGGGTTGCCATCATACCAAACACATTGAACCCATCCGTGCTGATGGCGACTCGAGGATGCCTTGGATCTGCCGCTTTATCATTATGTAATGCATCGAAGTGCTTCCACGCAAAAGCGTTTGAAGTGTGTACCAACATCTGATTCCCATCTGCATCTAGTTCGGTTCTTTTGCCCAATTTGTGCCATGTCATCTGTCTGGTCGTCTCTTCGACCATGAAAAGACGTTAAGTCTTGGTACGATTGGCATATAGCGAAGAACGTTAACAGGAATTTTTGTCTGCATCTTCTCACCCATACCGTTGTCTACGACAACATACCTGGAAGACTTGCAAATGGGACAATAGTTCAAGTCCGCATACTCAAGCCTAAATAAGGCACATCCACTCTCACAGGCATTTATCTTCTCATAGGGCATCTTAAGTACACGGAGGATTTTGTCCGACTGGTACAGGTTTGCAGGCAGTACATGGCCTTTGGGTAGAAAGCGTCCAAATATTGTCATCATCGTGTCGTAGCATTCTCTGCCAAGGTTGAATTGAGCCTTCAGAGCCATTACTTGCGCGATGGCATCCAGCTGACAAAGCTCAGTGTGCTCGTGGAGAGGACGTTTTAAAGACTCCAACATTTCATAGAATGCCTTTGCAGATTCCTCCATCTCATCGTTCGAATCCCGAGCATCATCAAAGTCTTGCACCATGTCTTCGATCCCGGTACCATGCTCGTCGGTGCGACGACGAACCACCTTAGCTCTGGCACGTTGGGCAGACTCACCATGAAAAGTCCACATCGTATATTTAGGCCTAAAACCCCACTTCTGCAGGTGTTTAACCATTTCACCCTCTGTCTGCCTTTTAAAGTTGTCGCGCCGGGGACAGGGACACCATGTTTTTTCCTGGCCATTTGCAAATGCGGCTCTCACAAACCCCTTGGTATTTGTTAACCATTCTTTGGTCATGTCTTTCTGACTGGTGTGACCGGTGTACATCCACGCACGATCAGTCATCTTGCCTAGCTACTGGACACACAAGAAATATATATATATATAATTCAGCATATATATTCATCAGTTAATCAAGTTTGTCAGTTTTATTATGTCCATGCAACCTACACGCTAATAGGTTAAGATAGGTCCTAATCCCACCCGAGTATGTGTAGATTGGGTTCGTTTTCCAATGCACTGCTCTGGATCCGACGCAGAATTTCGACAACACCTCCCCGCTGTTCTCCTGATACACGTCTCGGCAATAAGCAGAGAGGATGTGTACCCAGAGAACAACAGGGAGGCACTGACGAAATTCTACATAGGATCCGGAGCAGAGCATATGGGAAAACGAACCCAATCTACACATACTCAGGCTGTCCATGGATAACGTTGGACAATTCGAAAGGACGGTGGTTATAAATATGCAAAGACATGCATATTTATAGATGTCGCCCTTTCGAACGGGAGATGCATGCTGGTCACGCATACTGAAGATTGAAGACACCTATAGCTAGCAAGTTTTATCGGCATGAAGACCGGAATAGAGCAAATTAAGGGGGGAGGAGGAGAAGTCATTTGTGCTCACCCACGAACGCAGGGGCGGAGCTCGTCCAACGCACGGGGAGGTCGTCGAACACCAGACCCTCACAGCGACGAAACAACTGCACATTGAAATCCAAAGATGAGTAACATAGCATTATTGTTTTTTCCGTCAACCTAACTAAATATTTAAAATACGATGCCACCACCAAGTTGAAATTTAGGGTTCCATCGACGCCAAGGTACGCCCTCCGCCGACAGGCCACCCTGGCCCTCTCTTTCCTATCCTCCTCCTCCTCCTCTTCTTCTTCTTCTTCCTTCTTTTCATTTTTCCTCTTCTCCTCTTTTTCTTCTTCTTCTCATTCTTCTTCTTCTTCTTCTTCTCCTCCTCCTCCTCCTCCTCCTCCTCCTCCTCTTCTTCTTCCTTCTTTTCCTTTTTCCTCTCCTCCTCCTCCTCTTCTTCTTCTTCTTCTTCTTCTTCTTCTTCTTCTTCTCCTCCTCCTCCTCTTCTTCTTCTACTTCTTCTTCTTCTTCCCTTTTCCTTTTTCCTCTTCCTCTACTTATTTTTCTTTTCTTCTTAGTTTTTTATCTTTCTTCTTCTTCTAATTATCTAAACCTAAACTAAACCTAGCCCTAACCTAAACCAAACACTAATTAACCTAAACCTAAACAGTAAAAAACAGTAAAAAACAGAAAAACAGAAAAAAAATCACCTTGAGGGCCGATGGAGGAGGGCCGGCGCAGGGGGAGGAAGGCCACGGAGAGGGGGACAGAGCCGCGGCCTGCTCTGGCGGTGGGGCGGCGGTGGTGCGGTGGGGCAAAGCCGCGGCCGCTCCGAGGTCGTCGGGGGAGGGGCGGGCGCAGGAGCCGGAGAGCGGGGCGGCGGGGCAGGTCGTCGGGGAGGGGCGGCGGGGGAGCTCGTCGGGGGAGGGGCGGGCGTAGGGGCCGGGGAGCGGGGTGGGGCAACAGGTGAGGGTGGCGGCAGGGTGAGGGGCGGCCGGTGAGGGTGGCGGCGGGGTGAGGGGCAGCCGGTGAGGGTGGCGGCGGGGTGAGGTGCGGCCGGTGAGGGTGGCGGCGGGTGAGGGGCGGCCGGTGAGGGTGGCGGCCGGTGAGGGGTGGCGGGGCAGGGGAGGCCGGTGAGGGTGGCGGCGGGTGGTCGTGCGGGGTGAGAGAAAGATGCACAGAGAGAGAGACAGAGGGGGTCGGGGCCGGCCGGGGGGGGGGGGTTGTTAGGCAAACCTCTTTGCCATCTGCTAGCAGACGACAAAGAGTGGGTGGGGCCGGGGGCTAACGGTCGTTAGCCAGGCGTCTTCTTTGCCGTCTGCTCGCGGACGGCAAAGGGACCAACGGCAGACGTCAAAGATTCAGCCGACGGCATCCAGATTGTCTATTTGACCTAGCCAGCTTCACGGCCCAGTGGGGCCCGGCTGGCCTCTTTGTCATCTGCCTTTGTTCCCTTTGCCGTCTGCTGGCCGACGGCAAAGCACTGGTGGACGGCAAACTCTATCTTTGCCATCAGCCTATTTTTTGCCGTTAGGTTTTCGTCAGCGGACGGTAAAGACATTCTTTGCCATATGCCAGAGGACGGCACATAACTGGCAGACGAAAAATTCTCTGATTCCAGTAGTGCATGATTACTTATAGCCTCGTATTTCTTCTTCGAATCTTTGGTTTAGTTAGGCCAACTAGATCAATTTTTTTTGCCATGGGAAGAGGTGCTTTGTGATGGGTTCGATCTTGCGGTGTTCTTTCCCAGTGACAGAAGGGGCAGCAAGACACAGATGTATCATTGTTATTAAGGATAACAAGATGGGGTCTATTCCTACATGAATAGATCTTGGCTTGGACGTGATGCCTATATAATGATCATCGCCTTGGATATCGTCATGACTATTCGATTTTCTATCAATTGCCCAACAGTACTTTGTTCACCCACCGTGCGCTATACTCATGAGAGAAGCCACTAGTGAACCCTACGGCCCCCGGGTCTACTTTTCCAACATATTGCTTTCAGATCTATCTTTTTGCATCTTTGTTTTCAGATCTACAAAACCAAAAACCCAAAAACATATTGCTGCTTATTTTATTTGCCCTTTTTATTTTGTGTTCTTGAGAGAGCTATCTCTCCTATCTATCACTACCTAATCTATCTTTTTACCGTAGAGAGATTGACAACCTCTCTTTCGCGTCGGGTTGCAAGTATTTGGTGTTTGTGTGCAGGTGCTGCTTATTGGGTGGTGGTGATCCTCCTACTGGTTCGATAACCTTGGTTTCATAACTAAGGGAAATACTTACTGTCGCTGTGCTGCATCATCCCTTCCTCTTTGGGGAAATACCGACGCAGTCTCAAGCCATGTCAGTATGGAAGGCAACCGTGGATACGGCCAGCAATGGATTGTGAAAGAATGGTGGAAAAAGGAATAAACTTTACTTTATGTTTGGGATCCGCCAATGATATATCTAGCATGGAAAGTATTGTGAACTACTTTGTCATTTTCGTTGACAGGAAAGGCATGCCACTCAAAAAAAATTCTCTATCAACTTAAACTTTGAGCTCTGGCACCTCTACAAATCCCTACTTCCCTCTGCGAAGGGCCTATCTATTTACTTTATGCATTTTTTATTTTTTATTTGAGTCTCCATCTTCTATTAAAAAGCATCAACTAGGGGGCACTATGATCATACTTGAGCATTGGGTGTAGTTAATATTTGAGTGTGTTTCATGAATGGATCAATGATTGAGCAGGATGGGCTAGGGATAACTTTCTTTGGTGTTGATATTTTGAAAGACATGGTTGCTTGTTGGCATGCTTGAGTATTAAAGTCTTTATGTCAAAACTAGACTATTGCTTTGAACCATCTAAAAGTCCAAATGTCCATGCTACAAAAGAAAAATTATGTGATGAACATGTTAGGAAGCATTCCACATAAAAAATTCTATTTTTATCATTTACCAACTCGAGGACGAGTAGGAATTAAGCTTGGGGATGCTGATACTTCTCCAACGTATCTATAATTTTTGCTTGTTCCATGCTGTTATATTATCAATCTTGGATGTTTTACATTCATTTTATAGCAACTTTATATCATTTTTTGGGACTAACCTCATGACATAGTGCCAAAGTGCGAGTTGTTGTTTTTGCTTGTTTTTTTACTCTGCAGAATATCAATACCAAACGAAGCCCAAACATCGCGAAACTTTTTGGAGATTTTTTTGGGCCAGAAGACATCCAGTGGGCCAAAGAAGTACCAGAGAGGAGGGTCGAGGAGACCACAACCCACCAGGGCGCGCCAGAGGACCCTGGCACGGCCTTGTGGGTTTTGCGCTCCTCGGGACGCCTCTCCACCGCCTCTGATGCCTGTAAGTTCCCAACTATTCTAGAAACCCTTGAGGAGTCGACGAAAAACACATCCAGCCGCCGCAAGTTCCTGAACCGCGAGATCCAATCTAACACCATCACGGAGGGGTTCATCATCCTCATTGGTGCCTCTCCGATGATGCGTAAGTAGTCCACCATAGACCTACGGGTCCGTAGGCAGTAGCTAGAATGATTCCTTTCTCTTGCTTTTGATTCTCAATACAATGGTCTCTTGGAGATCTATTTGATGTAAACTTTTGCGTGTGTTTGTTGGGATCCGATGCATTTTGAGTTCATGATCAGTTTCTATCCATGAATATTATTTGAGTCTTCTTTGATCTCTTATATGCATGATTACTTATAGCCTCGTATTTCTTCTTCGAATCTTTGGGTTAGTTAGGCCAACTAGATTGATTTTTCTTGCCATGGGAAGAGGTGCTTTGTGATGGGTTCGATCTTGTGGTGTCCTCTCCTAGTGACAGAAGGGGCATCGAGGCACGCATGTATCGTTGCTATTAAGGATAGCAAGATGGGGTCTATTCCTACATTAATAGATCTTGTCTACATCATGTCACCATTCTTATTGCATTACTCCGTTTTTCCATGAACTTAATACACTAGATGCATGCTGGATAGCGGTCGATGTCTGGAGTAATAGTAGTAGATGCAAAATCATTTTGGTCTACTAATCGTGGACGTCATGCCTATATAATGATCATCGCCTTGGATATCCTCATGATTATTTGATCTTTTATCAATTGCCCAACAGTAATTTTTTCACCCACCGTGTGCTATACTCATGAGAGAAGTCATGAGAGAAGCCACTAGAGAAACCTACGGCCCCCGGGTCTACTTTTCTAACATATTGCTTTCCGATCTATCTTTTTGCCGTTTTTGTTTTCAGGTCTATTATTCCAAAAACCCAAAAATACCTTGCTGCACTTTTTATTTGCCTCTTTTATTTTGTGTTCTTGAGAGATCTATCTATCCAATCTATCTTATCCTAATCTATATTTTTACCGTAGAGAGATTGACAACCTCTCTTTCGCGTCGGGTTGCAAGTATTTGTTCTTTGTGTGCAGGTGCTATTTGCGTAGTGTTGGTGATCCTCCTACTGGTTCGATACCTTGGTTTCATAACTAAGGGAAATAGTTACCGTCGCTGTGCTGCATCATCCCTTCCTCTTTGGGGAAATACCGACGCAGTCTCTAGCCACGTCAGGTACCTGCACACAAAGAAGAAATACTTGCAACCCGATGCGTAAGAGAGGTTGTCAATCTCTCAATGGTAAAAAGATAGATTAGATAGTAGTAGATTGGATAAATAAATCTCACAAGAACACAAAATAAAAGAGGCTAATAAAAAGTGCAACAAGGTATTTTTGGGTTTTTGGAATAATAGATCTGAAAACAAAAGCGGCAAAAGATAGATCGGAAAGCAATATGTTGGAAAAGTAGACCCGGGGGCCGTAGATTTCACTAGTGGCTTCTCTCATGAGTATAGCACAAGGTGGGTAAATAAATTACTGTTGGGCAATTGATAGAAGATCAAATAATCATGACGATATCCAAGGCGATGATCATTATATAGGTATCACGTCCAAGATTAGTAGACCGAAACAATTCTGCATCTACTACTATTACTCCACACATCGACCACTATCCAGCATGCATCTAGTGTACTAATTTCATGGAGAAATGGAGTAATGCAATAAGAACGATGACATGATGTAGACAAGATCTATTCATGTAGGAATATACCCCATCTTGTTATACTTAATAGCAACGATACATGCATGCCTCGCTGCCCGTTCTGTCACTGGGAGAGGACACCACAAGATCGAACCCATCATAAAGCACCTCTTCCCATGGCAAGAAAAATCGATCTAGTTGGCCTAACTAAACCAAAGATTCGAAGAAGAAATACGAGGCTATAAGTAATCATGCATATAAGAGATCAAAGAAGACTCAAATAATATTCATGGATAGAAACTGACCATGAACTCAAAATTCGTCGGATCCCAACAAACAAACCGCAAACAGTCATTACATCAAATAGATCTCCAAGAGACCATTGTATTGAGAATCAAAAGAGAGAGATAAAGCCATCTAGCTACTGCCTACGGACCCGTAGGTCCATGGTGGACTACTCACGCATCATCGGAGAGGCACCAATGAGGATGATGAACCCGTCCATGATGGTGTTAGATTGGATCTCGCTGTTCTGGAACTTGCGGCGGCTAGAAGTGTTTTTCGTTGACTCCTCTAGGGTTTCTGGAATATTTGGATATTTATAGAGCTCAGAGGTGGTGGTGGGGACTCCCGAGGCGGCCACAACCCACCAGGGCACGCCGGGGGCCTCTGGCACGCCCTGGTGTCTTGTGGGCAGCCTGGGCACCCTCTTGGGTACTTCTTTGGCTCTCTGGCTTTCTTCTGGTCCAAAAAAAAATCGCCAAAAAGTTTCATCGCGATTGGACTCCGTTTGGTACTGACATTCTACGGAGTAAAAAACAAGCAAAAAACAACAACTGGCACTTGGCACTATGTCAATAGGTTAGTCCCAAAAAATGATATAAAGTTGCTATAAAATGATTGTAAAACATTCAAGAATGATAATATAACAGCATGGAACAATCAAAAATTATAGATACGTTGGAGACGTATCAAAGCATTAAGCAGAGAAAAGTCATAGCAACATCAATCTTAGAACATAGTGGATACTAGGGATCAAACCCTAACAAATTGACTCGATTACATGACAAATATCATCCAACCCCATCACCATCCAACAAGCCTACAAAGGAATTACTCACTCCTGGTGGCGTGTGAAAGCTTGTGGATGTCGCCTAGAGGGGGGGGTTGAATAGGCGCTTTCGAATAATTACGGTTTAGGCTTGAACAAATGCGGAATAAAACTGGCGTTTAATTTGTGAAGCACAAAACCTAAAACAACTAGGCTGACCTATGTGCACCAACAACTTATGCTAAGCAAGATAAACAACTAAGTGATAGCAAGATATATAACATGAAACACTATGGCTATCCAAAAGTAAAGTGCATAAGTAAAGGGCTCGGGTAAGAGATAACCGAGGCACGCGGAGACGATGATGCATCCCAAAGTTCACACCCTTGTGGATGCTAATCTCCGTTTGGAGCGGTGTGGAGGCACAATGCTCCCCAAGAAACCACTAGGGCCACCGTAATCTCCTCACGCCCTCACATAATGCAAGATGCTGTGATTCCACTAAGGGACCCTTGAGTGCGGTCACCGAACCCATACAATTGGAAACCCTTGGGGGCGGTCACCGGTACCCGTATAAACTGCTCGGGGCACTCTCCACAACTTAATTGGAGTCTCCCGAAGCTTGTCCGAAGCTTTACACCATAAGGATTGAGCTTCGACAACACCAACCATCTAGGGAACCAACGGATCCAAGAGGAATAAGCTCTAGGGTGTCCAAACACCCAAGAGCAATAAGCTTCTCACCTTTCACTTCCACGTATCACCGTGGAGAACTCAAACCGATGCACCAAATGCAATGGTAAGGGCACATGGAGTGCCCAAGTCCCTCACTCTCAAATCCCACCACAACAGCAAAAGCTATGGAGGAATATGAGAGGAAGAACAAGGAGAAGACGAAGAACTCCAAAATCTAGATCCAAGGGTTCCCCTCACTTAGAGGAGAAAGTGATTGGTGGAAATGTGGATCTAGATCTCCTCTCTATCTTTCCCTCAAGAACTAGCAAGAACCATTGGAGGGATTGAGAGATAGGAAGCTCAAAGAAGGTCAACAATGGGGGCAAAACATGAGCTCAAAGGATAGAGACCATTGGGGAAGAAGGTCCCCTTAAATAGCCCCCCCCCCCCAAATCCAACCGTGATGCCCACAACTCGTGCTGAAGCGATACTACCGCTCGGGGGAGCGATACTACCGCTTAGCATGGCCAAAACAGCCCAACGAGACAGAAAAAGTTATGCCAGAGAGGTACTACCACTTATAAGAGGTACTACCGCTCGGGGAGGTAGTACCGCTTATAAGAGGTACTACCGCTCTCTACTACCGCAAAATTCGTGACGAGTTCCAAAAGCATAAATATGAGCAGAAGTAGCTAGTGATTGTACCGCTTATAAGCAGTACTACCACCCTACTATCGCTCTACTACCGCTTATAAGAGGTACTACCTCTCGGGGAGCAGTACTACCACTTAGAGCTGAAAAACTGTGCAAGCAAAACAGAAAGATGCTCCAATACTGAAACAGCTATAACTACTGCAAATGGACTCCGAAATCAGCAAACTCAAGCTTGTTGGATAGAAGACGACAAGTACTATCCAACAACGACTAGATAAATTACAAACTAGCAATGGAGAATAAATGTCAATAGGATAAGGAGAGGACCTTCCCCAATCACGACCCGGCAAACTCTCCAACATAATAAACTCAAAGATGAAGCATGCAAACTCCATTTTCGATGAGCTTGAGTTTGACAAGAAGACGAACACAAACTCTAAAACCTCACAAAGAGAAGATTCAAATAAGAACCAAGAAAGATGATGCAAGGATGCAATGGTTTGAGTCTCTACAAACGATATGACCAAGCTACTTACTTGAGAGCCTCCCTTGATAGTATGGCAATCGATCCTATAACCCGGTCTCCCAACTACCACAATGAGACCGGTAAAATAGAAAACATATCAAGGGCAAACCTTTGCCTTGCGCATAATCCACTTGAGTTGGATGATGATGATCTTGACCTCCTCAAGTTGGACCACCTTTCTTGATTGCGCTGGCTCGATGAAGACTAGTAGATTGCTCCCCCATACCCCACTATGGGTGAGCCACTCTTCAACACATATTCATTGTTCACAAGTCCATTGTCACTACAATGAACGGCAAGATTCAAGAATGATCTCTTAGTGATGCTCCCCTTGAACTTCCACACCGCAATCTTGATGACGATCACCACTTGATGTCATCCTCCATGGGTTGTATGAGATCTTCCTATTGACGCAAGCCCATGGAAACGTACCTAACCCCACATAGAACTCTCACGTAGACCATGGGTTAGTACACAAAGCGTAATGGACAATTCTTACCATACCATGGGATCATTTGATCCTTCTCCGTACATCTTGTACACTTTGTGTGTTGATCAACTTGATTTACTCTTTGACTTAGTCTTGATCAACCTTGTATCATGTCTTCTCTATGACCAATCTTCAAATTTCATGATGGCACAAAGTACCAAAAAGAAACGACTTGCCTTCCATCAACACACACTTGATGAGGATAACAAGATGAGTATTCTAAAGAAAATAGGATAGCTCCCCAAGTGTTGTGCATTATAGGGAATTTGCATTTGAATACAAAATGCACATGATGGGATCGTCACTTTAAATATATCTAGAGAAATGCTAGGCAAGATCAAGAATTTAAAAAGATCCACAAGTGGCACGGAAGAGAATGGGAGTTGACACAATCCCTGGCATGTAAAAAGGCAATAAAACACAAGCCAACGTAAAGATGATCACATAAATGATTACTGATTGTCAAGAGACAAGAAGTATTTGGAAATAATTCCTGGTGGTAGATAACAAAGATATTCAATATCATCTTCACGCCAAACACATAAATAAATGACTCTTGTAGAGCTAACATGCTACCTAGGAAGAAGATAATTTATAATATCAACTCTAAGTGGTAATACCTCAAATGTACACATTTTCTAGGCTTGTACTATACACATAGAATATTACTCCCCCATAATGTGATACCCCCAAAAATTTAACAAGAGGCAAATAAAATCCAACAAGCGATAATTAATGGATTATTTAGAATTTTAATTTCTCATGAGAAGACATACCTGATAACCCACAAGCATAGGGGATCGCAACAGTTTTTGAGGGTAGAGTATTCAACCCAAATTTATAGATTCGACACAAGGGGAGCCAAAGAATACTTGAGAGTATTAGCAGTTGAGTTGTCAATTCAACCACACCTGGAGATTAAATATCTGCAGCAGAGTGATCAGTAGCATAGTAGTATGATATTTTGATAGCAGTAGTGACAGTAACAGTAGCGGTAACAGTAGTAGCAATAGTTTTGTAGCAGTTGGAACAGCAGTAGCAATAGTAACTTAGCAAGAATAATAAGATACCCCTCTTCTTCGGAGTGGGTTTAGGCGGTGGTTCAGGAAGAGTCCAATCATCATATTTTTTCAATATATTATTCAATAGTTCCTCAGCTTGTTCAACAGTTTGTTTCCTGAAAACACAACCAGCACAACTATCTAGGAAGTCCCTAGAAGCATCGGTTAGTCCATTATAAAAGATATCGAGTATTTCATTTTTCTTAAGGGGATGATCAGGAAAAGCATTAAGCAACTGGAGAAGCCTCCCCCTAGCTTGTGGGAGACTCTCTTCTTCAATTTGCACAAAGTTAAATATTTCCTGTAAGGCGGCTTGTTTCTTATGAGCAGGAAAATATTTTTCAGAGAAGTAGTAGGTCATATCCTGGGGACTACGCACACAACCAAGAGTAAGAGTATTGTACCATGTCTTAGCATCACCCTTTAATGAGAACGGAAATAACTTAAGGATATAATAGTAGCGAATCTTCTCATCATGAGCAAAGAGGGTGGCTATATCATTCAACTTAGTAAGGTGTGCCACTACAGTTTCAGTTTCATAGCCATGGAAAGGATCAGATTCAACCAAAGTGATTAACTCTGGGTCGACAGAGAATTCATAATCCTTATCGGTAACAAAGATAGGTGAAGTAGCAAACTTAGGATCACATTTCATTCTAGCATTCAAAGTCTTTTCCTTATACTTGCGTAGCAATTTCTTAAGATCGTTTCTATCCTTGCAAGAAAGAATTTCTCTAGTTACTTCTTCGTCCATAACATAACCTTCAGGTATCTTAGGCATTTCAAACTTAGGAGAGCTAGGACTAATAGGTGTTTCATAGTCATCATCAGTTTCATAAGCTTCATCAGTTTCAGTAATCTCATCAGTTTCAATAGTTTTGTTCTCTTTAGATCTAGCAATTTGTTTATGAAGAAATTCTCCTAGTGGCACATTATCATCAAGCATGGTACTAGCATCATCATAAGCATCATTCATAGCAGAGGTAGCATCATCAATAACTTGCAACATATCAGGATTACTAGCATGTGGTGGTGTTGCAAGTTTACTCATAACAGAAGGTGAATCAAGTGCAGAGCTAGATGGCAGTTCCTTACCTCCCCTCGTCTTAGAGGGAAAAATCTTAGTCTTTGGATCCTTTAGATTCTTCATAGTGATCAATTGATATAAATCCCAAGTGACTCAACAAATATTGCTATGCTCCCTGGCAACGGCGCCAGAAAAAGGTCTTGATAACCCACAAGTATAGGGTATCACAACAGTTTTCGAGGGTAGAGTATTCAACCCAAATTTATAGATTCGACACAAGGGGAGCCAAAGAATACTTGATAGTATTAGCAGTTGAGTTGTCAATTAAACCACACCTGGAGATTAAATATCTGCAGCAGAGTGATCAGTAGCACAGTAGGATGATATTTTGATAGTAGTAGTGACAGTAACAGTAGCGGTAACAATAGTAGCAATAGTTTTGTAGTAGTTCGAACAGCAGCAACAACAATAGTAACTTAGCAAGAACAATAAGTGGAAAGATCGTAGGCACTGGATCGGTAACTCATTGGATGATATTCGTCATGTAACAGTCATAACCTAGGGCGATACAGAACTAGCTTAGTTCATCAATGTAATGTAGGCATGTATTCCGTAAACAGTCATACGTGCTTATGGAAAAGTACTTGCATGACATCTTTTGTCCTACCCTCCCGTGGCAGCCGGGTCCATAAGGAAACTAAGGGATATTAAGGCCTCCTTTTAATAGAGAACAGGAACAAAGCATTAACACATGGTGAATACATGAACTTCTCAAACTACGGTCATCACCGCGAAGTATCCCAAATGTTGTCACTATGGGGTTGACGGATCATAACACATAATAGGTGCATATGACAAGGCAAGATCGGATTAAGAACATGGATATAGAGATGATAACATAAACGGTTCAGATCTGAAATCATGGCACTCGGGCCCTAGTGAAAAGCATTAGGCATAGCAAAGTCATAGCAACATCAATCTCCGAACATAATGGATACTAGGGATCAAGCCGTAACAAAACTAACTCGATTACATGATGAATCTCATCCAACTCCTCACCGACCAGCAAGCCTACGAAGGAATTACTCACTCCCGGTGGGGAGCATCATGGAATTGGCGATGGAGAAGGGTTGGTGATGACGAAGACCGAAGATTCCCCTCTCCGGAGCCCCAAACGGGCTCCAGATCTCGCCTCCCGATGAAGAACATGAGGTGGCGGCGGCTCCGTATTGTAAAACGCGATGAAAGTTCTCTCCTATTTTTCTCTCTGAAAATAGGAATTTATAGTGGCAGAATTAGGGTCAGTGGGGACACGAGGTGGGCACAACGCACCAGGGCGCGCCCTGGTGGGTGATGCTCACCCTGCCACCCCTCTTCGATGGATTTTAGCTCCAATAATTCTCATATATTCTGAAATAATTCTCCAAAAAGTTTCGTTCCATTCCGAGAACTTTTATTTCTGCACAAAAACAACGCCATGGTAGTTCTGTTGAAAACAGCGTTAGTCCGGGTTAGTTCCATTCAAATCATGCAAATTAGAGTCCAAAACAAGGGCAAAAGAGTGAGGAAAAGTAGATACGTTGGAGACATATCAATACCTCATAGAGACTGGATAATCTTGTAATATCAATACTAGGTGGTATTCCTCATGTACACACATTTATAGGATCGTGAAGTGCACAAAGCACACCACTCCCCCAAAATGGGATGTTCCATTAATCTCTCACAAGATCCAACTAAGATACAAACAAGATGCAAAAAGGCTCAACACAATACTCACATGTACATGATGTGCAAACCAACATACACATACTTGATTACTCAAGATAAGAAGATTTGAGGTAGAACATATACGAACACATGCAAGGTACAAAACCAAAACATGCAAAGGGGCAAGTAACTTTCAATGTAAACAATTTAAGTACAAGTTACCGCAAGGAGGCACATTGTATATAAGATAGAAACTCGATAATTCAAATGACTTGGATTGAGACAATATGAATGATGAAGATCCCTTAATTCTTCATGATATAGGCAAGTCTCTAATGCCCTCCAACAACACCTATTGTTCAAGTTTGACTTTGTTGGTACCCAACCAAGTTGGGTCCTAAGAGGTTAGTCACAATAGGCTTGGCTACCCAAATGAATCTTTTCTTGACACCACTTTGAGTACCAACAAACTTGGCAAACACATTGCCAACCATATCCTTCCTAAGGGAATAAATATCATCAATCATAATGGGGTTGGATACGGTACCATTAGTGCGTGAAGACGCAAGATGACCCTTCGCACGACATAAGTAGCAACATCTACTCTTCACTTTCTTCTCACTTGATTTCTCAACTTGAGAAGCATTAACTTGAGTCTTCTTGGGAAGTGTCCGTTCTTCAACTTGAGTTTGTCCTTGAGGTCTCTTCCATTGTTGCTTGTCACTAATGGGATTCTTCTTCAACGGGCATGATCTAACATGATGCCCTTCAATTTTGCACTTGAAGCAAACAATCTTGGCCAAATTCTTGTCTTGTTCTTGGCCCTTCTTCTTCTTATTGGATTTGAATCCAAGTCCACCCTTGTAATTGGGGGATTTTTGTCCACTCAAAATACTATTGAGTGTGGAGTTCCATTCATGACACTTTTGCAAGTCATTCTTCAAAGAAGTGACTTGGGCCTTGAGCTCCTTGATTTCCTCTACATGGTTAGTATCAACACAAGTACTAGAGGAAGTATAAGTTTCATCGTCAGAGCAACAAGGCAAGTAAAGTAATTCATCACAAGATGTACCAATGTTATGCATATAAGAATTACGAGGACTAGCACATTATATATCATTTTGACTACAAGTACTTCTAATGTCCACACGAGGCTCACTAGATGTTACCTTAGTAATCATAGCATCATGAGCTATCTTTAGCACATTATGGGATACTAGAAGATCATCATGATAGCTCGTGAGCTTTAAATGACTTTCTTCCAATTTCCCATGATTGATAGATAGAAACTCAAGTTGAGCCCTTATCTCAACATTCTCCTTCAAAACGGATACTTCACAATAAATAGAGTTAGTAGCACAAGCATCATCATTAACAAGAAGAGGAGAAGGCAACTTGGCAAGCTCTTTTGACTATGAAGCTTTAAGTTGAGCATGAGACTCGGTGAGTTTGATGAGATCACTCTTAATGACCCTTGAGCCATTTTCGAGGTGCTCAAAGTCCAAAAGAAGTTTAACATGAGCAACTTCAAGCTTATCATTTTTAGTTTTGAAATCATTGACCACCTCAACATCTCTATCACAAGATTCCTTCATTGTAGATAGTTATATAGCAAAAGTCTCCTCAAGAGATTCCCTGGTGGTTTGTTCTTCCTCAAGAGCTTGAGAAAGACGCGCAATCTCATTGGCGTAATCACACTCATGACCTTCCATTTTCTCAATGGTGACCTCATGCTCCTTGAGATGATATTCCAACTCCTCAATG
Source organism: Elymus sibiricus (assembly GCA_039707655.1). Classification (NCBI taxonomy): domain Eukaryota; kingdom Viridiplantae; phylum Streptophyta; class Magnoliopsida; order Poales; family Poaceae; genus Elymus; species Elymus sibiricus. The sequence goes on from CM077675.1 coordinate 138,176,557, forward strand.
TATTTCTTCCCATCAATGGCAATAGACATGATTTCCATGAAGTTGGAACGAGCAATTTTATTCTTATGAAGAGCTTTAAAAATAGTTTCCCCCTTAATTTTGAAGGAAGCAACATTATCATTCTCTTCATCATTATCCTCATCCTCATTATCATCAACATCATCATCAAGAGATATATTTGGATTCAAAGTAGGAGATATCTTTGAAGCCTTATCCATAAGGCAAAAGTGAGAAACAAGAGATGATGATGTAGGATCCCCTGAAGCACCATTCAAGACCACATCTTGTTCCATGGAGTGTTGGGTTTCCTCTACATTGTTAGCACAACAACTCGAGGAAATAGATACATTTTTATCATGGCAACAAGATATAGCAAGCATATCATCATGAGATTTGGTCAAGCAATTTTACATGATATGCAAGGACTGTCAACACAAGCATGTGAAACATGTAAGGTCCTTGAAGTGTTAAAGTCCAAAGATGGAGCATTGCAATAAGATAGTGATGAGGGATCATCAACGATGAGCACACTATCATCATTGCAATGACTAACACTACTCACCATATCATTACCTTAGGGCAATCCACATGTAGGTGAGGTATAAGAAGTTGATAACACAACACGACCGGAGGTGGAGGGAGAACAATCATCCCCACAAGTGCAAATAAAAAGATAGATTAGATAGTAGTAGATTGGATAAATAGAGCGCACAAGAACACAAAATAAAATATGCAAATAAAAAGTGCAGCAAGGTATTTTTGGGTTTTTGGAATAATAGATCTGAAAACAAAAGCGGCAAAAAGATAGATCGGAAAGCAATATGTTGGAAAAGTAGACATGGGGCCGTAGGTTTCACTAGTGGCGTCTCTCATGAGTATAGCACACGGTGGGTGAACAAATTACTGTTGGGCAATTGATAGAAGGTCAAATAATCATGAAGATATCCAAGGCGATGATCATTATATAGGCATCACGTCCAAGATTAGTAGATCGAAACGATTCCGCATCTACTACTATTACTCCAAACAACGACCGCTATCCAGCATACATCTAGTGTATTAAGTTCATGGAAAAACGGAGTAATGCAATAAGAACGGTGACATGATGTAGACAAGATCTATTCATGTAGGAATAGATCGCATCTTGTTATCCTTAATAGCAACGATACATGCGTGCCTCGCTGCCCCTTCTGTCACTAGGAGAGGACACCGCAAGATCGAACCCATCACAAAGCACCTCTTCCCATGGCAAGAAAAATCGATCTAGTTGGCCTAACTAAACCAAATATTCGAAGAAGAAATACGAGGCTATAAGTAATCATGCATATAAGAGATCAAGAGAAGACTATAATAATATTCATGGATAGAAACTGATCATGAACTCAAAATTCGTTGGATCCCAACAAACACACCGCAAAAAGTCATTACATCAAATAGATCTCCAAGGGACCATTGTATTGAGAATCAAAAGAGAGAGAGAGAGAGAAAGCCATCTAGCTACTGCCTATGGACCCGTAGGTCTATGGTGGGCTACTCACGCATCATCGGAGAGGCACCAATGAGGATGATGAACCCCTTCGTGATGGTGTTAGATTGGATCTCGTGGTTCTGGAATTTGCGGTGGATGGAAGTGTTTTTCGTCGAGTCCTCTAGGGTTTCTGGAATATTTGGGTATTTATAGAGCTCAGAGGTGGTGGAGGGGACTCCCGAGGCGGCCACAACCCACCAGGGCGCGCCGGGGGCCTCTAGCGTGCCCTGGTGTCTTGTGGGCCGCCTGGGCCCCCTCTCGGGCACTTCTTTGGCTCTCTGGCTTTCTTCTGGTCCAAAAAAAATCTCCAAAAAGTTTCATCGCGATTGGACTCCGTTCGGTACTGATATTCTGCGAAGTAAAAAACAAGCAAAAAACAACAATTGGCACTTGGCACTATGTCAATATGTTAGTCCCAAAAAATGATATAAAGTTGTTATAAAATGATTGTAAAATATCCAAATATGATAATATAACAGCATGGAACAATAAAAAATTATAGATACGTTGGAGACGTATCAGCATCCCTAAGCTTAATTCCTACTCGTCCTCGAGTAGGTAAATGATAAAAATAGAATTTTTGTTGTGGTATGCTGCCTAACATGTTCATCACATATTCTTTTCTTTTGTAGCATGGACATTTGGACTTTTAGACGGTTCAAAGCAATAGTCTAGTTTTGACATAAAGACTTCAATACTCAAGCATGCCAACAAGCAACCATGTCTTTCAAAATATCAACACTAAAGAAAGTTATCCCTAGCCCATCATGCTCAATCATTGATCCATTCATGAAACACAGTCAAATATTAACTACACCCAATGCACAAGTATGATCATAGTGCCCCCTAGTTGGTGCTTTATAAGAGAAGATGGAGACTCAAATTAAAATAAAAATTGCATAAAGTAAATAGATAGGCCCTTCGCAGAGGGAAGTAGGGATTTGTAGAGGTGCTAGAGCTCAAAGATTAAATTGGGGGAGAAAAATATTTTGGGTAGCATGCCTTTCCTGTCAACGAAAATGACAATGTAGTTCTCAATACTTTCCATGCTAGATACATCATAGGCGGTTCCCAAACATAAAATAAAGTTTATTCCTTTTTCCACCATTCTTTCACAATCCATGGCTAGCCGTATCCAAGGTTGCCTTCCATACCAGCACTTTCCAAGGAATTTATTATTTGACAACATAAAGTAAATTTCTTTTTCATTTCGAGACTGGGCATCCCTATTACCGCCCTACTCTCGTGCAATGACAAGTGAATAAACACTCACCTTGAGAATAACACATCTAGCATGGAAACATATTGGACAACCCCTACCGTTTCATGAGCGGTACGAGCACACAAAAAGGAAATTCATTTTGAAAATTAGAGATGGCGCATACAAATTTGCTTAGAACGGCATGGAAATACCGCATATAGGTAGGTATGGTGGAATCATAAGGCAAAACTAGGTTTAAGGATTTTGGATGCACAAGTAGTATTTCTACTTGGTACAAGTGGAGGCTAGCAAATAGATTGAGAAGCAACCAACCAAGAAACTAAAATTCACATAAACGGGCATTGAGCATAACTAACACCGAATAATGCACCATAAGTAGGATGTAATTTCATTGCATAACTATTGACTTTCGTGCTTGCATAGGGTATCACAAACCTCAACACCAATATTCTTACTACAGCATAATTACTCACCAACATGACTCACATATTACTATCATCATGTCTCAACACTATTACAAGGAATCAAGTTTAATTTGTCCAATGATCTTCATGAAAGTTTTTATTATATTCCTCTTGAATATCTATCACTTTGGGACTAGTTTCATATATTGCCATTGCTTTTGACAAGCTCACATATATTTAAGTGAAGAACATGAGCATACAAATTTCATCTCTCGAAATAGTATAAGTGAAGCATGAGAGAATTCCTTCAAAATTTACTAACTCTCAAATTAATCTAAGTGAAGCATGAGAGTATTTCTTCAAAAATCTAAAGCACACAGTGCTGAAAAAGATATAAGTGAAGCACTAGAGCAATTCCATAGCTCAAAAAATTTAAGTGAAGCATATAGAGCAATTCTAACAAATCATAGCATAGTTTTGGCTCTCTCAAATAGGTGTGTCCAGCAAGGATACTTGGGACAAACTAAAAAGCAAAGCAAGCAAAGACTCAAATAATACAAGACGCTCCAAGCAAAACTCATGATATGTGACGAATAAAAATATAGCTCCAAGTAAAATACCGATGGTCATTAGAAGAAAGAGGGGATGCCACTCGGGGCATCCCCAAGCTTAGTTGCTTGTTTCTCTTTGTATAATATCTTGGGGGTGCTGTAGCATCCCCAAGCTTAGGCACTTTTCACTCCTTATTCCTTCATCCATCGTGATCTCACCAAAAACTTGAAAACTTCAATCACACAAAACTCAACAAAACCTTCGTGAGATCCGTTAGTATAATAAAGCAAATCACCACTCTAAGTATTATTCCAAACCCATTCATATTTTATTATTGCATTATACCTACTGTATTATAACTTTACCCTGGCTTATACCCTTCAATACAAACCATAGATTCATCAAAACAAGCACACAATGCAACGAAAACAGAATCTGTCTAAAACAGAACATCCTGTAGTAATCTGTACACTAACCATACTTCTGTAACTCTAAAAATTCTTAAATATTAGGAGAACGTAAAGAATTTGTATAGCAACGCCGTGTTAAAATTTCAGCTCATTATCACGCTCCAGTAAAAAATCAAAATTCCTGCACTGCAGTCAAATATTCTGTTTCAGATTCAGCATTGTTTCTACTCATCTTGTGAACCATCCTAAAGGCATTAATTGGCACAAACACTAATTAAAACATAAAAAACACAATCATAACAGTAGCATAATTGTGTCAACACTCAAAAACAGAAAGAAATAGATGAAAATAGATTTATTCATTGGGTTGCCTCCCAACAAGCGCTATCGTTTTACGCCCCTAGCTAGGCATAATGCATAGATTCAAGTATTGCCATTTTGGTTTTTGTAGAGAAATTTTTATCCAGAGATTTTGCAAATATAACTTGAAACACATCATCCATAGAAATATTAGCACTATCAAGTTGTCCATCTATGTACCCTCTTTGATTCCCGGCCACAATCCAAGAATATTGTTGATTAACATCATTGAAAACTTGTTGGATCATATCTAAAACGGGGACTTCCTTTTTAAGGTTCTGATCAAAAATTTGATTATTTCCAAGTAGATGTCTCAACATGTAGTAACTATTGTAAAGGATCTCCCCTATAACCGGTTTTTCATGGCTCATACCAAAAAAAATCAAAAATCTCCCTAGCTTCTCGTACTATGTGATCAAATTCATTCATGAGAACAAGGGTGGCTAACTTTTTAGCTTTCGGATCCTTTATAACGGGTAGCTCATAAAAAAAATCTTTGCAAGGTAGGATGGGTACGAATAAACCTATTTTCAAGTTTCAGAACTAGCGCTGAAATAGCTGCCACATAAGTTTTAGTTCTTTTCAGTATAGGAGCATCATCGAGAGTCAAATTTTCAACGCAATTGAAAAATTCTTGGATAGCTTCTTTTCCGATAACGTTCCCTTTCCCCAAAACAAAAGTTTAAGCATCTAGATTACCAGAACATCCAATATTAGGAGTCCTGCCATCATCTGTTCTGCCATACCAAAATCACTCATGATGACAAGCAAACAAGAGATCTGACGAGAAAAAGGGCAAACGAAAAAGAGGGCGAATAAAACGGCAAATTTGGTGAAGTGGGGGAGAGGAAAACGAGAGGCAAATGGCAAATAATGTAAATTGCAAGGAGATGAGATTTGTGATTAGGAACCTAATAGATGTTAATGATGTCTCCCCAGCGCCAGAGATTGGCACGTTGAAGAGAGACTGCTTTCGCACTTCCTCCCCGGCAATGGCGCCAGAAATTCCTTTGATGTGGCTTGAGACTGCGTCGGTATTTCCCCAAAGAGGAAGGGATGATGCAGCACAGCTACGATAAGTATTTCCCTCAGTTATGAAACCAAGGTATCGAACCTAGGAAGAAGACCATGCAACGCTATGTAAACGGTACCTGCACACAAAGAACAAGTACTTGCCACCCGACGCGTAAGAGAGGTTGTCAATGTCTCAACGATAAAAAGATAGATTAAATAGTAGATTGGGTAGATAGATGTCGCAAGAACACAAAATAAAAGAGGCAAATAAAAAGTGCAGCAAGGTATTATTGGGTTTTTGGGATAATAGATCTGAAAACAAAAGCGGCAAAAGATAGATCGGAGAGCAATATGTTGGAAAAGTAGACCCGAGGGCCGTAGGTTTCACTAGTGGCTTCTCTCATGAGTATAGCACACGGTGGGTGAACAAATTATTGTTGGGCAATTGATAGAAGATCAAATAATCATGACGATATCCAAGGCGATGATCATTATATAGGCATCACGTCCAAGATTAGTAGACCGAAACGATTCTGCATCTACTACTATTACTCCACACATCGACCGCTATACAGCATGCATCTAGTGTATTAAGTTCATGGAAAAACGGAGTAATGCAATAAGAACGGTGACATGATGTAGACAAGATCTATTCATGTAGGAATAGAACCTATCTTGTTATCCCTAATAGCAACGATACATGCGTGCCTTGCTGTCCCTTCTGTCACTGGGAGAGGACACCACAAGATCGAACCCATCACAAAGCACCTCTTCCCATGGCAAGAAAAATCAATCTAGTTGGCCTAACTAAACCAAAGATTCGAAGAAGAAATACGAGGCTATAAGTAATCATGCATATAAGAGATCAAAAGAATACTCGAATAATATTCATGGATAGAAACTGATCATGAACTCAAAATTCATCGGATCCCAACAAACACACCGCAAAAAGTCATTACATCAAATAGATCTCCAAGGTACCATTGTATTGAAAATCAAAAGAGAGAGAGAAAGGCATCTAGCTACTGGTTGAGCTAAGGTTGCTCGGAACAAATGTATAAACCACCATACATCTGTCAGAAGATGATCCTAGGAAACTACTTGAAATCCCACCTAGGAACTACCGAAATCTTGGTTATGCAATCGGGTACACGAATACACGGAGTTTTTATACATCACTCAACTCCTAGCAGTAATACTACTCTCCAGTGTATCACATCCCTCAATACACACCCAAAGACCTCGGAAACTCATCTACCTCAGATCCTCGTAATCACAACGATACTAAAGATGGCAGTACATGTGATCCCGCTCCCCAGTATTGGGTGCCGCCACACTCTTCGCACCACGAATAGTATTGAAGCAATTTCAAACATCCGCGTTCTTAAGTACTAAGGAAACTGAATGATAACGATGTGTCAAGAATCGCGTGGAGCTCTACTCCCCGGGTCCAATCCATACGTACGGGAGGCACCAAGAACAGAATTCCCGTCACATCGGTATCATAGAGGCTCCAAAATACTCGCGTGATCCTAAATTTTTTTTTTGAGCGAGAAGAGGAGTAGAGTTAAAATTCCCGAGTCGTCATTCCTCACCAGAGTATAGAAGAGGAGTAAAAGAATCCTACTCTCCGATATAACTAGACTCAAAATAGTTTTTCACTAGACTCGACTCGGCCAATTTCGATCAAGCAAGGGGCTCCTATGGTCGGTATGGCTCTGATTACCAACTTGTAATGCCCAAGATGCGGTCCTATCCCTATTAAGGCGCGAGGGCCTCGACGGGGATAGAAGCGCATCTAGTCGTTTCACAAGTACAGTAAACATTGCATACATGTAGGAAGAGATGAGTATATGAGTTGGCTTACACTCGCCACAAGCTATCTTACAAGTCCACAAAAATTATTCATACATCATCCAGAAGACAGGGTCCGGCTACGGATGAAAACAAACGATAAAAGAAGAAATGATAAACTGTCTTGCTATCCCAGGTTCACCACCACGAAGCTTCCTACTTATCAGGATACATAACATACATACGCCTACGTTCTTCATCATACACCCACTGGAGCTGCGACAAGTCATCTGGCACGTACTCGTCAACACCTGTACCTGTATTGTTGTAATCTACGAGCCACAGGGACTCAGCAAGCTCATAACCCGGGTACCAAAACTATGTAAGACATTTGGTGAGGATTTGATTAAGTGGTGAGGCTGCAGCAAGCACTAAGCATGTATTTGGTGGCTAACTTACGAGAACATGAATGTAAATATGGTGGCCCACGTAAGACGGATGTGAACTAGCATGATCACTAAGTGATCCTGAACACCTACTTACGTCAATCATAACCCCACCGTGTTCTCTCTCGGTTCATGTTCACGAGCAGAGACAGTCACGGTTACGGACATAGTTGGTGTATTTTATTGGAGTTTACTTCAAGTTTACTATAACCGGGTGTTAAACAAATTTCCAAGTTGCCATGTAACCGCGGGCACGGCTTTCTGAAAGATTTAACCCTGCAGGGGTGCTCCAACTCATCCATCACAAACTAACCACACGCCGCGGGAATAACCTCGACCACGAATCCCGTGATTTCCTAGGCAATTCCATTGGAAAACCTAAACCTCGACATAGCCCGAAGTATTATCGGAATTCCTCGCGCAAGACATTCGAGAAAGGTAAAACAACTCCAACAAGACCGCCTGGAAGGCCAGATCCCAATAGGAGCCGTGTGTATCTCTTTCTCAGGGCACTACCAGATGGGCAAGACGTCGGGTTGGCTGAAACCCCGGAGGACCAGGGGGCACCGGACATCGCCCGGTTTGGACCAACACTCATGAGGAGCACTGGCCCGGGTTGCAGATTAATTATCCACGGGGTAGCTAAGCCCTATGCATTTTTTATTAAGTTGTTTAGCAAATGTAGTACCAAAAATGGGTCTTGCCTGACAAGCTTTAATCTAGAACGAATGGTGAGGGGGTCCCCATAACAACCCCGAGCATGTTAGGAGCACAAAATATGGAACATAACACCGGTACTCGGAACTAGTGTGGCAAAAGCGGAACAAAACACCGGGCAAAAGGCCAAGCCTTCCACCATTGCCAGATATATATGTGCATTAATTTAAATAACAATAAATAAGGTGATATCTCCAAATATCCATGTTGGCACATGGAAAAGCTTGCACCTGCAACTAGCAACGCTATAAGATAAGGGCTGAGCAGCGGTAACATAGCCAATCAATGTTTGCTAGGAGGTGGAGGGGTTAGAGGCTTTCATGGCAATTTAGGAGGCTGACAGTTTAAGTGGTAGGTAACGAAACATAACGGTAGAAGCGAGACATCTAGCATAGCGAAAATAGTGTCGGAATCCGGGTATGATCATCTTGCCTCGTGGGTCTTCAGAGGGACAAAGAGCTGGGTCCTCATAGTTGTACTCTCCTGGATCCTCGTACTCAGGCTTGATACTCGCGTCTACCCAAAGAGAAACAACACTAAATAAACATACAAACAAGGTGCAATGCACAAACAAGATGATGCATGACCAAGTTGAAGTATTTAACATGGCAACCTAAACTAGTCATGTTTCTCATGCAATTATTAAGTTCTTTAGTATTCTGGACAGAACGTCAAGTTTAGTTATTTGAACATGCATGTTCATGGGAAATATGAATGCTTCATGCAAAATCGATGCAAATGCATATGTAGAACATTGCAAACGGAGTAACGTAGCTCACGGTACACTGCCGACAAGGTACGAACGTTAACGGAGACAAAACAAAGATGAGGGAGGCCATGGGCTATTCCTTGGTATTCCAAGGATGCCACTGAATAGGAAATGAAAATCTAGCAAGAATAGAGCTAAACATCAATCAAAACAATGGAGTATAGCTCCCACAAGTCACAAAACAATTCTACACACAATCTGTCCACAAACAGCAACATGTCATCTTGTAACACACATAACCAGAGCTAAAACAAGTTTCAAATCACAACCAAGGCATGGACATGAATTATACATCATGCACAACATTTCATGTATCTACAGTAACATAAAAGGAAGCATAGATCAATGGGAATGAAGCTCACAAGATGGCATGTTGAATCAGTTTTTAGGGACTTGGTGAAAATTCCAGTTTTACAGAACTTGAATTAACATGATAGCAACTTGACAGCAACTTTTATATATGCTACAGGAACTTTAATGGCACGAAAATTAACAGGGTGGTAGAGGGCAACATGTACATCAATCAATTACTTCATGGCAACATCAGAAAATGCATGTATCAGTGGCTACCATCCTCACAATATGACATATTGAAAATAGCAGGTTCACAGACTTTGTAAAATTTAACAAGGGGCATACATGGGACTTGTTACCAGAATAGCATGTTGACAGCAAGTTTTACATAAGATGCAATGGTATAATCCACAAGATCTTGGCACAGATCTACAGAGGATGACAAGCACAACAATTCATGCCGTTGTGCCAACTCCAAAGGAGCAACATATACATGGGAATCATCTAGACAACATGGCAACAAGATACATTTTTAGTGGCATGTTTTCATCAAGAATGCCACCCATATTGTGATCTATCATGGCATGCAAAAATACCAGGGGCTAGCACATACACAAATGAGCATCTTTCATGTTGGAGTTTATCTTATATTGCAAGGATTAAATCATGTGAAAAAGACAATAGGAGACATTATCACAAAACAACAGTTTTGCAAACATGTCCAAATGCCAAAACCAACCACACCATTAGATCCTCTGGATTTTTCTACCCCAAGACCATATGTCACATGCCTATATTCCTGTTGATAAGTCTCACATAATTGCCAGCACAAAAACAACAATTCACTTATAGACACTCATATGCCAGATTTGGCATGTACTAGGAACATTGACAGATTAGGAATAAAAACAAACAGGGACATTTCCTTAAAAGGAAATATCTTAAATGTACTGAAAATAAAACAAAACAAAGAAAAACATCACAAAAAAATAAAACAACGGGGCCCCACCTGGCAGTGACACCAGGAGCCTCCAAGAGAATGACTAGTTGGCCCTGACCCCACTAGTCAGCCACACACTAGCACATCAGAGAGGAATAAAAAGGGGGCTTGGGGCAGATTCGGACCTGAGACCTCCCTGAGTAGGAGCGCGCCCGCTGACCACTCGGCCACGGTCGTTCTTGTGGTCAAGGGGGGTCTCGAACACTTTTGAACAGGCCACACTGACTGAACCTGACGAAACTGAATCTAAGTTGCAGGGTGCAACACCAGGGCACGGCGCAGCGGCGGTTGCAGGTTGAGCGCGGCGGCGATGCGGCGATGACCGGTGGCAGCGACCACCGGTTTGGGTTGCGGGGCTCCAAGGGGAGCCCGTTCATGTGTCTACTTGACGACAAGGCGGATGGGGGCGAGGGGTTTGAGCACGAGCAGGAGCTCGGCTCTGCCAGGGTGAGGCGAGGCGACACAGGGCCAGGCGATGCGAGGCAAGGCACAGCGCATGCGCGAGGCGAGCAGCAAGCAGCAAACGCGCGAAGGGGAGCCAGGGCATGACACGCGCAACAACAGAACACGCGCAAGCTTAAAAAATGCGCCTTGGCCGGAGCACCAGGAGCGCGAGAGCGGCATGGACCTAGCGTATCCTACACGGATCGATGGACGACGAGAAGGGGCAAGAAGGAGCTGTAGCTCACCTAGTGTCCACTGGACAAGTAGGCGCGTCCGGAGAGTCGACGGAGACGACACGCAGCTCGAAGAAAACCCGGCGCGCCTCGGATCCGAGCACATCGAAGAAGAAGACGACGAAGAGGAAGCCCCGGGCTTGCTGGCGTCGCGCACGAAGAAGAAGAAGAAGGCAGGGACTCCAGGGTGTCGATCCACAGTGCCAGGGAGGCCGGAGACGGGGCGGAAGAGCTACCCCGGGCTCGAGCTCACGCTCGGCCGGAGCACGGCGGGCGCGGCGACGGCATGCGCTTGGAGGGACTTACCGACGGCGGGGAGGGGAGGGGATGGACAGATTGGAGAGAGGGGAAACCCTAGGGCACGGGGGACGCGCTTAATAGGCGGCACGAGCGCTCTCCGGCCGGCAAATCGTCCTGGAAGTCGACGTGGCACCCCTCGATGCTCAGCCGTACAGGAGAACGACGACGTCCGCGTGAGGGGGCTCGGGTGGGCTGTTGCGCGCTAGCTGGGCCGCAAGGAGGCAAGCCCAGGTGGGCTGGATCCTTCTCTCTCTCTCTCTGGATAAAACTCTTTTCCTTTTAATAAAACCCACATCTTGAAAAATTCACAGAGAAAATTGAGAGATGTTTGAGAAAGAAATACAAATACCTTTGAACTCACAAAAATATACCCTATTTAATAAAAATGATTGGGCATTTTTTAGGGCACTTAAATAATTTACTTATATTATTAATTAGAATCTGTTTTGCAAAGAGTAAATAGGCAGATATATCAAACATGACTTAGAGCTATTTACCAACTCTAAACAGATTATTTTGAAGAGGTGCAACATTTTTCTGAAAATTAATAAGCAACTAAAATTCCACATGTTGCAAATATTTGAAAAGAGAGAGTTTGGCATATTTTTTATAGAAAGCTGAGGAGGGGGTCTTCACACCAAAAGAACCACATGAACCACCATCACACCAACACCACAATACACACACTCACCATAACAACACCATAATGCAAACAAGAGATGATGAGCATGATGCCATGATGCAAAATGACATGAGGCAATTATTACTATTCAAACACATGATGGCATTACATGAGGGTTCCACATGACATATATTACAAGATGGCAAGGATTGCACTTGGGCTGTTACAACTCTTCCCCACTACATGAGGATCTTGACCCGAGATCTAGGAACGGAAGAATTTGGGAAATTCGGAACGGAGATGGTCCTCTCGTTCCCAAGTGGCTTCTTTGTCGGAGTGATGTGACCACTTCACCTTTAGAAACTTAATTGACTTGTTGCGAGTCTTATGCTCTGTTTCTACAAGGATAGCAACTGGATGCTCATGATAGGATAGGTCTTCTTGGAGATCAATTTCTTGGAGATCAACGGTGCGCTGGGGAGTCTTGAAACACTTCCGGAGCTGAGAGACGTGAAACACATCATGCACATTTGAGAAATTGGGAGGAAGCTCGAGTTGGTAGGCAAGGTCACCCCTCTTGCCCACAATCTTGAAAGGACCCACAAAGCATGGAGCGAGCTTTCCTTTGATGCCAACGCGTTGAGTGCCCTTCATGGGAGACACTCTGAGATAGACAAAATCATCGATCTAAAAGGTCATGTCACGATGCTTGCTATCATAATAGCTCTTCTGACGGGATTGAGCTGCTTTGAGATTTTCACGAATGACACGGCACATTTCTTCTGCTTCAGTGATCATCTCATTACCAAGGATTTGATGCTCACCAGTTTCAGACCAATTGAGCGGGGTACGACACTTCCTGCCATAGAGAATCTTGAAAGGAGCTTTGCCGGAACTTGCTTGGAAGCTGTTGTTGTATGAGAACTCAGCAAATGGGAGACAATCTTCCCACTTCATGCCAAAAGAAATCACACAAGCTCTGAGCATATCTTCGAGGATTTGATTGACTCTCTCAACTTGACCACTAGTCTGAGAATGGAAAGCTATGCTGAAACGGAGATTGGTCCCCATTGCAGTCTGGAAGGAATCCCAAAACTTGGAAGTGAAGATGCTTCCACGATCTGAGGATATGAGCTGAGGAACATCGTGCAAAGAAACTATCCTTGACGTGTACAACTCTGCTAGCTGAGCTGCCGAGATAGATTCTTTGACCGGAAGGAAGTGGGCAACTTTGGTGAGCTTGTCGATGACCATGAAGATGGCATCGTTTCCTCTCTTGGAGTTAGGAAACCCAGTGACGAAATACATTTCAACATGATCGAATTTCCACTCTGGGATGGGCAAAGGCTGAAGGAGGCCTGCTGGACGTTGATGTTCCGCCTTCACTCTGCGACAAACATCACACTCGTTCACAAACTGAGCAATCTCACGTTTCATACGAGTCCACCAGAAGGTTTGCTTCGGGTCCTAATACATTTTGGAACTCCCTGGATGAATTTAGAGGAGGGAATTATGTGCTTCATCCATGGTAACCTTCCTGAGATCACCTTTTGGAACCACCAGGCGGTCCTCGAAGAACAAGGTATCTTTGTCATCAACACGGAAGCACTTATACTTTGGAATGCTCTTGGCCACACCTTTCTTCACTTTCTTCACCATAGCATCAAGAAGCTGAGCTTGGTGAATCCGATCTTCGAGAGTTGGAGAGACTTGAAGATTGGCAAGAAATCCTTGAGGAACAACTTCGAGATTGAGCTTGCGGAATGCTTCACAAAGCTTGGGTTGGAGAGGCTTGAGAATGAGACTACTGTAGTACGCCTTTCTGCTCAGTGCGTCTGCAATGACATTTGCTTTTCCAGGAGTATACTCAATGCTTGGATTGTACTCCTTGATCATTTTCACCCAACGTGTTTGCCCAAGATTGAGATTGGGTTGAGTGAAAATGTACTTCAAGCTCTTGTGGTCGGTGAACACCTCAATTGGTCTTCCCAACAATAGATGTCTCCAGGTCATCAGAGCATGAACAACTGCCGCCAACTCAAGATCATGAGTAGGGTAGTTCTTCTCGCTAGGCTTCAACTAACGCGAGGTATAAGCCACAACCTTCTTATCTTGCATGAGAACAGCACCAGGACCTTGAAGGGAAGCATCAGAGAACACTTGGAAAGGCTTGGATTCATCTGGAGGAGTGAGAACTGGAGCTGACGTCAGCTTTTCCTTGAGTGTATTGAACGCCACATCACACTCAGGAGACCACACATACTTGACACTGTTCTGAAGAAGGTTAGACAGAGGCTTAGCAATTTGAGAGAAGTTCTCGACGAATCTTCTACAGTAACTTGCAATCCTGAGGAAGCTTCGAAGCTGCTTGACATTCGGAGGAGTCTCCCACTCACAATTGCCTCAACTTTCTCAGGGTGCACTTTAATGCCCTCGGCAGAGATGACATGCCCAAGGTACACCACTTCATTGAGCCAAAACTCACACTTGGAGAACTTAGCATAGAACCGATGCTCTCTTAGCTTGTCAAGCACAAGCCGGAGATGCTCTGCATGCTCTTTTCGGTCTCCGAGAACATGAGAATGTCATCCAAATACACCAAGACGAACTCATTCTTGAAAGGAGAGAATATCAAGTTCATCATTCTGGAGAAGGTCGGAGGCGCATTTGCTAGACCAAAGGACATGACGGTGTACTCATAAGAGCCAAAACTCGTCCTGAAAGCAGTCTTTGGAATATCTTCTTCACAAATATGAATTTGATGATAGCCCATATGGAGATCTAACTTCGAGAAAACCTTGGCACCTTTCAATTGCTCAAACAACTCATTGATGTTGGGAAGTGGATACTTGTTTCTGATTGTCTTATTCAATGGACAGTAATCGACACACAGTCGGTCCGTGCCATCATTCTTCTTGACAAACAGAACACCACAACCCCAAGGTGAAGAACTTGGTCTGATCAAACCCAGACGCTCTTGTTCATCTAGCTGCTTCTTCAATTCTTTCAGCTCTTCGGGGCCAAGCTTATAAGGACGCTTGCACACCGGTTCAGTTCCCGACTCGAGTTCAATCACAAATTCCACTGGCCGGTGAGGAGGCATTCCTGGCAATTCTTCTAGAAAGACATCTTCATACTCCGAGACAACGGGAATTTGGGATATGGCAGAAATCTCACCCTTCTCATTGAGAGAAAATAGACAAATCGTGTCATCGTGAGCAGCGAAAATTATCACGTCTTGAAAAGGATGAGTCAATTTGACTTCTTTGGCTTGACAATCAACATAAGCATTGTTCATCGCCAAAAACTCCATGCCAAGAATAAGATCAATATCGGAATTGCCGAGAATAATTGGAGAGGCAAGGAAGGAATAGCTGCCCATCTTGATGGAAACATCCGGAACCACCATCCTCGCGTGCATGAAAGCACCCGGGGAAACTACTGACAACGGCCTAGGTAACTGCTCATGATGCAAATGATGCTTGGTTGCAAAAGGTCTTGAAATAAATGAATGCGATGCACCAGTGTCAAACAAAACTTTTGCAAGAATAGAATTCACCAAGAGGTTACCCAATATCACTTGAGAAGAATTCTCTACTTCAGCTCATTGCCAATGTTCACTCTTGCTGACTTGGGATTGTGCTTCACCATAGCACTGCCTGGGTGCCTGATAGGAGGAGGTGGCGGAAGACGCCGCTGGTTGGTGCACTTGTTGGAGTAGTGGCCCTTCTGACCACACTTGTGACACGTAACCTCTGAGAGCGGACGGAAGTTGCCTGGAGGAGCATTTGCTGACTTGGGTGCCTGAGGTCTCTGCTAAAAACCTGGGTTGGGTGGGTGGGAAGGTCCACGACCACCGTGCTACTTCTGCTGCTGAGGAGGACGAAACGGAGGAGGAGGAGGAGGAACCCAATACTTCTGCTGCTTAGGAACAATCTGAGAGCTGGACGAGGAAGGGTTGGAGTCTCTGAACCGCTTCTTGGAATGCTCAAGCCTGAGCTGAACTGCCTCAAACTTTAGAGCCATGTTGTAGAATTGATCAAACTCAGGAGGCTCGTGCAGGACCAGACCCGACTGAAGTTCATCCTTGAGACCACCTCTGAACTGATAAATCTTGGACTTATCATCGGGAACATCTTGATTTGCATAGCGGGCCAGATTCTGAAACTCAGAGTTGTACTGATAGACAGACATGCTCCCCTGCTTGAGGTTCCTGAACTTCTCACGCATACCCTCGACAAAGCTCGTCGGGATATGATGAGCCCTAAAGTCACGACAGAAATCATCCCAAGAGACTGCACGGCCACCTATGGAATCCTTGTACTGCTGCCACCAATCTGCCGTGTGACCCTTAAGCTGGAAAGTTGCAAACTTGACATAATCATCAGGCCTGACATTGCGGCACTCAAAATGCTTGTTCATGTCACTTAGCCAATCGTCCGCATCAAGAGGTAGATCACAGCAAGTGAAGGACTTGGGTTGATTTGCGAGGAACTGGTTCAGAGTTGCAAACTGCGGCTGATTATGAAAATTCCCTTGATGACCTTGTTGTCCCTGCTCCCTTTCCTGTAGCAAGCTGAGCAACATCTGAGTGTTGGCATTGGTTGCGGCCATCACAGCTTGCCAAGCTTCCGGAGGTGGAGGTGGGGGTGGTGGAGGATCAGACTGCTCTCCATCACGACCCTGATTCCCACGAGTTGCTCGAGCCATCCTGAAGATGGACAAGATTATAAGCATACTATTGACAAAGATGATTGAAATAAGCTGAATCAAATGGCTTGAAAGAATTTTGCAACAAACATCATCAATTGCATTCAAGCTGCAAATAGTAAGAACGCTTTCTGCAGGATCGTGATAACATCATTAGATCATGAAGCCACTTGAAATAACACAACAAGTATTGAGCTAAGGTTGCTCGGAACAAATGAAAAAACCACCATATAACTGTCGGAAGATGATCCTAGGAAACTACTGGAAATCCCACCTAGGAACTTCCGAAATCTTGGTTATGCAATCGGCTACACAGATACACATAGTTTTTATCCATCACACAACTCCTAGCAGTAATACTACTCTCCAGTGTATCACATCCCTCAATACACACCAGAAGACCTCGGAAACTCATCTACCTCGGATCCTCGTAATCACAACATACTAAAGATGGCAGTACATGTGATCCCGCTCCCCAGTACTGGGTGCCGCCACACTCTTCGCACCACGAATAGTATTGAAGCAATTTCGAACATCCGCGTTCTTAAGTACTAAGGAAACTGAACGATAACAATGTGTCAAGAATCCCCTGGAGCTCTACTCCCCGGGTCCAATCCATACGTATGGGAGGCACCAAGAACAGAATTCCCATCACATTGGTATCATAGAGGCTCAAAAATACTCGCGTGATCCTAAAAAAAATTTGAGCGAGAAGAGGAGTAGAATTAAAATTCCTAAGTCGTCATTCCTCGCTAGAGTATAGAAGAGGAGTAAAAGAATCCTACTCTTCGATATAACTAGACTCAAAATAGTTTTTCACTAGACTCGACTCGGCCAATTTCGATCAAGCAAGGGGCTCCTATGGTCGGTATGGCTCTGATTACCAACTTGTAACGCCCAAGATGCGGTCCTATCCCTATTAAGGCGCGAGGGCCTCGACGGGGATAGAAGCGCATCTAATCGTTTCACAAGTACAGTAAACATTGCGTACATGTAGGAAGAGATGAGTATATGAGTTGGCTTACACTCGCCACAAGCTATCTTACAAGTCCACACAAATTATTCATACATCATCCAGAAGACAGGGTCCGGCTACGGACGAAAACAAACGATAAAAAAAGCAATGATAAACTGTCTTGCTATCCTAGGATCACCACCACGAAGCTCCCTACTTATCAGGATACATAAATACATACGCCTACGTTCTTCATCATACTCCCACTGGAGCTGCGACAAGTCATCTGGCACGTACTCGTCAACACATGTACCTATATTTTTGTAACCTGTGAGCCACAGGGACACATCAATCTCATAACCCGGGTACCGAAACTATGAAAGCCATTAGGTGAGGATTTGGTTAAGTGGTGAGGCTGCAGCAAGCACTAAGCACGTATTTGGTGGCTAACTTACGAGAACATGAATGTAAATATGGTGGCCTACGTAAGACGGACGTGAACTAGCATGATCACTAAGTGATCCCGAACACCTACTTACGTCAATCATAACCCCACCGTGTTCTCTCTCGGTTCATGTTCACGAGTAGAGACAGTCACGGTTACGCACACAGTTGGTGTATTTTATTGGAGTTTACTTCAAGTTTACTATAACCGGGTGTTAAACAAATTTCAAAGTTGCGACATAACCGCGGGCACGGCTTTCTGAAAGATTTAACCCTGCAGGGGTGTTCCAACTCATCCATCACAAACTAACCACACGCCGCGGGAATAACCTCGACCATGAATCTCGTGATTTCCTAGGAAATTCCATTGGAAAACCTCAACCTCGAGATACCCGAAGTATTATCGGAATTCCTCGCGCAAGACATTAGAGCAAGGTAAAACAAGTCCAGCAAGACTGCCCGGCAGGCCAGATCCCAAGAGGAGTCGCGCGTATCTCTTTCCCAGGGCACTACCAGATGGGCAAGACGTCGGGTTGGCTGAAACCCCAGAGGACCAGGGGGCGCCGGACATTCCCCGGTTTGGACCAACACTCATGAGGAGCACTGGCCCAGGTTGTTGATTAATTATCCACGGGGTAGCTAAGCTCTATGCATTTTTATTAAGTTGTTTAGCAAATGTAGTACCAAAGTTAGGTCTTGACAGACAAGCTTTAATCTAAAACGAATGGTCAAGGGGGTCCTCATAACAACCCCGAGCATGTTAGGAGCGCAAAAATATGGAACATAACACCGGTACTCAGAATTAGTGCGGCAAATGCGGAACAAAACACCGGGCAAAAGGCCAAGCCTTCCACCATTGCCAGATATATATGTGCATTAATTTAAATAACAATAAATAAGGTGATATCTCCAAATATCCATGTTGGCGCATGGAAAAGCTTGTACCTACAACTAGCAACGCTATAAGATAAGGGCTGAGCAGCGGTAACGTAGCCAATCAATGTTTGCTAGGAGGTGGAGGGGTTAGAGGCTTTCATAGCAATTTAGGAGGCTGACAGTTTAAGTGGTAGGTAACGAAACATCACGGTAGAAGCGAGACATCTAGCATAGCAAAAACAGTGTCGGGATCCGGGTATGATCATCTTGCCTGTTGGGTCTTCAGAGCGACAAAGAGCTGGGTCCTCGTAGTTGTACTCTCCTGGATCCTTATACTCAGGCTCGATACTCACATCTACCCAAAGGAAAAAAAGCACTAAATAAACATACAAAGAAGGTGCAATGCACAAACAAGATGATGCATGACCAAGTTGAAGTATTTAACATGGCAACCTAAACTAGTCATGTTTCTCATGCAATTATTAAGTTCTTTGGTATTCTGGACAGAACCTCAAGTTTAGTTATTTGAACATGCATGTTCATGGCAAATATGAATGCTTCATGCAAATTCGATGCAAATGCATATGTAGAACGTTGCAAACGGAGTAACGTAGCTCACGGTACACTCCCGGCAATGTGCGAACGTTAACGGAGACAAAACAAAGATGAGGGAGGCCATGGGCTATTCCTTGGTATTCCAAGGATGCCACTGGATAGGAAATAAAAATCTAGCAAGAATAGAGCTAAAGATCAAGCAAAACAATGGATTATAGCTCCCACAAGTCACAAAACCATTCTACACACAATCTGTCCACAAACAACAACATGTGATCTTGTAACACACATAACCAGAGCTACAACAAGTTTCAAATCACAACCAAGGCATGGACATGAAGTATACATCATGCACAACATTTCATCTATCTACAGTAACATGAAAGGAAGCATAGATTAATGGCAATGAAGCTCATAAGATGGCATGCTGAATCAGTTTTTAGGGACTTAGTGAAAATTCCAGTTTTACAGAATCTGAGTTAACATGATAGCAACTTGACAGCAACTTTTATATATGCTACATGAACTTTAATGGCATGAAAATTAACAGGGTGATAGAGGGCAACATGTACATCAATCAATTACTTTATGGCAACATCAGAAAATGCATGTATCAATGGCTACCATCCTCACAATATGACATATTGAAAATAGCAGGTTCACAGACTTAGTAAAACTTAACAAGGGGCAAACATGGCACTTGTTAAAAGAATAGCATGTTGACAACAAGTTTTATATAAGATGCAATGGTCTAATCCACAAGATCTTGGCACACATCTACAGAGGATGACAAGCACAACAATTCATGCCATTGTGCCAACTCCAAAGGAGCAACATATACATGGGAATCATCTAGACAACATGGCAACAAGATAACAGATTTCAACACTTAGAAATATTTGGGCATGTAAAAACAGATTTTTTAGTGGCATGTTTACATCAAGAATGCCACCCATATTGTGATCTATCATGGCATGCAAAAATACCAGTGGCTAGCACATACACAAATGAGCATCTTTCATGTTGGCAAGTTTATCATATATTGCAAGGATTAAATCATGTGAAAAAAACAATAGGAGACATTATCACAAAACAATAGTTTTGCAAACATGTCCAAATGCCAAAACCAACCACACCATTGGATTCTCTGGATTTTTCTACCCCAAGACCATATGTCACATGCCTATATTCCTGTTGATAAGTCTTACATAATTGCCAGCACAAAAACAACAATTCACTTAGGAATAAAAACAAACAGGGACATTTCCTTAAAAGGAAATATCTTAAATGTACTAAAAATAAAACAAAACAAAGAAAAACATCACAAAAAAATAAAACAACGGGGCCCCACCTGGTAGTGACTCCAGGGGCCTCCAAGAGGATGACTAGTGGGCCCTGTCCCCACTAGTCAGCCACACACTAGCACATCAGAGAGGAATAAAAAGGGGGCTTGGGGGGGATTCGAACCCGAGACCTCCCTGAGTAGGAGCAACGGGGCCCCACCTGGTAGTGACTCCAGGGGCCTCCAAGAGGATGACTAGTGGGCCCTGTCCCCACTAGTCAGCCACACACTAGCACATCAGAGAGGAATAAAAAGGGGGCTTGGGGGGGATTCGAACCCGAGACCTCCCTGAGTAGGAGCACGCCCGCTGACCACTCGGCCACGGCCGTTCTTCTGGTCAAAGGGGGTCTCGAACACTTTTGAACAGGCCACACTGACTGAACCTGACGAAACTGAATCTAAGTTGCAGGGCACAACACCAGGGCACGGCGCGGCGGTGGTTGCAAGTTGAGCGCGGCAGCGATGCGGCGATGACCGGAGGCAGTGACCACCGGCGGGGGTGCGGGGCTCCTAGGGGAGCCCGCTCCCGTGTCTACTTGACGACAAGGCGGATGGGGGCGGGGGGCTCGAGCACGAGCAGGAGCTCGGCTCTGCCATGGCGAAGCGAGGCAACGCAGGGCCAGGCGACGCAAGGCAAGGTGCGGCGCATGCGCGAGGCGAGCAGCAAGCAACAAACGCGCGGAGGGGAACCAGGGAATGACACGCGCAACAACAGAACACGCGCAAGCTTAAAAAAATGCCCCTTGGCCGGAGCACCGGGAGCGCGAGAGCAGCATGGACCTAGCGTCTCCTACACGGATCGATGGATGACGAGAAGGGGCAAGAAGGAGCTATAGCTCACCTAGTGTCCACTGGACAAGTAGGTGTGGCCGGAGAGTCGACGGAGACGACGCGCAACTCGAAGAAAACCCGGCGCGCCTCGGATCCGAGCACAACGAAGAAGAAGATGATGAAGAGGAAGCCCCGGTCTTGCTGGCGTCACGCACGAAGAAGAAGAAGAAGGCAGGGACTCCAGGGCGTCGATCCACGGCGCCAGGGAGGACGGAGACGGGGCGAAGGAGCTACCCCGGGCTCGAGCTCACGCTCGGCCGGAGCACGGCGGGCGCGGCGATGGCATGCGCTTGGAGGGACTTACCGACGGCGGGGAGGGGAGGAGATGGACAGAATGGAGAGAAGCGAAGCCCTAGGGCACGGGGGACGCGCTTAATAGGCGGCACGAGCGCTCTGCGGCCGTCAAATCGTCCCAGAAGTAGACGTGGCACCCCTGGATGCTCAGCCGTACAGGAGAACGACGATGTCCACGCGAGGGGGCTCAGTTGGGCTGCTGCGCGCTAGCTGGGCCGCAACGAGGCAAGCCGAGGTGGGCTGGATCCTTCTCTCTCTCTCTCTCTCTCTCTAGATAAAACTCTTTTCCTTTTAATAAAACCCACATCTTGAAAAATTCACAGAGAAAATTGAGAGATGTTTGAGAAAGAAATAAAAATACCTTTGAACTCACAAAATATACCCTATTTAATAAAAATGATTGGGCATTTTTTAGGGCACTTAAATAATTTACTTATATTATTAATTAGAATCTGTTTTGCAAAGAGTAAATAGGCAGATATATCAAACATGACTTAGAGCTATTTAACAACTCTAAACAGATTATTTTGAAGAGGTGCAACATTTTTCTGAAAATTAATAAGCAAGTAAAATTCCCACATGTTGCAAATATTTGAAAAGAGAGAGTTTGGCATAGTTTTTATAGAAAGTTGAGGAGGGGTTCTTCACACCAAAAGAACCACATGAACCACCAGCACACCAACACCACAATACACACACTCACCACAACAACACCATAATGCAAACAACAGATGACGAGCCTGAAGCCATGATGCAAAATGACATGAGGCAATTATTACTATCCAAACACATGATGGCATTACATGAGGGTTCCACATGACATATATTACAAGATGGCAAGGATTGCACTTGGGTTGTTACAAGATGTCATGCAAGTTCTTTTCCATAAGCACGTATGAATATTTGCGGAATACATGCCTACATTACATTGATGAACTGGAGTTAGTTCTGTATCGCCCTAGGATATGACTGTTATATGATGAATATCATCCAACGAGTTACCGATCCAGTGCCTACGATCTTTCCACTTATTGTTCTTGCTAAGTTACTATTGCTGCTACTGCTATTCCAACTGCTACAAAACTACTGCTACTACTGTTACCGCTACTGTTACTGTCACTACTTCTATCAAAATATCATACTACTGTGCTACTGATCACTCTGCTGCAGATATTTAATCTCCAGGTGTGGTTGAATTGACAACTCAACTGCTAATACGCTCAAGTATTCTTTGGCTCCCCTTGTGTCGAATCTATAAATTTGGGTTGAATACTCTACCCTCGAAAACTGTTGCGATCCCCTATACTTGTGGGTTATCAAGACCTTTTTCTGGCGCCATTGCCGGGGAGCATATCAATATTTGTTGAGTCACTTGGGATTTATATCAATTGATCACTATGAAGAATCTGAAGGATCCAAAGACTAAGATTTTTTCCTCTAAGACGAGGGGAGGTAAGGAACTGCCATCTAGCTCTGCACTTGATTCACCTTCTATTATGAGTGAACTTGCAACACCACCACATGCTAGTAATCCTGATATGTCGCAAGTTATTGATGATGCTACCTCTGCTATGAATGATGCTTATGATGATGCTAGTTCCATGCTTGATAATAATGTGCCGCAAGGAGAATTTCTTGATGAACAAATTGCTAGAGCTAAAGAGAATGAAACTACTGAAACTGATGAAGCTTATGAAACTGATGATGACTATGAAACACCTATTAGTCCTAGCTCTCCTAAGTTTGAAATGCCTAAGATACCTGAAGGTTATGTTATGGACGAAGAGGTAACTAGAGAAATTATTTCTTGCAAGGATAGAAACGATCTTAAGAAATTGCTACGCAGGTATAAGGAAAAGACTTTGAATGCTAGAATGATATGTGATCCTAAGTTTGCTACTTCACCTATCTTTGTTACCGATAAGGATTATGAATTCTCTGTCGACCCAGAGTTAATCACTTTGGTTGAATCTGATCCTTTCCATGGCTATGAAACTGAAATTGTAGTGGCACACGTTACTAAGCTGAATGATATAGCCACCCTCTTTGCTCATGATGAGAAGATTCGCTACTATTCTATCCTTAAGTTATTTACATTCTTATTAAAGGGTGATGCTAAGACATGGTACAATACTCTTACTCCTGGTTGTGTGCATAGCCCTCGGGATATGATCTACTACTTCTCTGAAAAATATTTTCCTCCTCATAAGAAACAAGCTGCCTTACAGGAAATATTTTACTTTGTGCAAATTGAAGAAGAGAGTCTCCCACAAGCTTGGGGGAGGCTTCTCCAATTGCTTAATGCTTTACCTGGTCATCCTCTCAAGAAAAATGAAATACTTGATATCTTTTATAATGGACTAACCGATACTTCTAGGGACTTCCTAGATAGTTGTGTTGGTTGTGTTTTCAGGGAACGAACTGTTGAACAAGCTGATGAACTATTGAATAATATACTGGAAAATTATGATGATTGGACTCTTCCTGAACCACCGCCTAAACCCACTACGAAGAAGAGGGGTATCTTATTTCTTAGTCCTGAAGATATGCAAGAGGCAAAGAAACTATGAAGGAAAAGGGTATTAAAGCTGAGGATGTTAAGAATTTGCCACCTATTGAAGAAATACATGGCCTTGACACACCACCACCTCCACGGGTGGTAGAGGTAAATTCTTTATTAAAGTTTAATGAAAGTGACATTCCTCACAATAAACATCCTAGTCAATGATTATATGGGTTTGACAACTATATTATGAAGCAAGATCATTTCAATGCTCATGTTTTGAAACAATTGAAATATAATTCTGATATGATTGCTCGCTTGAGTGACTTACTATTTAGAATCAGTAATGATGTTAGAGGTGTAGGAAAGCATGCCTCTATGGATCAAACTCAGTTAGAACAAGTCGCTAAGTCTCAAAAAGAATTGCTTGATGAAATGAATAATAATATGCATGATTTTGCTGCTAGAGTAGTAACTAGTGGAGGTAGGATGACCCAAGAACCACTTTATCCTCAGGGTCATCCTAAAAGAATTGAACAAGACTCTCAGAGAATTAATCCTGATGCACCTAGTTCTTCTAAGAAGAAAAAGAAAAAGAAAAATGACAGGACATTGCATACTTCTAGTGAACCTGAGACACAAAAACCTCCTGATAATAATGATGTCTCTATTTCCGATGCTGAAACTCAATCTGGTAGTGAACATTCACCTAGTGATAATGAAAATGATAATGATGATGTTCACGATGATGCCCCACCTAGTAATGATAAAGAACCAGATAATGATGTTGAAATAGAGCTTGCTCCTGATCTTGATAACGCACAACCTAAAAATAAATGGTATGAGAAAAGAGACTTTGTGGCTAGGAAACATGGTAAAGAAAGAGAGCCATGGGTTCAAAAACCCATGCCATTTCCACCTAAGCCATCTAAGAAAGAGGATGATGAAGAATTTGAACGCTTTGCTGAGATGATTAGGCCAGTCTTTTTGCGTACCCGCTTAACTGATATCTTGAAGATGGCCCCTTATGCAAAGTATATGAAAGATATCATCACAAATAAAAGAAAGATACCTGTCGGGGATATTACCGCACGGTATAACCCGGCCTGGAGTATGACCCAGCCGGGGCTTGGCGACTCACGGTTGCGCCAGCCGAGCTTGGCGACTCATTGGTGACCCGGCAGGAGGTATGACCAGGCAGGAGGTATGACCCGGCCCATCGTATGGCGGCTCATAGGTCACCTCTATTACCGGGTCGCAGGACGACCAGGCCCAAGGCCCAGCGTGTAAGCCGGCGCAAGGCGGCTCACAGAGAAGGCCCAAAGGAGAGGAAGGATTCCCTTACAAGAGAAGACTAGTCCTAATCCTACTCCTAGTAGGACTCTACATGTAAACCTACCCCTTCCACTTATATAAGGAGGGGTAAGGCACCCCTAGAGGGACAAGTTCAAATCATTAGAGATAGACAGATTAGAGGCTCTCGAGATTAGAGGTAGCGATTCCGCACCCTTGTAATCGAGATCATCATCATCATCATCAATATAGATACAAAGCAGGACGTAGGCTTTTACCTCCATCGGAGGGGCCGAACCTGGGTAAACTCGCGTCTCTCAATTCCGACCAACCCCTCTCAAGCCATCACATAGTTGCGATAGCCTCACACCTAAGTTCTCCCCACGAGGACATCTTGCCGTGACAAAACCATGACAGTTGGCGCCCACCGTGGGGCCACGCACGGTGAAGTTGAGTTCTTGGAGGGATCTCTTCAGGGATCGAGAAGCTCGTGATGGATCGGATAGAGAAGAGTCGGCATGAATCAATCATGCAAGATAACCCGCCACGGGACAATCGGGAGAGCCGGCAAGTTCATCTTTTTGTGATCAGGATCATGAATCGCCAAGCTCATCAAAAATTATGCCGCTTGCTAGGATAATTAATTTCGGGAGTTATTAGTACGAGATTTGAGTTCAAGAATTGTTGTCTGTCCACCGCTGCCTGTGGGATTCATCAAATTTCATAGTCTGCGAAGATTGACAGATGTTTTTCTCTGCTGGATCGCTAATCTCACAGCAGCCATACGCTGCGGCAGTACAAACCAAGTTAAAATATCGGATCAAAGTCCCGAGGACCAATCCGAGTCACTTGTGGTCACAACTTTACGACGATATAACTTTACGTGGAGACTGGATCCATGAGTCAGTCAATATCAAATTGTTGTGCTAGTATTACATCATGTGGATTCCTTTTAAGAGGATTTGATGTTTGGCCGCTATTTTAGCTGGCACGGATCGAGGAAGGTATTTAACTCATGCACGGATTGAGGAAAGAGACGGTGCCAGTTCTGGAAAGGGAATTTCTGAGCGACAACGATGAGGGCCAGAATTACAGCGATTTCAACAAGGAGGACCCGGTTGTGCTCGAGTCGGATGACGACATGGCGGCAGTGCTGACAGCGAGGAAAGCCGAAGCGCAAAATCCTAGCCTCGCCTCCGTACTCTCCGCCGCCGCGGCTCACCTTACCGGCGCACCCCCGCTGGCTCCACCTCGCCTCACCTCCACCAAGCCTCTGCGCGTCTGCGTCGTGCCAAGCTTCGTTATCCGCCGCGTGTCCGGCCCTCTGCTCCACCCCAGCATCGCTGGCTCTGCCATCGGGCTTCCCCTCGCGCGTGCCTGTGCTAGGCCGTACCTGCCACCGTGGCTGCCCGCCCTCGAGCCGGCTTCGCCTCTGTCTCAACTCGGACACGCCCCGCCGCCGCGCCGTGATCTTTTCGGATCGTGAATCGCCCCGCCTGCCCGTCGTGGCCGCCTCGGCCTCGGCCTCGCCCCGCTCGCTGTTCCGCTCCGCCGCAGCTCTTTGCGTGCCCGCCTCGCTTGCGCGGCTTGATTTGAGCCGGCCGACCGGCTGACGCCACCGCCGTGCTTCTCCCCGCCTCCACCTCGCCTCCGCAAGCGCCGGCCGCAGCCGCACCTCGCCGCTGGCTCCGCCTCGGCTCAGCCCGACCGCCGGCCGCAGCCACTGGCTCCGCTTCCCCTCCGCAACCGCGCCTCGCCGCTGGCTCCGCCTCGCCGATCCTCCTTCGCCTGCCGGCTCACCGCCCCTCTCGGGCCCATCCGGCGCATGGCCTGGCGTCGGTTGTTTTCCCCTCGCACCCGTGGAAGGAGAAGTGGGAGGCCGGTTTGGATGGATAAGAGGTGGGGGAGCCGGTTAAGAAAAGTGTGAAAAAAAGGGGTGTGGTCAGCTCAAAATTCATCGAAGTACACACCAATTATCGCGGGTATCTTCGACTCGCCCACGGGTGACTTCAACTCTATCGCAGTCATCATCAACCCCGCTGCTGCTAAATTTCCGACAAAGCATATCAGGTGAAGTCCAGCCAGTCTATTTTCATTGGTACATTTTTATTCTTTCGAGAACAATTACTCTGGCTGGCGATATTTTTTATGCAGGACAATTATTCACTGCAAAAGCGATCATCGTGCCACGGACATGGAGCTCGCGCAAACATCATCTTGCGCCAGCACCCGTCCATATGAGCCGCCCAATGGACGCGGCAAGCCGCCGTATCCGCCGTATGGTTTACATCTACAATGCCGTGGCGGACTCGCGCATCCGCATCAGTTTCCAAATACCGCGGTAGCCTTTCGCATCGACATCAACATGCCGAGGCCACGTCTGCGTACATGAGCCGCCAAACGGACACGCGCAAGCCGCCGTCCCCACGGTCCGGTGTACTACAACAACTCTAGAGCAAATAACAATATATTATCAGATTCTGCTCGCATCAGATGGTTCAATGAACAGGCGCACAAGTCGCCGCTACTGCGGTTTGGTTAACTTCAACAACCAGCTGGGTTGATCCATCGGCCGGGTTACTGACAAAACTCATATGAGATCCTTTATAACCCGCCATCTCAACCTTCCGCGGGTTCATGTTGTGTTATCAACGCCAAGGATATACAATGAGTGTTGCGAAGAGCAGTAACTCGCCACTTTGCCTCCAGCTTCAACATTTTTTTCTGAGCGTTCTGCTATTCAGCTATATGCCGGTTTATCTCATGGTCAAGTATGAAGAATCTCAAGCCAACTCCTCATGTCATCTTAAGATTAGGGGGCTACACAGGCATGACTCGGCAGAATTGGCCTTTGTCATAACTTTAAGGACCCCAGTCCTGGAGACTGCTGCCGCATTGATGAAAGTTTAAAGATGTCAGAAAATTTCCGGCTCACAAAGTGCCGGGCAGTTAGAAAGGTCCGGTTAAAAATACGGCTCAAGGGAAATTTGTTTCTCGCAAAGTTTTGACCTCTCAATATCCGGTTCAACATCCGGTTCAAGAAGAATCCATATCTCGCAAGTTCGAGTTCTCAAGAAGATTTAAAGTCACCCAAGAGAATGAGCTGCCATGATGCGACCATTCAAACATGGGTGCCCTACCTTATTGGCGGAATATTTAAAGTTGCCCAAGAGGACGAGCCGCCATGATGCGCCGTTCAAACATGGGTGCCCTACCTTATTGGCAGAAGATTTAAAGTCGCCCAAGAGGACGAGCCGCCATGACGCGACCGTTCAAACATGGGTGCCCTGCTTTATCGGCAAAAAAATAAAAAGTTGCCCAAGAGGACGAACAACAATGATGCGCCGTTCAAACATGGGTGCCCGCATTTATTGGATCATCATATGGTCACTTGGGGGCTTCCAACTCTATGAGTTTAGCTTGCATACCCTCTTGGCCGGCTTTATATGCCATATTCGAGTTAAACCTGCCTGTTTACAACTTGCTACTCCGCCATGTGACCCGCCGAACCTTTGACAGTCAATCTTGCTAAGAGACCCTGAACTCCATAGTCAATCTCGGACAAAGACCCTGAACTTGTTAAGGTTTAAATGACGGCTTTTGTCATGAGAGAGCCGGCTTACAGTGAGCTAGGATAAACTCGCCTTGTTTGTTATAGTCTCTCCGTTATGTGGCCCGTTCGTACTCTTAACAGTCAATATTTTTAAGACCCTGAACTTGTTAAGGTTTAAATGACGGATTTATGTCACGTGAGAGCCAGCTTACGAGGTTTTCATGCTTTCATGCCAATCTTCTTTGAAGCAAAACTTGAGTTTTTCAAAAAACGAAACAGAGCTAGTCTCTTTTTGTCGGGCCTGGAAAGCCGACACTTTTATACTTTGTTATCATACACATACATCATCATACATTGCATCATCATTTCATAGTCATACCATGCATCATATATGCATGGATATCCTAGTTTATGTTGCAGGAGCCGGTTTTCAATCCGGGTTATATTATTCAAATCTTAAATAGCCAAAATGGCTGGATCTTCATCATGGTTTATCATAACCAGTATTAAATGATTGGGGTTTTCCAAGCCAGCTCGGAAGAATTGACTATTCTCGAAGAGCCGCCCTATCACATATAATGCAGTGTCACCTAATTGACCGGCTCTTGGATTTTTTCCAACTTGTGCTCTGTAGTAAACTACAACACTTATGGATTTCTCAAACATATATTCGCCCCGTTGCACCGCAACCACGAGCAGGGATTTCATTTCAAGGACAAAGGCATTATTCTAGGATATTCGTATCGGGTTACATTACAACCACGGTCAAGGATTCATTCAAGTCATATCAATGTCAGTGCAGAAGAACTTCTGAAGTGCATTATGATGGGTTATATTATTCTCACACAGTCCCAAGTCGCTGCAGGCATACGACCCGGCACTTGGGGGCTACATCATATGATGTTTTTTCTTTCTTTCCAAAAGGAGAAGTACATGTAAGTCCCGAGTCGCTGCAGGCAAATGACCCGGCACTTGGGAGCTACACCGCTCAGATCAAAAAATTTAAAGTCCCAAGTCGCTGCAGGCGTGCGACCAGACACTTGGGGGCTACAATATTCAGTTGTTCAAACAGATTATAAGGTCTAAATTGAAGACCCGGCCCATCACATACTGATGAGCCGGCTCTTGGGGACTACACATGTGAAATACAAGACACTCAGTTTATATCTGGGGACTCAGATGACAACCCAGATTTCTCAGCATTTAACACCAAGTTCAAAGTCCCAGGTTGTTGCAGGCAAGACAACCCGGCACTTGGGGGCTACACTGGCTGAAGTTTTATAAAGTATAAAGACAATTGCAAGTCCCAGGCTGCTGCAGGCAAGACAACCCGGTACTTGGGGGCTACACAATCAAAGATATTATTGAAAAGCTCCAAGTCATCATGGATAAACTCGGAGCTTGGAGGCTACAGGTAATATGGATATAAAAATAGGAGAACACTTTCAAGATGTCAATTGTGAGCGAGACGGGTCTCATTTCTTCATGGAGCTGAAGCATTGAAAAACCGGTTCAATATCACACGGATTTCTTTATTCCCAATAATTTTATCAAGTCAGCTGGAGTCCAGTTGTTTGACCCGGTGTCACCTAGAAATCATCACCCGGTATTATCAAAGGATCATAACCCGGCAGAATCTATATAAGCAACCCGGCTTCACAAGATGAAAGTGGTTTAACAATGGACGATTTTCTATTCCCAACCAAAGCAATGGAAAGCCGGCTCAACTTCATATGATTTTATTATCTCCAATATTTTCATCGAAGCCAAAGCAATGGAAGCCGGTTCAATGACATATGGGTGTTTTATTCCCAATATTTTGCAAAGGACATGGACTTGCAATATGATTGTGAAGACGGCTCGTTCATATGAAGAAGAAACCCGGATTTTCGAGGAGCCACTTCATTGAAATAAGCCGGCCAAGGGAGCGAGCCGGTCACTTAACATATTTATTATTCTTATTTCACGAGCTTACCATGAATAAATTCAAGCTAACCTGGGGCTAATGTCGGGGATATTACCCCGCGGTATAACCTGGCCTGGAGTATGACCTAGCCGGCGCTTGGCGACTCACTGTTGCGCCAGCCGAGCTTGGCGACTCAGTGGTGACCCGGCAGGAGGTATGACCCGGCCCATCGTATGGTGGCTCATAGGTCACCTCTATTACCGGGTCGTAGGACAACCAAGCCCAAGGCCCAGCGTGTAAGCTGGCGCAAGGCGGCTCACAGAGAAGGCCCAAAGGAGAGGAGGGATTCCCTTACAAGAGAAGACTAGTCCTAATCCTACTCCCAGTAGGACTCTACATGTAAACCTACCCCTTCCACTTATATAAGGAGGGGTAAGGCACCCCTAGAGGGACAAGTTCAAGTCATTACAGATAGACAGATTAGATGCTCTCGAGATTAGAGGTAGTGATTCCACACCCTTGTAATCGAGATCATCATCATCATCAATATAGACACAAAGCAGGATGTAGGCTTTTACCTCCATTGGAGGGGCGGAACCTGGGTAAACTCGTGTCTCTCGATTCCGACCAACCCCTCTCAAGCCGTCACATAGTTGCGATGGCCTCATACCTAAGTTCTCCCCACGAGGACATCTTGCCGTGACAAAACCACGACAATACCTGAAGCTGAAATCTCCACCATGCTTGCTAATTATTCTTTTAAGGATGGAGTACTTAAAAAACTTGGAGATCCTGGAATACCAACTATACCTTGCTCCATTAAAAGAAACTATGTCAAAACTGCTTTGTGTGATTTAGGAGCCGGTGTTAGTGGTATGCCTTTCTCCTTATATAAAAGACTTGATTTGAATAAACTCACACCTACCGAGATATCATTGCAAATGGCTAACAAATCAACAGCCATACCTATCGGTATTTGTGAAGATGTGCTCGTTGTTGTTGCAAATGTTACTATCTTAACGAACTTTGTTAGTCTTGAGATGCCCGAGGACGACAACATGTTGATTATCCTTGGTAGACCCTTTCTGAATACTGCAGGGGTTGTTATTGATTGCAATAAAAGCAAAGTCACTTTTCATATCAATGGTAATGAGCATACGGTGCACTTTCCGAAGAAACAATTCCAAGCGAATGGTATAAATGTTATTGAAGAATCTCCTACCATCACTATTGGAAGTTTTCAATTACCTCTTCCTACTGCCAAAAAGAAATATGATATACTTGTTGTTGGGGATATGCACATCCCCATTGAGGTAACTTAGTGTTTTATGAAAGTTCTTCGGTTTCATGCTAATCGGAAGTGGTTTTTAATAAGACTTGATCAACCTTATTAATGAATAATTTTTGAGAGGTATGAAGTCGATGAATCTAGTAAGCACCATTCTTTGCTCCCACCTTTTATTATCTGTTTTAGTTAGTCAAATAAAATAAAATGCCATGACTATCCTGTTTTCTGTTTTCTCCGTGCAATAAAAAATGATCCAAAAATAAAAATTCTCAGAATGCCCTGAAAATTTAACACGATTTTTTCCCGAATATTTATGAATTTCTGGTGCAAATAATACCAGAGGGGGTGCACCTGGTGCCCACAAGACACCAGGGCGCGCCAGCACCCCCAGGCGCGCCCTGGTGGGTTGTGGCCCCCACGTGGGCCCCCTCACTTATCTCTTTAGCCCACATCATCCCCTACCTCCAAAAAAAATTACCACAGCCACCATTCTCGTGTTCTTGCTCTCAAACCTGTGGATTTCGATATCTTTGCTCGAAGCTCCATTTCTGAAACTGTTTGGAGGGATTGCTACTTGGTATGTGACTCCTCCATTGCTCCAATTAGTTTTTGTTTTATTGGCTTATTTTTAGAGTAATTAGCTACTCTTGGTGCTGCTGTAGATGAGCTTGGATGTTGAATTCTTAGAGTTCTAAGTAGTTTGGATGCTCAATATGGCCTCTATGCATGCTTTGGAGTAGTTGCTAACAATCTTACAAAGTTTTGTTGATAAATTTTTGTGGTCTAATTTTTTTTCAGAATCTTTAGGAAGTTATCCTCCAAGAAAATTGCCAAGGGAGTCATTGGGGAATCATCGGACAGTGACCTTCACACCCCAAGAAAGGTGGAGGTGCGGCCGTGTGAATGGCCGCATGATGCCTTCATGGAGGAGGCCGGGTTCCATCAAGAGTTCGCTCAGTTTGTTGCCAACGCCGGGTTGACCGAGTTCCTCGCAGCTAAGTGTGACTAATATCACATCCTTACAAATTCCTTTGTGCAAGGCTTTTATTATCTAGGGAGAAACAATCCTCCTGAAGTACAGTTTAATCTTTATGCTGAAACTTACAAAATGCCGCTAACTGACTTCTGCAACATATGCTTGATCCCTTCTGATGGGGACTTGAGAGATCCTAGGCCATCTGAGTTTGAGGATTTTCTCCTCACTTTAACCGTGGGTGAGGATAGAGGCGTGTCGAGCGCCACTGCTGCCAGCTTGCAGTTTCCCTCAGTACATTATTTCGCTTTGGTCATCGCTAAGTGTTTAACCGCTAGGGAGAAGGTCGGCGCACTCAGTGCCCCTGACCTTGCTATTTGACGTCGTGCACTTTATGATGATCACACCTTTAGTATGGGGGCTATTATTGCTCGACGCTTACATCTTAGCAAAACTAAGGGAAAGATACATGGTGGTATTTATGCTACTCCTTTAGCGAGACACTTTAGAGTTCAGTTTCGCCCACATGATTATCTCTTATCCCGAGTTTACCTTGATCACAAGTCACTACAAGACCACCAATTCCTTGATGTAACTGATTCTCCCCGTGACATCCATTACAACCTACTATTCAGCAAGGAAACATGTGATATTATTTCGTTGCCTGCACCTGCTTTGTTTGATTCTATTGCCAGGAATGGATACAGGATCATGCCAGATGACATTACATCCTACCGGAACAACTTAGTAGATACTGAGGAGGAGCCCCAGGGGTGGGATGCCCAGGTGCCGCCTCCATCTCACTACAACTTGGGACCGGACGGCTACTATGGATGGTGATTACCAAGCTAGGCCAAAAGCCCAAGCTTGGGGGAGTACGTATTTCCACCGACATTACATTCATGTTCACACATTTCGTTCCAATTGTCGGTGTTCATACTTTTTCATTGTAATATCCATGCTAGATTTGTTTTCTTGCTTTCTTCTTGTGTGTTTGAAAAACTTTGAGAAAATCCAAAAATATTTCTTACTTCTTTTTAGTTTTTCTTTCTAGCTTAGTTAAATTGAAGCATCAAAAGAAAACCCAAAAAGATTTCTCGCTTCTTCTTTTACTTGTTGGGAGCTTTCCCGTGTAAATAGTTTTTCTCGTTTTTTGCTTTTTCTCTTTAATTTGCTTTCTTCGAGAAAAACCAAAAATTCAAAAAATATTTCAGTGTGTTTCTCTGAAATTCTTTTTCTTTTATTTGAGTCGTACCAAGGAGAAGACCACAATGAAATTGTTGAGTGGCTCTCATCTGCATTATTGTTTATCTAAAAAGGAGCCCATATTACCTTGTCTTCTCCTCTTGAATAAAATGTTGCAGATTCCAGCTTAGTCCACGGCACTCTTGCACTATTATTATTTTCTTATCATTCGGTTGTGCAAGTGAAGGGCAATGATGACGATATTTGATGAATTGACTGTGGCAGAGAAAAGCGGGTATGAACTCAACTTGTTTTTGTTTTTGTAAATATGTTTAACCTAGTATCCCCTGATTCAGCATATTATGATCGAACATGTTTGCACTGACCATTAGAGATTATAGTTGTTCATGCCATGCTTAAGTAGCTAGGAGTGGATAATGATTTATCTTGGGTGTCAACATGCATTAAAATGGTTGTGATGCGGTATGATGATATGGTATCCTCCTCTGAATGTTTCAAGTGGCTTGACTTGGCACATGTTCACGCATGTAGTTGAATCAAAACCAACATAGCCTTCATGATATTTATGTTCATGGTGTCCATATCCTACTCATGCTAGTACTCAATATTGATTATATGTAATGCATGTTCATGACTGTTTTCGCTCTCTAGCTGGCCGCTTCTCAGCCTAATTGCTAGCCTTCGCCTGTACTAAGCGGGAATACTGCTTGTGCATCAAAACCCTTAAACCAAGTTATGCCAGATGAGTCCACTATATCTACCTATATGCGGTATTACCCTGCCATTCCAAAGTAAATTTGCAAGTGCCACCTCTAAAATTCAAATGAACATCTGTTTTGTGTGCCTGGACCGCTCATGGAGCGACAGGGGGCGGTCAGTATCTTCCATGCTAAGCGGGTTATTCTCATGATGAGTGTTTATTCACTTGTCCTTACACTAGAGGGGTGGTAATAGGGATGCCCAGTCCCGAAATCAAAAATCAAAAATAATTAAACAAAACTCCCCCAGGAATGTTGTTGGTTTGGACGGTACCCGTGGATGCGGCTAGCCGTGGAGTGTGATTGTTGGTGGAGGGGGAGTAAACCTTTACTTTTACCGCTTGGGAACCGCCGCTAATTTGTTTAGCATGGAAGATATTGATAACTCTTGGTCGTGACGTTGACAGGAAGGGTGTACCTCCCAAAATTATATCTATCTCTATTTTAAACTTTGAGCTCTGGCACCGCTGCAAATCCAAGCTTCCCTCTGCGAAGGGACTATCTATTTACTTTTATGTTGAGTCATCATCTTCTCGAATAAGCGCCAGACCTGAGAGCACTATTGTCATCCTCATGCATTGTGTATAGTTGATATTGGGTGCAGCATGACTGGATCTTTTCTACCATGAATTACAATGTTTAGTCGCTGCTTGAACTTTGGAGGTGCTCTGCATTTATGTTTTGCGGTCTCAGAAAGGGCTAGCGAGAGACCACTATTGTCATATTGTATCACGATTATTTTGACAAAGTGTTGGCGTTTGAGATATCTTATTATTGCTCGCTAGTTGCTTATGTTATTGATATGAGTTAATATAATTTCTAAGAGTTATTGTTGACATGGTTAGTCATAATCTTTGGTGAAAACCTGGGTGCTACTTAAGCATATATATGTAACAAGAACAAAAGAGTTCATAAAAGTTTTTCTTTATCACTTTCAGTTTGTCAACTGAATTGCTTGAGGACAAGCAAAGGTTTAAGCTTGGGGGAGTTGATACGTCTCCAACGTACCTACTTTTCCTCACTCTTTTGCCCATGTTTTGGACTCTAATTTGCATGATTTGAATGGAACTAACCCGGACTAACGTTGTTTTCAGCAGAACTACCATGGGGTTGTTTTTGTGCAGAAACAAAAGTTCTCGGAATGGAACGAAACTTTTGGAGAATTATTTCAGAATATATGAGAATTATTGGAGCCAAAATCCACCGAAGAGGGGGGCCAGGGTGAGCATCACCCACCAGGGCGCGCCAGGCCCCCTGGGCGCGCCCTGGTGGGTTGTGCCCACCTCGTGCCCCACTGACCCTAATTCCGCCACTATAAATTCCTATTTTCAGAGAAAAAAATAGGAGAGAAAGTTTCATCACGTTTTACAATACGGAGCCGCCGCCACCTCCTGTTCTTCATCGGGAGGCCAGATCGGGAGCCCGTTTGGGGCTCCGGAGAGGGGAATCTTCGGTCTTCGTCATCACCAACCCTTCTCCATCGCCAATTCCATGATGCTCCCCACCGGGAGTGAGTAATTCCTTCATAGGCTTGCTGGTCGGTGAGGAGTTGGATGAGATTCATCATGTAATCGAGTTAGTTTTGTTAGGGCTTGATCGCTAGTATCCATTATGTTCTGAGATTGATGTTGCTATGACTTTGCTATGCCTAATGCTTCTCACTAGGGCCCGAGTGCCATGATTTCAGATCTCAACCATTTATGTTATCATCTCTATATCCATGTTCTTTATCCGATCTTGGCTAGTCATATGCACCTATTACGTGTTATGATCCGTCAACCTTATAGTGACAATATTTGGGATACTTCGCGGTAATGACAGTAGTTAGAGGAGTTCATGTATTCACCATGTGTTAATGCTTTGTTCTGGTTCTCTATTAAAAGGAGGCCTTAATATCCCTTAGTTTCCTTATGCACCCCGCTGCCACGGGAGGGTAGGACAAAAGATGTCATGCAAGTTCTTTTCCATAAGCACGTATGACTATTTGCGGAATACATGCCTACATTACATTGATGAACTGGAGCTAGTTCTGTATCGCCCTAGGATATGACTGTTATATGATGAATATCATCCAACGAGTTACCGATCCAGTGCCTACGATCTTTCCACTTATTGTTCTTGCTAAGTTACTATTGCTGCTGCTGCTGTTCCAACTGCTACAAAACTACTACTACTACTGTTACCCCTACTGTTACTGTCACTAGTGCTATCAAAATATCATACTACTGTGCTACTGATCACTCTGCTGCAGATATTTAATCTCCAGGTGTTGTTGAATTGACAACTCAACTGCTAATACTCTCAAGTATTCTTTGGCTCCCCTTGTGTCGAATCTATAAATTTGGGTTGAATACTCTACCCTCGAAAACTCTTGCGATCCCCTATACTTGTGGGTTATCAACGTCGACTACATGACACTTCACCATACTTTGTGCCTAAGGGAAGGCATTGTAGAGTAATAAGTAGATGATGGGTGTCGAGAGTGACAGAAGCTTAAACCCTAGTTTAAGCGTTACTCCATAAGGGGCTGATTTGGATCCTTAAGTTTCATGTTATGGTTAGATTTATCTTAATTCTTCTTTCATAGTTGCGGATGCTTGCGAGAGGGGGTAATCATAAGTAGGTTGATTGTTCAAGTAAGAACAACACCTAAGCACCGGCCCACCCACATATCAAATTATCAAAGTAACGAACGTGAATCAACTCAACATGATGAACATAACTAGACGGAAATTCCGATGTGTCCTCAAGAGCACTTTGCTTCATATAAGAGAACTTTCAGGCCTGTCTTTTGCTACAAAAAGGATTGGGCTACCTTTCTGCGCACTTGGTACTTTTGTTACTTCTCTCTTGTTACGAATTATCTTGCTACAAAACTATCTATCACCGTCACTTACAACACTTGTAGAGAATACCTTGCTGAAAATTGCTTGACATTTCCTTCTGCCCCTCGTTGGGTTCGACACTCATACTTATCGATCTAGTTATTTGATATTAGCATTTTTTGTAGGAAAACTTCTCTCCAAATGCAAAGGACCATATATTGTCGAAGAAGTTTATCGCTTCGGAGCTATTAAGATCAACAATATATCTCAGGTACGCTCATTAATGTTGATACTAATATTATTCAAGTTATGACACCGGAAGAACACATAAGAGAGACCTTCTGGAACACTCCACAACCTTGAAAAGGAGTAGGTATGTGATACGGTAAGTAATCCGACTCCAAAAATTCCCTTAAAATATTTAATGTCCGTTTTGGAATATTAGAAAAATTACAAATAAAAAATTAGCCAAGGGGACCCACGAGGGAGTCCCAAGCCAACAGGGCGCTGCCACCCCTAGGTGTGCCCTGATGGCTTGGGATCCCTCGTGTGCCTTCATGACTCCGTTTTCTTCCTGGACTCGTATTCTGACCTAGAAAATTCATTCTATATTCTCCCATATGTTTTGACCACCACATCGTAAGTTTTCTCTATGTTCTTGTTTCGGCTATTTTCTGACATATTTAGAAGCAACATGTCATCACAAGATTCAGAAGGGGAGAGCTATGTCTTAGATCTCATCGCCAATCCCTGAGTGTATGGGGATATTGATCCTTATGGGTGGTCAACGGACGAAGAGGTGGAGGCTGATCTAAGAAGGATTGAACCTTCAAGTAATGAAGAAGAAGAGGAAGCACCTCTACCTCAACCTGGAGATATGCATGTGGAGTTCAAGAAGTCGAGCTTACCAAACAAGGTTACACCTTCCAATACTCGAATTACCCCTTATCGCAGTGCGCAGGTAGATAATACCACTGCCTCCACTAGTAAAACCCATCCTTTGATGGAAGGAGCAATGACTGTCACCAAAAAATTCGCAAGGAGAACCTAGACGTTAAGCGAGAGGTTGATAAACTTAAGGAGGAGATCCATACCCTAAAGAACATCATTGCTAAGTAGACTACTTCATCACCGCCATCACCCAAGAAGGACACTTGAGTACATGGGTATGGGCACCACCCCTAGCTTGTTCCAAGCTTGGGGGAGGTGCGCCGGTATCGTATCACCATCACTTTTACATTATCATCTATCTAAGTTCGATCCTTAGCTATTTCGTGATCTATGACAATAAAAGTTTAGTATTGTTTTGCTTAGAGTGCTTGCTTTGTGATCTGTATATCCCTGTAATCGAGTGTGAGAGTTACTAATAAAGATTAGTTTGACTTTTCTTGCTCTACTCTCATGCATCAATCGTAGCAATGAAATAGAAAGAAATAGAAAGATCATATGCTAATCCCATGGGGAGTAATGACTTCACATAAAAAGAAGTGTGCTTGATAAAAGTTGTTGGGAGTTAACAAACATAGTGTTAGTCATTGATACAATCCACGCAAAATTATGAAAGAGGAGAGGAGATTCACATACAAATATACTATCTTGGACATCTTTATGATTGTGAGCTCCCATCAAATATTTTCTACATGATCGAATAGTTGATGTTGGACAAGGAAGACAGTGTAATGAGTTATGTTTGTTTACATTCACATAGAAGTTATATTGCCATGGATCCTCTAACATGTGGTGCTTGTCTAGGATCTTTTGCTAGCCCAAAAATTCGCACTAGGTAGAGATACTGCGTGTGCATCCATAACCCTTAATCCCATTTTTTTGCCATGAGAGTCCACCATATCTACCTATGGATTGAATAAGATCCTTCAAGTAAGTTGTCATTGATGCATAAAGCAATAAAAATTGCTCCTAAATATGTATGATCTTTTATTTTAAGGGAAAATAAACTTTGTACGATCTTGTGATGACAAAGAAATAAAAGCGACGGACTGCATAATAAAG
This sequence comes from Elymus sibiricus, assembly GCA_039707655.1. Lineage (NCBI taxonomy): Eukaryota > Viridiplantae > Streptophyta > Magnoliopsida > Poales > Poaceae > Elymus > Elymus sibiricus. Next base: position 138,216,988 of record CM077675.1, read on the forward strand.
GTTGCTATCACAAGGGGCGATATAAAGTGACGTTCGTTTAGATTAAGAGCTTGCATATCTAATAATAAAAAGCGCATGACAACCTATGCTTCCCTCTATGCAAGAGTCAATAATGTTTATTCCTATTCCAATCTATTAATTCTTTAGTTGGCAAGCATCATGTGTTGGGGAAAGATCCAGGCATATATATCCAGTTGGATGTAGATCATCATGAGTCATTATTGTTGACATTATCCTTGAGGTAAATAAGTTGGGTGGCAAAAACAATAAAGCCCCTATCTTCCTATGTGTCTGACGGAAACGTTTGTTCCAAAAATATGCATTGAGAGTTAGCAAACATAGAACACTAAATGATAGATGAGCATGTGAACTTGCTAAAATGAAAGCTCTTACATAGACTCTTCTCTGAAATACGATGAATTGGGGTTGTCTCAATGCCTAAGAACATAGTTTGTTGGTTGTCAATAAAGTTTATGCTCCACACTTCAATATTTGTGGATAGATTGTTACTTGTTTATGAGAAGTTATATGCTGAAAACATGATGCTATGATAATATTCATGATGCTCGCATGTCCGTATTTTGTTTTTATCGACACCTCTCTGTCTAATTACGTGGTCATTATTATCGAGTTCGGCTTTCGCTTGAGGACAAGCGAGGTCTAAGCTTGGGGGAGTTGATACGTCCATTTTGCATCATGATTTCATATTGATATTTATGTTATTCTTGGTCATTATTCCATTTTATGATACAATTCTAATGCCTTTTCTCTCTTAATTTGCAAGATCCACACAAAGAGGGAAACTGCCAGAAACTGGAATTCTGGACAAGAAAGCCATGGAAAAAGCTAGAAGATTTATGGACTCCAAATGACCTAAAACTTCACGAGGTTTTTTTATGGAATATATAAGAATTATTGGAGCAAATAAATACTAGAGGGGGGCCACCTGTTGCTCCCAAGCCAACAGGGCGCGGTCACCCCCCTGGGCGTGCGCTGATGGCTTGGGAGGCCCACAGGCAGGCTCCGGTGCCTCTCTTCTGCAATATGAAGTTTTTTAACCTAGAAAAAAAAAGGATACTTTCGGGATGAAGCGCCACCGTCTCGAGGCGTAAACCTGGGCAGGAGCCCTTTTGCTCTCCAACAGAGCGATTCTGTCGGGAAACTTCCCTCCAGAGGGGGAAATCGAAGCCAGTCATCACCAACGCTTCCTCCTTCGTGGAAGGACCAATCTTGATCAACATCTTCACCAGCACCATCTCATCTCAAACCCTAGTTCATCTCTTGTATTCAATCTTTGTCTAAAAACCTCAGATTGGTACCTCAGGGTTGCTAGTAGTGTTGATTACATCTTGTAGTTGATGCTTGTTGATTTACTTGGTGGAAGATAATATGTTCAGATCCTTTATCATATTCATTACTCCTATGATCTTGAGCATGATGATGATTTGTGAGTAGTTACTTTTGTTCTCGAGGACATGGGAGAAGTCTTGTTATAAGTAATCATATGAAGTTGGTATTCATTCGATATTTTGATGATATGTATGTTGTTGCTTCCTTTAGTGGTGTCATGTAAACGTCGACTACATGACACTTCACCATACTTTGGGCCTAAGGGAAGGCATTGTGGAATAATAAGTAGATGATGGGTTGCGAGAGTGACAGAAGCTTAAACCCTAGTTTATGTGTTATTCTATAAGGGGCTGATTTGGATCCATATGTTTCATGATATGGTTCGATTTATCTTAATTTGTATTTCCTAGTTGCGGATGCTTGTGAGAGGGGGTAATCATAAGTAGGTTGATTGTTCAAGTAAGAACAGCACCTAAGCACCGGTCCACCCACATATCAAATTATCAAAGTAACGAACGCGAAACAACTCAACATGCTGAACATGACTAGACAGAAATTCCCATGTGTCCTCGAGAGAACTTTGCTTTATATAAGAGAACTTTCAGGCCTGTCCTTGGATACAAAAAGGATTGGGCTACCTTGCTGCACACTTGTTACTTTTGTTACTTGTCTCTTGTTACGATTTATCTTGCTACAAACTATCTATCACTGTCACTTACACCACTTGCAGAGAATACCTTGCTGAAAAATGCTTGTCATTTCCTTCTGCTCCTCGTTGGGTTCGACACTCTTACTTATCTAAAGGACTACGATTGATCCCCTATACTTTTGGGTCATCATATACTGACCCCGCCGCTCCATGATCGATACGAGCACACAAAATAGATGTTCATTTGAATGATTAGAGGTGGCACATGCAAATTTACTTTGAACGGTAGAGTAATACCGCGTATAGGTAGACATGGTGGACTCATTTGGAACAATTTTGGTTTAAGGATTTTGGATGCACAATCAGCATTCCAGCTTAGTACATGTGAAGGCTAGGAAATAGACTCGGAAGTGGCCAACTAGAGAGTGACAACGATCATAGTCATGCTTTGCGAATAATTAACACGAGTAGGATATAAACACTTTGAACATAAATACCATGAAGGCAGAATTGGCTTTGAATCAACTACATGTTTTCACATGTGCCAAGTCAAGCTACTCGAATTACTCAGAGGAGGATACCATGCTAACATACTACATCATAATCATTTTAATGCATGTTTACACACAAGATAAATCATTATCCACTCCTAGCTATTTAAGCATGGCATGAGTAACTATACTCTCTAATTTTCATAAGAAACATCTTTACTCATAATATGCTGAATCAAGATCGACTGAGTTAAACATATTCACAAAAACAGAAAACAAAAAGATTCATACCAGCTTCCTTTACCGCCATCACTTCATCAAATTATCGTCATTATTGCCTTTGACTTGCACGACCGAATGATGTAAAATAATAATAATAATAATAATAATAATAATGATAATAATAATAATAGTGCAAGTGTACTGTGGACTAAGCTAGAACCTGCAAAACGATTTATTCAAAGAAGAGAGAGTAACATTGGCTCTTTGTTAGATAGACAATATATCATATCAGGCATTTAACAATTATAGCAGAGTCTTCCCCTTAAAAAACTCGAAAAATAAAATAATTTCAGAGAAACACACTGAAAAGTTTTTGGAGTTTTTGGTTTTTGTGAAGAAAGCAAATTAACAAAAGAAAAAATGAAAAGCGAGAAAAACTATATACACGGGAAAGCTCCCAACAAATAAGAAGAAGAACGAGAAATATTTTTGGGTTTTCTTTTAATAATGAAAACTTAATTAAACTAAAAAAGAACCGAAAATAAATGAAAAATATTTTTTCGATTTTTGAAAGTTTTCCAAACACACAAAAGAAAACAAAAATGAGACTAATGATGGATTATACAATGAAAGAGGATGAACACCGACAACTGGAAGGAATGTGTGGTATAGGAATGTAATGTCGGTGACAAATATGTACTCCCCCAAGCTTAGGCTTTTGGCCTGACTTGGTCTATGGCCATGGATCGAAATAGTCGAATCCAGGGTACTACTGCTACTCCTGAGGGTCCCCTGATAGACGTCTCTAGTGCGGGCTCCGGCGATTGCTCTGTCTCCGGTGTTGCGGGTGCTGTCACGTGCCAATAAGAGTAGATATCTGCATGCATAATAGTGTACCTGCCACTGGAAAGATTGAATAAAGCAGGAGCAGGAAAAATAGTCTTCTCACAAGTACCCTGACTAAATATTAAGTTATAACGGAATCGTACTCTATTAGAGTCAATGAAGTCATGCCCAACTATGCTGCCATAATCAAGATATTTAGTGGGTAAAACCTCCTCCTCCGCGTGCCTAATAGGAATCTCAAAACTTTTTGCGAGGTGAGAAGCATAAATACAACCAAAGATAGCACCCTTCGAATGGTTTGTGTGTAACCGTCAAGCAACAATAGCTCCCAAACTAAAAGATCTATCACTATAAAGCGTGTGGCGTAAAATAGCAAGATCAGGTGCACTGTGTGTTCCACTCTCTCATCTACCATTTATGCATCTCTCGGCAAATAATGAATAATAGCGCAGAATGGGGAAAATGTAAACTAGCAACTCTAGCGTCTGACACTCCTCTCGTTTCTCCCACAGTTACGGCAGATATAAAATCTTCAACATTTTTAGGACGTGCATCTAGATGACTACCCTCATTAGGAAGCATGCAAATTTGGCAGAATTCATGAAGTGTTATTTCCATAGAAATGTCATAGAGGTGAAATGATATGGTGGGCGGATCCTTCCTAGTATTGAAGTGAAAGTTTTGCACAAATGTATTGGTGAGAAGGAGATACTGATCACACTTATCTTCGAGGAGCGGAAGGAGATCATTTCTTGTAGCTAAACAATAGAAATCTTCATATATTCCCGCCTCCCTCAAAAATTTATCGCATGGCCATTCGCACGACCGCACCTCGGCTGCACGAGGAAGATTGTACCGGGGCTTCTCCTCCAGAGTCTCCTTGGAGCTCCTGCTCGAAGAACCTCTCAACAACCTTCTAAGCATAATGTTTTTCTCTGAATTAATTCGGAAATTTTTAATCCCTCAACATAAAAGTGAACGAAACTCAACAAAATTGATAACAACTACTCCCACAAGTGTCTAAAGGCTATATCATGCATCAAAACTACTTTCAACCATACAAATTGAACATGCAATCTCATATACATGGTCACCAACAGTAGCAAAAATTGTAAAATATAAAACACTAGAACAAAAACTAATTGGAGCATTGGAGGAGTCACATACCAAGGAGTAATTCCTCAAAACATTTTCAGAAACAAAGTTCCGAGCAAAGAGATCGAAAATAACTCAAAAATGAGCAAGAACACGGGCTAGGAGGTAATGATGATTTTTATGGAGGTGGAAGAAGGTTGTGGGATTGGGCAATAAGTGAGTGTGTCCCTGTGGGGCCCATGAGCCTGTATGGCGCACCCAGGGGGTAGGCGCGTCCTGTGAGCTGGTGGCTCACTGGTGCACCCTCCTAGGGTGTGTTCAGTGGCAAAAATTCTTATTTATTCTAGAAAAAATCATAATAATTTTTCAGGGCATTCTGAGAACTTTTATTTTTGGGTCATTTTTTATTGCATAGAAATTTCAGAAAATCAAAAAATTGTGATAATTTTTTTTATTAAAACTTTCAATAACAGAGAATAAAACTATGGCTACATTAGGTTGTGCTTAATAAATTTATCGACCACATGATCCCCAGACAGAATCCATTAATAAGGTTGATCAAGTCTTATTAACAAACCGTTTTTGAGTGACATGAAACCGATTTTTTCGTATGACACTAAGTTACTGATACGTCCATTTTGCATCATGATTTTCTACTCGTATTTATACTATTTTTAGTCATTATTTCACTTTATGATACAATTTTAATGCCTTTTCTCTCTGAATTTACAAGGTTTACATCGAGAGGAACATTACCGGCAGTTGGGATTCCGGACCTGAAAATTCTACATAAGAGCTACCTATTTGTATTGAACTCCAAATGACCTGAAACTTCACGGAGAATTTTTATGGGATATATAAAAAATACTGGAGCGAAGAAGTACAAGAGGAGGGCCACCTGTTGCTCACAAGGCAACAGAGCGCGTCCACCCCCTTGGGGTGCCATGTTACCTTGTGGGGTCCACAGGCGGTCTCCGGTGCCCCTCTTATGCTATATGAAGGATTTTGACCTAGAAAAAATGAAAAGGATACTTTTGGGACGAAGCGTCGCTGTCTCGATGCTAAAACTGGACATGAGCAGTTTTGCTCTCCGGCGGAGCGATTCCACCGGGGAAACTTCCCTCCGGGAGGGGGAAATCGAAGCCATGTCATCACCAACACTTCCTCCATCGTGGGATCAATATTTATCAACATCTTCACCAGCACCATCTCATCTCAAACCCTAGTTCATCTCTTGTATTCAATCTTTGTCTTAAAACCTCAGATTGGTACTTGTGGGTTGCTAGTAGTGTTGATTACATCTCGTAGTAGATGCTAGTTGGTTCACTTGGTGGAAGATTGTATGTTCAAATCCTTCATGACATTTAATACACCTCTGATCTTGAACATAAATATGATTTGTGAGTAGTTACTTTTTTTGTCGAGGACATGGGAGAAGTCTTGTTATAAGTAATCATGTGATGTAGGTATTCGTTCGATATTTTGATGATATGTATGTTGCTCATCCTTTAGTGGTGTCGTCTGAACGTCGACTACATGACACTTCACCATATTTGGGCCTAAAGGAAAGCATTGGGGAATGATAAGTAGATGATGGGTTGCGAGAGTGATAGAAGCTTAAACCCTAGTTTATGATTTGTTCTGTAAGGGGCTGATTTGGATCCACACGTTTAGTGCTATGGTTAGATTTATCTTAATTCTTCTTTCGTAGTTGCGGATGCTTGCGAGAGGGGTAATCATAAGTGGTTTGTTTGTTCAAGTAAGAACGGCACCTTAGCACCGTTCCACCCACATATCAAATTATCAAAGTAACGAGCGCGAATCAACTAAACATGATGGACGTGACTAGACGGAAATTCTCATGTGTCCTCGAGAGCCTTTGCTTTATATAGGAGAACTTTCGGGCTTATACTTTGCTACAAAAACTATTAGGCCACCTTGCTGAACCTTTGTTACTATTATTACCTGTTACTTATTACAAATTATCTTGCTACAAAACTATCTATCACTGCTACTTACAGTACTTGTAGAGAATACCTTGTTGAAAACCACTTGTCATTTCCTTCTGCTCCTTGTTGGGTTCGACACTCTTACTTACCGAAAGGACTATGATTGATCCCCTATACTTGTGTGTCATCAAGACTCTTTTATGGCGCCGTTGCCGGGAGTGAAGCGCCTTTGGTAAGTGGAATTTGGTAAGGAAACATTTTCGTTAGAAATTTACTGTTACTTGTTACTATTGAGGATAATCCTTTGAGGGGCTTGTTCGAGGTATCTTCACCTCATCCAAAAGTGACAAAATCCGCTCCTCAACCTACTGAACCTGCTGAAAATATTTACTATGAAATTCCTTCGGGTATATTAGAGAAACTGCTTGCTAATCCTTATGCAGGAGATGGAATAGTACATCCTGATATGCACTTGATTTATATAGATGAAATTTGTGGATTATTTAAGCTTGAAGGCTTATCCGAGGATGGTGTTAAGAAGAAGGTTTTCCCTTTATCTTCGGAGGGAAAGGCGTTGATTTGGTATAGGCTATTGGATGATACTGGTACATGGGATTGGAACTGATTGAAGCTGGAATTCCATCCGAAATTTTATCCTATGCATTTGGTTCATAGTGATTGGTAAGAATAAACTAGTGGTTGGCATGCCTGTTGTTTCTGTGAAGATTGGAGATCATTGCTATCATGGTTTATGTGATATAGGTGCTAGTGTGAGTGCCATTCCATTTACTTAATACCAAGAAATTATGCATGATATAGCGCCTGCTGAGATTGAAGACATTGATGTTACTATTAAACTTGCAAATAGAGATACTATTTCATCACTAGGGATTGTTCAAGATGTTGAAGTCTTGTGTGGAAAAGTCAAGTACCCTACTAATTTCTTAGTACTTGGTTCACTACAAGATAATTATTGCCCCATCATATTTGGTAGACCTTTCTTGAATATCGTAAATGCTGAAATTGATTGTGCTAAAGAAAAGGTTGAAGTCAACTTTGGTGATGTGTCTCATGAGTTTAATTTCTCTAAGTTTATTAGACAATCACATGAGAAATAATTATCTAGTAAAGATGAAATTATTGGTCTTGCTTCTATTGTCGTGCCTCCTACTGATCTGTTAGAACAATATTTGCTAGACCATGAAAATGATATTAATGTGAAAGAAAGGAATGAAATAGATGAGATATTGTTCAAAAAACATCCATTCTTAAACATATTCTTCCTGTTGACACCTTAGGGGGTCCTCTTCCACCTAAGGGTGATCCTGTGTTTGAATTAAAGACACTACCTGATACATTAAAGTATGCTTATCTTGATGAAAGAAGATATATCCCGTTATTATTAGTGCCAACCTTTCAGAGCATGAAGAAAAGAAACTACTTCAAATTCTGAAGAAGCACTGAGCTGCTATTGGATATACTTGTGATGATCTTAAGGGCATTAGCCCTATGTTTGCCAGCACAAGATTAATATGGAGCCTGATGCTAAACCCGTCGTTGATCATCAACGTCGTCTTAATCCTAAAATGATGGATGTGGTAAGAACTGAAATAGTAAAACTTTTAGAGGCAAGTATTATTTATCATATAGCTGATAGTAGATAGGAAAGTATTGTTCATTGTGTACCTAAGAAAGGAGGTATAACTGTTGTCCCTAATGATAAAAATGAACTTATGCCACAAAGATTCGTAACTGGTTATAGGATGGTAATTGATTTCAGGAAATTGAACAAAGCTACTAGAAAAGATCATTATCCCTTGCCTTTTATTGATCAAATGTTAGAAAGATTGTCTAAGCATACACACGTTTGCTTCCTTGATGGATATTCTGTTTTTTCTCAAATACCCATGTCAAAAGAAGATCAAGAGAAAACCACTTTTACCTGTCCTTATGGTACCTATGCTTATAGACGCATGCCTTTTGGTTTATGCAATGCACCTGCTACCTTTCAAAGATGTATGATGGCTATATTCTCTTGTTTTTGTGGAAATATTGTTGAGGTATTCATGGATGATTTTTCCGTTTACAGTACTTCTTTTGATGATTGCTTAAGCAACCTTGATCGAGTTTTGCTGAGATGTGAAGAAACTAATCTCGTCTTGAATTGGGATAAGTGCCACTTTATGGTGAACGAAGGTATAGTACTGGGGCATAAAATTTTCGAACGAGGTATTGAGGTGGATAAAGCTAAAGTTGATGCAATTGAGAAAATGCCATGTCTTAAAGGTATAAAAGAAGGATTAGATGGTATTGTTAGACGTTGTCTACCTGAGCATGAACAGGAACAAATCCTACGGAAGTGTCATTTCAAGGCATATGGAGGACACCATGCAGGAGACAGAACTACACATAAGGTATTAGAGTCTGGTTTTTATTGGCCTACTCTCTTCAAGGATGCACGTAAGTTTGTCCTTTCTTGTGATGAATGTAAAAGAATTGGTAATATTGGTAGACGTCGGGAAATGCCAATGAATTATTCACTTGTTAGAACCATTTGATGTTTTGGGTTTTTGATTATATGGGACCCTGTCCTTCCTCTAATGGGTATAGGCATATTCTAGTGGCTATTGATTATGTCACTAAGTGGGTAGAAGCTATTCCAACAAGTAGTGCCGATCACAACACCTCTATTAAAATGCTTAAAGAAGTTACCTTTTCGAGGTTTGGAGTCCCTAGATATTTAATGATTGATGGTGGTTCACATTTTATTCATGATGCATTTCGTACACTCTTAGCTAAATATGATGTTAATCATAGAATTGCTTCCCCATATCATCCTCAATCTAGTTGTCAAGTTGAATTGAGCAATAGAGAAATAAAGTTAATTTTGCAAAAGACCGTTAATAGATCTAGAAAGAATTGGTCTAAGAAACTTGATGATGCATTGTGGTCATATAGAACTTGTCGGGGATATTACTCCGCGGTATAACCCGGTCTGAAGTATGACCCGGCCGGAACTGGATGGCTCACTGGTGACCCGGTCGAGCTTGGCGTCTCATTGGTGACCCGGCAGGCAGGTCAGACGAATGACAAATATCCGACGGCCCAGAAGGCGGCTCATGGGAGGGCTGACTCATGTTATGGTGGGCCAGCTCACAGAGAAGGCCCAAGATGAGAAAGGATTCCCTCACAAGGGAAACAAGACCTGGATTAGGATTTAAGAGAGACTAGTCCTAATCCTACACCCAGTAGGACTCTACATGTAAACCTACCCCTTCAACCTATATAAGGAGGGGTAAGGCGCCCCAAGAGGGACAAGTTCAACTCATTAGAGATAGACAGATTAGAGGCTCTTGAAATTAGAGGTAGCAAAACAGCACCCTTGTAATCGAGATCATCCTCATCATCAATACACACAAAGCAGGACGTAGGCTTTTACCTCCATCGGAGGGGCCGAACCTGAGTAAACTCGCGTCTCTCGATTCCGACCAACCCCTCTCAAGGCGCCACATTGTTGCGATGGCCTCACACCTAAGTTCTCCCACGAGGACATCATGTCGTGACAAAAACACGACAGTTGGCGCCCACCGTGGGGCCTCCGCACGGTGGTGTTGTGCTTTTGAAGGGATCTCTTCAGGGATCGAGAAGTTTGCTATGTGCCGGAAGAAGAGCCGGTGCAGAAGATCACATCGTCTCCGTAAACAAGGTCGAAACAACATATACGACATTCGAGATCAAGATGAAATTAGGGTTCCGTGGTGTGTGCCGTCGCAAGTCGCCACCGGATTTCCATCGCGTGAGCCGTCGTGCCCGAGATTGAGATGAGAGAATTAGGGTTATCGTGCGCCGCCGCGGGCGTCTGGGCGATCCGTCGATTCCGACTAGAGGTTGATTTCCGCTACTACTGCTGCACTTCACGTCACCGCGTACGCGCCTCTCGGCGTCCCGTCGAATCCGAGAGCGGGTTGTTATCGAGACCAACAGGAATCGGGTCGACGTATTTTGCCTTAAGCGGCTGTCGTGCGCTTGTCGCTAAAAGACATTGTATCCCACCGAAGAACGGCGGCACGAGGAGGCAGCTGTTGTCACAGAGTTCTCCGCTGCTCCACATCCACATCCCAGATTTTAAGTCCCGAGGAAATCATCAACCATTGCTGCTGCTATTTTTTCCCGACGAGAGGACAAATCTATACCTACTATTAAAGTACGGAGTGCTTCTGCCCGTACGTCATTAAATTTGCCCCTGAAGTTGCAAAATATTACCCACCAATGCCACCTATAAGTTATAAAAAAAGTTCCGCACAAAAAAATCCAGACTGGGCGGGCCCATGTAAGAATCTCCTATACTGCGCCCTACGCGTTAGAAAAAGACACGGCTCGCTTGGGCCGGCCCATATATGGGTGACCAATTTTCAATTTTTGGCTTTTCTTTTCCGTCATTGTTTGTTTCTACTTTAAATAATTTGAGAATTTTAAAAAGTTTCCAAAATTTAAAAATGAGAATTTTGAAATAATATTTAATAATTCATAAATGTTTGTGGCTTCAGAAATTGTTTGCGGTTTTTTAAAAATATTAGCAAATTTTCTAATAAATGTTCGGGAAATAAAAATACATTCATGAGTTTTTCTAAAAAAGTTCATGCATTAAAAAATGTTTTGAAATTTCACAAAATTTCGTCAATTCAAAAATATTCATGTATTAAAAAATAGCATAAAATAAAACTGTTCATAAATTAAAATATATAGTTTATTGATTCAAAAAAGATCATGCAGTTCAAAAATGTTCATTAATTTAGAAAATTGTTTCATCAAATCCCGAAAATATGTTAGTCGATTCTAGAAATGTTCATCGATTAAACAAAAATGTTTTAAAAAAATGTTTGCAAATAGTATAACATGTTCGTGAATTCAAAAAACTTTCTTGATTTTACAAAATGTTCGTGAATGTAAAAAATGTTCACAATTTCAAATATGTTCATTAGTTTAAAAAAATGTTCATGATTTCTAAGAATTGTTCACGATTTCATAAAAATGAGAGTGATAGAGTATATCGATGATGTAGTAAAATGTGATCATTGCCATTTAAGATTATGATTTTTTTTATCCCGTTACGACGCACAGGCATGTTTGCTAGTAAAAGTCCAAAGAATCAAGAACATGAACAGCGGTAAGACGGTCAGTACTACTTTGCCCAAACCTGGGAAATATCTGCGACCAAGAGACCGCAACGGAACGGACTCGGCCTCCATCGCCCACGGCGCCGCTTCGCGTCCGAACCGCCGCGGCTGCTCGCCACTCCGCCTCCACCGCGCGCGAGACTCCTGCTCCGCTCCGCGCCGACCCGGCCACCCTTGCCGCGCGCCTGCACCAGGCCGCGCCGCCAGTTCCACGCTCGCCTCCACGCACCGCTTCTCCGGGCACCTTCGCTGTCCGCGCCGGCCCACTGCCGCCTCGCTGCGCTGGCCCTGCCGCCGCCGCCGGCTCCACCACACCTCGACTCCTCCACGTACCACAACTACGTCAACGCCCTGGCCGCGGCAGCCGGCGTCCTCGCAGTGTCCGTCGACTACCGCCTAGCCCCGGAGCACCCGCTCCCCTCGGCCTACGACGACTCCTGGGCCGCGCTCCAGTGGGTGGCGGCGGGGCAGGACGACTGGATCCGCAAGCACAGCGACACGGCCTGCCTGTTCCTCGCCGGCGACAGCGTGGGGGCCAACATCGTCCACGACATGCTCATGAGGGCGGCCGCCAACGACGGCAGCCCGAGGGTGGAGGGCGCGATACTGCTGCACCCGTGGTTCGGCAGGAGCAAGCCGGTCGAGGGGGAGCACCCGGCCGCGTGCATGGTCACCGGGATGCTTTGGTCCTACGCGTGCCCGGGTGCGGTGGGCGGCGCGGATGACCCGAGGATGAACCCGCTGGCGCCGGGCGCGCCGGCGCTGGAGAGACTCGGGTGAGTGAGGATGCTCGTGACCGCGGGGCTGGCGGACGGGCTCGCCGCGCGCGACCGCGCGTACCACGACGCCGTGGCCGGCAGCTCGTGGGGCGGCACCGCGGCCTGGCACGGATCCGGTCGACTCTCCTCGACATGGTCGGTGGGATCCAGCGGCGTTCCGGGGATGCCCCACGGAATCTTCGTGGTTCGCGGCGTAGCGCTCAAATCGGTTCACAAAGCACTGCTGCATGGACCGTGAACTGATAGAGGAAGAAGCTCGTGATAGATTGGAGTGGAGTGATGCGGTTCGTACGAAGCATCGAGGACTCCGGCCTGAAACGCCCGCTTTGTGGTTGGTGCTACCTCAGTGGCTGAAACTGAAGCTGCTCGCATGACAATGCAAAGTACCTCCTACTACTGTTGCTATGATTAGAACAACTACTAGAGGACTCGATTACGGAGGCTTGGAGATTGAAAATGAATATGGAAATATTCAAGGCAAGTATGGTCAAGCAGGCAAGAGATATATGCAATGGGCAGTTTAGATGACACTTGGGCTTAATACTAGCATTCCTTGGGTGATGTGCCGGCAAACTGATGCTCGAGAACAAGTTCTGGATACTTGCGATGCATTTTACTGCGATGGGTTTGGGCCAAATTCTTACAATAAGCCAAGTATATGGACTGAGGACTGGGATGGATGGAATTTTCCAGCCGCCCCTGTTAAAAACAAAGAGTCATAAAACATAGCCTAGAACTCATCTATGTGAGTTATAGTATGGTCTTATTCACTTGATGTCATGGATTAGTTGTCTTCGCCTGTTAAATCCCGCGCACGGCCCAAGCAGTGTATTGGGCTGGTTACTTGTATTATATCTTTGTGGGCTTTGACCCTATTTGTTTTGGGAGAAGCTGCTTGCGTATGACGTTTTGGGACTGTCAAAAGTAGTTGTTGCTACACAAAAACAAAACAAGTGGTTTTTGTTTTTTCTGCACTAAAGAAAAGAAGTAAACAGGATATGCTAGTGGCTAGCAGGCTGTAGGCTCATCGCCGTGGTCGTCCATCTGGACGGCGACGACTTGCGTCGCCCGCCTTGTTGCATGTTTGTCTGTTTATTTTGGATACAGTAACGTCTTTGTTTTTTCAGAGAACACTATAAGAAGCGGATGCTTGATCCACATTACCAGATGTTTGGCTTAAAAAAATACAGAAAAAAAACATAACACAAAACTCTCCATGAAAGACATTAAAAAACATATTTTTAAAGGTAAAAAAAAGATACAGTTGCTTGCAAGTAACTGTCGCCCCTCTCTTTAGAAAAAAAAGAGTCACCTTGAAGGAAAAGCGAAAACATGTAGTTGCATCCCGCCTTAAAAAATGTGCAGTCAGAACCCCCCCCCCCCCCCTCACCTCATATAGACAAAGCGTAGTTGTGTTGCACCTTTTAACTGGGACCACATTTGCAAACGTGCAAACTGCTGCTACCCGCCCTACAAATAAGTCAGATAAATCTTGACTTGAAAACATACAATTGCAAACTACCCCCTACAGTCAACTACAGTCGCGTCCCCCGTCTTACAAAACGTCTAGTTGCGAAAAAAATATGCCCCCTTTGAAAAAACATCCCCACTGCATTGGAAAACAGGCAGTTGATTCCCGCCTTAGAAAGTGTGCATAAAGCACAGCCACGTCGTGCCTTGCAAAACATGCAGTTGCGACTAACCCTATAAATAAATGCAGTTGCGTCCCATCATGGAAAACATACAGTACAGTTGCGTACCTCCTTGGATAACATGCAGTTGCGACTACCCCATAAACAAATTCAGTTGCATCTCGTCTTGGAAAACATGTAGTTGTGACTACCCGGTAGATAAGTACAGTTTCATCTTGCCTTGGAAACAGTGTAGTTGTGACTACCCCATACACAAATGCAGTTGCGTCCCGTCTTGGAAAACGTGCAATTGTGACTACCCCTATAGACAAGTGCAGTTACGTTTCGCCTTGGAAAACGTGCAGTTGCGACTGCCTCATAAAAAAATGCAGTTGCGCCCTGCCTTGGAAAACATGTAGTTGTGACTACCCCCTATAGACAAGTATTGCATCCCGCCTTGGAAAACGTGCAATTGTGACTACCCCATAAACTAATGTAGGTGTGTGCCATCTTGGAAAAGGTACAATTGCGACTACACCTATAGACAAGTGTAGTCGCATCCCGCCTTGCAAAACATGCAATTGGGACTACCCCATATAAAGAAGTGCAGTTGTCTCCCGCCTTGGAAAACGGGTAGTTGCGACTACCCCTATAGACAAATGCAGTTGGGCCTTACTTGAAAATGTGCAGTTGCGACTACCACCTATAGACAAATGTAGTTGGGTCCCGCCTTGGAAACCGTGTAATTGTGACTACCCCTATAGACAAATGCAGATGCATCCCGTCGTGGAAAGCGTGCAGCTGCGACTACCCCTATAGACAAATGCAGTTGTGTCCCGTGTTGGAAAAACGTGTATGTCCAACTACCCCTATAGACAAAAACAGTTGCATCCCACCTTGGAAAACGTGTAGCTGCGACTATCCCCTATAGACAAATGCAGTTGTATCCCGCCTTGGAAAACGTGCAATTACGACTAATCCCCCAAAGAAAATACGTGAACAATTCCGACCTCTTTTGTTAGTATAAAAAAAGAAATTGTATTTATGACTCCGTCTCAAATATTATAGCGTGTCCACCTTTGAAAAAACCAAGATAAAAGAGGGAAAAATGTGTTGGGTCCGGATAGACGAAAAAAATGTGATGTGGCGCATGAATAAAAAACAAATATAAATAAATAATTCTCATTTTAATCTACAAAAAATGGGAAAATAAAAATAAAATAATAACGCGTGCATCAAAAAGTTCCTCTGTAGGATAAAACTATTATTTTTTAGCCCCTCACGGACAGTATTTAGAGACAAAAATCCACCCCCATCTTATTATGGACCTGTATATCTGAAAAATAAAGACGGAAAAAAAAGCAAAAATAAAAATGATCCCACAGGACAAAAATGAAAAGAAAAAACTTCCTCATCAACTAAAAAACCATAAAAAAGAAACATTTTAAGCACTTTCGGCAACCATAGACACAGAAAAAATTATATAGATATAAGAATATTTGACACCCAACAAAAGCATGCTGCAAGACATGGGTCGACCGCACGTAACTAGTGCTCTCCTATAGTCTTGTTTTCAAACAGAAGATGTACCGCCACCTCACCACTACGACGGGCCGTGAGAAAAACAAGCCTAGACGGCCGTGCGTACAAACAGTAAAAAGGGACCGCACCACACCGCTGCGACGTTCGTCGGCTCAAAGAAAACGCAAATCGCTACGCGGCAACATCCAACGGCTGACAAATGTGATTGAGACCAAAACAAAAACTCAGCTAGTTGAGTTTCAGCCAAACCGTAAAACATATTGCCGCCTAATCTAGTATATATACTCCCTCCATACAAAATTCGTATGCAGACTGGGGTGGACCATTACCTCACAGGCCTGCCGAAGACAGTGCTTTGGCTGCTGCTCGTTTCTACCAACGTGTGGCAGAAGTTTTCAGAATTATTATATGTATTTTGGTGGAACAAATTTTGCCCGAATGGTTGGTGGTCTACTTCAGCTAACAAGTTATGATTATGACTCCCAGTCAACGAGATCAATGCAAGAAAACAAAATCAGAGACCATCTCGGGTCACGTTGCACACGGATCGTTTGTCGTCCAAATAAATCAGGACAATTATTCTGGGTGTTATATTTTTAAGGGGGCTCTTCATCCGACAAAGATATCAGGTGCTATTTGCTCTCTATTTTTTTTGATACATATTATCTGTCCAAGAACAATTATTTTGGCCTGTCATATTTTTACGCAGGACTGTTGTGCATTAAAAATGGCATTATATTGCGGAGATGGAGCGTGTGCCAGCATCATTCTATACTGGTGTTCGTCCGTGTCACGTTGCTCAACGGACTCGCGCACCGGCTTACGACGTCGCGGCCACTTCGTAAGTCTGAAGCGGCTAGCAAATGCCGCAGCCGACTCGCACGCCCACTCCGGCTTACAACACCACCGTCGACTCTCCCATACGCATCGGCTTACAACGTCGCGGTCGACTCTCTCGTCCGCGCTGGCGTCAAAACGCCGCAGTCGACCCCCGCATCTACACCAACTCGCCGGGGGGGCGCCCGCCCAACGCACGCACGCAAGCCGCCGCCGCCGCGGTCCGGTCTACTCCAACAACGATGGAGCAAAACAGGGAAATATATATCTATTATCAAACTCCACTTGCGCCGGGTTGTCCAATGGATAGGTGCACTGGCTTGCCACCCCTCGGTCCGGTCTGCTTCAGTACATCAGAGGAATAAGAATCAGACATGGAGGAAACATCCCTAGAAAAGCTACAATTTGAGCCAGCCATTATCGAGCCGGCAATTCAAAAGTCAGCAGCAAAGAAAAATGGCCCTGGAGGAGCCAGGAGAGCCGGACTATCCGAGAATAACAAAGCATGGGTCAAGAAGCATATAAACTCAATTTGGCCACGTCATTTGCCAAAGACATATGATGAGTATTACGAAGATCATCAGCTCACTACATCGTCTCCAGTTTGGATAAAATCCATCGTTCAGTCGCCAACCTTATGCCACAGCCAAGGACAAAAACTCTTAAGCCGCATCCTCGAGTCAACTTAAGACTCGGGGGATACACATACATGACATGGCAGAGTCAACCGGGCTCAAATATTCTGGAACCTAGGGTCATTACAGAGAAGATAACCCGATCCCGAGGGCTGCTGCCTTATTAGCAGAAAAATTTAAAGTCGCCCAAGAGGACGAGCCGCCATGATGCGACCGTTCAAACATGGGTGCCATACCTTATTGGCGGAAGATTTAAAGTCGCCCAAGAGGACGAGCCGCCATGATGCGACAGTTCAAACATGGGTGCCCTGATTTATTGGATCATCATATTAAGATCGATGGAATAAAGCCGGCTCATCTGGACCCCATATGTTTTGCAGTAGTAGCATTGTCTCCTGTATATCCTATGGCCGAGCTTTTCCATGATCATAGGTCATTTGGGGGCTTCCAACTCAATGAGTTTAGCTTTCATACCCTCTTGACCGGCTTCCATGCCATATATGGGTTAAACCTGCCTGTTTGCAACTTGCTACTCCGCCAGGTGACCCGCCGTACTCTTGACAGTCAATCTTTCAATAAGACCCTGAACTTGTCAAAGTTAAAACGGCGGCTTATGTCACGAGAGAGCCGGCTTACAGAGAGCTAGGATAAACTCACCTGTCCGCTGTAGTCTCTCCGCTATGTGGCCCGTTCGTACTCTTAACAGTCAATCTTTTTAAGACCCTGAACTAGTTAAGGTTAAAACGACGGATTTATGTCACGTGAGAGCCGGCTTACGGGATTAAAGGTGTTCATGCCAAGCTTCTTGGAAGCAAAAACCTTGAGTTTTTTCAAAATAAGAACAAGAGTTGATCTCTTTTGGTTGTGCCTTCAAGGCCGACTTACAAATATTTGAGATATACATGTATATATTTTCTGTTAGTTGTTTTTATCATATACATCATCCTGCATTGCATCATGCATCATATATGCATATCAAACCGGGTTACATTGTAACTTCTGCAGGAACAAATAGATATTTGATAGCCAAAATGGTTGGATCTTCATCATGGTTTATCATAACCAGTATTAAATGAATGTGGTTTTTCAAGCCAGCTCAGAAGAATTGACTATTCTCAAAGAGCCGCCCTATCTCATATAATGCCGGGTCATTTAATTAACCGGCTCTTGGATTTTTTTTCAACTTGTGCTCTGTAGTAAACTACAACACTTATGGATTTCTCAAACATATATTTGCCGAGTTGCACCGCAACCATGAGCAGGGATTTCATTTCAAAGACAAAGGCGTTATTCCAGGATATTCATACCGGGTTACATTACAACCACGGTCAAGGGTTCATTCAAATCAGATCAGTATTAGTTCAAGAGAACTTCTGCAGTGCATTATGATGGGTTATACTATTCTCACACAGTCCCAAGTCGCTGCAGGCATGCGACCCGGCACTTGAGGGCTACATCATATGATGTTTTTATTTTCAAAGGAGAAGTGCATGTAAGTCCCGAGTCGCTGCAGGCATACGACCCGGCACTTGGGGGCTACACCACTCAGATCAAATTTTTTAAAGTCCCAAGTCGCTGCAGGCATACGACCCGGCACTTGGGGGCTACAGTATTCAGCTGCTGAAACAGCTTATAAAGGTCCAAATTGAAGAACCGGCCCATCACATACTGATGATCCGGCCCTTGGGGGCTACACATGTGAAATACAAGACACTCAGTCTATATCTGGCAACTCAGATGACAACCCAGATTTCTCAAACATTCAACACCAAGTTTAAAGTCCCAGGTTGTTGCAGACAAGACAACCTGGCACTTGGGGGCTACACTGCCCGAAGCTTTATAAAGTATAAGACAGTTACAAGTCCCAGGCTGCTGTAGGCAAGACAACCCAGCACTTGGGGGCTTCACAGTTCAAGATATTGTTGCAAATCACCAAGTCATCATGAACTGATAAACTTGGAGCTTGGGGGCTACAGGTAATATGGATATATCAAAAAATACAACACTTTCAAGATGTCAATTGTGAGCAAGACGGGTCTCATTTCTTCATGGAGCTGAAGCATTGAAAGACCGGCTCAACATCACACGGATTTCTTTATTCCCAATAATTTTATCAAGTCAGCTGAAGTCCAGTTGTTTGACCCGGTGTCACCAACAATCATGACCCGGCATTATCAAATGATCATAACCTGGCAGAGTCTATATAAGCAACCCGGCTTCATAAGTTGAAAGTGGTTTAACAATGGACGATTTTCTATTCCCAATCAAAGCAATGGAAAGCCGGCTCAACTTCATATGATTTTCTTATCTCCAATATTTTCATCGAAGCCAAAGCATTGAAGGCCAACTCAATGGCATATGGGTGTTTTATTCCCAATATTTTGCAAAGGACACGGACCTGCAAGATGTTTGTGAAGACGGCTCGTTAATATGAAGAAAGAACCCGGATTTTCAAGGAGCTACTTCATTAAGTCGGCCTTTGGGGCAAGCCGGACCCTTAACATATTTGTTATTCTTATTTCAGGAGCTTACCATGAATTAATTTAAGCTAACCTGGGGGCTAATGTCGGGGATATTACCCCGCGGTATAACCCGGTCTGAAGTATGACCCGGTCGGGACTGGGCGGCTCACTGGTGACCCGGTCGAGCTTGACGGCTCGTTGGTGACCCAGCAGGCGGGTCAGACGAACGACAAAGATTCGACGGCCCAGAAGGCGGCTTATGGGAGGGCTGACTCATGTTATGGTGGGCCAACTCACAGAGAAGGCCCAAGATGAGAAAGGATTCCCTCACAAGGGAAACAAGACCCGGATTAGGATTCAAGAGAGACTAGTCCTAATCCTACTCCCAGTAGGACTCTACATGTAAACCTACCCCTTCAACCTATATAAGGAGGGGTAAGGCGCCCCAAGAGGGACAAGTTCAACTCATTAGAGATAGACAGATTAGAGGCTCTTGAAATTAGAGGTAGCAAAACAGCACCCTTGTAATCGAGATCATCCTCATCATCAATACACACAAAGCAGGACATAGGCTTTTACCTACATCGGAGGGGCCGAACCTAGGTAAACTCGCGTCTCTCGATTCCGACCAACCCCTCTCAAGCCGCCACATAGTTGCGATGGCCTCACACCTAAGTTCTCCCACGAGGACATCATGCCGTAACAAAACCACGACATAACAGCTTATAAAAATCCTATGGGTATATCTCCATATAAGATGGTCTATGGAAAGGCTTGTCATTACCTCTTGAGTTAGAACATAAAGCATATTGGGCAGTTAAAGAACTTAATTACAATTTCAAACTTGCTGGTGAAAAGAGGTTATTTGATATTAGCTCTCTAGATGAATGGAGGACACAAGCCTATGAAAATTCCAAGTTGTTTAAAGAAAAAGTTAAAAGATGGCATGAAAAAAGAATACAAAAACGAGAATTTAATATTGGTGATTATGTTCTATTGTACAATTCTGGTTTCAGATTTTTTGCAGGAAAACTCATGTCCAAATGGGAAGGACCCTACATTATCGAGGAAGTTTATCGTTCCGGAGCCATCATGATAAATAACGCAGAAGGAACAAATCCTAAGGTGGTTAATGGGCAAAGAATTAAACATTATATTTCAGGTACACCCATTAACAAGGAGACCAATGTTATTCAAACAATGACACCGGAGGAGCACATAAAAGAGACCTTCCAAAACACTATGGAACCTTGAAAAGTGCAGGTATGTGATACGGTAAGTCAACCGACTCCAAAAAGTCCATAAAAATTATTTCTATCCATTTTGGAATATTAGAAAATTACAAAAATAGGAACCAGCTGTCGGCGTTCTGGGATCGGGGGTACCCAGACCTGCCTGCCTGCGGCCCAGGGCATGGCCCACCACGACGGCCCGCTACGGCCCTACAACAAGCCCCCCAAGTCAAGGCCCTCGCAAGAGCCCCCGCCTCGCGAGGAGGACAACGCCAAGACCTCCGGAGGAGTGGCACCCTTTCAGGCCGCCTCCCGAGGAGCGGAGATTCCTATGCAAATATCCGGCCTCGTGAGGCCAGGGTGACGTGGGTTCTGACGGCCGAGCCAGGCGGGCGCCAGAGGGCACAGAGGGAGGACAGTTTCCTCTTTCGTGCTAAGGAAACAGGGACGTACGCGGGTTCCCAAGGAACCCCCCAAAGGTTTCCTTTCCGGTGCAAGAGGAGCGAGGCCACGAGCTCGGCAGGACGGATGTCATCGCCGAGCCCACCGCTGCGTCACACCCGGAAGCTTTGTAGGCGAAGACCACCTTTAGTCAGGATAGGGTGTACCTCTTGTCCCCTTTCAAATTTGGCCGTTGTGGGATCCCTTCCCGCCTGTGCGATGAGGGAAGAGGACCGTGGCCCCTATAAAAAGGGACGAGCTCCCATCGTAGAAGGTAGGTTGAACCGGGTCAAGTTCATCACCAACAGGTGCCTTCGTGAGGCCACCCACCATTGTACTAGTTCATCCACAGCCTCCTCGTGAGGCCAATCCACCACAAAGAAGGAGTAGGGTTTTACACCACAAGGTGGCCCGAACCTGGGTAAATCTCTGAGTCCGTCTCCTTCCCTGCTCACACTTATTCGACGCAGCTAGGCCGTAGGGTGACGAGTTTGAGACTTCGAGCCGGTTGAGATCTTCGCACATGCCCCAGTGTTCGAACCTTGTTGGGTTTTGCGGAGCCCTGATTCCGACACCAGCCGATGGGACCCACGAGGAGGTCACAAGGCAACAGGGCGCACCCACCTCCCTGGGCACGCCGGGTTTCCTTGTGGGCCCCTCGTGTGACTTCCCGACCCCGTCTTCTTTCCGTTTACTCCTCGATGTTTTGACCATCGTATCACCAGTTTTCTCCTATTATTGTTTTGGGCTATTTTTCTGGCAGATCTAGATCGCTATGTCTTCGTCAAGCTCGGCCAAGGACAAGTTCTCGAGGAGGTCATCAACCTTTATTTGCTGAAGGTGATGAAGCACCCTCAAACAATTGATATGCATGAGGGGGTGCTCCACATCCGGGATGTCCAAGGCCCAAGGAAGGAGGGAAGCGAGAAGGCCAGGCTTCAGGCGATGGAGTAGGAAATCTTCAAGTGCCAAGGGATGGTTGAGCATGGTTTGAGTGCTAATCACTCATGATCACGGACTTCATCCGGGAACACAAATTGGACACCAAGAATGTTGGATAAGCTCTCTTCAAGCTCCAAGAGTGGATCGAGCATCTCCAAGCCCAAATCTATGACCTACAAAACCAAAACTGTGAGTATGAGTCTAGGTTTAAAAGGATGAGCATAGCTGCCGATTTCAGGATTCCGGAGACACGTTCCTCTTTCTATGATGGGGAGCCCATGCCTTGGAAGATGGAGGACAGGCCCACCACTTCATCACCACCATCACCCAAGAAGGAAACTTGCGTACACGGGTATGGGCACTACCCTTAGCTTGTTCCAAGCTTGCGGGAGGTGCCCAGGTGTCGTATCACCATCTCTTTTATCATCATCTATCTTAGTTCGATCCCTAGCTATTTCGTGATTTAGATGAATAAATTTTTAGTATGTTTTAGTTTCTAGTGTTTGATTTGTGATCTATCTATCTATGTAATCGTGTGCGTGAGTTATATAATAAAGATTAATTTGAGTTTGTTTGCTTTACTTTCTTGGGTCAATCATAGCAATGAAAATATCATATGCTAATCCCATGGGGAGTAATGACTTCACGTAAAAAGAGTATAATTGGTAAAATTTGTTGGAAGTTAGCAAACATAGCCTTAGTCATTGATGCAATTCATGAAAAAGTAATAAGGAAAGAGAGGTCTCACATATAAATATACTATCTACATCTTTTATGATTGTGAGCCCCCATTAAATATTCTATGCATGATCAATTACTTGATGTTGGAAAAGAAAGACAACATAATGAGTTATGTTTGCTTATATTCACATAGAAGTTATATTGTCATGGATCCTCCAACATGTGGTGCTTGCTCCTATCTTTTGCAAGCCAAAACTTTGCACCAAGTAGAGATACTACTTGTGCATCCAAAAATCTTTAACCCAATTTCTTGTCATAAGAGTCCACCATATCTACCTATGGATTGAATAAGATCCTTCAAGTAAGTTGTCATCAGTGCAAAAGCAATAAAAACTTGCTACTAAATATGTATGATCTTTTATTGGAAGGGAAAATAAGCTTTGTATCATCTTTTGACGGAAAATAAATAAAAGTGACGAACTGCACAATAAAGGTTGCTATCATAAGGAGCAATATGAAGTGATGTTCCTTTCCATTAAGAGCTTGCACATCCAAATAATAAGTGCATGACAACCTCCGCTTCCCTCTGCAAAGGGCCTATCTTTTAATTTTCTGTATTTACTTTTATAAAAGAGTCAATAACGTTAATTCCTATTCCATTCTTATTATTCTCTACTTGGCAAGCATCATGTGGTGGGAAAAGATCCAGGCACATATATCCAGTTGGATATAGGTGATCATGAGTTATTGTTGTTGACATTATCCTTGAGATAAAATTGTTGGGTGGTGATAAATTATAAACCCCTATCTTCCTATGTGTCTCATTGAAACTTTATTACTTCATAAATATCCCATGAGTGTCAGCAATCATAGAAGACTAAATGATAGTTGAGTATGTGAACTTGCTAAACAAAGCTCTTACATAGACTCTTTCTGATAATATGATGGATTGTAATTGTTTCAATGACTAAGAACATAGTTTGTTAGTTTTAAATAAAGTTTATGATTCATACATGAGCATGCAGATAGATTATTACTTCTTCATGAGAAGTTTTATGATATTATGTTGCTGTTATGATAATGATCATGATGCTTTCATATCTGTATTTTATTTTTATCGACACCTCTCTCTCTCTCTCTCTCTCTAAGCATGTGGTCATGATTATCAAATTTGGCTTTCGCTTGAAGACAAGCAAGGTCTAAGCTTGGGGGAGTTGATACGTCCATTTTGCATCATGATTTCCTACTGTTATTTATCCTGTTTTTGGTCATTATTTCACTTTATGATACAATTTTAATGCCTTTTCTCTCTGAATTTACAAGGTTTACGTGGAGAGAAACATTACCGGCAACTGGAATTCTGAACCTGAAAAGGCTACATTAAAGATATCTATTTTACTGAACTCCAAATGACATGAAACTTCATGGAGATTTTTTATGGAATATATAAAAAAAATACTGGAGCGAAGAAGTACTAGAGGGGACCACTTGTTGCTCACAAGGCAACAGGGCGCGCCCACCCTATGTTGTGGGGCCCACAGGCGGTCTCCGGTGCCCCTCTTCTGCTATATGAATGGTTTTGACCTAGAAAAAATCAAGAGGATACTTTCAGGACGAAGCGCCGCCATCTCGAGGTGGAACCTGGACAGGAGCATTTTTGCTCTTCGACGGAGCGATTCCGCCGGGGAAACTTCCCTCTGGGAGGGCGAAATTGAGGCCATTGTCATCAGCAACAGTTCCTCCATCATGGGAGTATCAATATTCATCAACATCTTCACCAGCACCATATCATCTCAACCCTAGTTCATCTCTTGTATTCAATCTTTGTCTCAAAACCTTAGATTGGTACATGTGGGTTGCTAGTAGTGTTGATTACATCTCGTAGTTGATGCTAGTTGGTTTACTTGGTGGAAGATTATATGTTCGGATCCTTAATGACATTCAATACACCTCTCATCTTGAACATCAATATGATTTGTGAGTAGTTACTTTTGTTCTCGAGGACGTGGGAGAAGTCTCGTTATAAGTAATCATGTGATGTTCGTATTCATTTGATATTTTGATGATATGTATGTTGCTCTTCCTTTAGTGGTCTCGTGTGACGTTGACTACATGACACTTCACCATATTTGGGCCTAAAGGAAATCATTGGGGAATGATAACTAGATGATGGGTTGAGAGAGTGATAGAAGCTTAAACCCTAGTTTAAGAGTTGTTCCGTAAGGGGCTGATTTGGATCCACACGTTTAATGCTATGGTTAGATTTATCTTAATTCTTCTTTCTTAGGTGCGGATGCTTGCGAGAGGGGGGTAATCATAAGTGGGCTGTTTGTTTAAGTAAGAACAACACCTTAGCGCCGGTCCACCCACATACCAAATTATCAAAGTAAGAAACGCGAATCAACTAAACATGATGAACGTGACTGGACGGAAATTCCCATGTGTCCTCGAGAGCGCTTTGCATTATATAGGAGAACTTTCAGGCTTATCCTTTGCTACAAAAAGGATTGTGCCACCTTTCTGCACCATTGTTACTATTATTACATGTTACTTGTTACGAATTATCTTGCTACAAAACTATCTATCACTGCTACTTACAGCACTTGCAGAGAATACCTTGTTGAAAACCACTTGTCATTTCCTTCTGCTCCTCATTGGGTTCGACACTCTTACTTATGGAAAGGACTATGATTGATCCCCTATACTAGTGGGTCATCAGTTACCTGAACGAGGATATGCATTTTCCCAACAATAAGAATATCATATCTCATCTTGATAGTAGGGAGAGGAAATTTAAAATCTACGATAATAATTGTTGCAATTTGCCCAATAGAGTTGATATTGTTCACCAAACTTTGTTTCTTCATAAAATATACCGTGTGTTGATTACCATTGACATGGAAAGTAACATTTCTTTTGTTGCAATCAATAACAGCCCCTACAGTATTCAAAAAGGGTCTCCCAAGGATAATCGACATGTTGTTGTCCTTGGACATATCAAGAATAACAAAGTCTGTTAAGATAGTAACATTTTCAGTTTTAGACAGCTCAGAGACATAGAGAAATAGTCCACACACGGCTTGCTCCATCAGTTTTTCAGCTGGGTCTCCAACATTTCTTGGCTTGGTTTGAGGCAATGTTTCATCAAGGAAAGTGACCATTTCTCCCTTAGGGTGCTTAGCTTTCATTTCCATCTTGATGTAGTCTAACTATACTAGGATGTACTTTTCATCCAGTCCACTCACAATATCACATCATATCCTTTTAATTTCAGTACTCTAAAAGTGTCTTACATTTTTTCTTGTTGGATTGTATAGGGACAATCAAAATTAGTGAACTCGCTCCATAGAACTTCCCCATCGGTCATTTGCACTTTAAATTTAGGAGTGGGAGTGGTTGGTGTTGCAACTTGGATGTCATTTTAGGAGAAATAAAAGTGGATGTACTGCCACTATCAATGAGAGTCGTTGTTAAGTCATTTCCAAATTGGATGTATACTATGAAAGTGTTTTTGGCAGCCCCTATACCCATAGCAGCATGAAGAGATACTTGCAGGACAGTTTCATCACGAGGGGTATTATTGTCCAGCTCGGGGTTGATAACCCACAAGTATAGGGGATCGCGACAGTCTTCAAGGGTAGTATTTCACCCAAACTTGTTGATTCGACACAAGGGGAGCCAAATAATATTTATGAATCTTAGCAGTTGAGTTGTCAATTCAACCACACCTTGAAATATCTCTACAACAAAATATTTAGTATCAGAGTAGTTTGATAGTTTTGATAGTTTCAGTAATAGTAGCAATAGTAACAGGAACAGGAACAGTAGCAGTTTGTGATGATTGTAACAGCAGCGGCAGTAGTAACTTAGCAAAGATCAATATGAGAAAAGCATAGGCATTGGATCAGCGATGGATATTTATGTTGGATGATATTCATCATGTAACAGTCACAGCCTAGAGCGACAAAGAACTAGCTCCAATTCATCAATGTAATGTAGGCATGTATTCCGTATATAGTCATACGTGCTTATAATAAGAACTTGCATGGCATCTTTTGTCCTACCCTCCTGTGGCAGCGGGGTCCAAAGGGAAACTAAGGGATATTAAGGCCTCCTTTTAATAGAGAACCGGAACAGAACATTAACACATGGTGAATACATGAACTCCTCATACTACGGTCATCACCGAAGAAGATCCCAACTATTGTCACTTTGGGGTCTACGGATCATAACACATAATAGGTGCATACAACTTGCAAGATAGGATCTAAAACACTCTCATATAAATGGAAACATAATAGGTTAAGATCTGAATGGCACTCGAGCCCTAGTCACAAGAATTAAGCATATCAAAGTCATAGCAACATCAATCTCAGAACATAGTGGATACTAGGAATCAAGCCCTAACATATTGACTCGATTACATGACAAATCTCATCCAACTCCATCACTGTCGAGCAAGCCTATGAAGGAATTACTCACTCCCGGTAGTGAGCATCATGGAATTGTTGATGGAGAAAGGTCAATGATGACGACGGCGACGAATCCCCCTCTCCGGAGCTCCAAACGGACTCCACATCAGCCCTCCCGATGAAGAACAGGAGGTGGCGGCGGCTCCGTCTCGTAAAACGTTATGAAAGTTTCTCCCTGGGTTTTTTCTCCGCGAGACGGTACTTATGGAGTTGGTGTTAGGGCAAACGGAGGCTTGTGGGACCCACGAGCTCACAGGGTGTGCCCTAGGGGGCGCGCCCCCTGAGCTTGTGGCTCTCTGGTGGCCCCCCTCTGGTAGGTCTCTTTGCCAATAATTTGTATATATTCTGAAAATATTCTCTGTAAATTTTCAGCCCAATTCGAGAACTTTTATTTCTGCACAAAAACAACACCATGGTAGTTCTGCTGAAAATAGCGCCAGACCGGCTTAGTTTCATTCAAATCATGCAAATTAGAGTCCAAAACAAGAGCAAAACTTATTGGAAAAGTAGATATGTTTGGGACGTATCAGGGGTCTTCAATTTCAGTGACATAAATGATCTCAGTGTTGTGTGTTTTCTGGGCTTGCAAAGCACTAATTTGTGCCTTTTAACTCGTCTTACAAACTTGCCTATAACCTGGCACCCATGGCTCTCTGCACTTGTAACATACTTGGTTCAACTTGGCCTGTTGAATTATGCATTTCGGAAGTGGCAAAGTAGTATGGGAAACATGTTGTTTGGGTTGATCAAATATGACTTGCCTTCTCACCTGAGAGGTGTAGTTTCTCGATTGTTGTTTTTGTTGTTGTGTCGTACTTGCTTTCTCTATTCTTCTAGCATACCATATAGCATTTTGCATATCTTTTTGGCTTTAAGCACTCCGGATGACTTTGAATATAAGGAGATAGGCGAGACATAAAACTGTTAAGATAGGCATTGGATCTCGGTTCTGTGTTCCAAAGGAGTTCTAGCTGAAGCAAAGTATTGTTCCAGGTTATGAATCCGAGCATCTGCATCAATTCCTTCAAATTCAGAGATGTTTAGTTTAGCATGTTTGACAGTTAATACTGCTCTCCTCTGGTCCACACGTGTAGCTGGTCTTTGCCTGTTGTACTGTCCTTCCAACAGTTCTTCATCTCCCATATCAATCAGATTGATTTGATTGACATGTGAGTTAATACCTCCTTGTCGAGGATCGTCACCTTTGTTTGCCCCAAAATTAGGATGTTTGTACGGTACTTGAGGCGTGTCATCCAAATTGAGCTCTTTGCATGTATGGTCTTTCAAGGTTGTTGATCTCACTGTGTGTCATGCATTTTTGTCAGGAACGGGAGCAGTTTGTGGGGTTGGGGAATGCAGTTCCTTGGGTCTCCCTGGAGCACTAACACGGGATGGAACTTGATGGTTCTTCGGTTGCACATTGTTCTGTGCCGACTGTCCATCCAGATCAT
This sequence comes from Elymus sibiricus, assembly GCA_039707655.1. Classification (NCBI taxonomy): domain Eukaryota; kingdom Viridiplantae; phylum Streptophyta; class Magnoliopsida; order Poales; family Poaceae; genus Elymus; species Elymus sibiricus. The sequence goes on from CM077675.1 coordinate 138,245,872, forward strand.
CTCCCGAATCAGGTTCCATGAGCAAACGTCGAAAGTTCTCTTGGATCTTGTCAAAATTTGTTTGCAACGTGGCAAAGATTCCGTTGACCATTGCTCGAAAATCTTGGAATTCCTTGTGATCCTCTTCTTTGTTTTGTTGTCGGGCCTTGATATCCAATTCCAGTGATTCCAGCTGCAGATTTGTTGTGTCCTCTGAGTCTGTAACTTTTGGCATGCCCCCCCCCCCCCCCCCGATCTTGTGGCCTTGAACATTTGGGTTGGGTTTGGGAGGGTTTTAGATCGCAAGCTCCTCCGTCGAACCTGGTCTGTTGCCGCCCACACCGCCGCCAACGCCTACCTCCTTGATGCACGGTCCACGGTCAGTAGCTGGGATTTTATCACCGAAGAAAGGCTCTTCGCCAACCAGGCTGAGCAACAAACTGCACCCGAACTATGCATCCCCTCCCCCCCTTCTTCACCGCCGTCGGAATCCGAGCTCGTTAGGGGATTTTACGAGAGATCCCAACCCTAATGCTCTCAAATCCGTTCGTCGTCGAGGATCATTGGCTCTCGATACCAATTTGTCAGGAACCTAACTACACTAGGACTGAATTCAGACATAAATCACTCAAGAATACAGTCAAATTGGAGGAAATTAGCTAGGGCTCTTATTGAAAGGGGAAAGGTACGGTAGCACGCCACCGGCAGCTAGGGTTTACAACCCACTTACAAAATGGAATGCCTTTACTCACACTAGTCCCGTGGCTTTATAGCCATTACAGAAATGAGCATGTGAAAAGTAAAAAGAGAAGAAGAGTTGTCGGGCGATCAACAACAGGAGCTTGGGGATCGTCCGATGGTAGATCGACGATAGCGAGCGACTCTAATTGAATGAACCGGTATCTTCACTCTAGGGCCGTTAGATGAGTGATCAGTGGCTTCTAGTCCATCCGACATGTGCTCATTATTACTGCAATCAACAACAAGAGCTTGGGGGTCGTCCGATGGTAGATCGACGATAGCGAGCGACTCTAATTGAATGAACCGGTATCTTCACTCTAGGGCCGTTAGATGAGTGATCAGTGGCTTCTAGTCCATCCGACAGGTGCTCATTATTACTGTAATCTTCAGACTTGGCCTGACAAGGCCCTAATGAAGAAACAGATCTATAGAAATCGAAATCCTAAAAACACAAACCCCCACGACCCAGTATCAGTACCAAACGTGAAATTCAAAGCCCCCAGGACCTGGGGGCGTGCCTTTCAGCGATCTTCAGAAAATGTGCACAGGCAGAATTTTCATATATGAAAGCGGTCATATAACAAGAATCATGTACCTAAACTGTCTCAGATCTTGTCCACAAGGTTCTGTCATGTCGCTACAAAACTCGGATGCAAAAAAGATATATACAAAAACTTGTGTTCATATAGGTTCCTGTCATGATAGCATTAGCCGAAATAACATGCCACGGCAGTGAGCGCAAAAAAACTGGAATAAAAGTGGAGGCGACTGCACGTAGACATCGAAGCTACTCCAATAACTCGCTCTGAGTTGCCTCAAACTTCCAATTTGTTATGCAGTAATCACCAAGGAGAAAATGAAGTATATGCACCTCGCAGGTTAAAGGAAAGGCTGCAGTCAAATAAATGAACCGCAATTCTCAGGGTACTTTCCAGAGGAACGTTTCGACGATAACCTTCCATCCCTCGCTGTATGTCAACCAGATGAACACATATGCATGCGGAAGAGCAGGTGTTCCAGCACAATCGAGATGCAACTACCAACTACTCCATGTAGATCCTTCTCCAGTTAGTGCCAGACTAGCGTAAACATACTGTTTCGACATACTATTCTTCTGGTGATGATGGTGGCTGTAGGTCTAACTTGTATGCCTGAATTTCCATTGGTGAGATGAGAACATTACCCTCCTGAGCTACATCGCCAATTTGCTGATACCCTAGCATTTCAGGGTCATCATTCAAGAGGTTCAGAGAGGTTGCCTTCACATTTAAAACCGATAGATCTTTGAACATGTCAAATAGATTTACAGTCTCCTCCCCGATACTTGTACACTGTAACCCACCCCTTTTGCAGTATGATGCATCCCAGACCCTTCTCTGCAACAGAATGGCAAATCTTGGCTCAACTGCTTCCGTATGAGCAAATCTTAGAGGCTGAGGGACCTTCAAGTTGACAACATGAATATCACAGGGTAAAGAAGTAGCCAATGGAGCAAATGTCTGTTGAGGAAGCTTAAAGGATTTTTCATGAAGCTTTTTGCTCACAAAAGCATGCATTGGGTAGTTCAGGTGTGCCCCAACACGGTGGGAAAGGAGTGATGGTTGAAGAGTAATCGAACTGTGAGATTTAGGCAAAGCAGACACATTAGACTCCATGAGGAGATGGAAGATTACATTCATGGGCCGGTTGTCCATTACCCCCTGCCCCAAACCACGGCCATCGTCCCGAACCAGCCTACGATCCAACATAATCTCCATCCATCCTTTTTTCAAGCTTGCTGCTCCTAATGATTGCTTGGAGTGTACTGAAAATCGGTTGCCAAGTGAATCCTGTAAGAAGGCAAGTGATGGCATTGGGTAATAATTGCCCTGCAAGGGGATCTTATCATATGTCTGCCTCCTACTCATCTGAAAGCCATTCAGATCAGAATAGAACACTCTCTGGTTGTCAATATCTGTCTTGTATCTGACAATTAGCTCCCTGTCATCAAATACACGACCGATAAGTTCAACATGGTATTCCTTCTCAATCAGCATATCCTGTACAGAGTCCCCACAACTATAAATGCGTGTGCTATGTGAGACAGGTGACTTATCCCACTCCGTCTTTGGAAGGGAATGGGCTTCTTGAACCAATGGCCCTTCAGTTAGGATGAAATGTCCTCCTTCCTTAACAATCGGTCGTGCTTCCCCAATAGGTTTGAACAGGTATGCCCCACTTCCATGACTGCTGTACATGGCAATTTCTTCGCCTATCTCAGTTTTCTCCCCATGCTTGTGACGAGTGACTGTCTGGAGGAGACCATGACTTACATCAAAAGAAAGAGTATGATGAGAATTCTTCATCTCCACAGTTTTACCTTCAAGATTTGAACAATGATATGGTTCAGGGCAAGAAAATTCTTGGGAAGCCGTGAATGCTTTTACCACTGCAGGAGTAGCCTTTTCACAGTCCTGGCCCACGGCCACATAGTAAGTCTCCAAACCCAGTGCAGGAACGGAAGCTCTCCAATAAAGACGGTGCCGGCCAGTAGAAATCTTTTCGCCACTGACATACTGCCACTCAGGGGAAATTTGACATTTCAAACAGGACCCAGTTGAATTGAGAACAGATACATCAGGATTGCTTACAACAATCATAACAATCTCATCCCTTGTTTGCTCTAATGGGTTAAAAAGGGCAACAGAATGCACCTTCCCTTCATGAGGCTTGAGAACCCTATGCACAGGTTGAACATCATACTTTGCTCGTTCCTGCACCGGCTCAAAATGTGATAAAATTGTAGGATCAGATCTATCATGAACATCTCCCAAAAGCACTTCGACTGCCCTTGACATAAATAGCTGCAAGTCTTGCAAAGAAGTGTGCATTCGAGTCCCATAATCCACTACGACATGATCCTTAGCTGTGCCAGTTACCCCATCATGATGCTGAAAAAGTGCCAAATTCCTCCTTGCTGCTGTTAGTTTGTGAGAGAAACTGATGGGAAGTTTTGCACACTGAAATTTCTGACAGTATCCAAGAACAAATGAACTCAGAATCTCTGAGGCACGGAGTGTCTGCTCTAGAACGCGGTCAACTGCTTTGAAGAATGGCCTTGATACATAGTAACCACTCCAGTAATCCTGATTTCTATCAGCATATGTAAAGAAATCCCCTGAAAGTGTTGGAAAACCTTGCAGCTCAACAGAACCAACTTCACCAGGGCGTGAATAGTTTATCTTTTCAGCTTCATCTCTCAGTGTAGAGAAGTAATCCTCCAGGGTTCCAAATTTGACTTCAGCATTTAGATGGGGATTAGAATTTATGTAATCAAAAAGCTTTTCATAATTGCGGAATTGTGCTTCTGCTTCCTCGGTATTAACATACCGGAAATCATCCCCCAAAGGAATGAGAAGTGTATTTGTTCTGTACAGGGTTGACTTTTTCCTGTATTGATCTAGAAGTTTCGTTGCTCTCTCTTGCACATTGTTCGAATCTGTTTCAACTGGATCATATCTCCATGGGCAAGACTCATAGCTGAAACCACGCATTCGAGCAAAGTCAAACTGACAGCAGATAGCTGGTTCTGGTCCACAGGTATGTGGTATGTCATAAGAATAGAAGGGCATCATATGAACAAATATGTCAGTCGTTTCTTCGATATCCCAGTTCTGCCTCCACAAATATTCAAGATTCTGTTTGCTCGCAAGCTCCTTTTTCAGCTCATAGTGTGTTCGCTGGATCAACATGTTATGGAAACCCATTCTCCTCAGTAGATAAGCCATGGTAGATGAATAGCCAAATGGGTCAATGGACCAAGAATTCTTAGGAATAACTCCAATGGTATCATTGAGCCACATGTTCCCCTCCATCATCTGAGGTGAAAAAATTAGGAAGATCATCATATTAGATTGCAATAGATAATTGTTCCAACCCATATTATAGTAATAAATAATAACCGGCACTAGTTATGTAGTCTACATCACAGGTTGGTGAAAGATTAGATCAACTCTTATAAATTTTGAACATCATGTTTGAGTGCAAATAACATGTGGCTTGATTCGGACTAGAAATAGCTGATTGACTTGAAGGTTCAAAGAAACAATGTGGTACTCGTTCAAGAAGATATTAAAACTATCATAACTTAATGCAAATGTAAATGGGGAACAGAAGAAGATTCATTGTCTATTTCCAAACTAATGAATGTATTTTTAATATCTTTTTGTCGCAGTGTATAGTAGTAAGCAAGATCTGAGTCCCATCTTTCCGCATGAGCAAAAACAGCATGGTTATAAATAGCATGAAAACGCATTCAATAAAAGACTATCCCTACTGAGGTGTTTTCCCAATATGTACCGTTCATTCTTTCCTATTTTTTCTGTGCCGTGAGATACACTAGTAGGAAAAAAACACGCTTAATTCATGCATGAGGTACAATCGAAGGTCATAACACGGCATATTTAGCATTAGGAAAATCTGAAACATAATGTGAAATGTATAAACATGATTTGAGTATACTTGCCTGCTCTATGATGGCAAAATAGTGGGAGTTTGCCTGCATTTAAGAAATGACAGGATTATAAGTACCTTATATTTAGAAAGAAATAGATTATGTGGCAAAATCAAAGCTCTGACGAGTAAACTTGTCATGTCTGAAGACAGGATTAAACCAACATATAGAATTCAACAAATTCAAAGTACAATAAGTAACAGGCCTACAGAATACCAGTAACAGATTATTCATCAAATGCTCCACTTATATAGTACGAGTACTAAATCCGTCCATTTAGATTATTGTTCTCAAGGGATAACAAATAGACATAATTCACCATGCTCTACTCAGAAGTTTCATGTTATTAAACAATGACCAACTGACACAAAAGAGCTCCCAGCAAGAAAACAAGTATTGACGGCAAACATATGCGAATGCTGTTTGTGACACTTTAGCTATTGTGTTAAATGTTGAATCTCCTCTCCATGTGCACTCAGAAGTTTTATGTTATTAAACAATAACTGGCTGACACAAAAAAAAGCTCACAGCATAACTAAACTATTGAAGGCAAACATATGAAACATGCGAATGCTGTTTGTGATCCTTTAGCCATGGTGTTAAATGTTGAATCTCCTCTCCATGTGCACCAAGAACATGTACTCTTAGACCGACCAGTATATGACATGGATACATCATGTAGATACAAGCATTCGAGTACAGACAACAGCCATCAAACATAATATGCCCAAAACGATTGGTAAGCATCAAACGCGACAGTTAGGTGAAATGAAATGAAAATCCATTCCATGCATAGCCTAGCCCCAAACATTCATGACGGAAATAAACAATACAAGGAAACAGAAACTATGCTATACTCGTAAAACCCTGTATAAACCACGAGAATTTGCTCATGTCACCTCATCGTTCATGACCCAGCCGCCACTGACAATCTCGAGCTGCCCGTCGTGCACGAGCTTGGCAAACTCCTCCTGCTTCTTCCGTGGGGCGTCACGCCACCACCTCTCCAGGTAGGACATCTCCTCCCATATGAATTTCCTGCGGGGATCCTGCACGACGGGACAAAAACAAAATTCGCCGTCAGAAAACAAGCCCAAGACCCTGACACCGCATCTCGCATGGGCGCGGAGATCTGGACGAACCTTGGAGAGGGATTCGATGATGGTGTCGAGGATGTGGCGTGACTGGCGGTCGTAGTACTCCTCGACGGTGTGGATCCAGCCGGGGTCGTTGTGGGAGTGGGGCGCGACGAAGACCTTGAGCTTCTCGGCGTCCCACTCGTCGCCCTTGTAGGAGACCTCCCACCCCTGCTTCCACGCGCCGCCGTCCACGTCCTCGAACTGGATCCGGTCGTAGAGGTCCTTGGTGGTGATGTCGACGGGCGCCTCGCGGCCGGCCCTCGCGGCGACGGCGGCCGCGGCGGCCTCTGCGGCCACGGAGTCGCGGCGGAAGGCCGGCCTGCGGGTGAGGCGGGCGCGGGGGCGGGCGGGGGACGGCGCGGCGGACCGGGAGGAGGGGAAGCCCAGGCGGAGGAAGGCGAACAGGAAGAGGAAGAGGAAGAAGGCGGCGGCGAGCTGGAAGACGCGGCGGGAGGAGGAGGAGGAGGCCGCGGCGGGGTGGGGGCCGCGGCGGCGGGTGGAGGCGGGGGGGACCTTGGCGCGGTGGTGGTGCGCCTTCGGCTTGGAGGTGGTCGGGAGGAGGGCGCCGGTGCGGCCGCCGCCGCCGGAGAAGAGGTGCATCGCCGCCGGCGGGGAGGTGAGGTGCTGCTGGTGCGGCGACGGGAGGGAATGGCGAGTGAACTGACCTCGCGCCCAGGGTCGCGGCGGGGGTCGTCGTTTCGATTGGTTTTCTCCGGCCCGGTGATATTTCTGGGTGCTCCGTTAGTGCGCACCAGTAGGTGGGACCCCCTCGTGGAGTATCGGTCACTGACAGGTGGGCTCTCCGTCGTCGGGTTTGTTGGCTCGGTGTTTGGTGACGGATTTTGCAAGTCACGGGAGGAAGGAATCGTGGATCGGCGAGCGACGGAAGAAAATGTGTTGCGGAGTCGTTCTATCTTGGTTCGGCTCTCCTGCCGGGATATTGACTTCATTAAACAAGCAAATTAGAGCAACTCACCGGACGCGCGTTTTGTCCGTTTGGATCGACATGTCCGTCCCGTTTTTTCGTTTAGGTCGGCCGTGCGTCCAACGCGCCGACTTATTTTTCGTCCGCGCGGCAGGCTTGCGGTCATTTTTTATCGCTTTGTACATATGTATAAATTTTGATCCTAGACTAACAAAGTTCAATAAAAATACAAAATATTGCATAGTTCAAGAACCACATAAATATCTCATAGTTTACAAGCCAAATTAACATTAAATTGTCTCAAATACATTTGAAAAAAAAAGGTTGCCGATACATCCATTGGTTGCCAACATGAATCCACATATGCTCAACCAAATCATTTTGCAGTTGCATATGAGCTTTCCCATCACGCATCTGATGATGAAACTTGGTGAACTGTGCAAACGTTATCGCTCCTTCATGCTCAGGCACAACATTGTTAGCATGAAACTGAAACCCTTAATCATAGAGACATTCTGGACGCTCATCATCTACGATCATGTTGTGTATGATCACACAAGCTATCATCACCTTCCATAAATTTTTGGTGCTCCAAGTTCTAGCAGGATACTGAATGACGCCCCATCGAGATTGAAGAACGTCAAAAGCACGTTCTACATCCTTTCTAGCACTCTCTTGCTCTTGGGAAAATCTCTTTCTCTTCCCTCCTACAGGGTTGGGGATTGTCTTGACAAGAGTAGTCCACTGTGGATAGATATCGTCAGCTAGATAGTATCCATTGTTGTATTGGTGGCCATTGACCTCCGGTCAATTGCCTTCTGCCATCCTAGCGAACATCGGAGAGCGCTGGAGCACATTGATATCGTTGTGAGATCCGGCCATGCCGAAGAAGAGTGCCAAATCTAGATATCTTGGGAAGCAACGGCCTCAAGTATGACAGTGCAAGCTCGGACATGACCCTTATAGTGCCCCTGCCAAGCAAAAGGGCGGTTTTTCCACTTCCAGTGCATGCAATCTATGCTACCAAGCATCCCCGGGAACCCCCTACTAGCATTCATCGCCATCAACCGTGTTGTATCAGCAACAGTTGGCTCTCTCAAGTACTCCGGCCCAAACACAGCTATGACAGCCTTGCAAAACCAATAGATGGAGTCAAGGCATGTGGACTCACTCATCCGGACATACTCATCAATGAGATCACCGGGAACTCCGTATGCAAGCATCCGAATGGCAGCAGTACATTTCTGATAAGAGGAGAAGCCAATCTTTCCAAGGGCATCCGTCTTGTACTCGAAATAGTTATCGTACCCCACCACCCCCTCCCGAATACGGTTGAACACATGCCTAGCCATACGAAAACAGCGTCGGAACATGTGATGTTTGAAGAGCGGGTTTGGGATCTCGAAGTAGTCCTTCTAGAGTAGGAAATGGCCACTCTCCCGGTTGCGATTCAGTGTCGGCGTGTGCCCCGGTATCAAGCCCCTAAACAGCGGTCGCTCCATACTTAGATGGTCATGGACGACCAAGCAGCTGCCACGATCTCCTCATCATCGGATGAAGAATCATCTGAATCACAAAGAACGTTGTAGAAAAAACTCATCGTCGGAGTCCATTTGTACCTTGCGGGCAAACCGTCGAACAGCTTGCGGGCGTCGTGGAAGAAGTCAGCCGATGAAGAGCCTCGTGCCCCACCGAGACAAGGTAGCGGAGCTGGGCGGCGGCGGCGAGAGATGAGGCGGCTTGGAGTGTGACCTATCTATGGACGGATGGATGACGGCGTCGGCGGAAGTGGGCGGCGGCGGTGGGAGGTGGGACGGACGGGTGAGTAAGACTCGAAGGGAGGAAGAGGAGACTGGCCTACGTGCCACCGACTAGCGGGCCAGGGGGAAGAGAAGGGCGGGCGTCGTGGGCATCCGTCCCGTGTCCACGCCGACGCAAATGCGGCCCAAATTTGGGCCTGGAATGAGTCGCAGGTAGACAAAAACGGACGCACGTTCGTTTGGGTCGCCGCGTTGGGCCGGGTTTTGTGTCTGTGGCGACCCAAACGGACACGCGCGTACGAAATGGGTTGTCTTGTTAGAGTTGCTCTTACAAACCCGCAAAAAACAAAAAATATACGACCAATGCTACCAATGAGCCGGATGATTTTAGCCAGAAATAACCGCTCCCTGAGCCGTCTGATCAATTGCTCCTAGCCGTAAGATCGGGCAGCACCAACAGCAGCAGTTCCATGGCAGCGCCCGCAGCAGTGACGGCGTTCCAGCGGCACTCAAGTGCAGCGCCAGCGATGCTTCAATGGCCCCCACGACGCTTCATTGCAACTCCGGGGCGCTTCGTTCAACTCCAGTGGGCTTCATTACAACCCCGTGCGCTTCATCGCAACTCTAGCGAGCCCCCTCTGCTTACCCAGTTGCTGCAGCTCGTCGGCTAGCTCGCCACGCTTCACTGTAGCTCCGGTTGTCCCCAAGATGCTTCATTGCAATGTCGGCGAGCCCCTCTACTTCATCAGGCGTTGCAGCCCGCCGACCAACCTACAGCCCCGCACCGTCGCGCGATGAGCTGGTTGATGTTGCGCAGCTCCTCTCCTTGGCCTCCCGATTGCAACATGTTCAGCGGGCGGCGCCGCCTTGCAACGCCGTCGACAGCCAATGAGTGTTATTTCAACGCTCATCCAATCTCAATTTAAACCGAGATATGCACTACGATACTATCAGTAATGACTAATGAATAAGAATTTAATATCCTATATTTATTTTGCTTCCACAAAAAATAGGCTATTTATGGACAAAATCAAGACAGTACATGAAAATGAGTAAAGGAGAAATAAGGGAGATCAAGTGGGAGCGCACAGGATGAGCCAGAGCAAAAGACGATGTCATATACGAGCACGCGCGTGTACGAGCGTATAGCCTTCCATGGGAGCCCTCTAATCCACCACTACAAATATCGTTGCTACTTGTGATAGGCGTTGAGATTTCCCCGAAGAGGAAGGGTGATCTAGTGTAGTAGCAGATAATATTTCTCTCGGTTAAGAACCAATCGAACCAATAGGAGACTCATGCAAATGAACCATTAGCAGTATCTGTACACACACAAACAAATACTTGCACCCAACACAGGCAAGAGGGTTGTCAATCCCCGTGTACTCGTTAATTGCAAGGATTAATTCTGATAGTGATAGATACATAAATTGCAAAACAAAATAAAAATAAATAAATTACATCAAGTAAGTTAGGGTTTTAGTAATATGGAGTGAATGGACCCGGGGGGCATAGCTTTCACTAGACATCTCTCTCATGAACATAGGAATGATGGGTAAATAAATTACGGTTGGACAATTTTAGAAAAACGAATAATTATAACGATGTTCATGGCATGATCAATATATAGACATTACGTCTGAGACAAGTAGACCGAAACGATTCTGCATCTACTACTATTACTCCACCCCTCGACCGCTATCTAACATGCATCTTAAGGTATTAAGTTCATAACAAACAGAGTACTGCTTGGATCATGATGACATAATGTAGGCAAAGTAAGACCAAACAATATGTTCAAACCCCGTCGTTTTATACTTAGTAGCAACAATACAAATACGTGCCTCGTTACTCCCCCTGTCATAGAGTGAGGACGCCGCAAGATTGAACCTACAACTATGCACCACTTCCTTTGAAGATCTAAGCATCAACTTGGCCAAGGAAAACTCATAGACCGGAAAGCATACATAGCTATAAAATCACACATAATAAATCTCAGAAAAGTCTCAATTACTTTCAATGAATAATCTGATCATGACAAAAAATTCATCGGATCCCAAAAAACACACCGTAAAGATTACATCGAATAGGTCTCCGAAGAAATTTTGTATTGAACATCAAACCACACACACACACAGAGAGAGAGAGAGAGAGAGAGTCATCTAAATACTGCTATGGACGTAGGTCCTGTGGGAACTACTCACACATACTCATGGAGGCAGTAAAGTTGATGAAGATGGCCTCCGTGATCGATTCCCCCTCCAGCAGAGTACCGGTGGAGGCCTCCAGATGGGATCGCGGAAGAACATAAGCTTGTGGCGGCTATAAAATTGTTTCGGGTCTCGCTGTGAGGCTTTTGGAATATTTGATAATATATATCGCTGGAATTAGGTCAGGGGGACCTCCAAGGGGCCCACAAGCTACTTCCCCCTACTCACTGGAGCCGGCCTCAACCAAGATGGAACGAACTGAACATTGATGGAGCATTTAGAGCAACTCCAACGGGCCGACCCAAACGAACGCGCCCTATGTCCGCCTTTTGTCCGTTTTTGTCCGTTTGGGCCAGCTCGTCCACCCCCTTCTGCGTTTGGGTCGGCAGTGCGCCCAACGCGCGGACCCAAATATTGTCCGCGCATAATAGTGAAAAGGCTCGCGGCATAGATCATGCCAACGGCCATGCCATCGCCCACAATTCATGTCAGCGCCATGAGAGTGATGACCCACAAGTATAGGGTCCTTTCGATAAGTAAGAATGTCGAACCCAACAAGGAGCAGAAGGAAATGACAAGTGGTTTTGGTACGGAAGTTCCTGCAAGCACTGAAAGTAGCGGCAACAGATAGTTTTTGTAACAAGATAATTCGTAGCAAGTAACAAATAACAATAGTAGCAATGGTGCAGCAAGGTGGCCCAATCCTTTTCATAGCAGAGGTCAAGCCAGAACGTACTCTTATATGAAGCAAATCGCTCTTGAGGACACATGTGTATTTCGTCTAGTCATGTTTCATCATGTTTAGTTGATTCGTGTTAGCTACTTTGATAATTTGATATGTGGGTGGACCGGTGCTAGGGTGTTGTTCTTACTTGAACAAACAACCCACTTATGATTACCCCCTCTCGCAAGCATCCACAACTACGAAAGAAAAATTAATATAAATCTAACCATAGCATTAAACCCAAATCAGCTCCTTACGGAACAACTCATAGACTAGGGTTTAAGCTTCTGTCACTCTCGCAACCCAACATCTACTTATTACTCCTCGATGCTTTCCTTTAGGCCCAAATCTTCCTCTTTGGATGAAACTTGCAAAATAAGAGAGAAAAGGCATTAGGATTACATCATAAAGTGTAATAATGATTCAAAACATAATAAATATCAAAGGAAAAACATGATGCAAAATGGACGTATCAGCCAGCGAGCGGCATACATGCCAGCACACAGAAAATACCACCGCACAGTTCATGCTGGCACACTTGCAAGTGGCCGGCACACTTGCCAGCACACAAAAAGGGGCGGGAGTTCAACCACGCCATCTCGGCCATAAGTGTGGCGCTCTCGGCCACCATAGATCACTCGTCGTCGAACTTGAGCATGTCGGCCTGCATATTCTCGAACCAAGGCCGTTTCCTCGGGGACACCGTGCTCAAGTCCACCTTCATGATCTCCACTCCCGTCACCATGCTAGCGAGCGCCACTTATTTTGCCTTGGTCTTCGCGTTGGTGGCCTCGATCTCGAGCATCTTCCTTTGTTTCTCCGCCTCCATCTCGAGCCTCTTCGCTTGCTTCTCCGCATCGAGCTCAAGCCTCTTCCTTTGGATCTCAATGAAAGCATTCATTTGTTCTCCTTTGTCTTGCCGACGCTTCTCCTCCCGTGTGTCTTTCTTGCTCATCATGACTTCCAAAGTGTCATACAAGGCAATCGAGGCCGCATCATGCTTGTCCTTTTTCTTGGAGTTGGTCTTCCCCTGTGGTCGCGGTGTCTATCCCTCGCCATGCTCCTCGATGTCTTTCGTCCCTCCATGCGCCTTGAGGGCGGCATATTGCGCCTTGAACTTCTTTCCCGCGTTGATCACCATCCAACAATGGACGATGTCGTGGTTTTGTCACGGCAGATGTCCTCGCGCAAAGACTTAGGTGTGAGGCCATCGCCGCTAGGTGGCGACTCAAAGGGGTTAAACGGGAACAGGAGGCGAGTTTACCCAGGTTCGGCCCCTCCAATGGAGGTAACAGCCTATGTCCTGCTTTGTGTCTATATTAATGATGATCTCGATTACAAGGGTGCGGAATCGCTAACCTAGCTCTTGAGGGTTTGTAACTTAAGTCTTTTGGTCCTAGGGGTCGATACCCTAGGGTTTACAACAGAGTCCGAGTCATATTACAACTCGTAACCTACCATGTCTCTAACACGCCTTGCCTCTCAAGCAAGGAATCTTCTTGCGTCTTCTACCTTGTGGGCCTTGAGTCGCCGTCTCCACGCACTTGGGCCGCCCGGCGGCTTACTTGGTAATCGCCTTGCTCGCCTTATCTCCACGACATGGCCCATCATGAATATAATTCCAGAGCCGCCATTACATTGACCCGACCCAATAAGACAGGTTATACCGCGGGGTTATATCCCCGACATTAGGCCCCAGATTGATTTGAATTCATTCATGTCAATTTCCCCTAATTTCTCTTGGCGGCTTATCATTTGCCTGCATCTGTGTTCTTCATGGATCTCGAAGTGCCGGCTCGCAACATTTCGAGACTTGGTTTTTTTTTCTTGTGTCGTCCATGTAGTGACGTCACCAGCCAGAAATCCAGGAAATCAATGATGACATCACAAAGAAATCTACGTGTATCCATATATCTCGAAAATTGAGGCGTCTTTGTTTCCCCAAATTACCGCGTCTCCTTGATTTTCAAGCCCGCTGGTTGCCTCTTCGGGCTTCTCCCTTTTAAAAATTCACTGGAGGGTCCCTTCTTTCACTTTCACCTCGCCCTTCTCGCTTCTTCTTCCTCATGCCCGAAGGTTTTCGTCGTGCCTGTGTCGCTGCTCATCTGTCGCCGGTGTCCACCTTTAGGACTGCAGCAACGCCGCGTCTTCTTCGAAGTCCAGCCGATCGTCTCCACTGCCCTTGGCCTCCTTCAGGTACTTTGTTCCTCTCCAGATCCATAACAGTTCGTCGGAGTTCTTGAGTGCCCCGGTAATTCCTCTTTCGTTCATCACCATTGCTCGTTCATGTGTAGATTCCATGAGTCTTATTATATAAATAGAGCGGCTTTGAACTCTCCTTAAGGATCTGTGCATTAGACCGCTGCTGCTCCCATGCCTTCTTATTACGTTTAGCAAATGTTTTTCTTTTCCAAACCATTTGTAGATCCGTAATTGCAACCAGTTTGGTGGAAACTTGTTTTTCCCACACTTAGCAAAAATTAGAGGTCCTTTGATTCTAGCATAAGTCGCCCTTATTTTTTCCGGCTCAGTAGTTGTAACCCGCAATGTGATAAACTGCTGTATTAAGACTCCGACCCCTCATAAGGCAGCTTTATCCATTGTAAATAATTAAGTCGTCTTATTTTGAACCATCTGCTTAAGACACCCCTTTTTACTTTATCCAGGAAACTTATTATGTCGAAATCCAACACCTGCAACTGGGTGGCCTCACAAGTTTCTGAACTTATTCTTAAAGATTACCAAGATCAGGGGGTTTTGCCGCCTAAAGAAGTAATTGGCTGGCGGGTTGCCCTTGGAGAGGAAATCCCAAATCCGAAAGAAGGAGAAGTAGTAGTATTCTTGGATCGTCTTCTCAGAGGCTTTTCTCCTCCCGGGTCAAAATTATTTTAAGATGTTATGCGTTTCTTCCATCTTCATCCTCAAGATCTGGGTCCCAACTCCATATCCAATCTTTGTCAGTTCCAAGTGCTCTGTGAGGCGTATCAGTAGATATAGCCCTCTGTCTCCCTCTTTAGGGATTTTTTCTACTTGAATCGCCAGACTGAATGTGTTCATGGCCCCGGTCTAGAGCTTGGTGGGGTCTCATCCAGAGGAGGAGAGACGTTGCCTTTCCTGCTACCATTCTGCCAAGCCACCCTAACGGGTGGAATAAAACTTGGTTCTATTGCCGGAACACGACCCCAGCTGATGAGAACCCTTTGCCTGGTTATAGACCAAATAGTCTTCCCATGGACCTCGAACTTCCTGGCTGGGCTCCTCCGGAAGAACGTGCTCAACATGACCCTATATATCCAAAGTTGAGGGCCTTAGTAGCCAACGGGTTAACTGGAGTTGATTTGACCCGGTGCTGGGTATCCTGGAGTATTCTGCCGCTAAGCTGTCGTGACAGTCTAATGTGCGCTTACTCCGGTGTAAGAGCATAATTTTCCCTAAGTAGTTTTGGTGGTTGATGACAGTGCGTTTGCGGACTAACCGTGTGCATTAAGTTTTTCGAGATTATCAGGTGGCACGAGACGGTTATCTTCCCCTCAAGTAGTAAATCAGAAGATGGAGTCTCTTCCTTTCGAGGTTAGGTTGGTGGACCTGAGTCGTAGGAAAATCCATACTATTAAGAGGGGATCCGCATCCGGAATGGTTGGAGGAATTATCACGTACACTTTGCGCCCCCGTCCGTTTCCCAGCACAACGGAGCTATTTCTGCCCCTCAGGCTCCAAAGTCTATCTTAAGCGGAAGTACCACTCTTCCGAGCGGTAGTACCGCTCCAGCAGTACTACCGCCCTGAAGTACCGCTTATCTTTTTTAAGCGGAAGTACCGAGCGGTACTACCGCCATGAAGTTCCGCTTAACTTTTTTAAGCGGAAGTACCGAGCGGTACTGCCACCCTGAGGATCTGCGGCCTCTTTTTCGCATCCTTTTTCCTGCCGGTCTTCTGGGATTTCTAAGCGGAAGTACCGTTCCTTCCAGAGCGGTACTACCGTCCCAAGCGGAAGTACCGCTCCATTCTGAACGGTACTACCGCTTAGCTGTTCCAGTACGCGTATAACCGGAAGTACCGCCCCTAGGACGGTACTACCGCTTATGCTCGTGTTCAGGCAGAAAAACGGCCACATTTCCCCCCACCTATATAAGTGAGTCTTCTTCCCCATTGAGACTCACCTCTTCCCACAAAAAGCTCCATTGTTGCTCCTAAGCTTATTCTTGCTCCTTCTCCCTCCCTAGCCATCAAATCTTGTTGGGGCTCTAGGGTTTGGAGGAGAGGGCCTTGATCTACACTTCCATCGAGAGATATTTGATTCCCCCCATCAATCCCTTGCGGATCTTGTTACTCTTGGGTGTTTGAGCACCCTAGACGGAAGAGGTCACTTCGAAGCCATAGTCCATTGTGGTGAAGCTTCGTGGTGTCGTTGGGAGCCTCCAATTAATTTGTGGAGATTGCCCCAACCTTGTTTGTAAAGGTCCGGTTGCCGCCTTCAAGGGCACCACTAGTGGAATCACGGCATCTCGCATTGTGTGAGGGCGTGAGGAGAATATGGTGGCCCTAGTGGCTTCTTGGGGACCATTGTGCCTCCACACCGCTCCAACGGAGACGTACTTCCCTTTACCGGGAAGGAACTTCGGTAACACATCCTCGTCTCCATCGGTTCCACTTGTGGTTACTTCTTATCCTTACTTTGTGCAAGCTATTTGTATTGTTTATCTCCTTGCTTGCATGGTTATTGTTGTTAGCATCATATAGGTTACTCACCTAGTTGCATATCTAGCCAACCTATTTGTTGCTAAGCCTAACTTGTTTAAGAAAAGTTAAAAAGTGGTAGTTGCCTATTCACCCCCCCTCTAGTCAACCATATCGATCCTTTCAATTGGTATCAGAGCTACGTCTCTTTATTAAGGGTTTCACCACCCGTAGAGTATGGTTAACGACGGGGACCGATCGGTTGAACTCCCCGAGGCCATGGGTGTGAGCACGGTCTCTCGTGAGGATTTAAATGAGGCCATGTCCTCGCTTAAATCTTCCATGACGACCGAGGTCAAATCCATGTTTAAAGAATTCCTTGATACTCTTAAACTTTCCACCGATGCGGTGCAAGTGGTTAATCCCACTAACTCGACATCGGATGTCAACTCCGGTAAGGAGGGGGCTAGTGCTGATAAGGATAATCGTTCTCAAGGAATTAATGGGTCGGGGACCTTTGCCTCGGTTCCCCTCCCTTGGTCTATGGAGGACCGGTGCACCCACCTCATATAGTTAATCTTGGTCCTCCTCCTAAACTTGTTAAGAATGATTTTGCTAATTGGATTTTTCGTATCAAGTCTCATTTGGATCACAGCTCAATTCAACTCATGCGAGTCATTGAGGAAGGATATTACCCTCGTGATCTACGCAACCTCACTCCAAGAGAAGAAGCAGATAAACAGCTAAATTCCTCCGCCTTGTTCATACTCCAAGCTGTTGTTCCTATAGAAGACCTACCTCATCTGCGTCCCTTCACTATTGCTAAAGAGTGTTGGGAACACATTGTCTCCATGTACAAGGGCAGCTCAAGCATTCAACGGTCAAACTATGAAGTTGTCCTTGATCAGTCAGATGAGTTTGTAATGGTAGAAGATGAGGAACCGCGTGAGCTCTATAGGAGGGTGACTGCTCTTGCCGTTGCCCTCAAAGATCATGGCAGCAAGGATGTGGATGACACCTTGGTCAAGCGTAAGTTTCTGAAGGCCATCATGCCCTACAACAAGGCCATGTCCGCCGTCATCCGTCAAAGACCGGACTTTCACACTTTGTCCTCTGGAGATGTGTTGGATGAATTTATTGCAATGAACATCTTGAACACGACCGTAGACAATGCCATTGCTCGCGTGCAACGGTCAAAGAAATCATCTCCCAACCTTGCCTTGAAGGCCAAGGTCAGTTAAGAGGAATAAGAAGAAGAAGAAGAAGAAGAGGGTTGCCCCGAGGACACCAAATATGCTTACCATGAGCATATGGCTCTAGCGTCCAGGCAATTTTGGGGCAACAAGAGAAACACAAGGCCTAACTTCTCCAAGAACAACTCAAAGGGGTCAAAGGGCAAGCAACGTGTGAGGACCTGCTACAACTGTGGTAATGTGAGTCACTTTGTGGTGGATTGTCCATATGAGAAGAGGGAAGACAATGGTGGCAAGCTCATCCGCAAAGATAAGGCCAAGTCTTTCCCCAACAAGACCAACTTCACCAAGAAGACTCCTCACAAAGTGTTGGTGGCTCAAGAAGAGTATGCCTCGGATGATGATGTTGAAGACGAAGACACAAGTGGTGAAGGAATGGCAATGGCATCTGTGGCAATTGCATCCTCTACCCCAACAAAGGTGTCACTCTTCGACGCCCCCAATGAGAATCACATCGCTAAGTGCCTCATGGCAAAAGGTATCACCAAGGTAACCTCCAACGCCAAAACCTCAAACATTAAGACTTATGTTTCTTCCACTCTGTCTTTGTTAGATTGTGAGGATGAACATGAGGAGGCGAAAGAGGGTGAGAATGAGTTTGACAAGTTCTTGTGTAAACTCAAGGGAGAATCCAAGAAGCACTTCGTTGCTCTCTTGGAACAACTTGGTGAGGCCAATGAAACGATTGAGTCTCAAGAAGAATTTCTTGAGGAGATGAGAGGCCATAGTCGTGATTATGCCGACGAGATAGCAGATCTTTCTATTGCTCTAGAGGAAGAACAAGGTCTTCATTTGACTCTTAAGGAGTCACAAAATGACGACCTTGCTAAATTACGTAAAGATTATGATCATGCTATTGTTCTTAACCGTGTTCTTAAATCTGAAAAGGTTGCACTTGGGGTTGACCATGCTCAACTCAAGGATGAGTTTGACTCACTTGACAATGTTCACAAGGCATTGAAGAGCGTTCATGCTTCTCTTAAAGAGTCGCATGATCAACTCCAAGTAAAACTCACTAAGGAAATTGCCACGTGTCCTCCCTTTGTTTTAATTGATAATGCATCTGCTACTAACCCGTGCTGTGAGCATGCACATCTTGTGGAGGAAAATGCTAAGCTGAAAGAGCAGGTTGAGAAAGGCCTTGTGACATGTGTCCAAGGTGAGAAGAATCTCAATGACCTTTTGAGCAATCAAAAGGAAGTGATTGCAAAGGAAGGAGTTGGGTTTGCACCCAAGTCCAAAAATAAGAAGAAGATGAAGACCACGCAGGTTCCTCCGATCAAGGAAACATTTGTCAAAGCGGGGAACACTACTCATGAGAAGAAGAAGGACAAGGTTGTGAGTGATAATGCCAAGAAGGGCAAGATCACTCCCTCCAACAGGACCGGCGATTTTAACCCCTCCTATGTTTTGTGTCGTGCTAGTGATGGGCATGTTTATGCCAAATATGTTGGTTCTTCTTATGAGTATATTGAGTGGTCTATTTGGGTTCCTAAGACCCTTGTCACTAACATGAAAGGACCCATTCAAGAATGGGTACCTAAATCCAAGCATTGATCTATTGTAGGACTTTGCTTCCGGGGGAGTCTCATGGTTGCTCGATAGCGGAGCAACAAATCATATGACCGGAAGCAAGGACTTGGTGGTGGATATTCGACCCGATGCATCCGTAGCCACCCAAGTCTCATTTGGCGATGATGCAGTCTCAAAGGTATTGGGTCTTGGCAAGGTGGTTATCTCTCTGACCTTAACCGTTGAGAGAGTCATGCTTGTTGAGACCCTTGCATACAATTTACTTTCCGTTCATCAACTTGCACTCATGGGTTTTAGTACCTTCTTTGGCATTGATACCGTGACCCTTTTGTGGAGCAAGACTCTTAAAGTAGCCTTTGTTGGACATGTCAAAAACGGTCTCTATGTGATTAACTTCTCGGAGCGACCCACTAAGACCGCGACATGTCTAATGGCTAAAGTTGATGTGGGATGGCTTTGGCATCGCCGACTAGCCCATGTCAATATGAGATCTTTGCAAAGTCTCCTCAAAGGGGATCACATTCTTGGACTAACAAATGTAAGTTTTGCCAAAGATCGTGCTTGCAGTGCTTGTATCGAAGGAAAGCTACATGAAAAAGCTCATCATCCAACTACTACAATCTACTCAAAGAGGACCTTAGAGCTCCTTCACATGGATCTCTTTGGGCCTCCATCTTTTGACAGCCTTGGAGGAAGAAGGTATTGCTTGGTGATTATGGATGATTACTCGAGATACACATGGGTATATTTCTTCAAGAGGAAGAGTGAGACACAACAAACCGTCATCAACTTTGCAAATGAAGTCCAACGTCAACATGAAGC
Organism: Elymus sibiricus; assembly: GCA_039707655.1. Taxonomy (NCBI): domain Eukaryota; kingdom Viridiplantae; phylum Streptophyta; class Magnoliopsida; order Poales; family Poaceae; genus Elymus; species Elymus sibiricus. The sequence continues at coordinate 138,266,126 of CM077675.1, forward strand.
AAAGATTTTGATGATTAGAAGTGACAACGGCACTGAGTTCAAGAACTACACCCTAGATGAGTTTCTCAGTGATGAGGGGATAAAACACCAATATTCCACACCTTACACCCCTCAACAAAACGGTGTTACGGAGAGGAAGAATCGGACGTTGATGGATGCGGCAAGAACCATGATGGCAGAGTTTAAATCTCCGTACAACTTTTGGGCCGAAGTCATCAACACAGCGTGTCATGCATCAAATCGGCTCTATCTCAGCAAAGGCTTGAACAAGACTCCTTATGAGATTCTTACCGAGAACAAGCCCAACCTCAAATACTTCCGGGTGTTTGGTTGTAAGTGTTTCATTCTCAAGAAAGGTGTTCGTTTGTCTAAATTTGAATCTAGAGCCCATGAGGGCATATTTGTTGGTTATGCTGCAAACTCTCATGCTTACCGTGTCCTCAACAAGTCCACCGGACTCATTGAGGAGACGAGTAACGAAGAGTTTGATGAAAATAACGGCTCCCAAGTGGAGCAAAGTGGTCTTTGTGATATAGGTGATGAAATTCCTCCCCAAGCCATAAGAAGAATGGGTGTGGGATACTTCCTACCCGTTGAGGAACCCCTTGTGGCTGAAGGAGAAGGACAATGTTCCACTCAAGTGGAACCATCACCGACGCACGACCCACACGCTTCCGAAGAACAAAGTGAAGGCCCTCAACCCCATGATCAAGATCAAGGGCAAGATCAACTTGCTAGTGATGTTTCTACTTCACATGATACTCAAGATCTTGTTCACACCCCCGTGCAAGCTCAAGATCAAGATGAAGCTCAGGACCAAGATCAACTTCAAGATCAAGGTCAAGCTAAAGATCAAGATCATGCTCAAGATCATGAGCAAGCCGGTGCTAGTACTGAAGCTCGTCAAGTTACCAAGCCTCAACTTTCCATGGAGGAAATTCTTGAAAGACGAGCTGCCAAGATTGCTTCCAAGCTTAAGACCAAGCAACACCTCCTAGAGAACGTCTACGGAAGCTTGAAAAGAGGGGTAACTACTCGTCGTCAATTAACAAACTTTTGTGCACATCATGCGTTTGTTTCTTGCTTTGAACCCCTCAAGGTACAAGATGCGCTCGAAGACGAGGATTGGCTTGAAGCCATGCATGATGAAATCAACAACTTCGAGCGCAACAAAGTGTGGCGATTGGTGCCAAGACCGAAAGAGAACCACAATGTCATTGGAACCAAATGGATCTTTAAGAACAAGCAAGATGCACATGGTATCATTATTTGCAACAAGGCAAGACTGGTGGCTCAAGGCTACTCCCAAGTCGAGGGTATCGACTACGGTGAAACCTTTGCCCCTGTTGCTCGCCTTGAATATATTCGCATGTTGCTTGCTTATGCTTCTCATCATGATTTCATATTATATCAAATGGATGTGAAGAGTGCTTTTCTTAATGGTCCACTTAAGGAGTTGGTATATGTCAAGCAACCCCCAGGGTTTGAGGATCCCAAGTTCCCCAATCATGTATACGTTCTCGATAAGGCACTCTATGGCCTTAAACAAGCCCCACGTGCGTGGTATGAGCACCTTACCGAGATGTTGCAAGATCGTGGGTTTGAAATTGGGAAAATCGACCCCACTCTTTTTACTAAGAGGGTTAACGGGAACTTGTTCGTATGCCAACTATATGTAGATGATATTATCTTTGGTTCTTCTAACAAAGCTTTTAATGATGAGTTCGCCGCACTAATGACCAAAGAGTTTGAGATGTCTATGATGGGAGAGTTGAAGTTCTTCCTTGGATTCGAAGTCAAGCAACGAAGCCAAGGAACCTTCATCAACTAAGCCAAATACACTCAAGACATGCTCAAGAGGTTCAAGATGGATGAGCTCAATCCTCCCAAGGCCAACACTCCAATGCCTCTCAAATGTCAACTTGACAGTGATCCCAATGGTAAAGCTATGGATCAGAAGGTATATCGCTCCATGATTGGATCTCTGCTTTACCTTTGTGCATCTAGGTCGGATATCATGTTGAGTGTGGGAATTTGTGCACGATTTCAATCCGCACCTAAGGAGAGTCACTATGTGGCTGTCAAGCGAATTTTTCGATATTTGGCTCATACCCCAAACTTTGGCTTATGGTATCCCAAGGGTGCTTCATTTGATCTCATTGGATATACTGACTCGGATTGGGCGGGAGACCGTGTGGAAAGGAAGTCCACTTCCGGAGGTTGCCAATTTCTTGGTCGGTCTTTGGTAAGTTGGTCTTCAAAGAAACAAAACTATGTTTCTCTCTCGTCCACCGAGGCCGAGTATGTAGCCGCCGCAAGCAGTTGTGCTCAGATTCTTTGGATGATGCAAACCTTAAAGGATTATGGTGTCATCTGTGACAAAGTGCCTCTTTACTGCGACAATGAAAGCACGATCAAGATCGCCAACAACCCGGTTCAACACTGCAAGACGAAGCATATTGAGATTCATCATCACTTCATCCGGGACCACATCAAGCGTGGAGAAATTGATCTCATTCACCTTTATACCAAAGAACAGCTTGCCGATATATTCACGAAGCCATTGGATGAAGCAAGATTTCACGAGTTAAGGCATGAGCTAAATATCATTGATTCGAGCAATGTGGCTTGACTTAGTGCACACCCCACCACACTCATCATTATGTCTTGTTTAGGTGTAGGCATGGACATAGGGGGAGTCTAGTTCTCTCAATGAACTATCCCTCCTCCTATTATGCATAAATTGATCAAGTCTTTCACATTAGTCATTTTTGATGACACTTGTGCTTCAAAGACGAGTTTTGGTCATGGGCCCAAGGTTAAAATCTTCGCGGTGCCATACCAATTGACTCAAACATAGGTGGCTTCGACCACCGCCCCCACCTCCTAGTGAGGTATTTGCATTACTAGAGCATATTAGTTCGAATTTGTTGTTTCAAGTCTTTGTCTCTTCAGGTTTGGTTTCTCATAAAGACTTGGAGTAACTTCTTGTATGTTTTGAGTAGAAAGTCTTGTTGCTCTTCATCATCTCTATTTTTTTTGGGAGCGGTTTTTGGTCATAAGCGGTACTACCGCTCGGGTGGACGGTACTACTGCTCCAGCGGAAGTACCGCCCGCACCCGCGGTACTACCGTTTCGAGGGGCTCACGGTCGATTCAAGTGATGGGCAGGGGGAGTTCTAACTCCCCCCATACCCATTCACTGTTTCCTCTCCGGCCGTGGCGACCAAATCTCTCCCGGAGGCCGGCTCCGGATCTCCCATTCCGTGTCGGTCTTCGCATTTCCGTCCGGTGGGATTGCTCCCCATATATTCCTCGTGCCATGGACCCCGGTATTGCCCTCGATCTTCCTCTTTTTGACCTAGTTTTCTTGAATTTTGCATCTAGGGCAATGCGTGCGATTTCTAGTGTTTCTCGCTATATCTTGGCATGAGTAGGACGTGAGATGTGTACTAGAGATACATACATGTGTTTTTCACTCGTTTTGTGTCGAATCCATGGCCACTCCCCTGCCGCGGGATCATCCTGTCGCCAGGGCGGTACTACCGCTCGGGCATGCCCGGTACTACCGCTCTGAGCGGAAGTACCGCTCCTGCCCAAGTGGTACTACCGCTGGTCACTGTATTCCTCACTCCCTGTGGCTGTATCCTCTCTAGTATTTTTGTTTGCTTGGCTTTTGCTGGTTATTTACATTTGGTGTGTCTCTTGCCATTCCTTCGTTGTGAGTTCAGGTGATGATGGCTCTGCTGTGGTGGTTCCAAGCGGTACCGCACGTCTGACGAGGCTGAAGCTGGCTCAAGTGCTCAACCCCAGCGGCAGTCCACGAAGAAAGTTGCCAACAAGAAGCAAGCTGTCAAGGATCCTCAGGATATGTCTAGCACCGAGGTCTATGAGTTTCGTCAGCTCAATCCTTACTGCCGTCCTCAGGACCCCGCGTTTGTTGGTCGTCCCTTCTGGAACAAGGCTCAGTCTCTCATTTATGTTGGAGTCCTGAAGGGCAAGACGAACCTCTATGTGCCTCATGTCAAATCCATCGACACGGAGCATATGGTCAGCAACCCTCACTCTGCCTACTTTGCTGAAGCTCGTGCTCTTTGCCAGCAATGGGGTCTGGATCCCATTATTGCGTTCAACAAGGATTTTGACTCCGAGCTTGTGGCTCAGTTCTTTGCCACCGTTCACTTTAACAATGATGTGGAGAGGAGCTTGATATGGATGACAGGTAGCAGGGTCATGCATTCCAACTGGAAGACCTTTATGAACTCTCTGGGTTATGCAAACTCCGGGGAAGATGAGCCAGTTGGTCTCCGACCGCACACTGAAGTTCAAGCTATTCACAAATCCAAGCTCGTGCACTACCAGCGGATTGTAAAGACTCACAAGGGTACTCGCACTGAACTCATCCCATTTTTGGACATTATGCACCGTATCTTTCACAACTCTTTGTTTCCTCGTGTGGGGAACTTGGATCAGGTTCACTCTTATCTCGTGAATCTGCTTCTTCTGTGCATCAAGGAAAAAGGCAAAGATTCCACTTTGGATGTTTCCCACATCATGTGGAGGGAGCTTCGCTCAGCAATTCTTGACAGGAAGGTGCCTATCTACGGTCCCTATATCTTCAAGCTCATTGAGGATACTTGGTCTAAGCAGTTCCCTGGTGAGCCTCTGGTCACTGATCACATGGTGACTCATGGTATTCTTAAGCTACGTGTGAAGGAGAATTGGGGCGTTGCGCCTTCTGTGCCAGAGATTGCCCCCACCGACTCTGATGATGAGTCCGAGCCTGACTATACTGATGCCACCTATGCTCCTCGCTCTGAGACTGTTCCCTCTTGGGCTGCCAAGCTCAAAACCAAGATGAAGAATCTCCTCTGCTTTCAGATCAAGGGACAGTACAAGGCCCATGTGGAGGCCAAGAAGGCTCGCAGCCGTGACAAGAGGATCATGAGGAAGCTTGGTCTGCAGATTGACAGCGAGTCTGAGGAAAGGATTACTGATGAGGAGGAATGGATCAAGAAGAATTGCCCCTATGCTGAGTCAGAGGATGATGTGCCTGTTGCTACTGATGAGGAGGAAGATGATGAGCCTGACGAGTGACTATTCTGTGCCTATCATCACTTGGTCTTACTTTAGTCCTCTGTGCCCCTTTTGGTGTCTCGATGCCAAAGGGGGAGAGAGTATTTTGGGATTTGCTGCTGAGTCATGAGTATTTCTCCTTTTATCTGCGCATCTCTTCTCTCGTGAACTCGTTTATTTGCTTTGGTTGTTTGCTTTGCTTTATGGTGTCATACTCATGAGTACTATGTATGGTGTAAGACATATGCTACCTCTTATATCCGTTATGTCTACATTATTGTGAGTTTATATTTCCTTTACTTGCTTACCTGTTTATCACTCATTCTGTTTGTATGCAAGCATTTGGCCACGTCTATAAAATATAGGGGGAGTGTTGATCCTAGTGTGTGCTCTTTGCATTCCAAAAGCATATTCAAATAGGGCGCACATCTAGGGGGAGCCTGTCTATATTTTGTAGATGTTGGGTTTGCCATAGTCTTACTGTATATCTTCCACTACCGGAATTCAGTTATTTGCCGTCTACCATAGCGGACGGCAAAGGACAGGACCACCGACGGCAAAGCCTTTGCCATCGGGCAGCAGACGGCAAAATTTCCGGCACTGAGAACCCCGGTAAAGGAGTGCTTTGCCGTCTGCCTTTATACAGCGGACGGCAAAGTGTTTTTGCCATCAGGCAGCAGACGGCAAAGTGTCTGGACGGCCTAAACTTGAGTTAGCCCCGTTAGTGGCTAACGGAGCCTTTGCCGTCTGCCACTCCCCCTATGCCATCCGCACCCTATGCCGTCTGCCTCCCCTCCTTTGCCGACGGCCACCGTCGGCATAGCTTCTTTGCCGTCCGCCCCCCCCCCCCCCCGCCAGCCTCCTTTGCCGACGGTCACTGCTATGCCGACGGTGGTCGTCGGCATATCTTCTTTGCCGTACGCCCCCGCCACACTCCTTTGCTACAGTGCCATTGCTATGCCGACGGTGGCCGTCGGCATAGCTTCTTTGCCGTCCGCCCCGGACGGCAAATGTACGAAATGGCATCAGGCGCACTCCCGGGATGCACAGGTGGGTGCCACGTGTCGCCTTTGCCGTCGGTGCCGGACGGCAAAGAAACTATGCCGACGGTGGCCGTCGGCAAAGTGGCAATACTGCCCCAGTTTTTTCTGTTTTTTCTAATATCCAATTTTCACAGGCAAAATATGCTATATATGTATATATTTCACAATAACCCTAGTGATGATCATCCAACAACAAGCACAAGCACAAGTATCCAACAAACATACCAAAACAAATGTCACATTGTTCACCATATTACAATAGTAACAAGTTTCACATATGTAGCAAGTTTAACATTGTTCATCGATACAAAATCACAAGCACTCCATCAATGCAAGCTTCCGTGAAGTGACTCTAATCTACAAAATGGGAAATACGAAAGTTAGACGAAGAAGACTAGAATAAGAAGAAGAAGATGAAGAAGCGGTTTTCTTCTCTCTATCTTTCTCCTCTTGTTTTCTTCTTCTTATTGCTTATTTGTGTCATTCGGGTGAAAGTTAGATGAAGAAGACTAGAATAAGAAAAAGAAGATGAAGAACACTAATATTTCGGAAGGAGCTAAGTTTGTCTAAGTGCTAAGTTTGTCTAAGTGCTAAGTTTGTGTAAGTGCTAAGTTTGTGTAAGTGCTAAGTTTGTCTAAGTGCTAAGAAGATGAAAAACGAGCTAAGTTTGGGGCTTACCGTCCTCGTCATCACGGAGGAGAGGCACTGCGGTTGCTCGGACCGGTTTCACCTGGAGAAGGCTGCCCTGGAGAAGGGTCGTGCGATGCGACTCCGGAGTTAAGCTACACCAAATATGATTTGCAATGTCTCGTTAGCATGATGACACTGAAAAGATCATTGCATTGAAATGAAACTCACCGTTGCAGCCGTGGTAATGACTGGCATCGACGGAGCGGCCTGGCCGGTCTTCTCGCACATAGTCTGCACATTTGGTTTTCACAAGTCAACGATATTCATTATTAATGAAAGGAACATTATATGCAAGATTTGACAAATATGAAGAAGAATATTACCACGAAGAGCTCGTAGATGGCCCGGTAAGACGCATCGGACCGTGCCCTCTCCTCCTCCAACAACCTTGCTGCCCTCTCCTCCATCTCCTTCTCCTTCGCCGCCATAAGTGCCTGTGTTGCCTCTCTCTCTTTTAGAATAGCAGCCTGCAACACAACTCCTCATTAGCATTGTAATCATCTTTGTTCACACACACAACGTAATGAGGAAAGATATCTGAGTCCGTATAACTAACCTCGATGGCGAGCTCGACTGGCCGTGGACGAGGCCTTATCTTAGGACAGGAGCTCGTTTGGCGCGCCTTGATCTCCCGGAGGTTGCTAGGACAACGTATAAGGCCATCTCCAATGGTAATCGAGCCATGGGGCCTCCAGCCGCCAGCTATCATCACCGGCTCTGGATCAATAGGCTCCTGGCTCGGGTTAAAGTCCTCCCCTTTCCTTGCCTTCCCCTCATCTCTGTACCTCACGAGCTTGCTGTGGGAGGAGATGTTGCTGAACTTCAAGGGATCATCGAGGTCAGACTCAGAGAATGCCTTGACCTTCTTGTACGAGGCAGTATGGGCCATGGCATAGAGGTCGTACATCTGTGGCACCTCCGTTTTATTGTGATGCGCCTAAAAGGGAGAGAGAGGAACAAAGTATTAGTAAAGGGCTCAAGCTAGAATCAAGAATGAATTGCATGAATCATGAAGCTAACCACATACCCAGTTCAGACCAAACTGATTTAAGTTGGCGCTCCCTTGATGGTGTGGCACACCAACCATTTTGTTACGCCGGTCCTTAGCATTGTTGTGGACGGATAGCCATTGTTCTGAGCACCACTCATCCACCAACGCCTCCCAATAATCCATCATATCCGCACACCATCTTGGGGGCACCTAAGTTAATAAAGAGATATTTGAGCGCTACGCGTAGGAATCAAATGAAGGAAACTAAGTACAAGGCCTTAAGAATACGTAATTACCTTCATGTAATGCTCCTTCTCCATCTTCTTTCCGCGGCATGTCGACTTCTCCTTCCTAATACGCCGCGAGGCGTAGTAGTCTCGAACAGCCTGCACCCGAGCCTCGTGCTGAAAGTTTTGCAGTAGGCGCCTGCATTGCTGATCGATAACCTTTGCCGCGGCCTCCTCGTATCCCTCCTGACACCTGTAGAAGGTCTGCAATCAAACGACACAACACTTATTAGTACAATAACTAGCTATTGTTGATTTTTAATTGTGTAAAGTAGAAATTACCCAAAAATGCCTGATCACCATCTCCGCCCTCGTGTGGCACAAAACACCGTCAATCCTCTCCTCAGGCGGGGCCGGTGCAGCCAAGTAGTGCTCCCAGGTCAGTCCTAACTCTCGAACCTGACCCTCACCGGGCAACGTGACAAACCCCGGGAAGTTTTGCCTGACAAGGACACCAAGGATGCTGTTGGGCCTGCGGGCATCCTTGGGATGATGCCAACCCCTGCAGTATGACAAAGCCAACACATTAGATATTTGAAAAAACGTGAAGGCAAAAGGTTAAAAAAGAGTACATGCACTTACCTCTCCCCATCAGGCCTAATCAACCACCTCAGATCACGGGTCGCTGGCACGGGCGGGAGCCGTGTCATACCACGCTGGTAGACGGTGGCGCCCTCAGGCAGCTCCACGTCGCTATCAGAAAAACGATCCCCGCCACCATCAGCATGGCCACTAGGCTCCTCCGGCCAGGTATCCCATGGGGTCTGCCGGGACGTGCCCTCATCCCTACTCTGCTCCGGAGTCTCGTGGGACGAAGCCTCTGGGACAGGAGTCGTGTAGGTCGAAGGCTCGTCGACCCGAGGCTCGTGGACCGGAGTCCGCGTAGCCTCGTCATCAGACAGGTCCACCCTAGCAGTCCTGTGCTCGGGTGAATCAGCTGGGGTGGCGGCGAGGAAGGCGTAGCAGCCACCCTACCTTTGCCGCGGCCTCCTCTCCCTCCTCTCCTACCTCTACCACCTCTCTTCTTCCCCCGACCTCCTCTCACGGGGGTCGACGAAGAAGCGGCCACCGGTGTATGCAGACTAGAGAGCAACGCTCTCCGGAGAGAGTCGGCAGGAATGGAAGTACCCATCCCACCACCCTCCGACGAAGGAGCCGCGGAGTGCTCTCGACCCTTTCCCACCATCTTTCAACAACTGCCATGACAAATAGTAAACGAAATTAGTACAACATAAAATTGAATACTGACATGAATAATAAAATGTATATAATTTAAGTGTATCATCATATACCTAACATGAACTAAAAGTTGATTACCTGACATGAATTAATAATAATCTTGATCGTCTATATATTCTCCGGGATCAATAAATGCATCATCATCATCACTATCATCAATAAATGCATGATCATCATCACTATCAGGAACAACGTGTGGAAGGCCTCCTTCATGTAATCGGTTAAGCATTGAAAGGTCATCCGCATCAGTAACCTCTTCTTGTTCCGGCTCTTCATGTTCCGGCTCAGGGGTTAAGTCGGATTCATTGTCGCTGTCTACTTCAATGTTTCGGGGTGAAGTAGAGCGGTTCTTGAAATGTTTTTTGGAAATACGTGTTTCTTGGAAGAATTCTCCTTCATATGTGTCTTGGTTAATGTGAGGTTCATAATCCTCTTCATTGAGGGGAGGTGGTCTAAAATGTGGCGGCACTTCATAAACGACATCCCAACCTTTCAGATTTGGATCGGTTTGGCAGGCCCACGGTAGATAGAAAACTTGGGTCGCCTGTTGAGCCGTAATATAGACATCGGGCACATCTAAATGGGTGCTTTGTTTGATTTCGACTAGCCCTATATGTTCATGAGTCCTTCTAGTCTCCTTCGGCTGGAACCAATGACATTTGAAGACTACGACGTTCGGTGGGTTTTCACCATAGAATAGAAGTTCATAAATTGCTTCAACTCTTCCATAGTACTCTGTACCTCCTTCGCCGATAGCAGAGACACAACAATTTGTAGTCTTCAGGTCGGGCATAGATAGCTCTTTGCCAAAGGTACGAAAGCGATACCCGTTGATGTCGTATCTGTCAAATGAACAGATCTTATAGTCAAAACCATTAGCGACTTGTCTCAGCTCGGCGTCCATAGACTCTGAATTAGCCTACAAGTTTAATACGAAAGGATTGTTGCATTAGCCGCAAATAAGACGAAGAAATGAAATGGTCCATTAATGGTAATTAATTACCGTTTGTTTGAACCAAGAGATGAAACCGGGATAGCCGCCTCCATGCTTCGCCAGGAGCTCATACTCTTCGACGGAATCCTTTTGGATGACCACTCCATCCGAGAATTTGGCGACGTATCGACTATATCAAATATCCAGGAATAAGAGCAGTTCTAAGGAATTACAAGTTGCGAAACAATAATGTACCGACAACTTACTCGATGTACGGCCGCACTTCTGATAGGTTGTTGAAGATATACAACGAAATGGTCCGCCATTCATCGACATCCAACGCTTTTGCTTTAGAAGCATTGGCTGGTGCGAGCTTCCCTTTGAATAGGCTGAGGTTGGATCGACTTTTTTTTGGGTCGCCATCATTGTACCGAGGCTTCGGATTATGCAAATGACGATTTTTGGCTTCGTAGTGTGCTGTCACGAAGTTTGCCGCCTCCTCAGTAATGAATGCCTCGGCCATCGATGCTTCAATTCTACGTTTATTTTTACATTTTGCTCGAAGCGTCTTCTGCATCCTCTCAGTTGCGAAGCACCAACGATTTTGCACGGGCCCCCCAATCTTGCCTCGGTCGCGAGATGCAAAATCAAATGCTGCATTGGATTAAAGAAGCCCGGTGGAAAGATCTTCTCTAACTTGCATATCAACTCCGACGCCAACTCTTCCATTTCATCTAGCACGCCAGGCGATAGTTCTTTCGCACAAAGAGAACGGAAGAAATAGCTCAGCTCTGCCAGTACTAGCCATTCATCCTCAGGGATAAAGCCACGCAACATCACCGGCATTACCCGCTCAAGCCATATGTGTCAATCATGACTCTTGAGACCAAATATCTTCAGTTTGTCAAGACTCGCTCCCCTCTTTAGATTCGCCGCATAACCATCGGGGAACATCAACTGCATTTTCACCCACAAGATCATTTCTCTCATAGCCGGCCTTCCAAGATTGAACCATGCCTTTGGCTTTGTCTAGTTCTTCTTTCCTTTCGCTTGTCTCATGTTTTGTAACGGTCTATCACATAGAGCCTCCTGATCGATTCTAGCCTTAGGATTATCCTTTGACTTCCCCTCTATGCCGAACAATGTACCAAAAATGGCCTCGGCGATATTCTTTTCAGTGTGCATCACGTCGATGTTGTGTGGGCAAAGGAGGTCTTTGAAGTAAGGCAGATCCCATAAGCATGACTTGTGAGTCCATGCGTGTTCCGTATTATACCCTTTGAAATACCCAGGATGATTTGGATCCGGCTTGAGAGCGTTTAACTGATCCAACATCTGTTGGCCTGTCAACGCGTGTGATGCAGAGTTTTTGACAACTCTACCTTTGATGAAATTCTTCTTGTCTTTTCTGAACTTATGGCGAGGATCCAGGAACTGTCTATGCATGTCGAAGCAAGAATACTTGCGACCCGCCTGCAGCCAACGGAACTCAAGAGCTGCCTTGCATGTGGGGCACAGGAACCTTCCATGCACACACCAGCCAATGAATAGGGCATACGCCGGCAAGTCATGCGTCGAGAACATGTACCACACATGCATTTTGAAGGTTTTTTTGGTAGCGGCGTCGTATGTCTTGATCCCATTATCCCAAGCTTGTTGCAATTCATCCTTAAGCGGCTGCATGTACACATTCATATTCTTCCCCGGATAGTTGGGCCCTGGAATTATCAACGTCAGGAAAATGTTCTTTCTTTTCATAATCTCTCCGGGGGGGAGATTGAGTGGAATGACAAATACAGGCCAACAACTGTATTGGGTTGCCGTCATACCAAACACATTGAATCCATCTGTGCTGATGGCGACTCGAGGATGCCTTGGATCTGCCGCTTTATCGTTATGTAATGCATCGAAGTGCTTCCACGCAAAAGCGTCTGAAGTGTGTACCAACATCTGTTTCCCATCTGCATCTAGTTCGGCTCTTTTGCCCAATTTATGCCATGTCATCTGTCTGGCCGTCTCTTCGACCATGAAAAGACGTTGAAGTCTTGGTATGATTGGCATATAGCGAAGAACGTTAACAGGAATTTTTGTCTGCATCTTCTCACCCATACCGTTGTCTACGACAACATACCTGGAAGACTTGCAAATGGGACAATAGTTCAAGTCCGCATACTCAAGCCTAAATAAGGCACATCCACTCTCACATGCATCTATCTTCTCATAGGGCATCTTAAGTACAAGGAGAATTTTGTCCGACTGGTACAAGTTTGGAGGCAGTACATGGCCTTTGGGTAGAAAGCGTCCAAATATTGTCATCATCGCGTCGTAGCATTCTCTGCCCATGTTGAATTGAGCCTTCAGAGCCATTACTTGCGTGATGGCATCCAGCTGACAAAGCTCAGTGTGCTCGTGGAGAGGACGTTTTGAAGACTCCAACATTTCATAGAATGCCTTTGTAGATTCCTCCATCTCATCGTCCGAATCCCGAGCATCATCAAAGTCTTGCACCATGTCTTCAATCCCGGTACCATGCTCGTCGGTGCGATGACGAACCACCTCAGCTCTGGCACGTTGGGCAGACTCACCATGAAAAGTCCACACCGTATAATTAGGCCTGAAACCCCACTTCTGCAGGTGTTTAACCATTTCACCCTCTGTCTGCCTTTTAAAGTTGTCGCACCGGGGACAGGGACACCATGTTTTTCCTGGCCATTTGCAAATGCGGCTCTCACAAACCCCTTGGTATTTGTAAACCATTCTTTGGTCATGTCGTTCTAACTAGTGTGACCGGTGTACATCCACGCACGATCAGTCATCTTGCCTAGCTACTGGACACACAAGAAATATATATATATATATAATTCAGCATATATATTCATCAGTTAATCAAGTTTGTCAGTTTTATTACGTCCATGCAACCTACACGCTAATAGGTAAAGATAGGTCCTAATCCCACCCCAGTATGTGTAGATTGGGTTCGTTTTCCCATGCTCTGCTCCGGATCCGACGCAGAATTTCGGCAGCACCTCCCCGCTGTTCTCCTGATACACGTCTCGGCAATAAGCAGAGAGGATGTGTACCCGGAGAACAACAGGGAGGCACTGACGAAATTCCGCATCGGATCCGGAGCAGAGCATATGGGAAAACGAACCCAATCTACACATACTCGGGCTGTCCATGGATAACGTTGGACAATTCGAAAGGATGGCGGTTATAAATATGCAAAGACATGCATATTTATAGATGCTGCCCTTTCGAACGGGAGACGCATACTGGTCACACATACTGATGATTGAAGACACCTATAGCTAGCAAGTTTCATCGGCGCGAAGACCGGAACAGAGCAAATTAAGGGGGGAGGAGATGTGTGCTCACCCACGAACGCAGGGGAGCTTGTCAAACACACAGGGAGGTCGTCGAACAGCAAACTCTCGCAGCGACGAAACAACTGCACATTGAAATCCAAAGATGAGTAACATAGCATTATTGTTTTTTCCATCAACCTAACTAAATATTTAAAATACGATGCCACCGCCAAGTTGAAATTTAGGGTTCCATCGACGCCGAGGTATGCCCTCCGCCGACAGGCCACCCTGGCCCTCTCTTTCCTATCCTCCTCCTCCTCCTCCTCCTCCTCTTCTTCTTCTTCCTTCTTTTCCTTTTTCCTCTTCTTCCCTTTTCCTTTTTCCTCTTCTTCTCCTTATTTTTCTTTTCTTCTTAGTTTTTTTTCATCTTTCTTCTTCTTCTTCTAATTATCTAAACCTAAACTAAACCTAGCCCTAACCTAAACCAAACACTAATTAACCTAAACCTAAATAGTAAAACAACAGAAAAAAAGGAAAAAAATCACCTTGAGGGCCGGTGGAGGAGGGCCGGCGCGGTGGTGGAGGAGGGTCGACGCGGTGGTGGAGGAGGGCCGGTGCAGGGGGAGGAAGGCCGCGGAGAGGGGGGCAGAGCCGCGGCCTGCTCCGGCGGTGGGGCGGCGGTGGGGTGGTGGGGCAGAGCAGCGGCCGCTCCGAGGTCGTCGGGGGAGGGGCGGGCGTAGGGGCCGGAGAGTGGGGCGGCGGGGAAGGTCGTCGGGGAGGGGCGGCGGGGGAGCTCATCGGGGAAGGGGCCGGCGTAGGGGCTGGGGAGCGGGGCGGGGCGGCCGGTGGCGGTGGCGGCGGGGTGAGGGGCGGCGGGTGAGGGTGGCGGCGGGTAGGGGCGGCGGGTGAGGGTGGCGGCCAGTGAGGGGCGGCAGGGCAGGGGCGGCGGGTGAGGGGTGGCGGCTGGTGAGGGGCGGCCGGTGGTCGTGTGGGGTGAGAGAGATGCACAGAGAGAGAGAGGGGGTCGGGGCCGGCCGGGGGGGTTTGTTAGGCCGGGTGAGGGTCTTTGCCGTCCGCTAGCAGACGGCAAAGAGGGGGTGGGGCCGGGGGCTAACGACTATTAGCCAGGCGTCTTCTTTGCCGTCTGCTAACAGACGGCAAAGGGACCAAAGGCAGACGGCAAAGATACGGCAGATGGCAAAGAGCTCGTCCATTTGACCTAACCAGCTTCACGCCCCAGTGGGGCCCAGCTGGGCTCTTTGCCGTCTGCCTTTGGTCCCTTGACCGTCCGCTGGCCGACGGCAAAGACCTGGCGGACAGCAAACAATATCTTTGCCATCAGTCCGTTTTTTGCCGTCAGTTTCTTGTCAGCGGACAGCAAAGACGTTCTTTGCCATCCGCCAGCAGACGGCAAAGAACTGGCAGACGGCAAATTCCTGGATTCCAGTAGTGTTCTTGGCAAATCCCGCGTTGTCATCAACCCACTAAAAAGGGGGAGATTGTAATAGCATAATTTTCCCTAAGTAGTTTTGGTGGTTGATGACAGTGCATTTGCGGACTAACTGTGTGCATTAAGTTTTCAGAGATTATCAGGTGGCACGAGACGGTTATCTTCCCCTCAAGTAGTAAATCAGAAGATGGAGTCTCTTCCTTTCGAGGTTAGGTTGGTGGACCTGAGTCGTAGGAAAATCCATACTATTAAGAGGGGATCCGCATCCGGAATGGTTGGAGGAATTATCACGTACACTTTGCGCCCCCGTCCGTTTCCTGGCACAACGGAGCTATTTCTGCCCCTTAGGCTCCAAAGTCTATCTTAAGCGGAAGTACCGCTCCAGCAGTACTACCGCCCTGAAGTACCGCTTATCTTTTTTAAGCGGAAGTACCGAGCGGTACTACCGCCCTGAAGTACCGCTTATCTTTTTTAAGCGGAAGTACCGAGCGGTACTACCGCCATGAAGTTCCGCTTAACTTTTTTAAGCGGAAGTACCGAGCGGTACTGCCGCCGTGTGGATCCGCGGCCTCTTTTTCGCATCCTTTTTCCTGCCGGTCTTCTGGGATTTCTAAGCGGAAGTACCGCTCCGTCCAGAGCGGTACTACCGTCCCAAGCGGAAGTACCGCTCCATTCTGAACGGTACTACCGCTTAGCTGTTCCAGTACGCGTATAAGCGGAAATACCGCCCCCTTGGACGGTACTACCGCTTATGCTCGTGTTCAGGCAGAAAAACGGCCACATTTCCCCCCACCTATATAAGTGAGTCTTCTTCCCCATTGAGACTCACCTCTTCCCACAAAAAGCTCCATTGTTGCTCCTAAGCTTATTCTTGCTCCTTCTCCCTCCCTAGCCATCAAATCTTGTTGGGGCTCTAGGGTTTGGAGGAGAGGGCCTTGATCTACACTTCCACCGAGAGATATTTGATTCCCCCCATCAATCCCTTGCGGATCTTGTTACTCTTGGGTGTTTGAGCACCCTAGACGGAAGAGGTCACTTCGAAGCCATAGTCCATTGTGGTGAAGCTTCGTGGTGTCGTTGGGAGCCTCCAATTAAGTTGTGGAGATTGCCCCAACCTTGTTTGTAAAGGTCCGGTTGCTGCCTTCAAGGGCACCACTAGTGAAATCACGGCATATCGCATTGTGTGAGGGCGTGAGGAGAATACGGTGGCCCTAGTGGCTTCTTGGGGAGCATTGTGCCTCCACACCGCTCCAACGGAGACGTACTTCTCTTTACCGGGAAGGAACTTCGGTAACACATCCTCGTCTCCATCGGTTCCACTTGTGGTTACTTCTTATCCTTACTTTATGCAAGCTATTTGTATTGTTTATCTCCTTGCTTGCATGGTTATTCTTGTTAGCATCATATAGGTTGCTCACCTAGTTGCATATCTAGCCAACCTATTTGTTGCTAAGCCTAACTTGTTTAAGAAAAGTTAAAAAGTGGTAGTTGCCTATTCACCCCCCCCCCTCTAGTCAACCATATCGATCCTTTCATCCGGCGACTTAGACGACGCCCAAAGATATAATAATATAACTTTGGATGCTGATGAAATAAACCGGATCATGAAGAAGCTACTAGGTGAAAGTCAAGCCGCTTGCAGCAAAGATGGATTGAAGCCCTTTTATGCTCTTAACCCGGCTCCTCCAGTAAGAATCTTCGGTAACTCTGTCTGACTTATACAAATGTCTTTTTCTTTTAAAATCCAAATCCTTACCTGTTATTTTTTATCGTCAACTTTGCAGGCTAAGTCTTCATTTTGGGGCAAGAAGCGAGCAAAAACCGCAGCCAAGAAGCCTAAGGCCCTTCCAAGTTCAAAGAAAGATAAGGCAATCATAGAAGAGCCGTCACTTATGGGCGAATCAGCAGCAGCCGATGTTCAATCGGAGGTAGAAATCAATTTCCTTTATCCGTACTTTATTGAATCTAGCTGATGCCTCCTTTTCTTAGGGCGATGTCGAGACGAACCGGACTGGTGATGTTGAGGTAATTTCCATTTCCTCCGGCTCAGAATCCTTGCTTCCGACAAGAATAAGGCGGGTCATTCGGAAAGTAAGCTTCTCTCATCCAGATGCTTATTTGGATCCCAATTTTGTTTTGAAGAAAACTCAGCATAAATCAATACGCCAAACCCAGAGCGGTAATGGTGATATCACAGCCGGCTTACCCAATAAACCAGTCGCCCGTAAGTGACCAAATGAGGTACCTTTCAGTCCAACTCTTTTTCTTCTGAAGCTGGTTTAATTATAGCAACCTTTTAATCATTCCGATTCTATGTATCAGGAGTCATCACCTTCGTCAGGCGACTCAACCGCCCCAAGCTGCCACCCTTCGTCATCAACCCTGGGTAAGTTTTCTCTTTTGTTATATGTTTGCCTATGTGAACTTTTAAGCGTGCATATATTTTATTCTGTCTTCTTATTTTGTAGGGCCCAGGCCAAGGCCAAGAAGAGGAAAGTTGGTGAGCCATCCACTAATCCTAAGACCTTTGAGTCAGGAAACCCAGATTTGGCTTATTCCCATTATAAGTCCCTCATGGGCGACCATTACAGCGTTGGTTCTTAAAGCCAATATTGGTGTTGGCAACGAAATCCGACCCGCCATCTGGCTGCTTCGGCTTGCCATTGTTATTTTGGGTCCCCTGGTTATCACCGTGATTATGCTGGCCTTTACTACCTTCGCCTTTCTTTCCTTTGCTGGTCTTGTCCTCATCTGAGCCGGGATCCTTCGTGTTGTCTGACTCGGCGTATCTGGTGAGGACATCCATTAAGTTGCCCATATCCTGCACCTTTTGCTTGAGCCGCCCGAGCTTCTGGACCAGCGGCTGGAAGTGGCAGTTCTTTTCTAGGATCAGGACGGCTTGAGCCGCCGTGATGCTGTCTGATGAGTGTATGATTTCTGCGACCCGACGAGTCCAATGATGGGCCGACTCATCCACGCGTTGGACGCAATGTTGAAGGTCCACTATCATCATTGGCTTCTTGCACGTGCCCTGAAAATTCTTGATGAAGCGCTCCTTAAGCTCTGACTAAGTGTTGATGGAATTGGGTAGCAGATTCTTCAGCCATGTTCGAGTCGGTCCTTCTAGCATCATGGTCAAGTACTTGGCGCACACGGCGTCACTGACATCCAACATATCCATTGCCAATTCGTAGCTTTCAATCCAAGCTGCCGGCTCAAGATCCGCCGTGTAATTTGGCACCTTGCGAGGTCCCTTGAAGTCTTTGGGCATACGCTCGGCACGGAGGGCCGGGGATAAGCAAGGTATCCCAATCGTCCTACTGTTTGTTCCAGCCCCCACAGCCTCCGGTTGGGGATGAAGTTGTTGAATCGCCCATGCTGCTGCTTCCGCCTCTGCCTGTCGCGCACCCCTGGCTGCATCAACAATTGCCTGTGCACCTGATGGGACAGGCCGGGTCGGGGAAACTTGAGGCTGTTGCGTGCGTCCACTGCTAGAAACAACCGGAGACTCCACATGGTGACTCTTGCTGTGGTTGGCATATGGGGTGGAGTGCATCAGATCGCGGCTATAAAAATATTGTGCTTGCTGCACTACCGCTGTTTTTAGCATCTCTATGGCGTTCCTGGCCTCAACCTCAACAGGGGTATTCCATGAATAGGTAGTGCTTCCAGGTTTTGGGTTGCCTCTAGCACATTGTCAACCGGGTTGGAAAAGTGGCCCCGTGGTGTCTGGAAACGTCGGGGTGGCGAGTGAGTTGGTGTTGACAGAGCCGGCTCGTTCTGTTGATTTCCGAGTGGCTGCCCAGCCCCCGAAGTCGGCTGGGGGGTATTAAAAAGTTGCTGCGACTCGAGGTTCGTTGGTAGCCGGCTCCGCTATCTCCTCTGGTAAACCGCCTCAGATGCATTTCTCTGAAGTCCTAATTGACAAGCTTCGGCCTTAAGGCCCTTTGACTCATATGTATACGAGCCTGTAGCTCCGCCATCCTGGCGTTCTCAGCATCGATTTCCCTCTGTACCTCGGTCATCTGGTCCCGTAGTTTGGTTAACTCCGTGTTGCGCTCTTCTTGATTTTCCGTAGTGACAGGAGTCCCCACGAGCTTTGCCATCTCAGCCATTAAATCTGTCATGGCTTGAGCCAGTGTCTTGCCAGACCCGCCGGGGCCATCTGTCGCTCCAACTGCGGATGGGTTTTGAGCCACCGCGGTTCCTGCCATGTAGACAACAACCTGGCGAGGCGACTCATGGAACTCCTGACGTGGCTTGAGACTGCGTCGGTATTTCCCCAAAGAGGAAGGAATGATGCAGCACAACTACGGTAAGTATTTCCCTTAGTTATGAAACCAAGGTTATCAAACCAGTAGGAGAACCAAGCAACACTATGTAAACGGTACCTGCACACAAAGAACAAATACTTGCAACCCGACGCGTAAGAGAGGTTGTCAATCTCTCCACGGTAAAAAGATAGATTAGTTTGTATGAGATTGGATAGATAGATCGCACAAGAACACAAAATAAAAGATGCACATAAAAAGCGCAGCAAGGTATTTTTGGGTTTTTGGAATAATAGATCTGAAAACAAATGCGGAAAAAGATAGATTGGAAAGCAAAATATTAAAAGGATAGACCCGGGGGCCGTAGGTTTCACTAGTGGCTTCTCTCATGAGTATAGCACACGGTGGGTAAACAAATTACTGTTGGGCAATTGATAGAAGATCAAATAATCATGATGATATCCAAGGCAATGATTAATATATAGGCATCACGTCCAAGATTAGTAGACCGAAACGATTCTGCATCTACTACTATTACTCCACACATCGACCGCTATTCAGCATGCATCTAGTGTATTAAGTTCATGGAGCAACAGAGTAACGCATTAAGAACAATGACATGATGTAGACAAGATCTATTCATGTAGGAATAGACCACGTCTTGTTATCCTTAATAGCAACGATACATGCGTGCCTTGCTGCCCCTTCTGTCACTGGGAGAGGACACGAGAAGATCAAACCCATCACAAAGCACCTCTTCCCATGGCAAGAAAAATCAATCTAGTTGGCCTAACTAAACCAAAGATTTGAAGAAGAAATACGAGGCTATAAATAATCATGCATATAAGAAATCAAAGAAGACTCAAATAATATTCATGGATAGAAACTGATCATGAACTCAAACTTCATCGGATCCCAACAAACACACCGCAAAAAGTCATTACATCAAATAGATCTCCGAGAGACCATTGTATTGAGAATCAAAAGAGGGAGAGAGAGAAAGCCATCTAGCTACTGCCTATGGACCCATAGGTCTATGGTGGACTACTCACGCATCATCGGAGAGGCACCAATGAGGATGATGAACCCCCCCCCCCCCCCCCCCCGGTGATGGTGTTAGATTGGATCTTGCGGTTCTGGAACTTGCGGCGGCTGGAAGTGTATTTCGTCGACTCCTCTAGGGTTTCTATAATTTTTGAGAATTTAGAGAGCTAAGAGGCATTGGAAAAGACCTCTGTGGGCCCCACGATACATCAGGGCGCGCCGGGGGCCTCTGGCGTGCCCTGGTGTATCGTGGGCCCCACGGGCCTCCTCCCAGGTGCTACCTTGGCTCCCAAGTTGTCTTCTGGTCCAAAAAAATCTCCAAAATGTTTCGTGGCAATGGGACTCCGTTTGGTACTGATATTCTGCGAAGTAAAAAACAGCAACTGGCACTGGGCACTATGTCAATAGGTTTGTCCCAAAAAATGATATAAAGTTGCTATAAAATGATTATAAAACATCCAAGAATGATAATATAACAACATGGAACAATCAAAAATTATAGATACGTTGGAGACTAATAACCCACAAGTATAGGGGATCGCAACAGTTTTCGAGGGAAGAGTATTCAACCGAAATTTATAGATTCGACACAAGGGGAGCCAAAGAATATTTGCGAGTATTAGCAGCTGAGTTATCAATTCAACCACACCTGGAGATTAAATATCTGTAGCAGAGTGATCAGTAACACAGCAGTAATAGCAGTAACAGTAACAGTAGCAGTGATAGCAATAGTTTTGTAGCAGTTGTAACAGTAGCAGTAGCAATAGTAACTTAGCAAGATCAATATGTGGAAAACTTGTAGGCACTGGATCGGTGAACTCGTTGGATGATATTCATCATATAACAATCATAACCTAGGGCGACACAGAACTAGCTCCAGTTCATAAATGTAATGTAGGCATGTATTCCGTAAATAGTCATACGTGCTTATGGAAAAGAACTTGGATGACATCTTTTGTCCAACCCTCCCGTGGTAGCGGGGTCCATAAGGAAACTAAGAGATATTAAGGCCTCCTTTTAATAGAGAACCGGAACAAAGCATTAACATATAGTGAATACATGAACTCCTCAAACTACGGTCATCACCGGAAAGTATCCCGACTATTGTCACTCCGGGGTTTACGGATCATAACACGTAATAGGTGCGTATGACTAGCAAGATCAGATCAGGAACATAGATATAATGGTGATAACAAAAATGGTTCAGATCTGAAATCATGGCACTCGGGCCCTAGTGACAAGCATTAAGCATGGCAAAGTCATAGCATTATCAATCTGAGAACATAGTGGATACTAGGGATCAAGCCCTAACAAAACTAACTCGATTACATGATGAATCTCATCCAACTCCTCACAGACCAGCAAGCCTACGAAGGAATTACTCACTCCCGGTGGGGAGCATCATGGAATTGGCGATGGAGAAGGGTTGATGATGACGAAGACCAAAGATTCCCCTCTCCGGAGCCCCAAACGGGCCCCAGATCTGGCCTCCCGATGAAGAACAGGAGGTGGCGGCGGCTTCGTATCGTAAAACATGATGAAACTTTCTCTCTGATTTTTTTCTCCAAAAATATGATTTTATAGCGTTGGAATGAGGGTCAGTGGGGCCCCGAGGTGGGCACAACCCACCAGGGCGCGCCTTGGTGTATCGTGCCCAACCAGGACACCCCCTCCGGTGGTTCTTGACTCTAGTTTTTTTTTATTATAAAATAAATCTCCAAAAAGTTTCGTCCAGTTCTGAGAACTTTTATTTCTGCACAAAAACAACACCATGGTAGTTCTGCTAAAAATAGCGTCAGTCCGGGTTAGTTTCATTCAAATAATGCAAATTAGAGTCCAAAACAAGAGCAAAAGCGTGAGGAAAAGTAGATACGACGGAGACGTATTAACTCCCCCAAACTTAACCCATTGCTTGTCCTCAAGCAATTTTGTTGACAAACTGAAAGTGATAAAGAAAAACTTCTACGAACTCTTTTGTTCTTCTTTACATATATATGCTTAAGTAGCACCCAGGTTTTCAGCAAAGATTATGAGTAACCATGCCAGCAATAACTCTTAGAAATTATATTAACTCATATCAATGACATAAGCAACTAGCGAGCAATAATAAAATATCTCAAGCGCCAACACTTTGTCAAAACAGTCATGATATAATATGACAATAGTGGTATCTCGCTAGCCCTTTCTGAGACCGCAAAACATTAATGCAAAGCACCTCCAAAGTTCAAGCGGTGACTAAACATTGTAATTCATGGTAGAAAATATCCAGTCATGCTGCACCCAACATTAACTATACACAATGCATGAGGATGACAATAGTGCTCTCAGGTCTGGCGCTTATTTGAGAAGGTGATGACTCAACATAAAAGTAAATAGATAGTCCCTTCGCAGAGGGAAGCAGGGATTTGCAGAGGTGCCAGAGCTCAAAGCTTAAATCATAGATAAATATAATTTTGGGAGGTACACCCTTCCTGTCAACGTTACGACCAAGAGTTATCAATATCTTCCATGCTAAACACATTAGCGGCGGTTCCCAAGCGGTAAAAGTAAATGTTTACTCCCCCTCCACCAACAATCACACTCCACGGCTAGCCGAATCCATGGGTACCGTCCATGCCAACAACTTTCCTGGGGGAGTTTTGTTTAATTATTTGTATTTTTTTATTTCAGGACTAGGAATCCCTATTACCGCCCCTCTCGTGTAAGGACGGGTGAATGAACACTCATCATGAGAATAATCCGCTTAACATGGAAGATATTGACCGCCCCCTATCGCTCCATAGTGGTCCATGCACACAAAAGAGATGTTCAGTTGAATTTTTAGAGGTGGCACATGCAAATTTACTTGGAACGGCAGGGTAATACCGCATATAGGTAGATATAGTGGACTCATCTAGAATAACTTTGGTTTAAGGATTTTTATGTACAAGCAGTATTCCCGCTTAGTACAGGCGAAGGCTAGAAAATAGATTGAGAAGCGGCCAGCAAGAGAGCGAAAATGGTCATGAACATGCATTACGAATAATGAACATTGAATACTAGCATGAGTAGGATATGGACACCATGAACATAAATATCATGAAGGCTATGTTGGTTTTGATTCAACTACATGCGTGAACATGTGCCAAGTCAAGCCACTTGAAACATTCAGAGGAGGATACCATATCATCATACCACATCACAATCATTTTAATGCATGTTGACATCCAAGATAAATCATTATCTACTCCTAGCTACTTAAGCATGGCATGAGCAACTATAATCTCTAATTGTCATTGGAAACATGTTTGATCATAATATGCTGAATCAAGGATACTAGGTTAAACATATTTACAAAAACAAAAACAAAAACAAGTTGAGTTCATACCCGCTTTTCTCTGCCACAGTCAATTCATCAAATTTCGTCATTATTGCCTTTCACTTGCATGACCGAATGATAAGAAAATAATAATAGTGCAGGAGTGCCGTGGACTAAGCTGGAATATGAAACATTTTATTCAAGAGGAGAATACAAAGTAACATGGGCTCTTTGTTAGATCAACAATAGTGCATATGAGAGCCACTCAACATTTTCATCGTGGTCTTCTCCTTGGTACGACTTAACTAAAAGCAAAAGAATTTCAGAGAAACACACTAAAATATTTTTGGAGTTTTTGTTTTTTCTTGAAGAAAGCAAATTAAAGAGGGGAAAACAAAAATGAGAAAAACTATTTACACGGGAAAGCTCCCAACAAGTAAAAGAAGAAATGAGAAATATTTTTGGGTTTTCTTTTGATACTACAATTAATTTAAGCTAGAAAGAAAAGCCGAAAAGAAGTAGGAACTATTTTTTGGGTTTTCTCAAAGTTTTTCAAACACGCAAGAAGAAAGCGAGAAAATAAATCTAGCATGGATAATATAGTGAAAAAGAATGAACACCGACAACTGGAATGAAAAGTGTAAACATGAATGTAATGTCGGTGGAAATACGTACTCCCCCAAGCTTAGGCTTTTGGCCTAGCTTGGTAATCACCATCCGTAGTAACCATCTGGCCCTAAGTCGAAGTGAGGTGGAGATGGCACCTGAGCGTCCCACTCCTAGGGCTCCTCCTCAGCAGCTGCTAGGTTGTTCCGGTAGGCTGTAATGTCCTCTGGCATCATCCTGTATCCGTTCCTAGCAATAGAATCAAACAGAGCAGGTGCAGGCAACGGGATAACATCACGGTTTTGACGCTGAATACTAAGTGTAGAGAATTCTATGAAAAGAATCAGCTGCATCAATAAATTGGTGATCCTGCAATGCCTTGTGATCTAGATAAACTTGGGACAAGCGATAATCATGTGGACAAATCTGAACATTAAAGTCTCTCGCTAAGCGAGTAACATAAATACCACCATGTATCTTTCCCTTAGTCCTGTTAAGGTGTAAGGGGCGTGCAACAATGGCCCCCATACTAAAGGTGTGATCATTGTGCAGTGCACGGCGTAAAATGGCAAAGTCGGGAGCACTGAGTGCGCCAACCTTCTCCCTAGCAGTTAAACACTTCGCGATGAATAGAGCAAAGTAGTGCACAGAAGGAAACTGCAAACTGGTAGCAGTGGCTTTTGACACGCCTCTATCTTCACCCACTGTTAAAGTGAGGAAGAAGTCCTCAAACTCCCATGGTCTAGGCTCTCTTAATTCCCCATCAGAAGGGATCAAGCATATGTCGCAAAAGCCAGTGAGCGGTATCTTGTGAGTTTCAGCATATAGCTTAAACTGCACCTCATGAGGATTATTCCTACTCAGAAAATGAAAACTTTGCACAAAGGAATTTGTAAGGATGTGGTGTTGGTCACACTTAGATGCGAGGAAATCGGTCAGCCCCGCATTTGCAACGAATTGGGCAAACTCTTGATGGAACCAGGCCTCCTCCATGAAGGCATGATGCGGCCATTTGCATGGCCGCACCTCCACCATTCTCGGAGTGTGGAGGTCATTATCCGATGATTCCCCAATGACTCCTTTAGCATTCTTCTTGGAGGAAAACTTCCTAAAGAAATCCATCTTATTCCTATACTTAAATTTCTGAAAATTTTAGTCTACAAAATTTTTGTTAACAAAACTCTGTAAGATTGATAGCAACTACTCCTAAGGATACATAGAGGCCATATTAAGCATTCAAACTACTTAGAACTCTAAGAATTCAATATGCAGGCTCATCTACAGCAACACCAAGAGTAGCTAATTATTCTAAAAATAACCCACTAAATCAAAAACTAATTGGAGAAATGGAGGAGTCACATACCATGTAACAATCCCCCAAAACAGTTTCGAAAACGGAGCTTCAAGCAAATAGATCGAAATCCGCGGGTTTGAGAGCAAGAACACGGGAATGAGAGGTATGGTGATTTTTTTTCTGGAGGTAGGAGATGACATGGGCTAAAGAGATAAGTGAGGGGGCCCACGTGGGGGCCACAACCCACCAGGGCGCGCCTAGGGTTGCTGGCGCGCCCTGGTGTCTTGTGGGCACCAGGTGCACCCCCCTCTGGTGTTATTTGCACCAGAAATTCAGAAATATTCAGAAAAAATTGTATCAAATTTTCACGACATTCTGAGAATTTTTATTTTTGGGTCATTTTTTTATTGCACGAAGAAAACAGAAAACAGGATAAACATGACATTTTATTTTATTTGACTAAGTAAAACATAAAATAAAAGGTGAGAGCAGAAGATTGTGCCTACTAGATTCAGGAACTTCATACCTCTAAAAAATGATCCATTAATAAGGTTGATCAAGTCTTATTAACAACCACTTCCAATTAGCCTGAAACCAAAGAACTTTCGTAAAACACTAAGTTACCTCAATGGGGATATGCATATCCCCAACAATAAGTATATCATATTTCTTTTTGGCAGTAGGTAGAGGTAATTGAAAACTTCCAATAGTGAGTGTTGGAGACTCTTCAATAACATTTATACCATTCACTTGGAATTGTTTCTTCGGAAAGTGCACCGTATGCTCATTACAATTGATATGAAAGTGACTTTGCTTTTATTGCAGTCAATAATAGCCCATGCAGTATTCAAAAAGGGTCTACCAAGGATAATCGACATGTTGTTGTCCTCGGGCATCTCAAGAATAACAAAGTCTGTTAGGATAGTAACATTTGCAACAACAACGGGCACATCCTAACAAATACCGATAGGTATGGCAGTTGATTTGTCAGCCATTTGCAATGATATTTTAGTAGGTGTGAGTTTATTCAAATCAAGTCTTTTATATAAGGAGAAAGGCATAACACTAACACCAGCTCCCAAATCACACAAAGCAGTTTTGACATAATTTCTTTTAATGGAGCAAGGTATAGTTGGTATTCCCGGATCTCCAAGTTTTTTAGGTACTCCATCCTTAACAGAGTAATTAGCAAGCATGGTGGAGATTTCAGCTTCAGGTATCTTTCTTTTATTAGTGATGATGTCTTTCATGTATTTTGCATAAGGGGCCATCTTTAAGATATCAGTTAAGCGGGTACGCAAAAAGACTGGCCTAATCATTTCAGCAAAGCGTTCAAATTCTTCATCATCCTTTTTCTTAGATGGTTTAGGTGGAAAGGGCATGGGTTTCTGAACCCATGGCTCTCTTTCTTTACCATGTTTTCTAGCCACAAAGTCTCTTTTATCATATCGTTTATTTTTAGGTTGTGGGTTATCAAGATCAATAACAGGCTCTATTTCAACATCATTATCTTGTTCTTTATCATTGTTCGGTTGAGTATTCTCATGAACATCATCATTATCACTAGGTGAATGTTCATTACCAGATTGAGTTTCAGCATCAGAAATAGAGGTATGCAAGGTCCTATCATTTTTCTTTTTTCCTTTTGTTTTTAGAAGGACTAGGTGCATCAGTATTAATTCTCTGAGAGTCTTGTTCAATTCTTTTAGGATGACCTTCACGATAAAGAGGTTCTTGGGTCATTCTACCTCCTCTAGTTACTACTCTAGCAGCAAAATCATTCATATTATTATTCATTTCATCAAGCAATTCTTTTTGAGATTTAGCAACTTGTTCTAACTGGGTTTGAACCATAAAGGCATGTTTTCCTACACCTCTAACATCATTACTGATTCTAAATAACAAGTCACTCAAGCGAGCAATCATATCAGAATTATATTTCGATTGTTTCAGAACATTTGCATTGAAGTGATCTTGTTTCATAATGTAGTTATCAAACTCATATAAGCATTGACTAGGATGTTTATTGTAAGGGATATCACTTTCATCAAACTTTAATAAATAATTTACCTCTACCACCTGTTGAGGTGGTGGTGTGTCAAGGCCATGTATTTCTTCAATAGGTGGTAAATTCTTAACATCCTCAGCTTTAATACCTTTTTCCTTCATACATTTCTTTGCCTCTTGGATATCTTCAGGACTGAGAAATAAGATACCCCTCTTCTTCGGAGTGGGTTTAAGTGGTGGTTCAGGGAGAATCCAATCATCGTAATTCTTCAATATATTATTCAGTAGTTCCTCAGCTCGTTCAACAATTTGTTCCCTGAAAACACAGGCAGCACAACTATCTAGGGAGTCCCTAGAAGCACGAGTCAGTCCATTATAGAAGATATCATGTATTTCATTTTTCTTAAGAGGGTGATCAGGCAAAGCATTAAGCAATTGGAGAAGCCTCCCCCAAGCTTGTGGGCGACTCTCTTCTTCAATTTGCACAAAGTTAAATATTTCATGTAAGGCAGCTTGTTTCTTATGAGCAGGAAAATATTTTTCGGAGAAGTAGTAAATCATATCCTGGGGACTACGCACACAACCAGGAGCAAGAGTATTGTACCATGTCTTAGCATCACCCTTTAATGAGAACGGAAATAACTTAAGAATATAGTAATAGCGAATCATCTCATCATGAGCAAAGAGGGTGGCTATATCATTCAGCTTAGTAAGATGTGCCACTACAGTTTCAGTTTCATAGCCATGGAAAGGATCAGATTCAACCAAAGTAATTAACTCTGGGTCGATAGAGAATTCATAATCCTTATCGGTAACAAAGATAGGTGAAGTAGCAAACTTAGGATCACATTTCATTCTAGCATTCAAAGTCTTCTCTTTATACTTGCGTAGTAATTTCTTAAGATCATCTCTATCCTTACAAGAAAGGATTTCTCTAGTTATCTCCTCATCCATAACATAACCTTTAGGTAGCTTAGGCATTTCAAATCTAGGAGAGCTAGGTCTAATAGGTGTTTTTTAGTCATCAGTTTCAAAGGCTTCATCAGTTTCAGCAATCTCATCAGTTTCAATAATTTCATTCTCTCTAGCTCTAGCAATTTGTTCATCAAGAAATTCACCTGCTGGCACATTATCATCAAGCATGGTACTAGCATCATCATCATAAGCATCATTCATAGCAGAAGTAGCATCATTAATAACTTACGACATATCAGAATTAATAGCATGTGGTGGTGTTGCAAACTTACTCATAACCGAAGGTGAATCAAGTGCAGAGCTAGATGGCAATTCCTTACCTCCCCTCGTCTTAGAGGGAAAAATCTTGGTTTTTGGATCCTTAAGATTCTTCATAGTGATCAATTGATATAAATCCCAAGTGACTCAACAAATATAGCTATGCTCCCCGGCAACGGCGCCAGAAAAAGGCATTGATAACCCACAAGTATAGGGGATCGCAACAGTTTTCGAGGGTAGAGTATTCAAACCAAATTTATAGATTCGACACAAGGGGAGCCAAAGAATATTTGTGAGTATTAGCAGGTGTGTTGTCAATTCAACCACACCTAGAGATTAAATATCTGTAGCAGAGTGATCAGTGGCACAGTAGTATGATAGTTTTGATAGCAGTAATAGCAGTAACAGTAACAGTAACAGTAGCAGTGATAGCAATAGTTTTGTAGCAGTTGTAACAATAGCAGTAGTAATAGTAACTTAGCAAAAACTATATGTGGAAAACTCGTAGGCACTGGATCGGTGAACTCGTTGGATGATATTCATCATATAACAGTCATAACCTAGGGCGACACAGAACTAGCTCCAGTTCATAAATGTAAAGTAGGCATGTATTCCGTAAATAGTCATACGTGCTTATGGAAAAGAACTTGCATGAAATCTTTTGTCCTACCCTCCCGTGGCAGCGAGGTCCATAAGGAAACTAAGAGATATTAAGGCCTCCTTTTAATAGAGAACCGAAACAAAGCATTAACATATAGTCAATACATGAACTCCTCAAACTACGATCATCACCGGAAAGTATCCCGACTATTGTCACTCCGGGGTTTACGGATCATAACACGTAATAGGTGCGTATGACTAGCAAGATCAGATCAGGAACATAGATATAATGGTGATAACATAAATGGTTCAGATCTGAAATCATGGCACTCGGGCCCTAGTGACAAGCATTAAGCATGGCAAAGTCATAGCAACATCAATCCGAGAACATAGTGGATACTAGGGATCAAGCCCTAACAAAACTAACTCGATTACATGATGAATCTCATCCAACTCCTCACAGACCAGCAAGCCTACGAAGGAATTACTCACTCCCGGTGGGGAGCATCATGGAATTGGCGATGGAGAAGGGTTGATGATGACGAAGACCAAAGATTCCCCTCTCCGGAGCCCCAAACGGGCCCCAGATCTGGCCTCCCGATGAAGAACAGGAGGTGGCGGCGGCTCCGTATCGTAAAATACGATGAAACTTTCTCTCTGATTTTTTTCTCCAAAAATATGATTTTATAGCGTTGGAATGAGGGTCGGTGGGGCCCCGAGGTGGGCACAACACACCAGGGCACGCCTGGAGGGGGTGGCGCACCCTGGTGTATCGTGCCCAACCAGGGCACCCCCTCCGGTGGTTCTTGACTCCAGTAATTTTTATTTATTATAAAATAAATATCCACAAAGTTTTGTCCAGTTCTGAGAACTTTTATTTCTGCACAAAAACAACACCATGGTAGTTCTGCTGAAAACAACGTCAGTCCGGGATAGTTTCACTCAAAGAATGCAAATTAGAGTCATCAACAAGAGCAAAAGCGTGAGGAAAAGTAGATACGACGGAGATGTATCAGAAACGTATCAGCATCCCCAAGCTTAATTCCTGCTCGTCCTCAAGTAGGTAAATGATAAAAACAGAATTTTTGATATGGAGTGCTGCCTAACATGTTCATCATATTCTTTTCTTTTGTAGCATGGACATTTTGACTTTTAGATGGTTCAAAGCAATAGTCTAGTTTTGACATGAAGACTTTAATACTCAAACATACCAACAAGCAACCATGTCTTTCAAAATATCAACACTAAAGAAAGTTATCCCTAGCCCATCATGCTCAATCATTGATCCATTCAAGAAACACACTCAAATATTAGCTACACCCAATGCACAAGTATGATCATAGTGCCCCCTAGTTGGTGCTTTATAAGAGAAGATGGAGACGCAAATAAAAATTGCATAAAGTAAATAGATAGGCCCTTCGCAGAGGGAAGTAGGGATTTGTAGAGGTGCCAGAGCTCAAAGCTTAAATTGAGAGAGAAAAATATTTTGGGTGGCATGCCTTTCCTGTCAACGAAAACGACTGAGTAGTTCTCAATATTTTCCATGCTAGATACATCATAGGCGGTTCCCAAACATACTATAAAGTTTATTCCTTTTTCCACCATTCTTTCACGATCCATGGCTAGCCGTATCCACGGTTGCCTTCCATACCAACACTTTCCAAGGAATTTATTATTTGACAACATAAAGTAAAT
Organism: Elymus sibiricus; assembly: GCA_039707655.1. Taxonomy (NCBI): domain Eukaryota; kingdom Viridiplantae; phylum Streptophyta; class Magnoliopsida; order Poales; family Poaceae; genus Elymus; species Elymus sibiricus. Next base: position 138,297,188 of record CM077675.1, read on the forward strand.
CTCTTTTTCATTTCGGGACTGGGCATCCCTATTACCGCTGTACTCTCGTGCAATGACAAGTTAATAAACATTCATCTTGAGAATAACACATCTAGCATGGAAAAATATTGGACGCTCCCTGCCGCTTCATGAGCGGTACGAGCACACAAAAAGGAAATTCATTTTGAAAATTAGAGATGGCACATACAAATTTGCTTAGAACGGCATGGAAATACCGCATATAGGTAGGTATGGTGGACTCATATGGCAAAACTGGGTTTAAGGATTTTGGATGCACAAGTAGTATTTCTACTTAGTCCAAGTGGAGGCTAGCAAATAGATTGATAAGCAACCAACCAAGAAACGAAAATTCACATAAACGGGCATTAAGCATAACTAACACCGAATAATGCACCATAAGTAAGATGTAATTTCATTGCATAACTATTGACTTTCATGCTTGCATAGGGAATCACAAACCTTAACACCAATATTCTTACTAAAGCATAATTACTCACCAACATGACTCACATATACTATCATCATGTCTCAAAACTATTACAAGGAATCAAGTTTAATTTGTCCAATGATCGTCATGAAAGTTTTTATTATATCCCTCTTGAATATCTATCACTTTGAGACTAGTTTCATATATTGCCATTGCTTTTGACAAGCTCAAACAAATTTAAGTGAAGAACATGAGCATAAAAATTTCATCTCTCGAAATAATATAAGTGAAGCATGAGAGAATTTCTTCAAAATTTACTAACTCTCAAATTAATCTAAGTGAAGCATGAGAGTATTTCTTCAAAAATTTAAAGCACACCATGCTCAAAAAGATATAAGTGAAGCACTAGAGCAATTCCATAGCTCAAAATTTTTAAGTGAAGCATATAGAGCAATTCTAACAAATCATAGCATAATTTTGGCTGTCTCAAATAGGTGTGTCCAGCAAGGATACTTGTGACAAACTAAAAAGCAAATCAAGCAAAGACTCAAATAATACAAGACGCTCCAAGCAAAACTCATGATATGTGACGAATAAAAATATAGCTCCAAGTAAAATAGCGATGGTCGTTAGAAGAAAGAGGGGATGCCACACGGGGCATCCCCAAGCTTAGTTGCTTGTTACTCCTTGGATATTATCTTGGGGTGCCATAGCATCCCCAAGCTTAGGCTCTTTTCACTCCTTATTCCTTCATCCATTGTGATCTCACCCAAAACTTGAAAACTTCAATCACACAAAACTTAACAAAACCTTCGTGAGATCCGTTAGTATAATAAAGCAAATCACCACTCTAAGTACTGTTGCAAACCCATGCATATTTTATTATTGCATTATACCTACTGTATTCTAACTTTAGCATGGCCTATACCCTCGAATACAAACCATAAATTCATCAAAATAAGCACACAATGCAACAAAAACAGAATCTGTCAAAAACAGAACAGTATGTAGTAATCTGTACTCTAACCATACTTTTGTAACTTTAACAATTCTGAAAAATTAGAAAAACGTAAAGAATTTGTATAGCAATATAGTGTTAAAATTTCAGATCATTATCATGCTCCAGTAAAAAAATGAAAATTCCTTCACTGGAGTCAAAGTTTCTGTTTCAGATTCAGCATCGTTTCTACTCATCTTTTGAGTCATCCCAAAGGCTTTAATTGGCACAAACACTAATTAAAACATAAAAACACAATCATAACAGTAGCATAATTGTGCAAACACTCAAAAACAGAAAGAGAAAGGTAAAAGTAAATTTTATTCATTGGGTTGCCTCCCAACAAGCGCTATCGTATTATGCCCCTAGCTAGGCATAATGCATAGATTCAAGTGTTGTCATCTTTCTTCTTATTTTCCATAGATGTACTTTATCAAGAGGTTTTGCAAATACAAATTGAAACACATTATCCATAGAAATCTTAGCACTATCAAGTTGTCCATCTACATATCCTATTTGATTCCCGGCCACAATCCAAGAATATTGTTGATTAACATCATTGAAAACTTGTTGGATCATATCTAAAACAGGGATTTCCTTTTTAAGGTTCTCATAAAAAATTTGATTATTTCCAAGCAGATGTCTCAACATGTAGTCACTATTGTAAAGGATCTCATCTAGTACCGGTTTTTCATGGCTCATACCAAAAAAATCAAAAATTTCCCTAGCTTCTCGTACTATGTGAACAAATTCATTCATAAGAACAAGGGTAGCTATCTTTTTAGCTTTAGGATCCTTTATAATGGGTAGCTCATAAAACAATCTTTGCAAGGTAGGATGGGTGCGGATAAACCTATTTTCGAGTTTCAAAACTAGAGCTGAAATAGCTTCCGCATAAGTTTTAGTTCTTTTAAGTATAGGAGCATCATCAAGAGTCAAATTTCCAACACAATTGAAGAATTCGTAGATAGTTTCTATTCCTATAATGTTCCCTTGCCCCAAAACAAAAGTTTTAGCATCCAGATTACCAGAACGTCAAATTTTAGGAGTCCTGCCATTATCTGTTTCTGCCATACCAAAATCACTCATGATGACAAGCAAACAAAAGATCGAACGGGAAAAAGGTGAACGAAAGAGAGGGCGAATAAAACGGCAAATTTTTGTGATGTGGGTGAGAGGAAAACGAGAGGCAAATGGCAAATAATTTAAATTGCAAGGAAATGAGATTTGTGATTAAGAACCTGATAGATGTTGATGATGTCTCCCTGGCAACGGCGCCAGAAATTCCTTTGACGTGGCTTGAGACTGCGTCGGTATTTCCCCAAAGAGGAAGGGATGATGCAGGACAGCTACGGTAAGTATTTCCCTCAGTTATGAAACCAAGATTATCAAACCAAGCAACACTATGTAAACGGTACCTGCACACAAAGAACAAATACTTGCAACCCGACGCGTAAGAGAGGTTGTCAATCTCTCCACGGTAAAAAGATAGATTAGTTTGTATGAGATTGGATAGATAGATCGCACAAGAACACAAAATAAAATATGCAAATAAAAAGTGCAGTAAGGTATTTTTGGTTTTTTGGAATAATAGATCTTAAAACAAATGCAGAAAAATATAGATCAGAAAGCAAAATATTAAAAGGATAGACTCGAAGGCCGTAGGTTTCACTAGTGACTTCTCTCATGAGTATAGCAGACGGTGGGTAAACAAATTACTATTGGGCAATTGATAGAAGATCAAATAAACATGACGATATCCAAGGCAATGATCAATATATAGGCATCACGTCCAAGATTAATAGACCGAAACGATTCTGCATCTACTACTATTACTCCACACATCGACCGCTATCCAGCATGCATCTAGTGTATTAAGTTCATGGAGAAATGGATTAATGCATTAAGAATGATGACATGATGTAGACAATATCTATTCATGTAGGAATAGACCCCATCTTGTTATCCTTAATAGCAACGATACATGCGTGCCTCGTTGCCCCTTCTGTCACTGGGAGAGGACACTCCAAGATCGAACCCATCACAAAGCACCTCTTCCCATGGCAAGAAAAATCGATCTAGTCGGCCTAACTAAACCAAAGATTAGAAGAAGAAATACGAGGCTATAAATAATCATGCATATAAGAGATCAAAGAAGACTCAAATAATATTCATGGATAGAAACTTCACCGGATCCCAACAAACACACCGCAAAAAGTCATTACATCAAATAGATCTCCAAGAGACCATTGTATTGAGAATCAAGAGAGAGAGAGAAAGCCATCTAGCTACTACCGATGGACCCGTAGGTCTATGGTGGACTACTCACGCATCATCGGAGAGGCACCAATGAGGATGATGAACCCCTCCGTGATGGTGTTAGATTGGATGTCACGGTTCTGGAACTTGCGGCGGCTAGAAGTGTATTTCGTTGACTCCTCTAGGGTTTCTGGAATTTCTGAGAATTTATAGACCCGAGAGGCGGTGGAAAAGACCTCCGTGGGCCCCACAATACATCAGGGCGCGTCGGGGGACTCTAGCGCGCCCTGGTGTATCGTGGGCCCCACGGGCCTCCTCCTAGGTGCTTCCTTGGCTCCCAAGTTGTCTTCTGGTCCAAAAAAATCTCCAAAAAGTTTCGTGGCAATTGGACTCCGTTTGGTACTGATATTCTGTGAAGTAAAAAACAAGCAAAAAACAGCAACTGGCACTGGGCACTATGTCAATAGGTTAGTCCCAAAAAATGATATAAAGTTGCTATAAAATGATTATAAAACATCCAAGAATGATAATATAACAGCATGGAACAATAAAAAATTATAGATACGTTGGAGACGTATCAACTCCTCAGGGGCTTCAATCTCCAACGAGCCACCGAGTCTGCCGTCATAGAGAGGACAGATCGACTCAGTTTCTCCCATGGAAGACTCGCCATCCGAGTCGGCGAGGGTGTTCCCGCTGCCCGCCGGCTCATCCGGGAGGCAAACTCCGTGGGTAAAACCGACGAAAACGTGACGCCGACCGGCTTGATCCCGGCCGGGTTGGGCGCACCATGCCAGCTCGTTGATGTTGGTGCGAATGTCCGACTCGGAAACCGTATCGCCGCTCTCGCCAAACAAGACCCGGTACTGGTGCTCAATTGAGCCAGCCTTGCTGCCCCAGACTGGATAGTCGATGTAGATCTTGCCGCGGCGGCTTTTGATCATCTGATCAACTGCGAATTTTCCGAACCCTGGACAGTTTCCCTTCGAGAACTCACCTCCACCGGGCGAGGGCCCCACGGTGGGCGCCAAGTGTCGTGGTTTTGTCACGGCAGATGTCCTCGCGCAAGGACTTAGGTGTGATACGTCTCCATCGTATCTATAATTTTTTATTGTTTCATGCCAATATTATACAACTTTCACATATTTTTGGCAACATTTTATATGATTTATTGGACTAACATATTGATCCAGTGCCCAATGCCAGTTCCTGTTTGTTGCATGTTTTTTGTTTCGCGGAATATCCATATCAAATGAAGTCCAAACGCGATAAAAAATTACGGAGATTTTTTTGGATTGAGAAGTGGAATCAACGCAAATGGAGGCCCAAAACCCCCAAAAGACACCAGGGCGCGCCCAGAAGGCCCAGGTGCGAGGTGGTGGGTTGTGCCCACCTCGTAAGTCGGTTGGAGCTCTCCTTCGGGCGCAAGGAATCAAATTTTTGGATAAAAATCCCCTCAAAGTTTCTGCCCGATCGGAGTTACGCATCTCCGGGAATATAAGAAACAATTTTCGGCCAGAAAACAGGAACGTGAAACAGAAGAGAACAGAGAGGGAGATCCAATCTAGGAGGGGCTCCTGCCCCTCCGTCGCCATGGAGGACATGGACCAGAGGGGAAACTCTCCTCCCATCTAGGGGGGAGGCCAAGGAAGAAGACGAAGGAGGGGGCTCTCTCCCCCTCTGTCCCGGTAGCGCCGGAACGCCGCCGAGGCAATCATCGTGACGGCGATCTACACCAACAACTTCGCCGCCATCAACACCAACACTCTTCCCCTCTATGCAGCGGTGTAACACCTATCTTCCCCGTTGTAATCTCTACTTAAACATGGTGCTCAACTCCATATATTATTTCCCAATGATATTTGGCTATCCTATGATGTTTGAGTAGATCTCTTTTGTCCTATGGGTTAATTGTGGTATGATGTTATGGATGTGAGTTGTATGTTGATATGGTGCTGTCCTATGGTGCCCTCCATGTCGTGCAAACATGAGGGATCCCCGCTGTAGGGTGTTGCAATATGTTCATGATTTGCCTATGGTGGGTTGCGTGAGTGACAGAAGCACAAACCCGAGTAGGTGGGTTGTTGCATATGGGAGTAAAGGGGACTTGATACTTAATGCTATGGTTGGGTTTTACCTTAATGAACTTTGGTAGTTGCGGATGCTTGCTAGAGTTCCAATCATAAGTGCACATGATCCAAGTACGGAAAGTGTGTTAGCGTATGCCTGTCCCTCATTGCATATAACAAGTATCTATCATATTATATTCAATTGCCTAGGTACAATCTTTCTCTTGCGTTACACAAAAAGCTTTCTACTAAGTTATTTACTTTTATTGTTCTTTTATTAAAACAGCACCTAACTTTTATTTCCACGTTCTTTATTTTCTTGCAAAGTACTTCTAGTTTTATTCCCGCAAAGTAGTTTCATACTTGTTCTAGGTAAAGCAAGCATTAGCGTGCGTAGAGTTGTATCGGTGGTCGATAGAACTTGAGGGAATATTTGTTCTACCTTTAGCTCCTCGTTGGGTTCGACACTCTTACTTATCGAAAAAGGCTACAAACGACCCCCTACACTTGTGGGTTATCAAGACCTTTTTCTGGCGCCGTTGCCGGAGAGCAATAGCGTGGGGTGAATATTCTCGTGTGTGCTTGTTTGCTTTATCACTAAGTAATTTTTATTTTATGTTATTAGTTATTTTCTATCTTTAGATATGGGTAAGAAACGCAAAATACCAAAAAAATTAGATGTACTTGCTGCTCCAAAAGTTGAGGACCCACTAGTGTTCTGTACTACCGAAGAATATTATTTGGACCATCTTCGATCCATTTGTGCTCGTGCTGAAAACCCAACTAGCTTAGTTGAGGGAAAATCATGAAATGAGCATGCTTATTATGTGCGACACCGCATATCTCAAAAAGGGAAACTCTTGTGGCATCAAATTAATACTTTGTGTTGCTATGCTTGGAATTTATGCGAAATACATGATTTTACTTGTTGTTCTGAAGAAACTAAAAAACACCTTCCCTACCAATGTGTGTTTAATGATAATGAAATACTATCTTCTTATGCCAAGGAAGGCTATTGTTATTTTGATGTTGAACAAATTGAATAATTTGTTGCTTTTAAGGGTGCTTATGAAATTGCTTCTTTGATTGAAAAGTATGATGCTACTCTTTACAAATCTGAAAATTTTGCCATACTTAAATATTGCTATGAAACTATGCTTCTAATGCTTATGTTAAAGAATTTATTGAAGGAATGACCGCTGCCTTGGAAGAGACAAATATTTTGCAGGAATCTATGGAAGAAGAAATTGCTGAAACTGTGAGCTCATTAGATGAAAAAGATGAGGAGGAGAGCGAAGAACAAAAGGAGGAAGAGCGGATTAGCTACCCGTGCCCACCTTCTAATGAGAGTAACTCTTCAACTCATACATTGTTTAATTACCCTTCGTGCTTACCGAAGGATGAATGCCATGATGAATGCTATGATGATTGCTATGATCCCTTGGAATCTTTTGAAATATCCCTTTTTGATGAACTTGATGCTTGCTATGCTTGTGGCCATGATGCCAATACTAATTATGCTTATGAAGATGAACTTGCTATAGTTCCTTATGTTAAGCATGAAATTGTTGCTATTGCACCCACACATGATAGTCCTATTATCTTTTTGAATTCTCCTAACTACACTATATCGGAGAAGTTTGCTCTTATTAAGGATTATATTGATGGGTTGCGTTTTGCTACTACACATGAAGATTTTGATGAATATAATATGCATGTGCTTGCTGCTCCTACTTGCAATTATTATGAAAGAGGAACTACATCTCCACCTCTTTATGTTTCCAATACTATGAAATTGCAAGAAACTGTTTATACTATGCATTTGCCTTTACTTAATGTGCATGAATTGTTCTTGTATGACATGCCGATGCATAGGAAGAGAGTTATACTTCGTCATTGCATTATATATGTTGCTTTGTTCTCACTACTAAATTACAAATCATTGTTAATTAAAATTGGCTTTGATATACCTTGGGATCCGGGTGGATCCATTACTTGAGCACTTTATGCCTAGCTTAATGGCTTTAAAGAAAGTGCTGCCAGGGAGACAACCTGGAAGTTTTAGAGAGTCATTTTATTCTGTTGTGTGTTTTTATAATTTTTTTTTAAAAAAAGATATAGAGGGGAACCTAAAACTTCACAAAAAGAAAGGTAAAAGTGAGAGAGATGATGAGCACCGTTGAAGTGGGGGACGTCCTTGAACTTTTGTTCATGCCCATGGAAACTTTGTGAATCTTGAATCACAGAAACTTTTCAACAAAAATAATTATCCCCTTGTACAAATCCATTGTATTATAAAAATAATGTGCCAAGATTTGCCTTTAGGATGATTAGATTGCTTGTTGGTATGTGTGGTGTAAAAACAGAAACTTTGGCTGTAGTGCATGAATTTACATTTTTTACAGGAACCTCAAAAGTTTCTGAAATTTTTACACAGTATTTATATACAAAATTTTTATTTCTTCCTAATTTTTCAGAATTTTTGGAGTTACATAAGTATGGTCAAAGTTCAGATTACTACAGACTGTCCTGTTTAAGACAGATTCTGTTTTTGATGCATTGTTTTGCTTGTTTTGATGAAACTATCGATTTTGTCGATGGTATAAGCCATGGAGAAGTTATAATACAGCAGGGATAATGAAAATATAAAATATGAATGGGTTTGCAACAGTACTTAAAGTAGGAATTTGCTTTGTCATACTAACAGATCTCACCAGTCTTCTTTTAAGTTTTGTGTGGATGAAGTGTTTGAACACCGAGGAGGTCTCGATATGAGGAGAAGGAGGAGAGGCAAGAGTTCAAGCTTGGGGATTCCCAAGGCACCCCAAGTAAATATCCAAGGATACTCAAGCGTCTAAGCTTGGGGATGCCCCGGAAGGCATCCCATCTTTCTTCAACAAGTATCAATATGTTTTCGTTTTCGTTTCGTTCATGTGATATGTGTAAATCTTGGAGCGTCTTTTGTGTTTAGTTTTCACTTTCTTTTATGCACCATGCTGGTATGAGATAGTCCATGGTTGATTTATAGAATGATCATTGCACTTCACTTATATCTTTTGAGTATGGCTTTATAGAATGTTTCATGTGCTTCACTTATATCATTTGAAGTTTGGATTGCCTGTTTCTCTTCACATAGAAAACCGTTATTTGTAGAATGCTCTTTTGCTTCACTTATATTTATTAGAGCATGGTCTTTTGTAGGAAGAATTAAACGCTCTTGCTTCACTTATATCTATTTAGAGAGTCAACAGGAATTGGTCGTTCACATGGTTAGTCATAAAATCCTATATAAAACTTAGGGATCACTGAATATGATACGTTTGATTCCTTGCAATAGTTTTGCGATATAGAGATGATAATATGTGGGAGGTACTAGTGGATGATCGTGTTTAGTAAGATATTGGTGTTAAGGTTTGTGATTCCCGAAGCATGCACGTATAGTCTCCCGTTATGCTAGGAAGTTGGAGCACAATTTATTCTTGATTGTCTATCTTTGTGTGAAGGTCGGGGGCGCGCGATGGTTAACTCCTACCAACCCCCCCCCCCCCCTAGGAGAATGCGTAGTAATACTTTGCTTTGAGGGCTAATAAACTTTTGCAATAAGTATGTGAGTTCTTTATGACTAATGTGAGTCCATGGATTATACGCACTCTTACCTTTCTGCAATTTGCTAGCCTCTACGGTACCGTGCATTGCCCTTTCTCACCTCGAGAGTCGGTGCAAACTTCGCCGGTGCATCCAAACCCCGTGATATGATACGCTCTATCACACATAAGCCTTATTATATCTTCCTCAAAACAGCCACCATACCTACTGAGGTGGCTTGAGACTGCGTCGGTATTTCCCCAAAGAGGAAGGGATGATGCAGCACAGCGACGGTAAGTATTTCCCTCAGTTATGAAACCAAGGTTATCGAACCAGTAGGAGGATCACCACCACCCAATAAGCAGCACCTGCACACAAACAACAAATACTTGCAACCCGACGCAAAAGAGAGGTTGTCAATCTCTCTACGGTAAAAAGATAGAATAGGTAGTGATAGATAGGAGAGATAGATCTCTCAAGAACACAAAATAGAAAAGGCAAAAAAAATATGCAGCAATATATTTTTGGGTTTTTGGTTTTGTAGATCTGAAAACAAAAAGGCAAAAAGATAGATCGGAAAGCAATATGTTGGAAAAGTAGACCCGGGGGCCGTAGGATTCGCTAGTGGCTTCTCTCATGAGTATAGCGCACGGTGGGTGAACAAATTACTGTTGGGAAATTGATAGAAAATCGAATAGTCATGACGATATCCAAGGCGATGATCATTATATAGGCATCACGTCCAACATAAGTAGACCGACTCCTGCCTGCATATACCACTATTACTCCACACATCGACCGCTATCCAACATGCATCTAGTGTATTAAGTTCATGGAAAAACGGAGTAATGCAATAAGAACGATGACATGATGTAGACAAGATCTATTCATGTAGGATTAGACCCCATCTTGTTATCCTTAATGGCAATGATACATGCGTGCCTTGCTACCCCTTCTGTCACTGGGAAAGGACACCGCAAGATCGAACCCATCACAAAGCATCTCTTCCCATGGCAAAGAAAAATCGATCTAGTCGGCCTAACTAAACCAAATATTCGATGAAGAAATACGAGGCACTAAGTAATCATGCATATAAGAGATCAAAGAAGACTCAAGTAATATTCATGGATAGAAACTGATCATGAACTCAAAATTCATCGAATCCCAACAAACACACCGCAAAATTTTACATCAAATAGATCTCCAAGAGGCCATTGTATTGAAAATCAAGAGAGAGAGAGAGAGAGGAAGCCATCTAGCTACTGCCTACGGACCCGTAGGTCTATGGTGGACTTCTCACGCATCATCGGAGAGGCACCTATGAATAAGATGAACCCCTCCGTGATGGTGTTAGATTGGATCTCGAGGTTCTGGAACTTGCGGCAGCTGGATGTGTTTTTCGTCAACTCCCCTAGGGTTTTCTGAATATTTGGGTATTTATAGGTGTCATAGGCAGTGGAGAGGGGCCCCGTGGAGGGCACAACCCATCAGGGCGCGCTGGGGGGCCCCTGGTGCGCCCTGGTGGGTTGTTCTCTCTACAGCCCACCACTCTGGCACTTCTTTGGCCCACTGGGTGTCTTCTGGTCCAGAAAAAATCTCCAAAAAGTTTCGTCGCGATTGGACTCCGTTTGGTACTGATATTCTGCGAAGTAAAAAACAAGCTAAAACAACAACTGGCACTTTGGCACTATGTCAATAGTTAGTCCCAAAAAATGATATAAAGATGCTATAAAATGATTGTAAAACATCCAAGAATGATAATATAACAGCATGGAACAAGCAAAAATTATAGATATGTTGGAGACGTATCAGCATCCCCAATCTTAATTCCTACTCGTCCTCGAGTAGGTAAATGATAAAAACAGATTTTTTGATGTGGAATGCTGCCTAACATGTTCATCTCATATTCTTTTCTTTTGTAGCATGGACATTTGGACTTTTAGATGATTCAACGCAATAGTCTAGTTTTAACATAATGACTTCAATACTCAAGCATGCCAACAAGCAACCATGTCTTTCAAAATATCAACACTAAAGAAAGTTATCCCTAGCCCATCATGCTCAATCATTGATCCATTCATGAAACACACTCAAATATTAGCTACACCCAATGCTCAAGTACGATCATAGTGCCCCTTAGTTGGTGCTTTATAAGAGAAGATGGAGACTCAAAGTAAAAATAAAAATTGCATAAAGTAAATAGATAGGGCCTTCGCAGAGGGAAGTAGGGATTTGTAGAGGTGCCAGAGCTCAAAGTTTAAATTGAGAGAGAAAAATATTTTGGGTGGCATGCCTTTCGTGTCAACGAAAACGACAAAGTAGTTCACAATACGTTCCATGCTAGATACATCATAGGCGGTTCCCAAACAAAAAATAAAGTTTATTCCTTTTTCCACCATTCTTTCACTTTCCATGGCTATCCGTATCCACGGTTGCCTTCCATACCAACACTTTCCAAGGAATTTATTATTTGACAACATAAAGTAAATATTTTTTCTTTTTTCATTTCGGGAATGGGCATCCCTATTACCGCCGCACTCTCGTGCAATGACAAGTGAATAAACACTCATCTTGAGAATAACACATCTAGCATGAAAAAATATTGGACACCCCCTACCGTTTCATGAGCGGTACGAGCACACAAAAGAGAAGTTTATTTTGAAAATTAGAGATGGCACATACAAATTTGCTTAGAACGGCATGGAAATACCGCATATACGTAGGTATGGTGGACTCGTAAGGCAAAACTTGGTTTAAGGATTTTGGATGCACAAGTAGTATTTCTACTTAGTACAAATGGAGGCTAGCAAATAGATTGAGAAGCAACCAAACCAAGAAACGAAAATTCACATAAGCGAACATTGAGCATAACTAACACCGAATAATGCACCATAAGTAGGATGTAATTTCATTGCATAACTATTGACTTTCGTACTTGCATAGGGAATCACAAACCTTAACACCAATATGCCTACTAAAGCATAATTACTCACTAACATGACTCACATATTACTATCATCATGTCTCAAAACTATTACAAGGAATCAAGTTTAATTTGTCGAATGATCTTCATGATTTTTTTTATTATATCCTCCTTGGATATCTATCACTTTGGGACTAGTTTCATATATTGCCATTGCTTTTGACTAGCTCAAACAAATCTAAGTGAAGCACATGAGCATAGAGTTTTCATCTCTCAAAAAGGTATAAGTGAAGCATGAGAGGATTTCTTCAAAATTTACTAACTCTCAAATTAATCTAAGTGAAGCATGAGAGTATTTCTACAAAAATTTCCAAGCACACCGTGCTCAAAAAGATAAAGGTGAAGCACTAGAGCAATTCTATAGCTCAAAAAGTTTAAGTGAAGCATATAGAGCGATTCTAACAAATGATAGCATAATTTTGGCTCTCCCAAATAGGTGTGTCCATCAAGGATACAAATGAAAAACTAACAAGCAAAGCAAGCAAAGACTCAAATGGTACAAGACGCTCCAAGCAAAACTCATGATATGTGACGAAGAAAAATATAGCTCCAAGTAAAATACCGATGGTCGTTAGAAGAAAGAGGGGATGCCACTCGGGGGCATACCCAAGCTTAGTTGTTTGTTTCTCTTTGGATATATCTTGGGGGTGTTGTAGCATTCCCAAGCTTAGGCTCTTTTCACTCCTTATTCCTTCATCCATCGTGATCTCACCCAAAACTTGAAAACTTCAATCACACAAAACTCAACAAAATCTTCATGAGATCCGTTAGTATAATAAAGCAAATCACTACTTTAGGTGCTGTTGCAAACCCATTCATATTTTATTATTGCATTATACCTACTGTATTTTAAATTTACCATGACTCATATCCTTCAATATAACCCATAGATTCATCAAAACAAGCACACAATGCAACGAAAACAGAATCTGTCTTAAATAGAACAGTCTGTAGTAATCTGCGCTCTAACCATACTTATGTAACTCTAAAAATTCTGAAAAATTAGGAAAACTTAAAGAATTTGTATATAAACACTGTGTTAAAATTTCAGCTCAATATCACGTTCCAGTAAAAAATGAAAATTCGAAAACTAGACGCAAAGTTTTTGTTTCAGATTCAGCATCGCTTCTACTCATCTTATGAATCATCCTAAAGGTTCTAATTGGAACAAACACTAAATAAAACATAAAAAACACAATCATAACAGAGGCATAATTATGTGAACACACAAAAACAGAAAGGGGAAAGCAAAAATAAATTTATTCATTGGGTTGCCTCCCAACAAGCGCTATGGTTTTACGCCCCTAGCTAGGCATAACACATAGTTTCAAGTATTGTCATCTTTGGTTTTGGATACTTTTATGAGGGCTTTCTTGAAATCCAGGGGGCTCTTTACGCTTCCCCAAATTTTCAGGAGAAGAAACCATCTTGAGATCCAAAATATCCAAACGCTTGTTGCAAAGGGTAATCAAAGTATTCAAGCGATTGAGGTTCCCACTAATATGTTTGAGAGGTTCATTATATTTTTGTAACTCGACCAAGTGCTTATGTAAGTCACCCAATTTGTCGAGAATTTGAACCCCCTCTTGTGTAAAAGAAAGCCCCTTTTTTGATGGAGGAACCCCCAAAATCCCTTCTAAAACCTAATAAGCGTTGTTTGCATCAAGCTCAATAAAATTCCCTTTAGAGGCAAAATCTAAGAGTTCTCTATGATGCAAAGCTAATCCAATGTAAAAATTTCTAAGAAATTTTTTTGCGTCTCCTTTTAGATTGGAAATACGATAGGATTCCATTAGCCTATACCAGGCATCTTTCAAATTTTCCCCTTGATTTTGTTTGAAGTATAGAACTTCAAAATCTGGTGACAAAGGGGGAGTAGTAACGCCAGCCCTAGCAACAAGATTGAAAAACAAGAGATCTGACGAGAAGAAGGCAAATGAAAAAGAGGGCGAATAAAACGGCAAATTGGTGAAGTGGGGGAGTGGAAAACGAGAGGCAAATGGCAAATACTGTAATTGCAAGGAGATGAGATTTGTGATTAGGAACCTGGTACATGATGATGGTGGTGTCTCCTCGGCGCCAGAGATTGGCACGTAGAAGAGACCGCTTCCTCCCCGGCAATGGCGCCAGAAAACTCCTTGACGTGGCTTGAGACTGCGTCGGTATTTCCCCCAAGAGGAAGGGATGATGCAGCACAGCGACGGTAAGTATTTCCCTCAGTTATGAAACCAAGGTATCGAACCAGTAGGAGGATCACCACCACCTAATAAGCAGCACCTGCACACAAATATCAAATACTTGCAACCCGACGCGAAAGAGAGGTTGTCATTCTCTCTACGGTAAAAAGATAGATTAGGTAATGATAGATTGGAGAGATAGATCTCTCAAGAACACAAAATAAAAAGGGTAAATAAAAAGTGCAGCAATATATTTTTGGGTTTTTGGTATAGTAGATCTGAAAACAAAAGAGGCAAAAAGATAGATCGGAAAGCAATATGTTGAAAAAGTAGACCCGGGGGCCGTAGGTTTCACTACTGGCTTCTCTCATGAGTATAGCACACGGTGGGTGAACAAATTACTGTTGGGCAATTGATAGACGATCAAATAATCATGACGATATCCAAGGCGATGATCATTATATAGGCATCGCGTCCAAGATAAGTAGACCGACTCCTGCTTGCATCTACCACTATTACTCCACACATCGACCGCTAACCAGCATGCATCTAATGTATTAAGTTCATGGAAAAACGAAGTAATGCAATAAGAACGATGACATGATGTAGACAAGATCTATTCATGTAGGAATAGACCCCATCTTGTTATCCTTAATGGCAACGATACATGCATGCCTTGCTGCCCCTTCTGTCACTGGAAAAGGACACCGCAAGATCGAACCCATCACAAAGCACCTCTTCCCATGGCAAGAAAAATCGATCTAGTTGGCCTAACTAAACCAAATATTCGAAGAAGAAATACGAGGTTATAAGTAATCATGCATATAAGAGATCAAAGAAGACTCAAATAATATTCATGGATAGAAACTGATCATGAACTCAAAATTCATCGGATCCCAACAAACACACCGCAAAAGTTTACATCAAATAGATCGCCAAGAGACCATTGTATTGAGAATCAAAAGAGAGAGAGGAAGCCATCTAGCTACTGCCTATGGACCCGTAGGTCTATGGTGGACTACTCACGCATCATCGGAGAGGCACCTATGAAGAAGATGAACCCCTCCGTGATGGTGTTAGATTGGATCTCGAGGTTCTGGAACTTGCGGCGGTTGGATGTGTTTTTCGTCGACTCCCCTAGGGTTTTCTGAATATTTGGGTATTTATAGGCGTCAGAGGTGGTGGAGAGGGGACCCGTGGAGGGCACAACCCATCAGGGTGCGTCGGGGGCCCCCTGGCGTGCCCTGGTGGGTTGTGCTCTCCACAGCCCACCACTCTGGCACTTCTTTGGCCCACTGGGTGTCTTCTGGTCCAGAAAAAATCTCCAAAAACTTTCGTCGCGATTGGACTCCGTTTGGTACTGATATTCTGCGAAGTAAAAAACAAGCAAAAACAGCAACTGGCACTTTGGCACTATGTCAATAGGTTAGTCCCAATAAATGATATAAAGATGCTATAAAATGACTGTAAAACATCCAAGAATGATAATATAACAACATGGAACAAGCAAAAATTATAGATACGTTGGAGACGTATCAGGTTTGCACCCAATTCTAAGAAGAATAAGAAGTTGAAGACCAAGCAAGCTCCCTCGCTCAAGGAAACCTTTGTCAAAGCGGGGAAGATTACTCATGAGAAGAAGAAGGACAAGGTGGTCGGTGGTAATGCCAAAAATGGCAAGACCACTCCCTCGAACAAGGCCGGCCATTTTAACCCCTGTTATGTTTTATGCCGTGCTAATGATGGGCATGTTTATGCCAAATATGTTGGTTCTTCTTATGAGTACATTGAATTGTCTATTTGGTTCCTAAGACCCTTGTTACTAACATGAAAGGACCCATTAAATAATGGGTACCTAAATCCAAGCATTGATCTATTGTAGGAGTTTGCTTCCGGAGGACTCTCATGGTTGATCGATAGTGGAGCAACAAATCATATGACCAGAAGCAAGGACTTGGTGGTGGATGTTCAACCTGATGCATCTCTGGCCACTCAAGTCTCCTTTGGTGATGACACAATTTCAAAGGTATCGGGTCTTGGCAAGGTGGTTATCTCTCCAGACTTAACCATTGAGAGAGTCATGCTTGTTGAGACCCTTGCATACAATTTACTTTCCGTTCGTGAACTTGCACTCATGGGTTTTAATACTTTCTTTGGCATTGATACCGTGACCCTTTTGTGGAGCAAGACTCTTAAAGTAGCCTTTGTTGGGCATGTCAAAAACGGTCTCTATGTGATTAACTTCTCGGAGCGACCCACTCAGACCACGACTTGCCTAATGGCTAAAGTTGATGTGGGATGGCTTTGGCATCGTCGACTAGCCCATGTCAATATGAGATCTTTGCAAAGTCTCCTCAAAGGGGATCACATTCTTGGACTAACAAATGTAAGTTTTGCCAAATATCGTGCTTGCAGTGCGTCTATCGAAGGAAAGCTACATGAGAAGGCTCATCGACCCATGACTACCATCTACTCGAAGAGGACCTTGGAGCTCCTTCACATGGATCTCTTCGGTTCCCCATCTTTTGATAGTCTTGGGGGAATAAAGTATTGCTTGGTGATTGTGGATGATTACTCAAGATACACAAGGGTATACTTCTTCAAGAAGAAGAGTGAGACCCAACAGACCATCATCAACTTTGCAAATGAAGTTCAACACCAACATGAAGCAAAGATTTTGATGATTAGAAGTGACAACGGCACTGAGTTCAAGAACTACACCTTGGATGAGTTTCTTAGTGATGAGGGGATAAAGCATCAACATTCCACACCATATACCCCTCAACAAAATGGTGTTGCGGAGAGGAAGAACCAGACGTTGATGGATGCGGCAAGGACCACGATGGTGGAGTTTAAATCTTCAACAACTTTTGGGCCGAAGCCATCAACACCGCATGTCATGCATCCAATCGGCTCTATCTCCGCAAAGGCTTGAATAAGACTCCATATGAGATACTTACCGGTAACAAGCCCAACCTCAAGTACTTCCGGGTGTTTGGTTGTAAGTGTTTCATCCTCAAGAAAGGTGTTCATTTGTCTAAATTTGAATCTAGAGCTCATGAGGGCATATTTGTTGGTTATGCTACAAACTCTCATGCTTACCGTGTTCTCAACAAGTCTACAAGACTCATTGAGGAGACAAGTAACATGGAGTTTGATGAAAATAATGGCTCCCAAGTGGAGCAAAGTGGTCTTTGTGATGTAGGTGATGAAATTACTCCCCAAGCCATAAGAAGAATGGGTGTGGGACACTTCCTACCTGTTGAGGAACCCCTTGTGGCTGAAGGAGAAGGACAATGTTCCACGCAAGTGGAACCATCACCGACGCAAGACCCACACGCTCCTGAAGAACAAAGTGAAGGCCCTCAATCTCGTGAACAAGATCCAGAGCAAGATCAACCTCATGGTGATGATGATACATCACAAGATGCTCAAGATCAAGTTCACAACCCCGAGCCAACTCAAGATCAAGATCATGCTCAGGATCAAGAGCAAGCTAGTGATGGCTCTCAAGTTCGTCAAGACGATTCACCGCAACCTTCCATGGAAGAGATTTTAGAAAGACAAGCTGCCAAGATTGCTTCCAAGCTTAGAAATAAGCAACACATTCTAGAGAACGTCTACGGAAGCTTGAATAGAGGGGTAACCACTCATCGTCAATTAACAAACTTTTGTGCACATCATGCGTTTGTTTCTTGCATTGAATCCCTCAAGGTACAAGAGGCGCTCGAGGACACAGAATGGCTTGAAGCCATGCACGATGAACTCAACAACTTCGAGCGCAACAAAGTGTGGCGATTGGTGCCAAGACCAAAGGAGAATCACAATGTCATTGGAACCAAATGGATCTTTAAGAACAAGCAAGATGTGAACGGTGTAGTCATTCACAAGAAGGAAAGATTGGTGGCTCAAGGCTACTCCCAAGTCGAGGGTATCAACTACGGTGACATTTTTGCTCCCGTCGCTCGCCTTGAATCTATTCGCATGTTGCTTGCATATGCATCTCATCATGATTTCAAATTATATTAAATGGATGTGAAAAGTGCTTTTCTTAATGGTCCACTTAAGGAGTTGGTGTATGTCAAGCAACCCATGGGGTTCAAGGATCCTAAGTTCCCTAGTCATGTATACGTTCTCGATAAGGCACTCTATGGCCTTAAACAAGCCCCACGTGCGTGGTATGAGCACCTTACCGAGATGTTGCAAGACCGTGGGTTTGAAATTGGGAAAATCGATCCCACTCTTTTCACAAAGAGGGTTAACGCGAACTTGTTCGTATGCCAACTATATGTTGATGATATTATCTTTGGTTCTTCTAACAAAGTTTTCAATGAAGAGTTTGCCGCACTAATGACCAAAGAGTTTGAGATGTCCATGATGGGAGAGTTGAAGTTCTTCCTTGGATTCGAAGTCAAGCAACGAAGTCAAGGAACCTTCATCAACCAAGCAAAATATACTCAAGACATGCTCAAGAGGTTCAAGTTGGATGATCTCAAGCCGGCCAAGGCCAACACTCCCATGCCGCTCAAATGCCAACTTGACAGTGATCCCAATGGTAAAGCTGTAGATCAAAAGGTATATTGCTCCATGATTGGATCCCTGCTTTATCTTTGTGCATCTAGACTAGATATCATGTTGAGTGTGGGAATTTGTGCACGATTTTAATCCGCACCTAAGGAGAGTCACTATGTGGCTGTCAAGCGAATCTTTTGATATTTGGCTCATACCCCAAACTTTGGCTTATGGTACCCCAAAGGTGCTTCATTTGATCTCATAGGATATTCGGACTCGGATTGGGCAGGAGACCGTGTGGAGAGGAAGTCAACTTCCGGAGGTTGCCATTCCTTGGTCGCTCTTTGGTAAGTTGGTCTTCGAAGAAACAAAACTGTGTTTCTCTCTCGTCCACCGAGGCCGACTATGTAGTTGCAACAAGTTGTTGTGCACAGTTGCTCTGGATGAGGCAAACTTTAAAGGATTACGGTGTCACTTGTGACAAAGTGCCCCTCTACTGTGACAATGAGAGTGCTATCAGGATCTCCAACAACCCGGTTCAACATTGCAAGACGAAGCACATTGAGATTCGCCATCACTTCACCCGGGATCATATCAAGCGTGGAGAGATTGATCTTATTCATCTCAATACTAATGAGCAGCTTGCGGATATATTCACGAAGCCATTGGATGAAGCAAGATTTCACGAGTTAAGGCATGAGCTAAATATCATTGATTCGAGCAATGTGGCTTGACTTATTGCACACCCCACCACACTCTTCATTATGTCTTGTTTAGATGTAGGCATGGACATAGGCGGAGTGTTGTTCACTCAATGAACTGTCCCTTCCCCTATT
This sequence comes from Elymus sibiricus, assembly GCA_039707655.1. Classification (NCBI taxonomy): domain Eukaryota; kingdom Viridiplantae; phylum Streptophyta; class Magnoliopsida; order Poales; family Poaceae; genus Elymus; species Elymus sibiricus. Next base: position 138,317,033 of record CM077675.1, read on the forward strand.
ATGCATAAATCGACCAAGTCTTTCGCATTAGTCATTTTTGATGACACTCGTGCTTCAAAGACAAGTTTTGTTCATGGGCCCAAGGTTAAAATCTTCGCGGTGCCATACCAATTAACTCAAACATAGGTGGCTTCGGCCACCGCCCTTCCTCCAAATGAGGTCTTTGCTAGCTACAAGCTTATTCTTTGATTTGCATCTCTTCAAGCTTTATTTTCTTGTCTTGATATCTCTAGTTCTGCCTTGGAGTGTTTTCTCTCTCGTTGCGCAAGTCATATCTTTCTGTGTGAAATTTGGGATGGGCTCTGTTTTTAGTCACGAGCGGTACTACCGCTGGAATGGCCGATACTACCGCTTCAGCGGTACTACCACGCCCGCCCGCGGTACTACTGCCTCAGGTCCTCCAGGATGGGTTAAGTGATGTGCACGAGGAGTTCTAACTCCCCCATACCCATTCACCTCTCCCCTCCTCATGCCCTCTCTCTCTCTGGCGACCCGTTCTTGCTCCGGGGGCCGGCTCCGATCCCCCGATCTCGTGTTGTCTCCCACATTTCTGTCCGGTGGGATCTTTCCCCACTTCGTCCTCCTGCCATGACCACCGGTATTGCTCTCGTCCGTCTTTATTTTGTCTCTTATTTTGAATCTTTGAATCTAGGGCAGTGCATGTGGTAGTTTTTGATTTTCCTCGATTTTTTAGGAATGAGTTGGAAGTGTCTTGCTTGCTAGATAGGAAATTAGTCGAGGATCACTGCTTTAGGAATTCTACGTCACCGGAACTACCGGTCCCTTGCCGCAGAAGTTCTTCCAGCAGGCAGGGCGGTACTACCGCCGGCACCAGGATGGTACTATCGCTTTCAGCGGTACTACCGCCCCTGTACCAGCGGTACTACCGCTTTGCCTTCAGTGAAACTACCGCTGCGAGGAGTGGTACTTCCGCTTGTAACTATAGTTTTCCGACTTCCTGTGATCTTCTTCTGCTCTTGTTTTTGTTTCATTTGACTTCTGCAATCGCTTTACTCTTGTTTTCTCTTTCCGTTCTTTCTTTGTGCGTTCCAGGTGATGGTAGCTCCACTCCTGCTGCTCGTCGCATGAATCCTAGCCGTGGTGGTTCCAAGCGTCTCCGCACGTCTGAAGGTGACGAGGCTGGTTCTAGTGCTCAACCCCAACGGCAATTCATGAAGAAGACTGCTAGCAAGAAGAAGGCCGCCAAAGATCCTTAGGATATGACTACCAACGAATTTCTAGAATTCCGTCAGCGCAACCCCTATTGTCGCCCTCAGGCCGAGGCATTTGTTGGGCCACCCTTCTGGACCAAGGAGCAATCTCTCATTTATGTTGGGGTTCTGAAGAACAAGACTAATCTCTATGTGCCTGACGCCAAATCCATCGACACGGGGTACATGAGCAGCCGTCCTAACATTGAGTACGTTGCTGAAGCTCATGCTCCGTGCCAGCAGTGGGGTCCTATCATCAGCTTCAACAAGGACTTCTGCTGCGAGGCAGTGGCTCAGTTTTATGCCACCGTTCACTTTCACAATGACGATGCCAGGAACTTAACTTGGATGACAGGTGGCCAAGTGTTGCACTCCAACTGCAAGACTTTCATGAACTCTTTGGGCTATGACGATAATGGGTTGGATGAGCCTTTTGGCCTCCGGCCACACACTGAGACTGCTTAAATCCACAAGTCCAAGCTTATTCGCTATTCCGGGGTTGTGAAGACTGCCAAGGGTACTCGCACTGAGCTCATTCCACTTCTGGACATTATGCATCGTATCTTTCGCAACACTCTTTCCCTCGAGTTGGGAACAAGGATCAGGTTCACTCTTACCTTGTAAATCTACTGCTGATGTGCAACAAGGAGAAGGGCAAAGACTCTACTCTGGATGTTTCCCACATTATGTGGAAGGAGCTTCGCTCAACTGTGCTTGACCGGAAGGTGCCCATCTATGGCCCCTATCTCTTTAAGCTGATTGAAGACACTTGGGCGGCGATGTTCCCTAGCGAGCCTGTTGTGACTGAGAATACGGTGCATCACGGTATTCTGAAGCTTTGTGTGAAGGAGAATTGGGGCATTTTAGCTTCTGTCCCTGAAATTGCGCCCACGGACTCTGATGATGAGGAGGAGCCAGATTACAAAGATGACACTTATGCTCCACCTTCTGAGACCGTTCTGTCGTGGGCTGCCAAGCTCTCTACAAAGATGAAGTCCCTTTGGTGTTTCCAGGCAAAGGGTTAGTACAACTCTCATGTGGCGGCCAAGAAGGCCCGCATCCGCGACAAGTTGATCATGAGGAAGATAGGCCTGGAAGTTCTCAGCGGCTCTGAGGACAGGATCACTGATGAGGAGGTATGGATCAACAAAAACTGTCCGTGGACTGAGTCAGAAGAGGAGGAGTCGGATGAGGAGCATGATGATGAGGACGATGATGATGAGGAGGAGGACGATTGAGCACTTCTTTGGACTTGCCATCACTTCGGATCGTTTTTTAGTCCTCTGTCCCTTTTTTGCGTCTCGATGCCAAAGAGGGAGAGAGTGTTAGGGATTTGTCGAGTGCTCTCTATCTTGTTTTTTCTATTTTCGCTTGTGAACTCTTCCATCGCTTGCTTTGGTTTGGTTTGTGCTTGTGAGACCTAAAAGACCAAGTCGTTGTGAGACATATGCTATCCCTCTATTATCTTTATATGTCTTATTATGTGAGGTATGCTTATATTGTGCCCTTGTGTCTATGCTCACATAATCTATCTTGCATACATGTCTAGTATTCATTCTATCATGCAAGTAGTTGCTGGTCTATAAAATATAGGGGGAGTATTGATCCTAGTGTGTGTACTTTGCAGTCCAAAAGCATATCTAAGAATAGTGCACATATCTAGGGGGAGCTCGCCTATATTTTGTAGATTTTGGGGTTTGCTTTATTTCGCATGATATCCTTTGTGCAAATCCCGTGTTGTCACCAATCCACCAAAAAGGGGGAGATTGTAAGGAACTATTTCTACCCTATTAGTTTTGGTGATTGATGACAATGCTTTTGCGGAATAACCGGGTGTAGTAAGCTTTCAGAGATTATAAGGTGGCACGAGACGGTTATTTTCCCCTCGGTGATTAAAAAGAGAAGACGGGTTGTTTCTGTCAATTTTGTGTTGGTGGACCGGAGTCGTAGGAAATTCGTACTATCAAGAGGGGGCCTGCATTTGGAAAGGTTGGGTGGAATCAAACACGTACACATTTGCACCGCTCTCCTTTCCTGTAGCTTCTGTTCTTTTCCCCTCTCCCCTTCTCTCTCTGATAAGCGGAAGTACCGCTCTGATGAGCAGTAGTACCGCCCCAGCGGTACTGCCACCCTGAAGTACTAAGCGATCTTCCGTTTAAGTTTTTTCTTCTGGCATTCTGGATTTTCTGAGCGGAAGTACGGCTCCTCAGGAGCGGTAGTACTGCTCTGCCTAGTCCTGAGTCCCTCGCAAGGGACCAGACATGTGTCTAGTCCCCCGCGCCATAATAAGCGGAAGTACCGTTGATGAGGAGCGGTAATACCGCTCCGGCGGCACTACCGCCTCCCTGACTCTGTCAGCAGTGGGAAACGGCTAGGTCTATGCTGCAAGCGGAAGTACCGCTCCCCTGAGCGGTACTACCGCTTATGCACTTATTGTGGGCAGAAAACGGTCAGATTTCCCCCCCTGTATAAGTGGGTCTTCTTCTCCAAAGTGACCCACCTCTTTTCCCCCAAAAGCTCCATTGTTGCTCCTAAGCTCATTCTTGCCCGATCTCTCTCCCTAGCCATCGATTCTTGTTGATGCTCTAGGGTTTGGAGGAGAAGGCCTTGATCTACACTTCCACCAAGAGAAATTATTCCCCCCACTAATCCCTTGCGGATCTTGTTACTCTTGGGTGTTTGAGCACCCTAGACGGAAGAGGTCACCTCGAAGCCATATTCCGTTGTGGTGAAGTTTCGTGGTGGTGTTGGGAGCCTCCAATTAAGTTGTGGAGATTGCCCCAACCTTGTTTGTAAAGGTCCGGTCGCCGCCTTCAAGAGCACCACTAGTGGAATCACGGCATCTCGCATTGTGTCAGGGTGTGAGGAGAATACGGTGGCCTTAGTGGCATCTTGGGGAGCATTGTGCCTCCACACCGCTCTAACAGAGACGTACTTCCCCTCAAAGGGAAGGAACTCCGGTAACACAACCTCGTCTCCATCGGTTCCACTTGTGGTTACTTCTTACCTTTACCTTGAGCAAGCTTTACTTATATTGTATCCTTTGTTTGCTTGTGTTGTTAGCATCATATAGGTTGCTCACCTAGCTAGTTGCATATCTAGACAACATATTTGTTGCTAAACCTAATTTGCTAAAGATAAGTTAAAAACTAGTAGTTGCCTATTCACCCCCCCTCTAGTCAACCATATCGATCCTTTCAGAGGCGTCACAAAAATCGAGGAGCATGGCTAGGGTTTCCCGAAATGGACATGGGAAGTTGCTTAAATAGGAAAAGAGATCTAGGGTTAATGGATTTTGCCCGTTTTCGGACCGTTTGATCTCAATCAGACGGCCCAAAACAGGTGGGTAGGCTAGGTGGGCTGGTGGGCTGTGATAGAGGGGTTGGTCTGCGAAGAGAGGGAAGTTTGCAGCCTGACATAGGTTTTAGACATACCGAAAACGTCTGCGGTTCTACCGGCTATAGTGCCGCTATAGGTTTATCCGTTGGGGTATCAAACGACCTCCGAATGCGATGAAATTCGGCAGACGGTCTACCTACAATATATTAAGGCCGCACGCCAAATTTTAACCCATTCCGAGAACATTTTTTATCCCACTTTAAAAATAATATTTTAATGATGTCACGGGCGCATGTGAGTGTGTTTGGTCTCAAAACGGTCAACGACGAAAACGGGAAGAACCGGCAACTACAAACGGATGCAAGTTTTGAAAAATGATGGCGACGGAGTACCCATGCAATACGAATGTTGAGATGATGAATGCTACAACCAAATGGAACACACGACAAAACTCGAAACAAATGGAAGGCATCTGGAGCGTCAGTCTCGGGCTGTTACAGTCTTGGCTTTGGGTTTCCTCAGGATCGAAGGGAGCGGCACCCGCACCACCTTCGAAGATCATGTTCTCGATGATGAAATGGTTGGCCGTGTCGTCGTCCGTGGTCGGCAGTTTGTCAAACAGGTTGCGGGCGCCCGAAAGCATGCTGGCTGGTGTCTCATGCGAGCGTTTCCTCTGCCCCCCAGAAGATGATCCACCGGCGTGGCGTTGAGGTCGATGGGAATGGACGCGGGCATGGACGTCGCCACCACGGTCACCTCCGGCGAGCATTCCCTGGAGAAACGAGACGCATGCTGGTAGTGATGATGGAAGCCAGCCATTGCCATCGCGGTGGACGTGCGCGGCGACTCAGGCTGCGGCACACGAGGGAAGGCGGACGAGCCCGTGCTGGCCGCGGCACGGTGGCGGCAGGGTCAGCCCGTGTTGGCTAGGGTTTAACCCAAGGAAGATCAGTGTCTCCCTTGTAGCCGCAACCACTCTGGCATTGGTTTCCTCTTCCTGTGTGGTGGTGGCCAGGGCGGCGGCCTCAACGTCGTCGAGCTCGCGTTCCACCGCGTGCCTCCGACCCTTCCTCTTAGGTATTGCACGCGCCCGCTCCTCAGGCGTCATCGGCTTCTTATTGGTCGCCGCCGGCGTCTTGCGGGGGGGGGGGGGCACGGGGCTTTTCCCTTGGGGGCGACGAGGGAGGCGAGGTCAGAGGAGGCTAGAGAGGCGAGGCCGGCGAAGGCGGCGAAGGTCGGCGCGTCGTCCATGTCGACAGGCCAGGAGCACGAGCCGGCAGGAGTATTTTAGGAAGGGGGGGATGGGGGTGGCTGAGCAGCCGACATGCGGGATAGGGGGAGGAATTGGCGGGCGGCGTGTGCGTCTGCACCAACGCAAATGAGGACCAAATTTGGGCTCCAAATGGGTCGCCCGACGGATAAAAAGCGGATGTGCGTCTGTTTGGGTCGGAGTGTTGGGCCGATTTTTCTGGACCCAAATGAACAAGTGCGAACAAAATGAGTCGACGCGTTAAAGTTGCTCTTACTGAGGAGGATGGAACTGGAGGAGCGGACATTATTTTGAGGAATAATGAGGGTAGCGTGATCTTCACATCTTGTCGATTCCTTCATAACTTTTTATGTGCTGTGGAAGCTGACACGGCGACATGTGCAGAGGACATTGCCCTTGTCTTAGAGTGGAGTACATAGCCTTTATCATCGACTTAGGCTGCAATGTCACCATTGATATGTTTTTTTTCTTCGAAATTGACACCCTTGATATGTTACGCCATCATCACTTGAATCAATTCCCGGTGATTGCACTTGTCTAGGAATTAAAAAAATTGTTGCGTTCAAGCCGAGAACATATCCTTTTGCATGTATGTAGAAATCAGAAATCTGTAGCTCATTCAGTTGCCGAAATGGGGAAGACATCGTCTCGCACGGCCGAGGCACGACCCAGATAAAATTGACCAGTTGTGCCAATCAGATTGTTATGACAATTCTTGATGAATAAAACACCATTTTTTTTTTCAAAAAAAGTGGCCTGATTTTTATTTTTGTTTTTTGAGAATAGCCACTAATCTGCTTTTTGTTTTTTGAGAAACGGCCATTAATCTTTTTTTTTTTAGGGATGGCCATTAATCTGCTGGGCGAAACAGAAAACCGAAGGAGAGATAAGGTTTGGGCCAGCCCAGCCACAGCCTCTCCCTCGCTCCCGAGCTCAGCTCGCCTCCCCTCCGCCTCACCTCGCCGGCGTCACCCGCTCCTTCCACCCCACCGCCCTCATGCTCCTCCCAATGTGCCGCCTCGCCTCTTCTCCTTCCCTCCCAGCCGTCTACCCACACATCTCCCCCGCGCGGCGCTCCCTCGGGCTCCGGCGACAACATGGTCGAGGGGCGTCGACAAGGAGGACGTCAGCGACGCCTGTGGTATGCTGCTCGGGTTCGCTGCCCGTAGCCAGCCAGTCGAGCCAATCGATAATGACCGGAGCGAATCCGGTGACGGCGGCTGGCACAGAGAGATCATCGGAGTGGAGCGGGGACGCGATACGCCGGCGTTTCCTTGATTTCTACGCCGCCCGTGGCCACAAGATACTTCCGAGCTCGTCTCTCGTGCCCGATGACCCCACCGTGTTCCTCACCATAGCTGGGATGCTTCAGTTCAAGCCTATATTTCTTGGCAAGGTGCGTCCGCATTGTTAGAAACATCAATTCCTGAAGTTTTAGTGGTTTCTGAGAAATTGGGGGAATGTGGCGAACAAGGATAGTTTTCACTTTTCGTTTATAGTACTCCAGAAACACAGGAATAGAAAAACTTAACAAATTTCATGTCATGGCATATTGAACTCTACATGAACTAAAATCACAAGAATATGCAATACAAGTTGTTTGGTTGCACCACATGAGAAATGTATGAATGTCCTTGGAGTATTGGGTGTGCGACATAGTTGTCATAGACACATAGCAAAATTTCAGTGGAAATTTGTTCTTTGTACTTGCATCCAAACTAGCGTGTAGGAAAAATTTCTTGTGGTTTCCAGTCCCTCAAATCAAACAAGCTTTACATGAAAATTTCCTAAGGAATAGAATTCTCCAAAATTCATGCCAATCAAAGACGCCCTTATGTTTCAGTCCATTAGCACAATTCTTATTGTTATTTGTTGTCCATAACAATAGTGATGTCTACAGTTCAATTCAATTTCAGAGTCGTTGCATTCGTAGTAACAGGGAAGGAACTTCATCATTGTTCCTACATACAGACACTATATTGCAGTCTGTGCCTGTTTGATTTTACTACATGATGGAGTCCGTGTATTGTTGCTTCAGGAACCTAGGCGTGTACCATGTGCCACCACCTCCCAGAAATGTATACGGACAAATGACATTGAGAATGTGGGACGCACGTCCCGACATCAAACCTTCTTTGAGATGCTTGGGAACTTCAGCTTTGGCGATTACTTCAAGAAGGATGCAATCAAATGGGCATGGGAGCTGACAACCAAGGAGTATGAACAATTCCTTTTTCCGCATGCATCATGATATCCATGATGGTAAACTTTAAGCTGTTTATCTGGAAAAGATTGCCCTGTCTCTGCTTGTTATCGTAGAGATGTTGTTCACACATTTCAAATCCATTATTATGTCTGATGTGATCTTTGTCACTTTGTGCTATCCAAACACATTATTATGTCAAGCTTCAGCTGTTCTTAAACTGCTCTTATATTACCTCAATGATGTTACTTGCATTTTAACCATCATACTAGGCAATGGAATCCACTTTACTCCACTGGGTTTTTATAGGTAGTTAGTCCCCTGAACTTTTTGGTCCACTTAACCTCCTGAACTTCTTTTTGGTCTACTTAACTCCTGGAACTTATAATAATGGGTCACTTCACTGTTCACTCCCTGACATCACATGTGGATGCTAATGCCATCTTTTACCTGCTTCACGCTCAATATGTGTTGATTAGTCGGCCAGGCCTACCATGTTGTAGAAAATGATGTCAGCATGCATGTGTTGGAAAAATCACTCCAAAACCTGCCTGGGGGTAGGGTGTGTGAAATGATCTGGTATATTTTTTTTTTAGAAAAGGAGGATGACCCCCGGCCTCTGCATCTGGGAGATGCATGCGGCCATAAATGATCTGGTATTAGGATTACAATAGTTTAAGAGGGGGGGCGGGGGTGGAAATTTGTGTTACTTGAGGAGGAAAGTGGACTTTTTCCTTGACTCTGGAATCTTTAGAACATGCTATGAGGTGCCACGCAACAGCATTTCTGCAATTCCTTTTCATGTTGTGCTAGTGCTCGCATTCATTATGTTTGTGAACTTTGTTTAGGTATGGATTACCCCCAGAAAGATTGTGGATTAGTGTATTTGAAGATGATGATGAGGCATTCTCTATTTGGCTCAATGAGGTCAGTTATGTAAAACTGCATATTTCTGCAATTTTGCGTACCTTCTCTGTTGTTTATTACTGCAGTGATAAATATATAATACATTTAACCACATCTCACTGCTAATTCTCATATTAATTTAACCCTGTGCATGGTTAAGAATTCACGAGATATATCTATAGACAAAAAACCTTTAAAATCCCCAGAAAAATATGCAAGTTTTCCATAACAACTCAGTTTTAGTAAAAAGGGAGTAGAGATTCTGTGTAATGAATTTGTGATTTTTTACTAGTTATTTGAAATGTCAGACTTGCACGTTTCTTTTGAGAGGTGCAGGGATCGTGTTTGGTATCATGGTACATGACACTCGAAAGATGTAATGTTCTTCATTTGGTATTTTGTTAAGCTTATAGCAACGAATTTCTTCTTGCTTATTCTATCCAGGTTGGTGTACCAAAGGAACGGATAAAGAGGATGGGCGAGGATGATAATTTTTGGACTAGTGGTGCAACTGGACCTTGCGGACCATGTTCTGAAATGTATTATGATTTCCATCCTGAGAGAGGATCCTTGAATGCGGTATGTAAAGATTCTATGGTATCGATAGTTAAATGTTCAGTATTTTCTGTTCTGTATGGAGTTCTCCAGTAACTGAAATTAGTGATGTTCATATAGTTGTGTGCAGGATTTGAATGATGATAGCCGATTTATCGAATTCTATAATCTTGTCTTCATGCAATACAACAAAAATGATGATGGATCTCTAGAACCATTGAAACAAAAGAACATTGATACAGGAATGGGGCTTGAGCGTATGGCACGCATTCTTCAAAATGTAATGCTCGTCAATCCTTCAAATGGTTCATAACATTTTTTTTGAGCTATAATCTAACTTTGCACGGTTGTCTATTATATAGGTTCCAAACAATTACGAGACAGACTTGATTTTCCCAATAATGGAAAAGGCAGCAAGCATGGCGCTAGTTTCCTACAGTAAAGCTGATGATGCTACGAGGACAAATCTTAAAGTGAATCAATCTGGATCTATTACTTGTTTCATGATAAATTAGTTGTATGGACATAACCTTTAGCATTTTCATCTTGCTAGGTGATTGGTGATCACATGAGGGCAGTTGTTTATCTCATATCAGATGGGGTCATCCCCTCGAATATTGGGAGAGGATATGTTGTTCGAAGGCTTATAAGAAGGGTAGTCCGGACTGGTAGATTGATAGGTATGAGAGGTGATGGGCATGAGAACTCTGAAGGTGCATTTTTACCTTCTTTAGCTGAGACAGTAATCAGCCTTAGCAGTGAGATAGATCCAGATGTTGAATCAAGGCGGAAATCGATTCTTGGAGAACTTCAAAGGGAAGAGCTGCGATTTGTACAGACTCTGGGAAGAGGTGAAAAGTTATTAGATGAACTTCTGGATGAGGCATTAGGTAGTGCTGGTGATATTGGAGACAAGCCTTGCCTATCTGGAAAAGATGTATTTCTTTTATATGATACATATGGTTTCCCCATAGAGATTACAGCTGAAATAGCTAGTGAACGGGGTGTTACTATTGATATGAAGGGGTTTGATATTGAAATGGAAAACCAAAGAAAGCAATCTCAGGCTGCTCACAATGTTATCAAACTTTCTGTAGGAAATGAGACCGAGATTGTCAAAAGTATCCCTGATACTGAATTTTTGGGGTATGAGTCCCTTTTCGCAACAGCTGTTGTTAAAGGCCTTTTAATTAATGGAAACCCAGTAGAAAATGTTTCAGAAGGTACTGATGTGGAAATACTATTAGACCGAACACCGTTCTATGCTGAATCGGGTGGTCAAGTTGGAGACAATGGTTTCTTATATGTGTATGGAGAGGAAGGTGGAAAACAAAATGCAGTTATAGAAATCAAAGATGTCCAAAAATCCCTGGGGAACATCTTTGTTCACAAAGGCACAATTAAACAGGGGTCAGTTGAGGTTGGAAAGAAAATCGACGCTGCAGTTGATGGAAAACTGAGGCAGGGAGCCAAGGTATGAAAACTAGGAATGCTTTTTCTTTGTTTCGTCTTCGTGCATTTCATGAATAATTAAATTTTGCTTCAGTTTTCATGCATTTTATGAATAATTAATTGTTGGGCCATCTGTGTGCTTTTGCCTGCCACTATTTTAGACATTTGTAATGATTTTGTAAGCTGTCAACAAATATCATTTAGGCACCTTTACTGGCTTTAAACAAGATACAAATATTGCTCAAGATAGTTATTTCGTTTTGCTAGTGTCCTCTTAGCTTAGCATACATTCGCATAAAATGTCTGATTGTCTGCAAAGATGTTGCTGGTAACTGGCATGAATATCAGTAAATGGAAATGAGCTCTTTGTGACCTAAATTATCTAGTGTCTTCTCAGCATATGCTGGAACATGATGATATTACTGTTTCCTTGAAACAAAATGTTTGCCTTAACAGGTTACCGATTGCACCTTTTGCTACAGCACCTATCTATTTCCATTTCTTCTTTAACTACTTTCTGTTTCCCTGTCTAGGCTCATCATACTGCTACACATCTACTACAGTCCGCTCTTAAAAGTGTCATTGGTTCAGAGACATCACAGGCCGGATCCCTTGTGGCTTTTGACCGTCTCCGATTTGACTTCAGTTTCCATCGGCCCCTTACAGAAAAAGAATTACTGGAAATTGAATCACTGGTGAACCAATGGATTAGCGACGCAACACATCTCGAGACAAATGTGATGGCATTGCAAGATGCGAAAAATGCTGGCGCCACTGCAATGTTTGGAGAAAAATATGGTGAACAGGTTGGTATTTATAAAACAAACTAAAATGGCACTGGAAATTAAGATATTACAGCAACATTTCTGCAAAGTCATATGACAGCAGGCGATGTTTTAATTTTTGTGAATTCTGCTAGGTTAGAGTTGTCGAGGTCCCTGGGGTGTCGATGGAACTGTGTGGTGGAACTCATGTCAGTAATACTGCGGAGATCCGTGGATTCAAGATAATCTCAGAACAGGGAATAGCTTCTGGAGTCAGAAGGATTGAGGCAGTTGCAGGTGATGCATTTGTTGAGTATGTTTGTTCACGGGACAACTACATGCGACACTTATGCTCTTCGCTTAAGGTATGGTCCTACTCATCATAGCGAATTTGCTCTTTTCCCCTGACATATCATATTTTTCTCGATGACTTGAGTAGCTGAAATCTGTGCATCTGATGATCTTCATCTCTTGTTCAAATGAATTTGGCATTTCCCTTTTGAAGTGCATTGAAACCCACCTATATGCTACATCAGGTACTAGTTGATCTGTTACAGATGCACATACTACATTCGTTACATGTGCAGATTTGACGGAACTTAATTGTAAAATAGGCAGGCAGAAGCCTACTTAATTGTACACACGCTTGTGCCAAACAGAAACAGTTATTAGAAATCACTTGACCAAACACTTCATGCTTGTTACAAGCAATACCTTGTCCCATGTGGGTAGTGTGTTTAGAGAGTGCAAGAGAGAGGTCTGGACCATGCCATTCAAATTTTCCTTCCGTCTGCCATAGACATTTCAATTATTTCTCATGGAGTATGATATTTTAACTATTAACTTATTTTTCAGGTCAAAGCAGAAGATGTCAACAGCAGAGTAGAAACAATTCTTGAAGAACTAAGAACAGCGAGAAATGAAGCATCATCTCTACGCAGCAAAATCGCAGTGCTTAAAGCAGCATCCCTGGCAAGTAAAGCTGTACTCATTGAACCTCATAATGTCAGGTAATTGCTGCAACTGTTGCCACTCGTATGCACCCTACTTACTGTATTGTCTATCTGGCCTTCACAAATATACAGTATTTTTATGCTATTTATTATTAAACCATCACTTCACATTTACAACTTCTCCTAAATATCTGTGTTGTGTAGGATCCTAGTTGAGAACATGGGGGATGTGGATGCTGATGGGCTGAAAAGCGCAGCCGAGCATCTCGTGGGAACCCTCCAAGACCCAGCCGCGGTGATTTTAGGTTCAAGTCCAGGAGACGGTAAGGTGAGTCTGGTCGCTGCCTTCAGTCCTGGAGTCGTGAAATTGGGAGTGCAAGCAGGCAAGTTTGTGGGTGGGATAGCGAAACTTTGCGGCGGAGGTGGTGGCGGCAAACCGAACTTTGCGCAGGCTGGCGGTCGGAAGCCAGAGAACTTGCCGGATGCCCTTGAGAAGGCTAGAGCTGAAATTGTTGCAGCGGTATCTTCAAAAGCCAGCTGATCTTCCACTCCACACTTGGTAGAGCCATTTACGTACATAGGAAATAGAGCATATATTCACAAGCATATGTAAAATTGTTGCCCTTTTCTGGGTTTATATAAATCGTTTCTTCTGGCCGCCAAGAGTCCAAGCAGACATTTTTTGGCATCTTTCCTTGACTTCTTCCAAGTGCTACACGTACCGTGGCAAGGTGAAGGTTCATTTTAATCATTTTGTAGCTGGTGGAACAACAATTGCACAAATATGCGGAAAAAAAATGTGCATAGACTTGGGTCCAGTTTGGAACATACAAACTGGGAAATACAGGAATACAGAAAACCATGAGATAAACTTCCCATGTTTGTTTGTTGTCGTATGGCTGTATGGAAACTTCACAACTAAAATACATGAATTTAGATAGATTTGATTTTGCCGTCTTTGATTGATGAACGAAGGGGACGAAGTTATGGTGCTGGATCCCCTGTTTCTTTTTCCTGTATGATAAAGGTTGGTGGGTCTGCCTATTATAACAATCCTGGTTAATTGTTCATTATCTCGTATTTTGCCATTTGGCTAATTGTTTATTAGGTTCAAAATTTCGAACAAAGAAAAACGATAGAGATATCCAACTAAGAGTACGTGGTAGTAGTATTTCTCTTTTGGTGTAATAGGAAGTTAGTCAGATTATAGGATTGCACTTTTGAACATTATTTCTGTCACATTTTCCCATTTGTATGTCCAGATGATGCACATAACACCTGTCAAACATTTGAATTATGCACATCGTTTACCCGCAAAAACAATGAATTATGCACTTTGGATCAGGTTGACATAGTTTATATAGTCACAAAGCACAGAATGTTCTCTTTTAGCACAACATCAGAAAATTTCTTGAACGATCTTAACTGCATCAACGCAATCCAATCACCACTCACTGAGGCTATGTTCGGTTGTGGTGGAAATAATCCTCTAGTGGATTTAATCCTCTAGAGGATTGGGTGATCCCCGCTTGACACCAAAACCACTTGGGGACCAAATACCTGCCACTGTGCAATCCACGCCTCTCACTATGCATTCGGTTGGTCCCTGCCACTATGCAATCCACGCCACAACACTTGGTCACTAAATCTCAGGAAAAACAATGCTGACAGAGATGAGTGGTGCAAATATATACTAACAGCCATTCTCATGTAGTATTAACAGCCATTCTCATGTAATGCTGACAATATAAAAACACTTATTATCCCAGTAATAACAGCAGTTCTAAGACTTGAACAGGGCACAAATACTAATAAAAATAATAGCAGTCTGAACCATAGATAATATGTTGAATAGACAACAACTTTCAGTTCCTCAAAGCTACAGCCGGCCGTTTTCAGAAATACCGTTTAGTTTCTCTACAAATATAACATCGACAAAACCCAGCGAATAGATATGAAGCCTTCCACTGAACAGCACCCGCAAATAGATCCAAGTTGCGTCCTTCTTCTGCAGCATTCTCATGTAGAACTCCTGCTTTTTTGGAACCCGCAGGGGCTAGTTTATTACCTTTCGGAGACCCTCTTCTCCTCTTTGTCACATTCCCTGTAGGAGGTGGCGCTCTATCCCTTTCGGCAGCTTTTTTGAGGAGGCTCAACCTTGGTGACTCTCGAGTAGTCATCTAGTGACTTCTGAACAATATTCATGACATGAACAACAGAAAGAAAAAACAAAAACTTCTACACTAAAGTTATTACACTACACTACAAATGACCACGATAAGTTATGCATGTTGATAATCAGCCCACATTTGATGAGCAATTGCATCTCTAAGGTTGTCGCCTTCATGGTTGATTTGATGATTTTGAGGAATATCACCGTCAGGAAGATCCACAAAATTCATGACAGGTATATTGTTTGGTTGGTTATCTAACCAACGCTCATCTCCCTTTTGAGATCGGATGATGTTATGTAAGATTGCCGCCGCTGCTGGTAGCTTGACTTGGTTCTCTATTCGATGGTGCGTGCCCACTTTTAGGATTGGGAACCGCTTCTTCAAGACTCCTAATGCCCGTTCGATGTGATTTCGTAACACGGCATGTCGGAGATTGAATAGCTCCCTATGATTTTGGGGTCAACGACGACCGCGTGCAAACTCCTTCAGATGGTACTGAACACCACGATACGGTGCCAAGAAGTAAGGGGTGTTGGCATAACCACCATCAACCAGATAAAACTTGCCCGGAGGTACTTGAAACCCGTTGTTAAGTGCGGATCGAAGAACTTTAGCATCAGTAGCAGATCCCTCCCAGCCACAAGAAATGAAGGTGAAGTTCAGGTCGAAGTCGCACACGACCATAACATTATGGCTTAGGGTCCCTTTCCTATTTCTGAACGGTGCGGCTTTTTCTCCTGAAACTGTTATGGGAACATGTGTCCCATCAATGGCCCCGATGCAGTTCTGCAACGAAATACTATAACTTAGCACCTATAACATGAAGAGCAAGTTATCGATGTGGATGAAAGTTGGCGAAGCAAAAACCTGAAAATAAGGAAAGAATCTCGAGTCCGATAGAATCTTCGGATGTACTTGGTTGGGATTTGGAGGCTTCAAAAATGCTTGGACAGAGTAGGGATGATATTAAAGAAATTCTTCATTTGCCAATGGAAAGTATCCCCGCTGTGACCGAAGCGAACTTGAAGGTCTTCAAATGAAGAATTATGGGATAACATCCATAAAAAAGATGCTAGTTTTTCTTCGACTTTAATTCTGCTATCAGACACCAACTTCTCCCTTTGAAGATAATTAGCCAAAGATATGAAGATATGTGGCTCCATCCTAAATGCTACCCGACAGTTTTTGACGTGCCCTTCGAGTAACTCCTTAACAAACATCTCGCCTGTTAGCGATGATGTATGACGTGGAATCCTCGGCTCCCTAAGAGCAACTCCACCAGTCTCTATCAAATGTAGTGCAGGGAAAACGAATAACATCATTTCATCATCCTCCTCCTCCCTCTTCCTAACACGATCCCTCATTTCCGGATCCATTCCAAGTCTAAAGAGGAAAAATGTCACTAGTTATTACTACTACAACAGTAATAGTGCAAGGTGTTCAAACAAATGACCATGCAACAATAATTAACAGTAATAAGAAAATGAGAAGATGCTCCGATAACAATTATATTTGGTTCTAGCCTCAGGCATCAAAACAATTAAATTACTAGTTTAGATAGGAAAGCTCCGATAACATGCTCGACATGCTCTGCTGATACAGCACACTATTATCAACAGTAATATGAATAAGAAGTATCTTATGTTCAGAAAGAAGAAAATGTTATTTGACAATTCATTTGCATGTTGCAGTTTGAACAGACTAAAATATTGACAAGTGCAAGAATGAACAGCAGCATATAAGTTCTTTATGTTCTGATTAAATGATCAAAATATTTTGCCTTGACTTTTGAAATTATTCAGAGCTAGGATTACATACTCCTGCCTTGACTTTTGACAAGGAATTAATGCTAAAAATTGCATCTACTTTTAGTTTGTAAAAGAAACAGTACAAACATCAAACAAGGAATTTAGAAGCATTTGGTTTATATACAAAACTGGAATGTACAATCACAAGCAGAATCAGCTGATATTTGTGTTCTACTGCTACATAGTGTTCTACTGCAAACTCCATCTGATATTTATATACAAAGAAATTACTAACACCATGTACTGCTAACTCCAGTACAGAGTAGCCTGCTGACTCCGTTTACTAACATCAAATTGTACTGCTGATCTAGTACAGAGTAACCTGCTGCTCCATTTACTAACACCAAATTGTACTGCTGACTCCAGTACAGATTACCAAAAATGACATATCAGAATACAAAACCTAGCTGACCTTCCTTTCTCATTGCCTATCTAAATAACAATTGATGCTAGTTCCTAGGAAACCCCAAGAAAGTCTGGACCTTGATGACCACATTCGCGAAGACATATCAAGATCTGGCTAGGTTTCCATGGAGGGGGCGAATCAGTGCTGCTACAGAGAGATAGGCGGAGGGGGAGGGGGAGGGAGAGAGAGAACTAACCAGAGATCTCGTAGCCTGCAGCAACTACTTCTCCAGAGCTAGGGTTCCGGCCGTGGCAAGGGGGCCGCAGGGGAGATGGTACAATCGGAGGCTAGGCTTCCGGCCAGGCTTCGTGGAAGGTCGTCGAACCAGGGGGAGCCCTCCTCCTCCGTGTAGGTTGCGCCGTCGCCGCCGTCTACTCGTCCCTGCCGCCGCCGCCGCCGCCGCCGCTGCTTCTGTCGCCTCGCTCGGGAGAGATGGGACGAGCGCCTCGCTCGGGGATTCTTTCCACGGGGTGCTAGGGGATGTTTTTTTCCACGTGGGTTTGGAGAGGTTTGGGCCGGGGAATTACGACACGGGGCTTAACCGAATGACAAAAGCTAGGTGGGCCGGGTTTATTCCCCGGCGGGGCTAATCCCTGCTGACCCGCGTGGTTTGGACGCAAACCCTCGCGGGGTTGGGCGGAACCGAACGAAGCCTCAGGAGATTGCCAGCTATCCATAGCCACAAGTGTATCTGATCCTACTGAGACTCTCGCTGCACCAATGGCATCACAGCTACAGATCTCTTTCTAGGTGGCCTCTGCTCGCTGCACTGCGTTAAATAGCGCCCTCATTCTATTCTGTGCTCTCAAGCCATCTCACACTAAGCCTTTCCTCTCTCACTCCATTGCAGAACCTAAGGGACAACCCCTGTGTTAGTCACAGCCCAATGGCGGCGGCCACCATGTCCCTCTCCTCCCCGGCCTTCGCCGGCAAGTCGGTGAAGAATGTGTCATTTTCGGCCCTCTTCGGTGAGGCACGCGTCACCATGCGCAAGACTGCGGCAAAGGCAAAGAAAGTTGCTTCGAGCAGCCCGTGGTACGGCGCTGACCGCGTGCTCTACCTCGGCCCGCTATCAGGTGAGCCGCCGAGCTATTTGACAGGTGAGTTCCCCGGTGACTATGGGTGGGACACCGCTGGACTCTCGGCTGACCCGAGACCTTCTCCAAGAACCGTGAGCTGGAGGTGATCCACTGCCGATGGGCCATGCTTGGTGCCCTCGGCTGTGTCTTCCCTGAGTTGCTTGCCCGCAATGGCGTTAAGTTTGGCGAGGCTGTATGGTTCAAGGCCGGCTCCCAAATCTTCAGCGAGGGCGGTCTTGACTATCTCGGCAACCCTAGCCTTGTCCACGCGCAAAGCATCCTGGCCATTTGGGCCTGCCAAGTTGTGCTCATGGGCGCCGTCGAGGGATACCGCGTTGCCGGTGGCCCACTTGGCGAGATTGTTGACCCACTTTACCCTGGAGGCAGCTTTGACCCACTCGGCCTAGCAGACGACCCTGAGGCGTTCGCGGAGCTCAAGGTGAAGGAGATCAAGAACGGCCGCCTTGCCATGTTCTCCATGTTTGGCTTCTTTGTGCAGGCCATCGTCACAGGCAAAGGCCCGCTAGAAAACCTCGCTGACCATATCACCGATCCCGTCAACAACAATGCATGGGCATTTGCCACCAACTTCGCGCCCGACAAGTAAGACAACTACTAGGGCTGAGTTGAGAGCTGGCTGGGTGGTCTAATATGTACTACCATCATGTAAATTACAAGAATCCGTGCAAAAGCATTGTTTGATTTGTCAACATTCATTCTCATGTCCTGTATTTGGCTACTTGTGGTTATACTCTACTTCACTAGACAACGACTTGTGAACTGGTGATGTCGGCTGTTAGTAAATATGTGGTGCTCAAATTTGGTATATGGTTGGGACCTTATTTAGGCTAGCAGTCAAAATACTTGCCAAATATCAACAAATAGGAATAACTTCAATGCGGGTCGCTGAAATTTGGTCCAACAAGAGTATGTGCTACGGTGTTGTTTCCTTTCATTTCATGTTGCACGTAATACTAACTTTGCAATAATAAACGCTTCCATTAATCTCATCACAAAATCAAGAATACAATCACAAAGAGGCTAAATGCACTTGTTTATAGTTACAATTGATTAAAAATGAGTTGAGAATTGTAATAGATATTATTACCGTAATTTTGAATATATATATATATATATATATACCTTAAAAATTATGCTATGCACAAGTGAGACTCAAATAATAGAAAAGATAGAAAAGATAGTGGAATGACGCTTGCCACCTGACATGTGGCGTCAAATCGGTGGATATTTATGGTTGGTTTTATCTTACTATGAGTTGGTGAAACTTGAACCCATAGTATCCAGGACGACTACGCTTACATATTAAACAGATCTAACATATGATATGATGATCTATTTTTCGCGAGGATTAACGTGGAGACTTGATTGGTGCCTCCTATGAGTAAATATAAGATAAGTTGCTTTTGATGTGTGGTGTAAACTCTTATTTTGACATTTATTGGTTGGGCTAAGCGGCGACAAACTTACATCGTTACCTTGTTGAAGGTGTTGTCTCTCCTTGCTAATGTCATTTCCTACATTGCTTGGTCTTAGCAACCAGGATGAAAATCCTTGTCCTGGTCGTCTCCAATTGGATGTGACAATGGCAGCACGAGGGCATTTATCCTTTTTTTGAAGGCGTTGTTGCGAAATAATTCGACTTAGTCATGGGTGTCAAATTCATATCTTGTAATGGGTTTATCGTAGTTGTTTACATTTTGTACTTCACTTGTTGATGACTTTGGCGTTGTTGCCTTGCATAAACTTCAATAAAACAATGGTTGTGTGCACCACAATGATGCAGAACGGTTGTTTAACCTCCTTAAAAAAAGATAACATTGTCATGCTTATACAAATATATTTATTTATTCAACAGAACTATCATATCGTTTATCTTAAATATATAGCCAATGGGCATATGTTTCACCACCCTACACACATATACACATTATATATGTGTATGTATGTATGTACAGTGGCGGAGCTACAAGGAATTTTCTGGGCGGGCCAAGCCAAAGGTTAGCTAAAACTTTTACCCTTGTAACCCAGTTTTACCCCTATCCTTTAGTGTTTTGGGCTCATGCTGGGCGGGCCATGGTGTGTGTGTGTGAAAAAGGATGAATATGTACACACACACATACACACATACATACATATTCATCCTTTTTCAAACATGTTTTGTACGTTACCTAGTGCAAAGTCCAATACTGGTGCCCCGAACTTGATACAAAAGGGAAAGCTCTTGCAAAATCTCAACTTTAGCGTGAACCAAGAGTGTCGCACCAACCATAAATGTGAACACCAAATGTAAGAAAAAATTGAGATTATGTCACCGCTATTGCAGGTGCAAAACAACATATTTCAATGGATTCACCTCATTCTCCTCATCTCTATTTCAAAACAACCATATGTCTTGAATAAATAAAGACAACGAAAATTCCCCTTCTCTCTCACACCCCCCTTCCCCTGAATCTCCAAACAACCCCCCCCCTTTCAAAAATTCATGTGTACCTATTATAACAATAGTGTTTGATTGATAGTTTTTTTTGTGTGTTCTACCTATTTTCTAGCTTAAAATCATTTTTCGCTGGTAGAGATATCCAACAGGATTGCTATTATAGTGAAAAACAACACGTCGTTAGGAGTGAGTACGACGACCTTATGATGAAGGTTGGATTGACATGACTATATTTTAAAAATAGGTTCAATTGTCTCGATGGAATGTGACCTAGTCCTATATTAGGAAGTGTCGAGGGAGATTTGGTCACATCCCCCGGTTGAATGCATCTTGTCGGCACCCTCTTCCAGTTCCTTCCCTAAACATTGGTCCGAGTTGACCCTAGGGCTCCATGATATTTCTCTAGGAGCTCTAGTGTGCCCCGTGAGTTTATCAAGTGATAGTGGATGGAGTACATGCCCATGAGGGGAGGGCTATATGGGTTAGGGGTCCTTGGCAAATGATGAACGTCTACCCTTGATACCGTCGGTGTGAAGTGTAGTGGAGGTAATCTTTGGTCCATGGGTCCAAAGGTCCATGATAGACTAGTGATGGAGGGAGTCCATAGTCCATGGTGAGCCATTCCCTCTGATCTCTCCCACCATGTTAGGCTTCTTTCTTGACTTGGGCCTCTTTGTCTTGAGCGATTCATTTTGACTCGATCTTCTTGTCTTTTTTCCACATTGACTTATTTGATCATGACAAGTTGCTTAGACTTTTGTTGACTGACTTGAACTATGGTTGATCGCTTCGGGCTATTGTTGACTTGCCAAGTAGGACTAGATGGGACCCGCCTATAGAATTATTATTCTCACAACAATGATAATTGCGGTATTTCTACTTTGGTGTATAGAATTAATTATTCTCACAACAGTGATAATTCTCGAAGAAGATTGGATTGTAATAAAAAAAATCCTTGAGCATACAACGTCCGCCATACCTAATGATTCAACGAACATGCATGCGATTTTCCATTTATGATTCAAGTGTACCTTGATCCATAACGAGGCTTTGCAAAACCTTCAAGTGTGGATTAAGAACTAACGTTCTTGGTGTATTTATGACTTTTTAACTGAGACCATACTTCCTAGCCTCTGCATTCGTGGATGCACAAAGTTAAGATTTTTATTTAAGTTGATGCAAGTCAACGGGTTCAAATCACTGACAAGCATATTACATTGAACACACAACAATTAATGGGTGAACCATGAAAATATTATATTTAGCAATTTTGCTAACAGTTGAAGGTTAAAATTGTATTTCTTTTTGCAAACATAACAATATCATAGAGATATCCAACTAAGAGCACATAATATTTTACTTCTATCGGATTCGCTAATTCTCGTTTGACTGAGATTTAGTTAAATTTCAGTGGTCACTAGGGTATCATCAATCACGACGTGCAAGTTCTTATATTTTTCTAAGCTCTCAAAATAGGCTTTCGCCCCGCTATATAGATATAGCAACCACTAGATACAACAAAGATTCCAATGCCGGGACAGACATCACAAGTAAGCCCAAAAGAAATAGAAGAGAAAGAAAAAGAAAAGAATGACAACAGAGTCGGATCGACGAAAACGATGATGATCCCGGACCGCTGCGCCCTCCGAAGATATCCACCATGCTCCTAGCACTACGGACCATCGCATATCAAGCAACACCATCAGGAAGGAACGTGGCGATGACGATGCTGCTGCCCGGAATGGTCCTAGGGTTTCCCCCGGTACGCGGAGGGGTGTGGGTGAGCGGGATACCCGACGCCCTTCAGGAAGGAACGACGTCGCCCACCGCCGCGTCAGTGCCAACCACGCCGACAAGGATTTCTTCCGGCCGCCACACACCCACCACCCCGACTGATCCGTCGTGCTCCACCAAACTTGCCGCCCACCAGCATGCGCCACCACGGTCTTGGAGTCACCACCGCCGTCTCATCGTGGAGAGGGAAGCGGGACCGATGGGGCCGAAAGGGAGCAGCCGGAAACGAGGAGCGGCAGAGTCAGCAGCCACACGGGAGGGGACAACCTTCACCGCCCTTGCGGTCACCGACCGGACACAACAAGGGGAACACACCAGGCACGTAGGCCCGACCGAGCCTGAAATGGCTCGTGAAGCTCCCGTCACCGCGATGCAGTGGGCGGGTCGCCGTCTCCACAACCCCTTGCACGAGCCACACCTCTGTCCACCGGAGCCGTCACAGGCGGAGCCGAGCTAGGCCCGCCCAGACCCAGATGGGGCCCAAAGGGCCCAGATCTGGGACGGGAGGTCGCCGCCGCCACCCGCCGCGCCAGCCTGCAACCAAGTGGCCGCACTACCGCCTCCTCACCATCCGGAGCTGCGCTGCCCGAGGTAGCACCGCCGCCAGAACCGCCGCTGCCTGAGGAGCACCGCAGAGCGCTCGCGACGGGAAGACCATCTGCAGCCGCCGGGAGCCCGAAGGCGAACCCCAGCAGCCACCCTCGCCATCCGCGGCCCGCGCCGCCTGGAGCCAGATCTGGCCGCCGGCCATCCGCGCCCAAGCGCGCCCCTCCAAGGCAGCCGCCGCGCCACCACGAGAGCCCACGGAGCCGGCGAGCCGCCGTCACCCGGAGCTCCCGGAGATGCGCCGTCGAGCCCCGCCATAGCCCGGCGCCTCCGACAGCCAGTCGTCCCGCACCGGCCAAGGGTCCGCGAGGAGGGGAAGGAGCGACCCCGCCGCCGCCCACGCCGGTCGGGCTTCGCCCGACGGCAACTCGGGGCGGTGGCGAGGGAGGAAGAGGCCGGAGGGGAGGGACTGGGCCGGCGGCTAGGGTTCCTCCCTGTCGCCACACGGGGGCGACGCAGGAGGACGAGGTTTTTTTTTCAACAGGTCGGTCGAAGACTCACCATTTTTCTAAGCTCTGTAAACAAAGACTGCAATTCAACGAAAAATAGCATGGTGATATTTTTTGCGGGTTGTATGAACAAATTTGTGCAATCGACTGAGAATCAATCATTTTTATTTTTCATGTTGGAGGGCTGAGCACCCCCTGATCTGCTCCTACCCACACCTAGTGTGGTGCCTCCCTCTTCTCTCTTCTCTATGTTATTATAGTGTAAACTGCACTTTTTTGCGGAAAGTATAAACTGCATTGTTTATCGCTGTTCGTGTCACAGTTGCACTTTGCACCATTGTATATGCCCAGACCTTGCACATAACACCAGCCACATGTTCGAATTATACACTTCGGTAACCAGTTAAAGAAAAACATGAATTAGGCTGACAAGGTCTGCTAAGATCCACTCTTTTTGCACAACCCCAGAAAATGTCTAGATCGATCTTGACATCAACACAGCCCAATCACCTCTCACTAAGGTGATTGCCAGTTATCCATAGCCACAAGTGTATCTGATCCTCTTGATGCTCTCGCTGCACCAATGGCATCACAGCTACAGATATCTTTCTGTCCATCTCCTTCTTGTCAGCTAGCGTACACCAGGCAATCCACCTCGTGGCCTATTCTTCTCGCTGCTGCCTTAAATAGGCCCCTCCTTCTGTTCTGTCCTCTCAAGCCATCTCACACTCAAGCCCCCCTCTCTCTATCTCTGGGACAACTCCGGTCTTAGCAGAGCAATGGAGGCCACCACCATGTCCCTCTCCTCCTCAGCCTTTGCCGGCAAGGCAGTGAAGAATGTGGCATTGTTTGCTCTCTTCGGCGAGGCACGTGTCACTATGCGCAAGACTGCGGCAAAGGCAAAACAAGTTGCTTCTAGCAGCCCGTGGTACGGTGCTGATCGCGTGCTCTACCTCGGCCCGCTATCAGGTGAGCCACCGAGCTACTTGACCGGCGAGTTCCCCGGTGACTATGGGTGGGACACCGCTGGACTCTCGGCTGACCCCGAGACCTTTGCCAAGAACCGCGAGCTGGAGGTGATCCACTGCCGATGGGCTATGCTTGGCGCGCTTGGTTGTGTCTTCCCTGAGTTGCTCTCCAGCAATGGTGTCAAGTTTGGCGAGGCTGTTTGGTTCAAGGCCGGCTCCCAAATCTTCAGCGAAGGCGGCCTCGACTATCTCGGCAACCCCAGTCTCGTCCACGCGCAAAGCATCCTAGCCATTTGGGCCTGTCAAGTTGTGCTCATGGGCGCCGTTGAGGGGTACCGCATTGCCGGTGGTCCACTTGGTGAGATTGTTGACCCACTATACCCTGGAGGCAGCTTTGACCCACTTGGCTTAGCCGACGACCCCGAGGCATTCGCTGAGCTCAAGGTGAAGGAGATAAAAAACGGTCGTCTTGCCATGTTCTCCATGTTCGGCTTCTTTGTTCAAGCCATTGTCACCGGCAAGGGCCCACTCGAGAATCTTGTTGATCATATCGCAGATCCAGTCAATAACAACGCATGGGCATTCGCCACTAACTTCGTGCCCGGCAAGTAAGACACCCACTATGGTTGCACTTGCAAGCTGCGGGATGGTCTGATTTGTACCACCATGATGTAAATTACAAGGATTCATGCAAATGCGTTGTTTGATTCATTGATGTTCATCTTCTTCTTTTTGTTACGATGATATTCATCTTCATGTCCCACACCTAGCTACTTGTAGTGATCACCTGGACAATTGGGTTTATTTAATCACTACAGCGCACGCTCTGCTTCAGTAGACAATGACGTGTGCTGGTAACTTATGTCAATATATGACACCCAAATTTGGTATATGGTTGAGGCCTTGTTTTGTCGTCGGCCGAAATACTTGTAAAAAATAGCAGGAATATCTCAATTAGGGTCGCTCAAATTTGGTCCAACAAGAGTGAGTGCTATGGTATTGTTTCCTTCGAATCGTGTTAATTTTTTAGAAATGGAGGAAAGACCCTCGGCCTCTGTATCATTATGATGCATACGGCCATATTATTAAGCAAAAAAGCAAACAATCTCTGAGTCTGAGTACAAGCTCAGTCCGAGCTATAATGAAAATGAATGAAAACAAAAAAGGTGTAAAGCGCCACAACCGGCAATAATAGGGTAAGATGACTAAACACATAATCTATTGTTGGACCGCCATCCAAACCGGTTGCAAAATCCTGAGCTATCATCTTTCATCGGGTAGACCCAGTAACTAAAAGCTCCCTGGCCTCCGCAAAAGTCAGTAGCGACCACGTACGGATCCAAGTAGTGGCCTTGTTACCTGCAAAAAATTAATCCGAGATTGTCTGTTAAAAACCATATCATTCCTACAGTTCCATATAGCTCAAAGAAGCGCACACACTCATATCCGAATATGTGTCGCAATAGTTGTGTCAATCTCATTTAGTCACGTCCCAAATAACGTTTAGATACTATTTGAAGGGGTAATGTTAAAAGCTATATGAACTGAACGCAATAATAATGTAGCCATCACTCGAAAAAGAGGTGTTTAATCGTTTCATTATGATCATAAAGATAACATCGTTGACTGGTCACCCAACTACGCTTTACCAAGTTGTCCTTAGTCAGAATCATCTCTTTGTGGACAAACCACATGAAGACTTTGATTCTTTAAGGGCACTTTATTTTTCCAAATATGCGTCGATCTCGGCAATGGACCAGAGTTGATTAAATCAACATACATCGATTTCACTGAAAACTGTCCGTTCCTCGTAAGTTTCGAATCGTGTTGTGTCATACGTAATACTATTTTTTTTACCGATAATAGTAGGAGATTGCTACTGTTTATATTTATAAATTTTGTTTTTCTATGTACACAAATGAATCTAAAATGAGAAGGTTTAGGATTTCGAATGAGCTAATGGAAAGCCTTAACACAGGCTTCAAACTGATGATATCTTCTCCTTGTGGCCCTTAAGAGCAGCAAATTAGTTTCCTCCTTAAATTTTCTCATGCAATTGTATAAGCTTGGCTGAATTCCATTGAAAATGAAGTCACTCCTTGTTGTCCAAATTGCCAAGCAAGGGTTATGAAGATCTCCAAGAAGAAAGGCACGACAGATTAGTTTCTGAAATGCTCAGTAACATTCTGAAGCTATCCTACCCCTGTTAGAGGATTTCATTGACCACAAATATATCATATATGACCAGCAAACCTTGGTGCATGTGTATTTTTTTTTTGATAATAAAACCCTCCCTTTATTAACTTTTGATAACTGTTACATCATTCAACAAGAGAGGGGTAATCTCTGGCGGGGCATCATCTACCCACAGAGAAGGAGCAGCTCTCATAGCCATACTAGCTAGCTCATGTGCTACTGCATTTGCTAGTCTATTACAATGATCAAAATAAGTACGAGGGAATTCGCAAGCCAGATTGTAGCAATCATCAAAAATAGCTGCCGCTATTCCCATTGAGCGGCCGCCATTGTTCATCGTTTCCACCACCTCGAGATTATCAGAATTTACCATCAGTTTATTGCATCCCATCATCTGTGCCAAAGAGAGACCCCTCCTTAAAGCCATTGCTTCAGCTAAAAGAACATCAGCACATTTCTCGAGTTGCCAATTCCCTGCAGCTATAAAAGTTCCAGAAGAATCCCGTAGCACTGCTCCAGCTGCCCCTTTGAGGAGGTCCTGGTCGAACGCCGCGTCGACATTGAGCTTGACAAAATCAGCAGGCGGCTTCATCCATCCCTCTGTTTTAGCTACTGCCTTTGGCGTCATAGAAGCTACATAATTTGCTGTAATGGCTTGTATTGCTGACACCATGTTTTTTGCACTCTGTGTGACCTCGTCGTAGACCACTCTCCTTCGTTCCCACCAAATGTACCAGGTAGTGACAGCGACTAACTCATGTACATTAGCCTGGCCAATTAGCCCACATTCTTTCACTGGGGTTTGCATCAGAAAATCAAGAACCGACTCACCCGCTCTATCAACGCCACATGCTTTCTGAATAAAATCTTCAAGCCCCAGGAGACGCCAGACTTCTGTTGCTCTCTTACATCAGAATAGAAGATGTGTCACATCCTCTGCTCCACGGTTGCAGACCGGGCACTGTCCCGAAACTTTGATGTGGCGGTTTGCTAGATTAACCCGACATGGAAGAGTCCCCCTGAGTGTTCTCCACAGGAATACTTTCACCTTTGCAGGACATCGCAATTTCCAGATTTTGTCCCAGATTCCATTATGACTCATAGCTTCCACACCATTTGTTCGCCTCAGTTTTCTTCCATGCTGATGATTCCACTCGACGTGGTAAGCGGAGCGGACAGAGAAAACTCCACTCTTGTTATGGCTCCATGCAACGAAATCCTCCATTTCATGTGCTGGTAATGGTATAGCCATGACTTGGTGCACATCTACAGGCCAAAAGGTCTGATTAACTAACTCCTCATCCCATTGCCTAGTAACCGGGTCGATGAGATCACCAACCTTTGAGATAATGTTCTGTCCACGGGGTGTGATAATTTTCCGGTCTGCCGAACCAGGTACCCAGGCATCCGACCAGATATTGATTTTTTCACCATCTCCCACCCTCCAAATATAACCATGTTTGAGTGTATTCACCCCTGACATTATGCTCTGCCAAGTAAAGGAGGCACCCTTCTTTAGATTTGCACTGAGTAAATCACTGTCCGGAAAATACTTTGCTTTTAGAATTGTTGCACAAAGTGAGTCTGGGTTATCTACTAGCCTCCAAGCTTGCTTAGCCAACAAAGCAAGGTTAAAACAGTGGATGTCACGGAAACCCATACCTCCTTGTTGTTTCGGCACACACAACTTCCACCATGCCATCCAATGCATCTTTTTCTGGTCATCACTGTCACCCCACCAGTAATGCGACATTGCGTCAGTTATTCCTTTACAAGTTTGTTTAGGAATTTTGAAGACGCCCATAGCATATGATGGAATGGCCTGTATAACCGATTTAAGTAGAACCTCCTTTCCTCCTGCCGACAACTGTCTTTCTTTCCATCCATTAATTCTTTGGTTCACTCTATCAATAAGAAACTGAAAGCAGTCCGTTTTGTCCATGCCAACAATTGCTGGAAGGCCCAAATATGTGCCATTCAACGCCTCAGTTAAGATATTGAGGGTCGAGCACATCTCAGCGCGGACAGGCGCATCCGTGTTGGGGCTAAAAAATATACTGGATTTCTCCACACTCACCAACTGTCCCGATGCTGCGCAGTACGAGTCGAGGATGCTTTTGAGGACCTGAGCATTTTGATTGTTTGCTTTCATGAGGATTAATGAATCATCTGCAAATAATAAATTTGAGATAGATGGTGCCTCACGGCACATTTTAACTCCTTATAAATCTCCCCTCTCCTCATGATGCGCCAGAAGTGCAGTTAACCCTTCCGAACAAAACAGGAATAAATATGGAGATAGTGGATCTCCTTGTCTCAAACCACGTGTTGGCAAAAAGGATTCTGTTTCCTCAGAATTGTATCTGACACGATATTCAACAGTGGACATGCATTGCATGATCATCTTCACCCAATTAGCATGAAATCCCATTTGCAACATAATTCCTTCTAAGAAAGCCCACTCAACTCGATCATAAGCTTTGTGCATATCCAGCTTGACCGCACATAGCCCCTCCTTTCCTGTTCTTTTATTCTTAATTGTATGAAAACACTCATATGCCACAAGAAAATTATCTGTGATGAGTCTACCAGGGACAAAGGCACTCTGAGTTGGGCTAATAATTTCTGGGAGGATTACTTTCAGTCGGGCTGCAATCATCTTGGAAATAACCTTGTAAACTACATTACAAAGGCTGATAGGTCTGAATTGTGTTACCTTTTCTGGTGTGTTTACTTTTGGGATCATCACGATTGCAGTTTCATTCCAACCCTCCGGTATAGTGCATGTATTAACTGCCAAGAGAACCTCCTCAATTAGGTCATCACCTAGCATTGGCCAAAAACGCTTATAGAAAACAGCGTGCAGCCCGTCTGGACCTGGTGCTTTCAGGTCACCTATATTGAATAGCGCCTTGCGCACCTCATCAGTAGTGTATGGAGCCAGCAAGGTATTATTCATCTCCGGCGATACACACCGTTTAACTCGAGAGATAACATTCTGGTCTACACCATGCACTTCGGAAGTAAACAGTTTAGCAAAGTAATCAGTGATGTGTTTGTTTAGCTCAGCTGTACCTTCACGCCAAACTCCAGTGTCATCCAACAATTTTCTAATGTGATTCCTTTTCTTTCTAGCAGTGGCTGCATTATGGAAAAAAATAGTATTTCGATCACCATGTAGCAACCAGTTGGCGCGCCCTCTTTGGAGCCAATAGATTTCCTCCTGATCAAGCAGGTTTTCCAACAAAACACGGATTTCCTTTTGCCTAGCTCTATTGTCAGCATCATTCAGTCCACATCGGAGATTTTCCAATTCTCTTTTCAATTTTTTGATTCTTCTCTTTGGCCCATGTAGCACCTCTTTATCCCATTGGTGAAGATCTGATTTAATAGCACGAGTTCGATCGGCTAAAGAAGGGCCCAAACCAGCAAGTTTGGCCCGATTCCATGCCGTGTTTACAATCTCTCCCACTGTTTCTTCCTTCAACCACTTAGCTTCAAACTTTCGGCCTCCCGTCGTCCTACTGAACTGGACACCCTCATGGTACTCGGTGTCAAGTATAATTGGCCTATGATCCGAATGGACATGGCTTTCATTAATCAACGCACCTTTCGGAAATTTGATAGACCATTGTGAGTTGCACACTGCCCGGTCCAGTCTCTCCCTGATCTCTCCTCTTCTCCAAGTGTATAATTCTCCCATATAGCCCATGTCCTCCAAGCCACATTCCACCAAGCAGTCGCGGAAAGCTTGCATCATATTGTTCGGTCGAGGGTTACCTCCCTCTTTTTCACTTGCATACAAAATCTCATTGAAGTCTCCTATTATAGCCCATGGATGGTTACCCATTTTATGAAGATCACGCAAGTAGGTCCATGACAGGTGTCTTTGGTCCCACGATGGGAAACCGTAAAACCCCGTCAATCTCCAATCTACCTCATCCCCCCTCATAGAAACAACATCAATAAAAGAGGGCGAGGAGTAATTCAAAACCACTTTATTTACAAAGTTGCAAAACAGAACTAACCCTCCTGATTTACCATCGCTTTCTTGCACATGCATTTCATCGAAGCCTAACTTACGTCGCACATCATCAGCTTTTTCCTTATTCAGGTGAGTTTCCGAGAGGAAAATCACGTCCGCCCTCACCCGCTCCTGTAGATCCAGGAGCTCCCGAACTGCCGTGGCCGAGAGCAAGCCGCGACAGTTCCAAGCGATGGTTTTCATTGCTCCCGGCGATCACCCCCGAGGGGTGTCGCCGATCCTAATTCATTTGCAAGGTTTAAGTTACTGTCCACCGCCTGGCCTTCTCTTCCCCTCAACTTCTTTCTATTTGCACTCTTTCGGGGTGTACCCACAAGATTGGACTTCTCTTCCTCCTCATCTATTTCTCCTTCAAACATGCTAACTTTTTCAGCCACTATCGCTGATTCAGGGGTAGCTTCTGGTTTAAATCCAACATAAGGAACAAGGGCCGTCCCCGGCACTAGATCAGAACCTGCTGCCACTTCAGAAAGAGCACCCGTAATACTATCCTCTGCTAACCTCTTCCCCAGTATATTTTCTGAGGCCATCGCCATTCTTACGTCCTGACTTTTTATGATTGGGGCAGACCCCCCTGTAGTCACATTGTCTTGAACTGAATCTTCATTGTGTACAGCGTTATGCCTCCAGCTAACGTGAGTGGTCCCCCCATTGCTGGGATCAGCACCGGGGTTTTGCTGCATATTATTTGCACGTCCTGGACCAAGTCCTCGTCCAAAGCCCCTACCACGGGTACTGTAATCATCATCCCCACTCCTATGGCGATCGCCGGAGCCGCGGCCACCACGGCCCCCTCCTCTGCCTCTCCTTGTGGCAAGTAAAAAGCTCCCCCATTCAAATTTACTCGCATCATGCTCTCCTGTGCCACATTCTTCATGCCAATGTCCCATCAAACCACAAGCATTGCAAAACGTTGGTAGTTTCTCAAATTTTACTAGATACTTCTCAGTTTCTCCACCCTTCGTTATACCAACGGCCTGAGTTAATTTTTTGTTAACATCAAGCTTAACTCTAACCCTGATGAACTCCCCCACGAATCCGTTCGACATAGTAACCTGCACTTCCTCCACTTTACCAATACGACTAGCAAGATTCTTCAAAGCACACTCACTTTTCAGCACTCCGTCTGGTAGTTTATGGATTTGGCACCAGGTTTCCAGCCTATCCAACCTTACTTTCTCTGGATTTGAGAACCCATCATATTCGGCCAGAATCACAGCAACTCCACGAAAGTCCCAAGGCCCTTGATGCATAGCCTTGTTCCAATCCCCTAGACAATTGAATTGGATTGAGAACAAATTTGAATTGATCCTTCTCCAAACCACTGCTTGGGTAGGATTCCATGCAGCTTTCATATCCGCAATCAATGCGCTCTGACTGAAATTCGTGCGATTAGGGTTCATTAAAACCGGCGCAGCTAGCTTCATCGCCTGCTTGCCGCCATGTCCCTTCGCTATCACCTTGTCCTTCGAACAGACCCTTGGCGTAGCACTCTCTCCCATACCGCTTCCTTCCTTCCCTTCCCCTCCCATGTTCTTCCCTGCACCCTGGTTCAGATTGCCAGCCATCTCTCTTGTGTGCGTTGGTGTATGGTCTTTATGTTTGCGTGGATACTCTGTTTCTTTCCGCTGCATATTTAACATGTTTACTTGCCGTCGGCCTTCCCTGAGATGCCATAGCCTTTCCTTCGACTGCACCTGATTTTCTACCATGCTAACATTTGCAGTATCTCCTTCCTCCTTACCTTTCTCTAACCCAAGGTTTCCTTCCTGTCCCGTATCCTTCCATGGCCTTTTCTTGTACAGCCAGATCTTCACAAGGTATGCTTCCTTCAATCGCATAATGCTTCCCGGCCGCCCCAATTCCCTTCCTCCACTCCGTTCAACTTTCCCTGCAGCATCAATGGAGCACATAATTTCCTGCCTCTTACAGAGGGTTAGAATCACCTTCCCATCGTCGCCG
This sequence comes from Elymus sibiricus, assembly GCA_039707655.1. Taxonomy (NCBI): domain Eukaryota; kingdom Viridiplantae; phylum Streptophyta; class Magnoliopsida; order Poales; family Poaceae; genus Elymus; species Elymus sibiricus. The sequence goes on from CM077675.1 coordinate 138,349,631, forward strand.
ATCCCAATCTCTTTCTTCTCTGTCACGCCACCATTAGCCTTCCCTACCGGCTCCTTCCTTCCTCTCCCTTCCTCCACATCTTCCAACTGTGATGTCCCGATCTCCCTTACCTGTTCCCGATTGCCTTGTTGCCGCCGTGGTATTTTCTTCTCTTCCTGCACCGGATCCCAGCCTCCTCTTTCCAGTAGATCCCACATCCTGTTCCTCATCTCTCCTATCATCGGAATTAGATCACCGCCGATCGGCCTCGGCGGACTCTTGAAGTCACGTCCCTCCTTCTTCATTTTCTTCAGGACTTCTCGTGCCCGCGATCGCATCTCTCCCACATCGAGGAAAGACTCTTGCGAGGGCTCCTCTCTGCCCATTCCAGCGCACCCCTCAAGAGAGGAGCCGCCCCTAGTCACCGGAGCCCACAGCTTCGCCATCTTAGTGGTTCCACGCCGCCGGCGGCGGCGTCGATAACCCTAATCGCCTGTCGATGTTGCTTCAGTTTAACCTCGTGGAGAGAACTACCTTGGTGCATGTGTAAGTAATACTAGCTTTCTGATGATGGAAGCTTTCTGATGATGGAAGCTTTTATTAATGTCATAATTGCAATCAAGGAGATACAACTGCAAAAGGGCATGCAAACATTTGTTTATAACTACAATGGGTTAAAAATGAGTTGCACATTGTACTATGTATAATTACAATAGTCTGGACTATATATGTCTAAAATTTAAGCTTTGCACTAGTGAGGCTCAACTTATATTACGTTTTGGATATGTTTTGCCAGCTTGGTGAGAAACCGAATATTTGTGCTTGCCCTGCCCAGTTTAAAGAGAGATGAAGAGGAAAAAAGAGAGCGGTGGTGGCACTACATATGTCGAGTAGAGACAATAGAATAAACAATTTCATGTCGCTTGCTACCTGGCATGTGGCGTCAAATCGGCGAATATACATGGTTAGTTTTATCTTATTGAATTGGTAAAACCTGATCCAAACTACACTATTATCTAGGCCCCATTGGTGTGAAGGGTAACTTTTGTACATATATGGCCAAAGTTGCAACAACTATAACACGTGCATTTTGCTCTAGATTACAACCAGGTTTTGCGAAAACATTAACTTTGTGCACATACTTTAAACAAAAAATTATTGTATCACAGCAAGCGTGATTGAATTGACAACTCAACTGCTGAAACTTGTACCTGTTCTCTCGCTCCCATCATGTTGAATATAAATGAAGGTTATGAATTGTAATACTTTAAATGAAGACTATTGCGACCGGTACGATTCCTTCGTCTGGATTGCTCAGCGGGGCTAGCCGAAGCCATTTGGTAAGGTGGTGTGGCCCGGGGTAGGACTATGTCCACGACGACAAGCACAATAGCAATGAGTGCATGCTCTAGGCGCCAGGGTCGATCAAAAGCTAGAGGACAAGAGAGGCGATGAGACAATGGGGGAAGTTGAGGGCGTCTTGGCATGGTGCTAGTGGCGCAATGGTAGCGGAGGAACTCAACCAGAGTGACGTAATTGCAATGCTAGTGGCACAGTGGGAGAGGAGGAGGTCAAGTCGAGTGCATGGTTGGCGTCGAGAAGGCGCGACTCATCGACTTGGCGCTCCAACGTTGGAGGCCAAAGCCTGTGTAAGGGACAATATCGACCATATGGAGAATGGAAGATTTTCAAAGGTTTTTTAGATAAAATGGAGTAACAAAGACAAACAGCATAAACTAGTAGAGGGAGATGCAGTACAGAAGACAAACTAAGTAATAAACTACATTAAAGCCCCGTTTGGTTTGGATTTTATAACCGGATTCCGCGGCGTGGCTGTCGAATCACAACAAAACAGGCCAAACCGAAACCAAAAACGCACGCATGAGTGACAACGGCCCAAGAGGTGATCTCCTGGATTCGGATGCAGGGCCCTTCGCACTTAGCCAGGATTTAGGGATATACTAGTCTTTTACTGTGCCAAAACACCATGTTGACCATAAGAGTCAGATTATTATTTAATTATGTTTTTGTTGGTGTTCTAAATCAATTCATAATGATGTTATTATTGCAAAACAGTAAAGCTGAGCTACCTAGGAGCAACCACAACGATTGGACATTGTTAGACGTTCAATCATGTCATTGAACATTGCAGATCTTTCGGTTGTCCACGGTTCACCACTCGAGAATTTTTTTCACCGCATCACCCACTTGTGACGTTCGGCCCACCTTAATCGGGTGAGCTGGCCACTCTGTTGTTAATCGGGCTGGCGAAGTGTGTAGATAGGCCTGGAAAGTTACTTCTCATTTCTCAATGTCGGTCACAACTTGTCCACATGTTGCGTACGTTCATCGGTGCACGTCTGGAGCTCCTATCGGGCACCTTCAGACCTGTAAAAGAACCAACACCACGCACTTCCCTTTGTGGGTCGGCCCAAGAAGGAGGAGTCACTCGCTCATGGACGCGTCCGCTTCACTTATTACGGTTGACCGTTGACTTTTTGATAAAAAAATATATTTATAAAAGAGTCAGGAATTCAAAGGATTTCTCAAAAAAATCATCAATTTGAAAAACAAGACCATCAATCTTAAAAAAAGGCAAGGATAATTTATCTGTATGCTCATCTATTGTTTGTTCAAGTTCATATTGATAGACTGTTGCCATGAATCATTTTTATCTTGAGTTCACAACACTTTATATTTTTTATCAAGATTATACTAGGTAGCATGCAACATGAAAACGTATCTTTGTTTTATCATCTACCTACTCGAGAACGAGCAGGGATTAAGCTTGGGATGTTGATACGCGTCCGACGTATCTATAATTTTTATTGTTTCATTTTATTATCATACCACTTTAACATACTTTTGGCAACAATTTATATTATATTTATTTGGACTAACCTATTAATCCATTGCCAAAGGCCAGTTCCTGTGTTCTATTGTTTTGGGGGTTTTAGGTGAAAAAATCACGAAGCTAGAATGACCTGATTTTTTCGAATTTTTTATGGGAATTGTGAGAATTTTGGGTGAAATATTCAACACACGGTGGTGCTCAAGGGCCCCACATGGCCTAGGAGCGTGCACCACCTAGGGTGCACCGGGTGGTTGTGTGGCGGTTCCTTAAGTCGGTTGGAGCTCTCCTTTCTTCATAAGAAAGATAATTTATGAAAAAATCGTTTAAAATTTTGAGCACTATCGGATTTACGGATCTACGGATATTTAAGAAATGGTGCTCGGCAAGAAAACAGTACGAAACAGAGAGGAAAACACAAAAAAAGAGAATGGACATCCAATCTCGGAGGGGCCATGGAGGACAATGACTAGAGGGGGAACCCTCGCCCATATAGGGGGGGGGGGGCAAGCAAGGATAAGAAGGAGGGGTCTCTATCCCCCTTTCCCACGGTGGCGCTAGTGCACCGCCGAGGAACCATCATCACAGCGATCATCTTCATCAACTTCGTCGTCGTCATCAACATCCTTCTCCCTCTCTATGCAACAATGTACTCTCTCTCAACCCATTGTAATCTCTACTTGAACATGGTGTTTGATGCTATATATTATTATCCAGTGATGTGTTGCATCTCTATTATGCCTGGGTAGTTTCTTTTTTGTCCTATGGGTTGATTGTGATATATTATGGTTGATATGAGGTGTATGTTATTATGGTGTTGTCCTATGGTGTCCACCGTTTTGCGCACACGTGTGGGGTGTTGCAATATGTGATTTATTTGCTTATGATGTGTGGTCGGAGTCACTGAAACCAATACCCCAGTTCGTGAGTTGTTGCGTATGGGATTAAAGGGGACTTTAGAACTTAATGTTATGGTTGGGTTTTACCTTAATGAATCTTTGATATTTGTGGATGCCTGCTAGAGTTTCAATCATAAGTATTGTAGTCAATGGGTTTTCCTACTTGTTAGCATACGCCCCTTCCGCATAAAAAAATGTAGCGGATTATCACTATCATTTCATATCCAATTGCCTAGGGACAATCCTTCTTTATCGCTCTTTCAAAACCATTTACTTTATTCTTCTATTATTCAAACAACACCTAACTTTTATTTTCAAGTTCTTAATATTCTTGCAAAGCTACCTTTTGATACTCGCAATGTAGTTTTTTCTTGTTTCTAGGTAAAACAAACGTTTAGTGTGCGTAGAGTTGTATCAGTAGTTGATAGAACTTAAGAGTATATTAATTCTATCTTTAGATATTCGTTGGGTTCGACACTCTTACTTATCGAAAAGGCTACAACGGATCCCCTACGCTTGTGTATTAGCAAAATGCCATGTATTTTCCTATGTAGCAATGGCATGGAATGCCCTTTGTGAGAGAAATAATATGCAATTGATCTGATTCATTTGAGATCTTTTTGGTTTATATATGATATTTGAGATGTGTTACTATACTTAAAACAAAATTAAATTGCAGGGATGGCTGCAAAATCATATATAAGCTACGTATTGAATCAATATTGGAGGCGTACCTTTAAGACAAACACCTCTAATTCACACATATTGGAGAAGGTTTTTGTGGAACCGCCTCCTGGATTGTATTAGAGGCGGTTCCGCCATGAAACAATGTGAATCCCTAACTACACAATTCTATCTCATCTAATTTCTTCTAAATTATAGCTTGGTTCCCCTGCGCCGCCACAACGCCGCTGCTAGATCCGCGTCGTTGCCACCAACCGCCCCGTCGGCACATTATCCCCTGAGCTCGGTGAATTAATGTGTGTCCGAGTGTGACGTCCTGATTTTGTGCTACAGTGATGTATGTAATTAAGCTACAGTAATCCCACGCTAATGTTGCCACGTCACCGCGTTTACTGTTGCTAACTCGCGTTGGTTCAAACCCCGTTCAAATTCCGTTGCAAATTTGATTCGTCTGAAAAGTGGATTTTAAAAGTTTTGCGAAACTGAAAATAAAAATGTTGGATGGGTTGCAAATATTCCCTAACGATTTATAAAATTGAAACCGACATTTTTGGAATTATTTTAGATCCTCTAATAATTAAAATAGACGCTGTTTAATAATAAATTTTTAAAAAAAAAGAAAAAAAAGGAAAAACCTACCGGGCCGAAACCGGCCGGCCCTACCGGCCACTATAAGGGGGCCAGGGGCAACCCTAGAGCGCCCCCAGCGCCCCACCCTGTCCCGATTCCCCCCCCCCCCCCCCCCCCCGTCGCTCGCTGGGTGCCCGAGCCCCCAGCCCCGCGCCGATTCCCCCCCGGCCCCCGCCGACGGCCAGCCCGGGCCGCCTCGCCCGCTCCGCCCCCCCGACGACCGGATCTGGAGCCGGCCGCCCCTACGCCGCCCCACCGCCTTGACCTCGCCGCTCCGCCGCCACCTCGCCGCCCCGTCGTCCCGCCGCCGACCGCCGTGCTCGCCGCCCCCCCGACCGCCGGTCGCCGCCCCGCGGTGAGCTCGCCGCTGCCCCCCCCGCCCCCGACGACCGCCGGCGGCCGCGCCGGCCGGTGCGTGCATGCGTGCGTGCGTGTGTATGTGCAAGTGTGTGTGTGTGTGTGTATGTATGTATGTATGCATGTATGTGTGTATGTATGTACGTATGTATATACTAAAAACAAAATAGAAATAATAAAATTAATAAATAGTTAATTAGTTAATTAAATTAATTAATTAATTAATTAATTAGTTAATTAAACAATATTTACTGTTTTGGATAATTCGGATTTATTAATTAAATGTATTTCAGAATATTATTAAATCTTTAAAAATTAATATAAAATAAACCGTAGTCCGGATTAAAAAGTTTTGAACATGAAAGTTGCTCAGAATAATTCTATGGTTCCAAATACGCGGTCCGTTAGTCTGTTAGGTGCCTCTAGCATAGCAAACGTGGAACTTTTCCATCGTTTTCATCTGTCCGGTAAAAGCCAGAGACCCGGGAAATATCGTTAGATATTCTTCCGACCCGTCTGCGACGTATAATACTGCGTTAGTGCATGCCTAGCTCTGCATATTGCCATGTCATGCATCGTGATGCATTTGTCTGCTTTATATTTATTGTTTCTCCCCCCTCTTCTTACCGGTAGACCCCGAGACTAACGGTGCTGCCGGGTACGACTACACCGTTGACGATCAGCCTTTTGCCGCAGAGCAGTAAGGCAAGCAACCGCCCTTGAGCATTCTGATATCACCCAATTCTTTCCCTCTCATTCTTGCATTAGATTTTGCTACTGTATTGGTTAGCCCCTATTTCTGATGCATATCCAGTTTTTGATAAACTGCTACCATACCTGCAATCATATCAACTGCTTAGTATAGGTTGAACAGTGAATCCCCTGTGACCCCCCTAGTCCCAGTTGCCCCTGCTTCTTCATCGACGACTCGACGACCCGAAGACTCGAAGACTCGGTCAACCGACCGACAAGCCATGCCCCTCACATCACCGCACCCCCCTTAGTTGTACGACTCTGCAGCGCTACTATCGAGTACCGAGGGTGACACCTCGTGAAGTACTCATGATGCTAGTTCTGTAGTGCAGCTAGTCGGTCGTGGTTATCGAGGGTGATTCCTCCTTCACCACTCCCGACGATGACTCTGTCGTGCAACCCCTCAAGTGTGGGACTCTCGAGGGTGATTCCTCTAGGTCCACCTTGACGGTTTCATCGAGCGGGGACCATTGAGGGTGATTCCTCAGTTCCCGCCTTGATGATTTTATACACACAGTTACGATGACCTGGTTACGGGAACATGTTGGTGATGGGTCGGCCCTGAGGGGTACCCACAGTTTGGTGATGATGAGGCGTGGACTGGCGAGAGGGGCCTTTGCCACACATCCTCGAGACGGGGCGACGGGACCGCACTTCATGGGTCGCGCTTGCCCCGCGTTAATAAAATGCTAATGGGTTGGGTATTTCATCTGAGTTGGTCGTTTGGCCTATTACGCACTAACCTTCACGTGGGAGAAGTTATGGGTACTCAGCGTCGTTGTATCAGCCGAAGCTCTTCGGACGTCAGCAATGGAGCGGCGCGCGCCGGATTGGACTGGACGGTACAGCTCTTGGACTGGAGTGTGCTAGGTCTGTTTCCGGCCGCCCACGCATCGTGCAGGAGTGCAAGGGTAAGTGGGCCCACGAACCTGCGCGCTTAGGATTTAGACCGACGGGCTGGCCTCTTCGTTGAGCCTAGGTGGGGTGACGACGTGTTGATATCCCGAGGCCGGACATGACCCAGGAAAGTGTGCCCGGCCGGAGGTGATTCAGGCGTGTTGGGGAATATGTGGTGCACCCCTGCAGGGAAGAAATTATCTATTCAAATAGCCGTGTCCACGGTAACAGGATGACTTGGAGTTATACTTTGACCCCCCCCTACAACTATAATTGTGATTTACTTTGAAATGAATTGTGGCGTGGTTACTTTGACCCCCCCCCTGCAGGGAGTCGAGGAAGAATCTCTGGGCGTGGTTACTTAATAAAATTGCTACAATAATATGACTATATGTGATATACCAGTCTACTCTCTTCTAATGCTGCAAGATGCTGAAGATGCTAGTCTTCGATAGGACTAGACCTTCCCCCTATTCTTGCTTTCTGCAGTCAGTCCAGATATACCCCCATTCCCTTGATAATGATGCATACTTAGCATAGTTCTGATGTCAATCTTGCGAGTACTTTGGATGAGTACTCACCGCTGCTTTGCTTTCTCTTTCCCCCTCGATTCGTTACCGCGTTCAGACGACGGAGCCCAGGAGATGGAGTACGCCGGAGACGACTACTACACCACCGCTGGAGCCTACTACTACGTGGAGACTGCCGACGCTTAGGAGTAGTTAGGAGGTTCCCAGGCAGGAGGCCTCGCCTCTTTCGATCCGCTGCTTATGTTAGTGCTAGCCTTCTTAAGGCAAAACTTGTTTAACTTATGTCTATACTCAGATATTATTTGCTTCCGCTGACTCGTGCTTGTCGAGCTTTGTATTCGAGCCCTCGAGGCCCCTGGCTTGTAATATGAAGCTATATGACTTTAATTTGTGTCTAGTGTTGTGTTGTGATATTGATTAGTGAGTCCCTAATCTTGGTCGTACGCATTGCGTGATTGTTTAGCGTACGGTCGAAATCGGGGGCGTCACAAGTTGGTATCAGAGCCGACTGCCTGTAGGTAGCCCCCTTTCCAACTCCTTGGCCGAAGTTGAGTCTAGTAATTGAAAAACTTTACTAACATTGTTGTGTGGCTTACGGGCCCACATCTCAATCGGGTGGTATTAGGATCTTTTATTCCTCGTCTATACTCTGGGTTCTGATCTCTCTTCTCTTTCGGGTTAAAGATTTTATTAACTCTACCTCTAGGCTCTCGTAACTACTTCCCCCAGAGAGCCCCTCATTCCACATGATGGCTTGATTTATCAGAAGACTCCGAAGATACTCTCTGATGTTCTCCCGAGAATTTGTGCTCATCGCTTTTGCGATTCCCTTCCACCGTCAACCCCTATGGATGACTACATACAATTGTCGCTCATACTTTCATATTCAGTTGCTCTTGTTATTACAAGGTACATCGAATTATCTTAACGGAGATTCGTTCTTCCACGGTGTATCATGTGTTTCACAGAATTCTTTGAAACGCTATTTGATCTTCAGAAATCCTCAGTAGCCTTTTGCTCTTGACCTTTCTTACCTGCTTGCATTATGGTTAATTCCATATGTCTAGCAATATTAATTAAATCCTTTATGGTTTTCATTTGATTTTATTGATTCAACATGTGTGTGAATGCACGCAGTCATCAATTGTTTATCATAAATTATCCGTCCGGCTCAGACGTCTTTCCAAACATGAGTTGGTTCCCGACAAATCAACCTTGATTGATTGCCCATCTAAGTCCTTTCATCTTACTTGTATTTGACCGGAACATCTGTTTCCGATACACCAATTGGGAAATCTTATTTCCTTTGGTTATTTAAGCATCAAATTATTTGGATGTTCTATGATCTGATGCCTTACATTCCTTCTTCCTCTGAGTGGGTACCGATACTCACATCAGGTCCTTTGTGGACCGCCAGACCCAGTGTTGGGTTATTATCCGATTGCATCCTTCACATTCAAAATTCTTGTGATGTTCTTTCCCTGATACATGATGCCATTGGTAAACTGTGTCTTCTCCCTCTGATAAGTTGTATCCTATGCTTTTGTCAGCCATGCTCTGTTGTCAAGCATGTGTTAACTACTCTTGAAGCTTGTGGTATTTGTTCCTAAGATGCCCCGATGGGTTGGACCTATGCCTTCCTTAATTCGTGTGAACCCGACAGTTTCACGAGTCATACTTTTCTGGTGTTTTGCCAGATAATCTTTCAAAACTATAATTTCACCAAAGGCGAGGTGTAAATGGAAGGTGGGGCATTGATGAAGTGGGAGTCGACCTTGAACCTTGTGTTCATGCCCATGGAAACGATGTTGATCTTATCATAGAAGCTTCTCCTTTCAATAATCATTCAATGTATGATTTGATATTGTATCTTTGATCTTGTCCTTTGCAATCGTGGTTCCGACCATGTTGTTCTACTTCGATTTCATTCTCAGACAAGTTAAAGTGCTTGTCTTCCACAGATCAATACGCTAGTCTAACCTCTATTCTGATCTACCTCCGAGTATTATCCCTGGTATCTTGATAAATATCATGGAGCTTTATAACTTCTTATGAGCTCCTCGTCAACTATGATATTTCACTGATTCCAGTTTCCTCATGTTCTGAGTTGTTGGACAATCATGGACACTGATATCTGAATCGAGTACGCATTGCGATTAAACAACTCTTAGTAATCTTCCTTGGTTATGAGTTGTACTCGATCGTGTCATTCCAAGCTGTTAAATGCTGAAGCCCGGTTATATACCTTGAATGCATTAAATCAGTCACCTCCTAAGGGGACTGAAAACATTCCAATGGTCCGTGATTTTCAAGATGTCTTTCCAGAAGAACCCCCAGGGATTACCCCTGTAAGAGCTGTCGAGTTTGTCACCGACTTAGTGCCAGGCACCACCCCTATTGCCAGGCGGCCATATAAGATGCCTCCACATGAACTCCTTGAACTGAAACAAGAAATCGATGATTCGCTTCGTCAAGGGTTCATTCGTCCAAGCTCCTCTGCTTGGGAGCACCTTCTCTCCTCATTAAGAAGAAAGATGGTACGAATCGATTGGTCCAAGATTATCGTCCTATCAACCAAGCAACGATTCTAAACAAATATCCGCTTCCTCGAATCAACGATCTGTATGATCAACTTGCTGGTTCATCAGTATTTTCTAGACTTGACTTGAGGTTGGTTTACCATCAGATCCGGGTTCATGAAGAGGATATTCCCAAGACTGCATTTGTTACTCGCTATGGTTCGTACGAGTACACCGTCATGTCCTTCGGCTTAACCAATGCTCCAGCAACTTTCTCTCGTCTGATGAACTATATATTCATGGATTACCTCGATAAATTCGTCGTCGTTTATCTGGATGATATCCTGGTTTACTCAGAGAATAAAGAAGAGCATTGCTGAACATCTTCGTCTTATACTGGAGGCGGCATACAGATACATCCCGTATGTTCGTGCTGGAGTTGATACTGCAGCCGACGCTGAGATCTTGACCCCTTTTGCGCGTAGCAGTGTCCCGTCTTGCAGAGACCTCCATCCATGGCCACGTGCCATATGTCCTGGTCGATCGGTGGTCAGTCCCAGGTCTATCGTCCAAGGTGACCTCTTAGCTGTTCTTATCCAAAGTGGAGAGGCACCACTGTTAAACACAGTCTGGCCAGTCTGTCCATGCATGCATCGGTACGGTAAGTGTCACCCGTGTCCCTCCGTGCCATGCATGCAACAATGGCGTGAATAGTGAAACTCTTTACCTAGCTCATGGGTCGGTGGATGGGTGGTGTCTACGTTCTCGTCCTCACGCAGATAAGGATCAAATATCTCCACCCACACCTCCGTGGATCTCGCATCCCCATTGTTGTAGTACCAAGCGTCTGAAGTACCTGTTTATTCAGCCAGATCTGAACCTCCGCCAACAGAGATGGATGGAGCGCATAGCAGATTATAACGTGGGTATTTCTTATACACTAGGCAAGGCTAATGTAATGGCTGATGCCTTAAGCCGCAAATCATACTGCAACCACCTCCAGGTTCACAAGGTTCACCCCCGGCTTCAAGAGGAATTCCGCAAGATGAACCTCCATATTGTTCCATAGGGTTATCTCGCACCCCCTCCTGAAGGTTCCTACAAAATGAACCTCCACGTTGTTTCCCAGGGTTCTCTTAATAACCTGGTTGCTAAACCAGATCTTGTGGACGTCATCAAGTGGATCCAGAAGTGTGACAATGAAGTAGAAAAGATTAAACGCTACCTGGCGGAAGGTAAACCCTCATTCTTCACTATTGCTAAGAATGGCGCTTTGTACTTCAAAGGCCGCCTAGTGGTACCGAGTAAAGAAAAAAGCAATGATGTGACTAAGGAGGTCATGAAGGAAGCACATGACACTCCGCTGTCTATTCATCCGGGCAGTACCAAGATGTACCAAGACATTCGTCAAAGATTCTGGTGGTCTAACATGAAGCAAGACATTGCTCGCTATGTTGCTGAATGTGATGTTTGCCGTCGTATCAAAGCAGAACATCAAAGGCCTGCCGGAACTCTGCAACCTATTACAGTTCCTGAATGGAAATGGGACCATGTTGAAATGGACTTCGTCACTGATTTTCCCAGATCGCAGAAAGGTAATGATGCTATTCTTGTCGTCATTGACCGACTTACCAAAGTTGCGCATTTTCTAGCCGTCAAAGAAACGATCACTGCTAGTCAGCTGGCAACTCTCTACATGTCCAGAATTGTTTCACTTCACGATATTCCACTGGTTATCAGTTCAGACCATGGCAGTTTATTCACTTCAAGATTCTGGGCAAGTTTCCAGGAAGCTATGGGAACTCATTTGTCATTCAGCACCGCTTTTCACCCTCAATCCCAGGGCCAAGTTGAAAGAGTCAATCAGATTCTCGAAGACATGCTTCGAGCTTGTGTCATTTCTTTCGGCAAGAAATGGGAGGAATCTCTCCCGTATGCTGAGTTCTCCTACAACAATAGCTATCAAGCTAGTCTGAAGATGGCCCCCTTTGAAGTTTTATATGGACGTAAGTGTCGGACTCCTCTGAATTGGTCAGCAACTGGGGAACGTACACTTGTCGGTCCGAATATTATTCAGCAAGCTGAAGATCAAGTCCGCATTATTCATGCAAATCTGAAGGCTGCTCAGTCTCGTCAGAAGAGTCAGTATGACCGTCATCACAAAGATATGGTCTATCAACCTGGCGAGAAGGCTTATCTTCAAGTCACGCCAATGAGAGGTACACACCGTTTCGGGATCAAGGGCAAGCTGGCTCCTCGATATATTGGTCCTTTCACTGTTCTCGAAAGGCGTGGTAAAGTGGCATATCAACTGGAACTACCGCCAAACCTTTCTCAGGTTCACAATGTGTTCCATGTGTCACAGCTTCGTCGCTGCTTCAAGGATCCTATCCGAACAGTGGATCATGATATGCTTGAACTACAACAAGACCTTTCTTACAAGGAGCAACCAGTCCGCATTCTCGATGAAACTGAACGTCGGACTCGTCAGAAGGTTACCAAGTTCTTCAAGGTGCAGTGGGCAAATCATTCTGAAGATGAAGCCACTTGGGAACGCGAAGATCATCTTCGTGCAGAATACCCCGGGCTCTTTCCTTCTACTTCCTAATTCTCAGGACGAGAATTCTTTTTAGTAGGGGAGAATTGTGACGCCCTGATTTTGTGCTACAGAGATGTATGTAATTAAGCTACAGTAATCCCACGCTAATGTTGCCACGTCACCGCGTTTACTGTTGCTAAACTCGCGTTGGTTCAAATTCCGTTGCAAATTTGATTCGTCTGAAAAGTGGATTTTAAAAGTTTTGCGAAACTGAAAATAAAAATGTTGGATGGGTTGCAAATATTCCCTAAGGATTTATAAAATTGAAACCAACATTTTTGGAATTATTTTAGAGCCTCTAATAATTAAAATAGACGCTGTTTAATAATAAATTAAAAAAAGAAAAAAAACGAAAAACCTACCGGGCCGAAATCGGCCGGCCCAACCGGCCACTATAAGGGGGCCAGGGGCAACCCTAGAGCGCCCCCCCCCGTCCCGATTCCCCCCCCCCCCCGCCGCTCGCTAGGCGCCCGAGCCCCCAGCCCCGCGCCGATTCCCCCCCCCCCCCCGCCCCCGCCGGCGGCCAGCCCGGGCCGCCTCGCTCGCTCCGCTCCCCCCCCCCTGTTGGGGAACGTTGCATGGGAAACAAAAAATTTCCTACGCACACGCAAGATCTATCCATGGTGATGAGCATCTACGAGAGGGAGAGTGGATCTACATACCCTTGTAGATCGCTAAGCGGGAAGCGTTAAGAAACGCGGTTGATGTAGTCGAACGTCTTCGCGATCCAAATCGCCGAGCGTCCCGCGATCCCATCACGATCCATCTCGCGATCCAATCTCGATCCTTCCCGCGATCCCATCACGATCCGTCTCGCGATCCAATCTCGATCCGTCCCGCGATCCCATCACGATCCGTCCCGTGATCAAATCACGAATCGTCTAGCGATCCTGATCACGGTCCTTCCGATCTAGCGCCGAACGGAAGGCACCTCCGCGTTCAGCACACGTACAGCTCGATGACGATGTCCGCCTTCTTGATCCAGCAAGAGGGAGCGGAGAGGTAGAAGAGTTCTCCGGCGGCGCGACGGTGCGGCGGCGATGGTGGTGGAACAATTCCGGCAGGGCTTCGCCTAAGCACCGCTGAAACTAGACTAGAGGAGAAACCGATCTAGATGAAGTAGAGGGAGCACGTGGCAATTAGGGTTAGCTCTTCCCTCTAAATCCTCTAGTATATATAGGAGGGAGGGAGGGGAGGAGGCAGCCTCAAACCCTCAAGGTTTGGCCGAAATTGGAGGTGGAGGAGTCCTACTCCAATCCTATTAGGAGTAGGATTCCTCCTCTCCATTTGGAAACCCTTTCCACCTTTCCTCCTTTGGATTTTTTCCACCCAAAGCCACATGGGCCTTAGTGGGGGGGTTAGGCCAGCCCACTTGGGGCTGGTTTGACTCCTCCCACAGCCCATGAGGTCCTTTGGGTCGAGACACCCCTCCCGATGGTCCCCGGTACCCCTCCCGGCACTCCCGGTACACTACCGAAATACCCGAAACTTTTCCGGTGACCAAAACAGGACTTCCTATATATCAATCTTTACCTCGGGACCATTCCGGAGCTCCTCGTGACGTCCAGGATCTCATCCGGGACTCCGAACAACCTTCGGTCACCACCATACATAACTCTACTATACCGAAACGTCACCAAACCTTAAGTGTGCAGACCCTGCGGGTTCGAGAACTATGTAGACATGACCAAGACACCTCTACGGTCAATAACCAATAGCGGGACCTGGATGCCCATATTGGTTCCTACATATTCTACAAAGATCTTTATCGGTTGAACCTCTATGTCAAGGATTCAGTTAATCCCGTACGTTGTTCCCTTTGTTCTTCGGTATGTTACTTGCCCGAGATTCGATCGTCGGTATCTCTATACCTAGTTCAATCTCGTTACCGGCAAGTCTCTTTACTCGTTCTGTAATACAAGACCCCGTGGCTAACACTTAGTCACATTGCTTGCAAGGCTTATTGTGATGTTGTATTACCGAGTGGGCCCTGAGATACCTCTCCGTCACACGGAGTAACAAATCCCAGTCTTGATCCATGCCCACTCAACAGACACCCTCGGAGATACCTGTAGAGCATCTTTATAGTCACCCAGTTACGTTGTGACGTTTGATACACACAAGGTATTCCTCCGGTGTCAGTGAGTTGCATGATCTCATGGTCATAGGAACAGATACTTGACATGCAGAAAACTATAGCAATAAACTGACACGATCATATGCTATGTTTATAGTTTGGGTCTTGTCCATCACATCATTCTCCTAATGATGTGATCCCATTATCAAATGACATCTCATGTCTATGGCCAGGAAACCTTGACCATCTTTGATCAACGAACTAGTTAACTAGAGGCATACTAGGGACACAGTGTTGTCTATGTACCCACACATGTATTTGAGTTTCCAATCAATACAATTATAGCATGGATAATAAACGATTATCACGAACAAGGAAATATAATAATAACCAATTTATTATTGCCTCTAGGGCATATTTCCAACAGTCTCCCACTTGCACTAGAGTCAATAATCTAGTTCACATCACCATGTGTTTTACATTGTTATGAATCTAACACCCAATGAGTTCTGGGTTTCGATCATGCTTTGCATGTGAGAGAGGTCTTTAGTCAACGGGTCTGCGACATTCAGATCCGTGTGTACTTTGCAAATCTCTATGTCATACTGTAGACACTGCTACCACACTCCACTTGGAGCTATTCCAAATGGCTGCTCCACTATACGTATCCGGATTGCTACTCAGAGTCATCCGGATTGGTGTTAAAGCTTGCATCGACGTAACCCTTTACGACGAACTCTTTATCACCTCCATAATCGAGAAATATTTCCTTAGTCCTCTTGTTACTAAGGATAATCTTGACCGCTGTCCAGTGGTCCACTCCTGGATCGCTCTTGTACCCCTTGACAGACTCATGGCAAGGCACACACAGGTGCGGTACATAGCATGGCATACTATACAGAGCCTATGGATAAGGCATAGGGGACGACCTTCGTCCTTTCTCTTTCTTCTGCCGTGGTCGAGCTTTGAGTCTCACTCAACTCCACACCTTACAAATCAGGCAAGAACTCTTTCTTTGACTGATCCATTTTGAACTCTTTCAAAATCTTGTCAAGGTATGTACTCATTGAAAGTTTTATCAGACGTCTTGATCTACCTCTATAGATCAAGATGCCCAATATTTAAGTAGCTTCATTCCAGGTTTTCCTTTGAAAAACTCCTTTTCAAACAACCCTTTATGCTTTCCAGAAATTCTACATCATTTCTGATCAACAATATGTCATCCACATATACTTATCAGAAATTCTATAGTGCTCCCACTCACTTTATTGTAAATACAAGTTTCTCATAAACTTTGTATAGACTCAAAAACTTTGATCACCTCATCAAAGCGTATATTCCAACTCCGAGATGCTTGCTCCAGTCCACAGAAGCATCGCTGGAGCTTGCATATATTTTAGCATCCTTAGAACTGACAAAACCTTCCGGTTGTATCACATACAACCTTTCCTCACGGATACCGTTAAGGAAATGATGTTTTGACATCCATCTGCCAGATTTCATAATCGAAAAATGCAGCAACTGCTAACATAATTCCAACAGACTTTAGCATCGTAGTCAACTCCTTGAACTTGTGAAAAACCCTTTGCCACAAGTCGAGCTTTATAGACGGTGACATTACCGTCCGCGTCCGTCTTCCTTTTAAAGATCCATTTGTTCTGAATGGCCTTTCACCCTTCAGGTAATACTTCCAAAGCCCATACTTTATTTTCTTACATGGATCCCATCTCGGATTGCATGGCCTCTAACCATTTCTCGGAATCCGGGCCCATCATCGCTTCTCCATAGCTCGTAGGTTCATCGTTGTCCAACAACATGACCTCTAAGACAGGGTTGCCGTACCCCTCAGGAGCAGTACGCGTCCTTGTCGACCTACGAGGTTCGATAGTAACTTGATCCGAAGCTTTATGATCATCATCATTAACTTCCTCTTCAACTAATGTAGGCTCCACAGAAACAACTTTCTGCGCTGCGCTACTCTCTGGTTGAAACAAAGGTTCAACAACCTCATCAAGTTCTATCTTCCTCCCACTCAATTCTTTCGAGAGAAACTCTTTCTCGAGAAAGGACTCGTTTTAGCAACAAACACTTTGTGCTTGGATCTGAGATAGAAGGTTTACCCAACTGTTACGTTAGGGTATTCTATGAAGATGCATTTGTCCGCTTTGGGTTCGAGCTCATCAAGTTGAAAACCTTTTCCACATAAGCGTCGCAGCCCCAAACATTAAGAAATGACAGCTTAGGTTTCTGCCAAACCAAAATTCATACGGTGTCATCTCAACGGACTTAGATGGTGCCCCCTTTTAAAGTGAATGTAGTTGTCTCTAATGCATAACCCCAAAACGATAGTGGCAAATCGATAAGAGACATCATAGTACGCACCATATCCAATAGAGCACGACTACGACGTTCGGACACTCCATCACACTATGGTGTTCCAGGTGGCGTGAGTTGTGAAACAACTTCCACGTTGTCTTAAGTTGTATACCAAACTCGTAACTCAGATATTTATCTCTACGATCATATCGTAGATATTTTATCTTCTTGTCACGATGATCTCAAACTTCACTCTGAATTTGTTTGAACTTTTCAAATGTTTCAGACTTGTGTTTCATTAAGTAAATATATCCCCATATCTACTCAAATCATCAGTGAAGGTAGGAAAATAATGATATCCACCGCACGCTACAACACTCATTGGACCGAATACATCAACATGTACCATTTCCAATAAGTCACTTGCCCGCTCCATCATACCGGAAAACGGGGTCTTAGTCATCTTGCCCATGAGGCATGGTCCGCATGTCTCAACCGATTCGAAATCGAATGAGTCCAAAGATCCATCAGCATGGAGTTTCTTCATGCGTTTTACACCAATATAACATTTAGCGACAGTGCCACAAGTATGTGGTACTATCATTATTAACTTTGTATCTTTTGGTATCAATATTATGAACATGTGTATCACTACGATCAAGATTCAATAAACCATTCTCATTGGGTGCATGACCATTGAAGGTATTATTCATGTAAACAGAATAACCATTATTCTCTAACTTGAATGAATAACCGTATTGCAATAAACATGATCTAATCACGTGCATGCTCAACGCAAACACCAAATGACATTTATTTAGGTTCATCACTAATCCCGAAGGTAGAGAGAGCGTGCGATGGTGATCACATCAACCTTGGAAACACTTCCAACACTCATCGTCACCTCACCCTTAGCTAGCCTCCGTTTATTCCGTAGCTTTTATTTCGAGTTACTAACATTTAGCAACCGAACCGGTATCCAATACCCAGGTGCTACTAGGAGTACTAGCAAGGTACACATCAATAACACGTATATCAAATATACTTCTATCGGCGTTGCCAGCCTTCTTATCTACCAAGTATCTGGGGTTGTTCCGCTTCAGCGACCGTTCTCCTCATAATAGAAGCACTTAGTCTCAGGTTTGGGTTCAACCTTGGGTTTCTTCACTGGAGCAGTAACTGACTTGCCATCCATGAAGTTTCCCTCCTAGCCCTTGCCCTTCTCGAAACTAGTGGTTTCACTAACCATCAACACTTGATGCTCCTTCTTGATTTCTACCTTCGCGGTGTCAAACATCGCGAATAGCTCAGGGATCATTATTTCTATCCCTGGCATTTTATAGTTCATCACGAGGCTCTAGTAGCTTAGTGACAGTGACTTGGAGAACTATATCAATCACTATCTTATCTGGAAGATCAACTCCCACTCGATTCAAGCGATTGTAGCACCCAGACAATCTGAGCACATGCTCACCGATTGAGCTATTCTCCTTCATCTTGCAGGCAAAGAATCTTGTTGGAGGTCTCATACCTCTCAACACGGGCACGAGCCTGAGATCCCAATTTCAGCTCTTAGAACATCTCATATGTTCCATGACATTCAAAATGTTTTGGAGCCTCAATTCTAAGCCGTAATGCATGACGCACTGAACTATCAAGTAGTCATCAGAACGTGCCTGTCAGATGTTCACAACATCTACAGACGACGCTTGAGGGGGTGGCGCACCGAGCGGTGCATTAAGGACATAAGCCTTCTGTGCAGCAATGAGGACAATCCTCAGATCACGGACCCAGTCTGCATTATTGCTACCATCATCTTTCAACTCTATTTCTCTAGGAACATATGAAAATTCAAGGGAGCTACAGCGCGAGCTAGTAATCTACAACATAATTTGCAAAGACATTTTGACTATGTTCATGATAACGAGTTTAGTTAATCATATTACTTAAAAACTCCCACTCAAATTGACATCCCTCTGATTATTCGAGTGACACATGATCCAAATCCACCAACTCAAGTCCGATCATCACGTGAGTTGAGGTGGTTTCAATGGTGAACATCTTCATGTTGATCATATCTACTATATGACTCATGTTTGACCTTTCGGTCTCTTGTGTTCCGAGGCCATGTTTGTACATGCTAGGCTCGTCAAGTTTAACCCGAGAGTTCCGCACGTGCAACACTGGCTTGCACCCGTTGTATGTGAACGCAGAGTCTATCACACCCGATCATCACGTGGCGTCTCAAAACGACGAACTTTCGCAACGGTGCACACTCGGGGAGAACACAATTTTATCTTGAAATTTTAGTGAAGGATCACCTTATAATGCTACCGTCGTCCTAAGCAAAATAAGATGCATAAAAGGATTAACATCACATGCAAATCATAAGTGACATGATATGGCCATGAACTTGTGCTTTTGATCTCCATCTTCAAAGCACCGGCATATGATCTCCATCGTCACCGGCATAACACCATGATCTCCATCATCTTGATATCCATCAATGTGTTGCCATGAGGTTGTCGCGCCGACTGTTGCTTCCACAACTATTGCTAACTCATAGCGATAAAGTAAAGCAAAAACGGCGAAAATAATTAAAGACAACCCTATGGCTCCTGCCAATTGCCGTACTCATCGACATGCAAGTCGTGATATTCTATACAATACATGATCATCTCATACATCACATATATCTCATCATGTAATTGGCCATATCACATCACAACATACCCTGCAAAAACAAGTTAGACGTCCTCTAATTGTTGTTGCAAGTTTTACGTGGCTGCTACGGGTATCTAGCAAGAACAATTCTTACCTACGCAAAACCACAACGGTGATACAAAAATTGCTATTCAACCTTCTCAAGGACCGCCTTTGTCAAATCCGATCCGACTAAAGTGGGAGAAACAGACAACCGCCAGCCATCTTTATGCAACGAAGTTACATGTCAGTTGATGGAACCGGTCTCCCGTAAGCGTACGAGTAATGTTGGTCCGGGCCGCTTCATCCCACAATACCTCCGAATCAAGAAAAGACTAAGGGAGGAAGCAATCTGAATATCAACGCCCACAAACTCCTTTGTGTTCTACTCGAGATCTCATCTACACATAGACCTAGCTCATGATGCCACTGTTGGGGAACATTGCATGGGAAACAAAAAATTTCCTACTCACACGCAAGATCTATCCATGGTGATGAGCATCTACGAGAGGGAGAGTGGATCTACATACCCTTGTAGATCGCTAAGCGGGAAGCGTTAAGAAACGCGGTTGATGTAGTCGAACGTCTTCGCGGTCCAAATAGCCGAGCGTCCCGCGATCCCATCACGATCCATCTCGCGATCCAATCTCGATCCGTCTCGCGATCCCATCACGATCCGTCTCGCGATCCAATCTCGATCCGTCCCGCGATCCCATCACGATCCGTCCCGCGATCAAATCAGGAATCGTCTCGCAATCCTGATCACGGTCCTTCCGATCTAGCGCCGAACGGAAGGCACCTCCGCGTTCAGCACACGTACAGCTCGATGACGATCTCCGCCTTCTTGATCCAGCAAGAGGGAGCGGAGAGGTAGAAGAGTTATCCGGCGGCGCGACGGCGCGGCGGCGATGGTGGTGGAACAATTCCGGCAGGGCTTCGCCTAAGCACCGCTGAAACTAGACTAGAGGAGAAACCGATCTAGATGAAGTAGAGGGAGCTCGTGGCAATTAGGGTTAGCTCTTCCCTCTAAATCCTCTAGTATATATAGGAGGGAGGGAGGGGAGGAGGCAGCCTCAAACCCTCAAGGTTTGGCCGAAATTGGAGGTGGAGGAGTCCTACTCCAATCCTATTAGGAGTAGGATTCCTCCTCTCCACTTGGAAACCCTTTCCACCTTTCCTCCTTTGGATTTTTTCCACCCAAAGCCACATGGGCCTTGGTGGGGGGGTTAGGCCAGCCCACTTGGGGCTGGTTTGACTCCTCCCACAGCCCATGAGGTCCTTTGGGTCGAGACACCCCTCCCGATGGTCCCCGGTACCCCTCCCGGCACTCCCGGTACACTACCGAAATACCCGAAACTTTTCCGGTGACCAAAACAGGACTTCCTATATATCAATCTTTACCTCTGGACCATTCCGGAGCTCCTCGTGACGTCCAGGATCTCATTCGGGACTCCGAACAACCTTCGGTCACCACCATACATAACTCTACTATACCGAAACGTCACCAAACCTTAAGTGTGCAGACCCTGCGGGTTCGAGAACTATGTAGACATGACCAAGACACCTCTACGGTCAATAACCAATAGCGGGACCTGGATGCCCATATTGGTTCCTACATATTCTACAAAGATCTTTATCGGTTGAACCTCTATGTCAAGGATTCAGTTAATCCCGTACGTTGTTCCCTTTGTTCTTCGGTATGTTACTTGCCCAAGATTCGATCGTCGGTATCTCTATACCTAGTTCAATCTCGTTACCGGAAAGTCTCTTTACTCGTTCTATAATACAAGATCCCGTGGCTAACACTTAGTCACGTTGCTTGCAAGGCTTATTGTGATGTTGTATTACCGAGTGGGCCCTGAGATACCTCTCCGTCACACGGAGTAACAAATCCCAGTCTTGATCCATGCCCACTCAACAGACACCCTCGGAGATACCTGTAGAGCATCTTTATAGTCACCCAGTTACGTTGTGACGTTTGATACACACAAGGTATTCCTCCGGTGTCAGTGAGTTGCATGATCTCATGGTCATAGGAACAGATACTTGACATGCAGAAAACTATAGCAATAAACTGACACGATCATATGCTATGTTTATAGTTTGGGTCTTGTCCATCACATCATTCTCCTAATGATGTGATCCCGTTATCAAATGACATCTCATGTCTATGGCCAGGAAACCTTGACCATCTTTGATCAACGAACTAGTTAACTAGAGGCATACTAGGGACACAGTGTTGTCTATGTACCCACACATGTATTTGAGTTTCCAATCAATACAATTATAGCATGGATAATAAACGATTATCACGAACAAGGAAATATAATAATAACCAATTTATTATTGCCTCTAGGGCATATTTCCAACACCCCCGACGGCCGGATCTGGAGCCGGCCGCCCCGACGCCGCCCCACCGCCTCGACCTCGCCGCTCCGCCGCCACCTCACCGCCCCGTCGCCCCGCCGCCGACCGCCGCGCTCGCCGCCCCGCCGACCGCCGCTGCCGCCCCCCCCTCCCCGACGACCGCCGGCGGCCGCGCCGCCGCGCCGGCCGGTGCGTGCATGCGTGCGTGCGTGTGTATGTGCAAGTGTGTGTGTGTGTGCCTGTGTATGTGTGTGTGTGTATGTGTGTGTGTGTGTGTGTGTATGTATGTATGTATGCATGTGTGTGTGTATGTATCTATGTATGTATGTACGTATGTATATACTAAAAACAAAATAGAAATAATAAAATTAATAAAAATAAATAAATAGT
This sequence comes from Elymus sibiricus, assembly GCA_039707655.1. Classification (NCBI taxonomy): domain Eukaryota; kingdom Viridiplantae; phylum Streptophyta; class Magnoliopsida; order Poales; family Poaceae; genus Elymus; species Elymus sibiricus. The sequence continues at coordinate 138,372,182 of CM077675.1, forward strand.
TAATTAGTTAATTAAATTAATTAATTAATTAGTTAATTAATTAGTTAGTTAATTAAACAGTATTTACTGTTTTGGATAATTCGGATTTATTAATTAAATGTATTTCAGAATATTATTAAATCTTTAAAAATTAATATAAAATAAACCGTAGTCCGGATTATAAAGTTTTGAGCATGAAAGTTGCTCAGAATAATTCTACGGTTCCAAATACGCGGTCCGTTAGTCTGGCAGGTGCCTCTAGCATAGCAAACGAGGAACTTTTCCATCGTTTTCATCTGTCCGGTAAAAGCCAGAGACCCGGGAAATATCGTCAGATATTCTTCCGACCCGTCTGCGACCTATAATACTGCGTTAGTGCATGCCTAGCTATGCATATTGCCATGTCATGCATCGTGATGCATTTGTCTGCTTTATATTTATTGTTTCTCCCCCCTCTTCTTACCGGTAGACCCCGAGACTGACGGTGCTGCCGGGTACGACTACACCATTGACGATCAGCCTTTTGCCGCAGAGCAGCAAGGCAAGCAACCCCCCTTGAGCATTCCGATATCACCCAATTCTTTCCCTCTCATGCTTGCATTAGATTTTGCTACTGTATTGGTTAGCCCCTATTTCTGATGCATATCCTGTTTTTGATAAACTGCTACCATACCTGCAATCATATCAACTGCTTAGTATAGGTTGATCAGTGAATCCCCTGTGACCCCCCTAGTCCCAGTTGCCCCTGCTTCTTCATCGACGACTCGACGACCCGAAGACTCGAAGACTCGGTCAACCGACCGACAAGCCATGCCCCTCACATCACCGCACCCCCCTTAGTTGTACGACTCTGCAGCGCTACTATCGAGTACCGAGGGTGACACCTCGTGAAGTACTCATGATGCTAGTTCTGTAGTGCAGCTAGTCGGTCGTGGTTATCGAGGGTGATTCCTCCTTCACCACTCCCGACGATGACTCTGTCGTGCAACCCCTCAAGTGTGGGACCCTCGAGGGTGATTCCTCTAGGTCCACCTTGACGGTTTCATCGAGCGGGGACCATTGAGGGTGATTCCTCAGTTCCCGCCTTGATGATTTTATACACACAGTTACGATGACCTGGTTACGGGAACATGTTGGTGATGGGTCGGCCCTGAGGGGTACCCACGGTTTGGTGATGATGAGGCGTGGACTGGCGAGAGAGGCCTTTGCCACACATCCTCGAGACGGGGCGACGGGACCGCACTTCATGGGTCGCGCTTGCTCCGCATTAATAAAATGCTAATGGGTTGGGTATTTGATCTGAGTTGGTCATTTGGCCTATTACGCACTAACCTTCACGTGGGAGAAGTTATGGGTACTCAGCGTCGTTGTATCAGCCGAAGCTCTTCGGACGTCAGCAATGGAGCGGCGCGCGCCGGATGGGACTGGACGGCACAGCTCTTGGACTGGAGTGTGCTAGGTCTGTTTCCGGCCGCCCACGCATCGTGCAGGAGTGCAAGGGCAAGTGGGCCCACGAACCTGCGCGCTTAGGATTTAGACCGGCGGGCTGGCCTCTTCGTTAATCCTAGGTGGGGCGACGACGTGCTGATATCCCGAGGCCGTACATGACCCAGGAAAGTGTGCCCGGCTGGAGGTGATTCAGGCGTGTTGGGGAATATGTGGTGCACCCCTGCAGGGAAGAAATTATCTATTCGAATAGCCGTGTCCACGGTAACAGGACGACTTGGAGTTATACTTTGACCCCCCCCCCTACAACTATAATTGTGATTTACTTTGAAATGAATTGTGGCTCCGAGATTGCTTCCTCACAGGGAGTCGAGGAAGAATCTCTGGGCGTGGTTACTTAATAAAATTGCTACAATAATATGACTATATGTGATATACCAGTCTACTCTCTTCTAATGCTGCAAGATGCTGAAGATGCTAGTCTTCGATAGGACTAGACCTTCCCCCTATTCTTGCTTTCTGCAGTCATTCTAGATATACCCCCATTCCCTTGATAATGATGCATACTTAGCATAGTTCTGATGTCAGTCTTGCGAGTACTTTGGATGAGTACTCACTGCTGCTTTGCTTTCTCTTTCCCCCTCGATACGTTACCGCGTTCAGACGACGGAGCCCAGGAGATGGAGTACGCCGGAGGCGACTACTACACCACCGCTGGAGCCTACTACTACGTGGAGAATGCCAACGCTTAGGAGTAGTTAGGAGGTTCCCAGGCAGGAGACCTCGCCTCTTTCGATCCGCCGCTTATGTTTGTGCTAGCCTTCTTAAGGCAAAACTTGTTTAACTTATATCTGTACTCAGATATTATTTGCTTCCGCTGACTCGTGCTTGTCAAGCTTTGTATTCGAGCGCTCGAGGCCCCTGGCTTGTAATATGAAGCTGTATGACTTTAATTTGTGTCTAGTGTTGTGTTGTGATATTGATTAGTGAGTCCCTAATCTTGGTCGTACGCATTGCGTGATTGTTTAGCGTACGGTCGAAATCGGGGGCGTCACACCGAATGCCACGCTCTATGGCGTGGTGGCTGATGCGTCTCAAATGTATCTATTTTTTTTATTTGTAAAAGCTCTTATGTTATCATTTTTTATACTATTTTATATTATTTTTCTGGACTAACCTACTAATTTAAACAGATCTATAATTTAGTTCTTGTGTTCTGCTTGTTTTTGGTTTCACAGGAAATCAATATCTATGGAGGTCAAAATACATTGTCAATTTAACACATTTTTTGGGCAACGAGAAACACTGAAGGCTTCGGGGAGGAGCGCGAGGATCCGCCAGCCGTCCACATGGACATATGGCGCGGCCAGAGGGGTGGTCGCTCCACCTATCCATGTGGGACTCCTGATTACTGCATTAGTCCAATCCCACTACCATAATTCCCTATGAATGCAGAAAACCATCTGTCGTACCTCCAGAAGATTCTATCGCCACCACAAGCGTGTGTTACAAAGAGATCCCATCTGGAGCCATGTTCCGGTGTTCTGCCGGAGGGGAAGCCATTGTTGGGAGTCTCGCCATCAACTTTGCTGCCTTCATGACCATGTGTGAGTAGTTCCTTCAGAACCTATTGAAAGCACAACTTCTCCCTAGGTGGTTTTGGTAATTAATAACAACATATATTTCATTGCACTAATGTTTCCACTAAGTGTATCTCAGGAAAAAGTTCAATGATGGGTTGGCTAAAAGATTGTGTGGAGAACCTCACCAAGGAAAGGAAGGAATATGATTGGCCATGCTTAAAGAACAAGGACTCTACATTTTACATTTTGTGAGAAATCACTTTGAGTCCATAGGAATGCCAATACTATTAAAAGGGGATGAGGTAAATATGATGATCTGGTTGCTCAAGTGCTTAGAGGTAGCCACCAAAAATACTCACCCACTTTCCCACACATTTCCTCTGTCCAAAGCCAAAAGTCTAAATTCGGTGACACCAACTTCCCATTCGGATCCACCGAGTTTATCCAAGACAGAAGCCAAACCAAACCCTAGCATCATGGTACTACCAACATTACATTCGGTGCCACCGAAAACAGTGACCAACTTCTTGGTTAGCCATTTTCTTGAAATTGGTCCCACCGAGTTCTGAGAATCGGTCTCACCGAGAAGTTGGACCAACTCTCTGTTAACCCATTTCTTGAAATCAGTCTCACCAAGATTTCATAACTACCTAGGTCACCCATATTGGTACCACCGAGATTCATATATCAGTCTCACCGAAAATGCCAAAGTTGCCACATTTTGAACTAGTCGGTGCCACCGAGTTTCACTTCGGTTTCACCGAGTTGGGCAATAATGTTGTAACGGTTGGATTTTTGGAGAAGCCTATATATACCCCTCCAACACCACTCACTCACAAGAGAAGCACTCAGAACACACACCCACTTGCCATATCCAATTTTCTGAGAGAGAACCACCTACCCTTGTTTTGAGGTCAAGATCAACCACTCCAACCATATGGATCTTGATTTCTAGCCTCCCCAAGTTGCTTTCCATCCAATCAATCCCTTCTACCCATGACAAACCTGTGAGAGAGTGATTGAGTGTTGAGGAGACTATCTTTTGAAGCACAAGAGCTAGGAGTTCATCATGCTACCACATCTATTACCTTTTGGAGGGTGGTGCCTCCTAGATTGGTTAGGTGTCGCTTGGGAGCCTCCTTCTTCGTGATTGTGGAGTTGAACCAAGAGTTTGTAAGGGCAAGGAGATCGCCTACTTCGTGAAGATCTACCCCGAGTAAGGCTAGTCTTCCATGGACGTAGGCCATCATGGAATAGACGAGGTTGCTACTTCATGGACCCTTTGTGGGTGGAGCCCTCCGTGGACTCTCGCGACCGTTACCCTCTGTGGGTTGAAGTCTCCATAAACGTGAATGTACGATAGCACCAGCTATCGGAACCATGGAAAAAAATCTTCGTGTCTCCAAATTGCGTTTGATCTTCCAATCCCTACCCTCTTACATTTGCATGTCGTTACTTTCCGCTGCTATACTCTTAGACTTGCATGTGTAGGGTGAACTTGACTTGCTACAATTGTTAAAATCTGCCCACAACTAAAATTGGGAAGAGGTTAGATTTTTATTTGGTCAAGTAGTCTAATCACCCACCTCTAGACATACTTTCGATCCTACAAGTGGTATCAGAGCTTTGGTCTCCATTGCATTAGTCTCACAACCTAGGAGAGTATGGCGTCTAGTGAGGGAAATTATCATCGTAGAGGTCCATATTTTGATGGTACAAACTTTGCTAGTTGGAAGCATAAGATGAAAATGCATATTCTTGGTCATAACCCCGCCGTATGGGCTGTTGTTTGTGTTGGCTTGCAAGGTGAATTGTTTGGTGATGGAAAGGAACCAGATCGTGAAGCGACCGCGGAAGAATTGAAGATGTTGCAATACAACGCTCAAGCATGTGACATTCTATTCAACTCCCTATGCCCCGAAGAATTCAACAAGATTAGTCGTCTTGAGAATGTAAAGGAAATTTGGGATACTTCAGTTGATATGCACGAAGGTACTGAATCCGTCAAGGAATGTAAGTTGGATGTGCTACAAAGTCAACTTGACAAGTTCAAGATGAAGGATGGTGAAGGAGTCGCCGAAATGTACTCTAGGCTTGCTCTCATCACCAATGAGATTGCCGGCTTCGGAAGCGAAGAAATGACCGACAAATTCATCATCAAGAAGATCCTTAGAGCCTTGGATGGAAAGTACGACATCGTGTGCACATTGGTCCAAATGATGCCAAACTACAAAGACCTCAAGCCTATGGAAGTCATTGGAAGGCTTGTTGCTCATGAGATGTCACTCAAGGACAAAGAAGAACTTCACACCAAGTCAAGTGGTGCTTACAAAGCTACAAGTGACACTCCCTCCACATCAAGTGACAACCTTGTAACTAATGAAGAGATAAGTCTCATGGTCAAGAAATTCAGCAAGTTCTACAAGAGCAGAGGCAAAGAAAGAAGCTCCAATTCAAGATATGAAGAGAAGCGTTCATCTAGTTGTGATCGGAATTGTTTCAATTGTGGAAGGCCCGAACACTACTCCAATGAGTGCACGCCCCCCCCCCCCCCACACACACACACAAAAGAAGAGAAGAGTCACCTAGAAGAAAGAGCACAAGAGATGAGTCACCTCGAATAGGGAGAAGGAGTAGAGATGATCGTTATGAACGAAGACCCTCAAGGAGAAGTAGGGACTCGGAGAAGAAGGACAAATACACCAAGAGCTACACAAGAAGAAGACATCAAGCTCATGTTGGTGAATGGTTTTCCGGCTCCGAATCCGACAATCACTCCGAGAAAAGCTATCAGTCCGACTCCGACTATAGTCAAGATGAAGGTGTTGCCGGACTTGCACTCGTTTCCTCCAACTCCTATGACATATTTGATTCACCAAATGAAGGGAGTGGAAGTTGCTTCATGGCTAATGGCCCCAAGGTATCACACCCCGAATACATTGACTTCAATAGTGATGAGGATGACTTACTTGGAGATGATGACTTGCTATTTGACAAAACTAGTGATATTAGTCAAAATGAGCTAGATAATGATCGTTCTAGTCAAGGTAAGTCGTGTGATGATGATAAGAAGGAAATAGAGCGACTAACTAAAGAACTAAACACTCTTAAGTTAGCCCATGAATCTACTCTAGAAGATCATAGAGAGCTTGTAAGAACTCATGAGAAGATACGCTTCGAGAAGCTCAATTTGGAGCAAGAACATGAGTTTCTTAAAGCAATCAATGACGATCTTCGAAAGAAGACTTCTTCTCATCTATCCAAACGACTACTCGTGTCTACATTTATTCCACAAGTTAAGACTAAGCAAACTAGTAACAAAGGCAAGAAAGGTTCTTCAACAAGTAGCAATAAAAATGATAAATCCAATGATATTGCTTCTAGTAGTTCTATTGATTCCACTAATGATTCTCTTAGCCAAGTTACACTTGAGCAAGAAAATGATCTATTGAAAGGGATTATAGAAAAAGGTATCTACAAAAGTCTTGCCGGGTGTAAGCAATTTGAGGAGATTGTACGCAAGCATGGAGGATATCGAAAGAACCAAGGCATTGGCTACTTCAATGACAGTGGAGTTGAATGGGAAGAAGGTCAATACCCCAAGGGAACAAAAGCTCAAGATGACCTTCCACCACAAGACCACAAGCTCAAGGGCAAGGACAAGCTTCAAGAGGAGATTGATACATTTGAAGATGAGTCCCAAGCTTTGGTCAAGTGGGTTCCCAAGGCTACTCCAAGCTCTACTTCAACTAGTGCTACTTCAACTCCAAGGATTCCCATCAATTTGATGTGGGTCCCCAAGAAGAAGAACTAGAGAAGTTCTTGAGGGGTGACTCCGCCAATGAAATTCACTCACATTCATTATTGGCAAGGACTATTTGCAATAAACTCCAACTTTATACAATAGTTCAAGGAGTCACACATTCCCTCAAAGGTAAACAAGGGACAAGGTAATTAATGAATCCATGGACATCATCATGTATACATTGCACTCCATGTCCATAGATATCCTTGTATTTGTCTCTTGTGTGGGACTAACCCATGTAGGTGAGAAGAGTAAGAAAACAACGAGGATTGCACCCAACTCAAGATGATCTTCATCAACCATGAGCATCCACCACTACCTCACCCACATGAAGTCTTCTACGACAAGCCCAAGGTTAGTTTATCCCTCTTAGGGGGGATGTCACATCAAGGGGGAGCTTTACTCTAAGATTTGAGTTAAAGCATCTCTTAAAGATGTGAACACATTAAATGCTTTATGTAAAAGTGGCAACCCCACTTGTGCTTAAACGATGAGTATGACCTATGATCAAGTATTTTTATTTGGCTCCTAAGTCAATATACTCATATATAGATGACTCCATCATCGCCAAAGTGCTTGGTAGATACTAGAGTGGTTTTGCATGTTTGCCATCACTACTGCAGGATAGTCCAAAGACGACACATCAATCAGAGACCCTTCGACGAAACTGTGTGCGATCCATCAATCGCAAACGGTATTCTTCGAGCTCTGTCGCCAATGGCACGAACTGTGTGTGATGGTGGATCCATCAAATACGATTCAAAAAATAGTTGCGTGTGCGATCCACAGTAGACAATTTATTCTTATGAACTGTTTGAGATTAGCTAAGATTACAGAAATAGTTAACAAAACTACATACGTGTGCAAAGTATGGCACACAGTTCACTCGGATAAATTGTTTGCGCTGATCCAGCAGAACACAAACGGGTTAGCGTAAGAAGGTGTGTGTGATACGCAGCAATTGGTTCATTCATCAGAATTGTGTGGGAAGACCAATAATAACCGAAATGATTCATCCGGACAAGTTGTGTGTGTTGTGGGCAGACGGTTGCTGCCAAACAATTGTCAGCAATTGATGAAATCATTACCGACGGTACGTACGGAAGTGCCGTTTGCCCGTATTAATATCGGAGACGTTTTATTATTATTACCAGTCTGACTGCGCATCACCTCTTCTTCCTCTCTCACGTCTTGTCACCACGTTTTCACCCGAGGATTCCAATGCACGCTTCGGCACCGCACCGGCGTTTCTTTTGGCCACGTTCCCGCGCGGAACCGCGCATGTTCCCGCGCAAGCTTCCCCATCGTTTTCCCGCCAGAGGCGAATGAGCATAAGAGCATGTGCGCATCACATGCGGATGCACACCTAGTGCAGCCTAGCCCATCTATGAAGCATGCCAACCCGACCAAGCGCCGCCTCTGCCATCAACCTCCTTGACGATGAAAACGATCCGGTGCAGGCGCAACGGCCTGTCGAGGCTGATGGCGTGTCCGCCGACGCACTGGACAACGCTGTGTTGCGCATCATCGCAAGGGTTGAGAAGACCCTTGGCGTAGGGCGCGGCAGCGCCGCCGAGCAACATAGCCGCCTCACTGCCGAGAGGCTGCAGCGCGCCGCACAAGAAGATCATCGGTGGTGCTCCATAGAGAAAGACATGCGTGTCCGCGCCGAGAGGGCAAGGCGCGCCGCACAGCAAGACCGATGGAGGGCCGCAGAGCGAAAGGTGCGGTGCACGGCAGAGCAAGAGCGGTTCCATCCCCGCTTGCCTGCTATCCCACCTGACATGACGTTGCAGCTGTGTCCACGGCACGTGAGTAGCCCTATTTCTCGCCAGGAATGGGCAGCGGCCGTCTGCGCCGTACATGCACCAGAGCCCGGCTGCACCGTCCTTGCACCGGATGCCGGCCGCACCGTTCGCATGAGTCGCGTCGTTCGCCTTGTCCGCGGACCCCTCGATGCTAACGGGATCGTCGGTAGGCTCAAGCGCCTCCTTGGCCCAGGTGTCCAGCGGGGAGCAGTAGAAGAAAATGGTCGTCGCATCCTCGAGATGGTAATCTCCGACGAAATAGCCAGCTTGGAGCTCGAGATCGCGCTCCAGCTGTACCTCGAGCATGTAAACTACATGGACGAACGCCTGACCAAGTTCAGGCACAGCCAGGAGCTTCCGTAGGTTAGGGTGTAGTCATGGACGCGTTTTATTTTGTTGAATCGTTTAGATGTCGAACCCAATGTCTGGACAACAATCACAATATTGATATGTTTCGATGTGTGAATGATTTATGTTCCACTGTTATGTTTCAATATGTGTAAAAGGCTAACAGTTAGAGCCAGAAAATCAGTATGAAAATAGATAGAAATGTGAAACAATAATATATATTAATTGTTGAATAGCTCATTGAAGACATGATACATATACAGTATATATCATCACATATACGTGATGATAGTACTTAACTAATACGTACAATGAATAAAACTAAACTAATAATAACCCCTCCTTGAGCGGGGAGCAGTAAAATGACAGCCTCTCGCTAGCAGCTCCCTAGTGCGCTGTGGCTTCCCAACGCGGAGGGAGTTCGCCGCCTCCTCCGCCTTGTAGCGCTCGACGTGCCGATCAGTCTCTTGCTGGCGGAGGCGCGCGACCATGCAGGACAGTTCACTGGGTGCCCACTAGAGCTCTTTGGCGGTATCACGCTCGAGCTTATCGGCCCACGCCCACGCATCGATGAGGCGCCTAGCGCCTCTGGCTTTCATTACATGGTACCGCCCGTCTTCATACACCTCCACCGCTAGTCGACTTGCCCGCCGCCAAAGCTCCAGCTCCTCATTTTCCCTTGCGCCACTAAGGGCATTACAGGCCGCGAGATTCCTGGCGCGCTCCTCAGCCCGCTCTTTCTTGAACGCCACCTGCCTGGCTCTCTCAGCCAGCGGCAGCGCCTTCCACAAAGCCAGATTGTACTAGCCCGAAACCAATCTTCAGTTGGGGGGTCTGGCGCAACCTCATCTGGGGGCGCGAAGGGGTCCTCCTCGTCGCTGCATTTCGCCATGTCCTCGCGGGGTGGCGCCTCCTCCTCTGCTTGTGCACAGACCGGCCGCGCCATGGCACAATTTTGTGTGAGGGGTGGGATAGAGAGACGAGAGAATGCAGGCGGGATGACGTCTCGAGGGGTAGCATTTATTGGCGGCTGGAGTCTTGATCGACGCCAGCAGTGATTGCACATGATTTCCTAGTCAACATCCGTGTGTGAATTAACATCACCGACGGTTCCCAATGCATGACCGCGTGTGGTTAATAGCCCGCGAAAATTGGCTTCCAAAACTCGAAACGCGAAACAGAGTGCCAATTGATACATCTTCAACGTATCTATAATTTTTACTTGTTCCATGCTGTTATATTATCATTCTTGGATGTTTTACAATCACTTTATAGCAACTTTATATCATTTTTTGGGACTAACCTATTGACATGGTGCCAAAGTGCCAGTTGTTGTTTTTGCATGTTTTTTACTTCGCAGAATATCATTACCAAACGGAGTCCAATCGCGACGAAACTTTTTGGAGATTTTTTCAGGACCAGAAGACACCCGGTGGGCTAAAGAAGTGCCAGAAAGGTGGGCTGTGGAGAGCACAACCCACCAGGGCACGCCAGGGGGCCCCGGCACGCCCTGATGGGTTGTGCCCTCAACGGGGCCCCCCTCCACCGCCTCTGATGCCTATAAATACCCAAATATTCAGAAAACCCTAGGGGAGTCGACGAAAAACACGTCCAGCCACCGCAAGTTCCAGAGCCTCGAGATCCAATCTAACACCATCACGGAGGGGTTCATCTCCTTCATAGGTGCCTCTCCGATGATGCGTGAGTAGTCCACCATAGATCTACGGGTCCGTAGGCAGTAGCTAGATGGCTTCATCTCTCTCTTTTGATTCTCAATACAATGGTCTCTTGGAGATCTATTTGATGTAAACTTTTGCAGTGTGTTTGTTGGGATCCGATGAATTTTGAGTTCATGAACAGTTTCTATCCATGAATATTATTTGAGTCTTCTTTGATCTCTTATATGCATGATTACTTATAGCCTCATATTCCTTATTCGAATCTTTGGTTTAGTTAGGCCGACTAGATCGATTTTTCTTGCCATGGGAAGAGGTGCTTTGTGATGGGTTCGATCTTGCCATGAGAGTCTTCTTTGCTGCACTTTTTATTTGCCCTTTTTATTTTGTGTTCTTGAGATATCTATCTCTCCAATATATCATATCCTAATCTATCGTTTTACCGTAGAGAGATTGACAACCTCTCTTTCGCGTCGGGTTGCAAGTATTTGTTATTTGTGTGCAGGTGCTGCTTATTAGGTGGTGGTGATCCTCCTACTGGTTCGATACCTTGGTTTCATAACTGAGGGAAATACTTACCGTCGTTGTGCTGCATCATCGCTTCCTCTTTGGCGAAATACCGACGCAGTCTCAAGCCACGTCACCAATCATGTGGGACTCGTTTGTTTTGCCAAATATTTACATTTTCTATCCAAATGTAATGCATGCGTACCATTTGTGTTACGGAAGCAAGTCCGAGAGCAGTAACCACGACATCTTGGCCCCATGGCGGGAAATCATGCATATTTTCATGTACTTCAGAATTCAAAGCATTTTTTTCCATTTTTTTGAATTTAGAACCTAGATTCTCAATGCTTTTGTGTTCAAACCGTCACTCAAGATTTTTGGAACTCCGTCAAATTTATTGCACGTGGCATATATATGTAAGCAAGTAGTACATAAATATGATTTTCCAGCGGTTTTTGCTTCATCTAGCTTGTTCATGTGTTTCAGTTTTGAACTATGGCCATTAAATTTCTATAAACTAACTTAATGTATAAAAATGCCAATAGAACGCCATTTTCTTAAAAAAAATAGGATGCCCGTTGTATTCGTGCATTGTATCGATGAAAAAAAAACTAGGTCGAATGACACAACGATTGGCGGTTCCTCATCACACATGGCCCCAAGTTCCCTCTCGGAACCACACGCCTTCGTGTGATGCTCCAGTTTTTGAGAGGCTTGTGTCTAAAGCTAGGGATTTCTTAGGCGAGTATTGGAGTCCCATCTCCGTCCCCATCACCGCCCTCCAATCCCCGTCCCCGTCTACGTACCCGTGCGTGGGGATAAAAAGTTTCCCATCCACGTCCCCACCGAGTTCTTTATCACCGTGGGGAAACTCACACATACATTTAAGAACAACCTTCGCGTATTTCAGTAGAAAAAGTAGTATTTCAACACAATAAACAATATGTTGTGGCTAGGTTTGGGATTTCTTAGGGAATTTTTGGCCAAAGGGGTGCGATGTGTGTAAATTTCGGTGACCGAGGCCACAAATTACGTGGGCTCTACTAATTTCAGAGCCCACATGTAAGTACTTCAATTCATGGGTAAGGCAGGAATTGCTATCCCATCCTCATCCCCGTCCTGCAAGCTTGGTAAGGTATTTGACCCACCAACTTCCAGATGGGCATTCAAGCTGGCACCCGTGCCCTAATAGAGTAATTACCCATGGGGACGCAGGTAACGGTTAACCATGCATTGACAGCTTGACAAGTGTCAAAGCTTATCTCGAACAAGCCGTTACTTTGATCATGACATCTTGGCCCCATGTCGGGAAATCATGCATATTTTCATGTACTTCGGCGCATTTTTAAATTTTTGACTTTAAAAACCTAGATTCCCAATGATTTTGTGTCAAAACCGTCACTCAAGATGTTTGGAACTCCTTCAAATTTATTGCACGTGGCATATATACGGAAGCAAGTAGTACATAAATATGATTTTCCAATGGTTTTTGCTTCATCTTGTTTGTTCATGTGTTTCAGTTTTGAACTATGGCCAATAAATTTCCGGAAACTAACTTCATGTATAAAAATTGCAAATTGAACCCCGAATATTTCCTAATTTTAGGATGACGGTCGTATTCGTACATTGTAACGATGAAAAAAAACTAGGCCGAATGAGGCAGCCATCTGGTTCGTCATCACACAACGCCCCACGTTCCCTCTCGGAACTATATGAGCCTGCGTGTGATGCTCCAGTTTGTGAGAGGCATGTGTCAAAGCTTATCTCGAACAAGTCGTTACTTTGACCATGACATCTTGGCCCCATGGCGGGAAATCATGCTGATTTTCATGTACTTCGTAGCATTTTTTATTTATTTTTTGAATTTAAAAACCTAGATTATTCTCAATGCTTGTGTCCTAACCTTTACTTAGGATGTCTGGAACTCCTTCAAATTTATTGCACGTGGGATATAGACGGAAGCACTAGTACATATATAAATATGATTTTTTTTCCTACAGTTTTTGCTTCATCTTGCACATGTCCATGTGTTTTAGTTTTGAATTATGGCCACTAGATATCTAGAAACTAACTTCATGTATAAAAATGCTCATTGAACCCCAAAAATGTCCAAATTTCAGGATGTCGGACGTATTCGTGCATTGTAACGAATTCAAAAAAAACTAGGCCAAATGAGACAACGACTAGCGGTTTGTCATCAATCAAGGCTCATGTTCTCTCTTGGAACCACGACCCTTCGTGTGATACTCCGTTTTGTGAGAGGCATGCGTTAAAGCTTATCTCGAACAAGCCGTCACTTTGACCACCCCATGTCAGGAAATCATGCAGATTATTATCATGTACTTCAGAGCATTTTTTTCATTTTTTGAATTTTAAAACCTAGATTCCCAATGCGTGCACGTGTGTCCAAACCGTTACCCAAGATGTTTGGAACTCCTTAAAATTTATTGCAAGCGGCATATATAGGGAAGCAAGTAGTACATAAATATGATTTTTCCAGCATTTTTTTCTTCATCTTGCATGTTCATGTGTTACAATTTTGAATTATGGCCGTAAAATTTGTACAAACTAACTTAATGTATAAAAAAGCCAATTGAACCCCGAATATTTCCTAATTTTAGGATGCCGTTAGTGGATTTTGACGGTAGGGATCTTTTTCTTACAAATAAAACAATATCCATTACCGCTGTACCCCAAAATAGTTTTACAATTCAATACAAAAAGTGAACTGCGTACAAACGGTTCCATACAGGAACCGTTTGCGATGAAAATTCACGAATCTATTTATGTCTTATGAGGGAAGCTTCGTCGGCTTCATCTAGCTTGGATTCCGTTCACCCTCGATTCCCATTCCCCAACAAACCCTCTCTGCAAAGAATGACGTCGTGGGAATGCTTCGTAAGGGTGCGTACGACCGCCCCCTCGGCCCCGAGCGGTCCCGCCTCTGCCAAGAACGCGGCCGCCTCGGGCGAGAGCGCAGCCGCATCCGCCTTAAGCGCGGCCTCATCCGCCGAAAGGGCCTCTGCGGCAGCCGACAGGGCTTCTGCGGCGGCCGAAAGGGCGTCTGTAGCCGCGGAGACGGTAGCTGCAGCTGCTACGACGGCGGCTGCAAACACCAAGAGCGCTCGAGCAGCGTGTCGTGCCACGGAGGCTGCCCTGGCCCGAGTCAAGGCCATCCAGGCCTATATCATCGAGAACGCCCACGCCAAGATACTCCAAGCTTCGCCGGAATCCAGCATGCACCACACGTCCGAAGAGGTGGCTGCTGCGGACGCCAAGATGCATGCCGACGATGCGGCAGCGGAGGCCATGGAGCCCCTTCCGCATGAGATCTCCGAGCGAGAGCTAGAGATGTGGGAGCCGTCCGGGAGCGCCGAGTGCTGGGAGGAGTTGCGCGTGGCTCAGGAGGAGGTCGAGAAGCGCCTGTCCATCGAGGAATCGGCGGTGGAGTACCAACGCGAGCTATGGCGGCACCACTACTACGAGTACTACAAAGATGAGGGCGACGCCGATGATGAGGACAACGCCGAGGATGAGCACGTCGCCGCGGTCGAAGTCAGCCTGGGGGATGCGGAGTCCAGCACCGGCGGAATGTCGCCCGGACAAGTCGTCGACATCTCATCGAATAGCGGCGAGGCATAGGGCGGCTGCTCTTCGGCGTCTTTGTTAAAATTATGCGTATTACTAATAGCCTTTGTTCAAAGAGTCAGTCTATTTTAAGAGCTATGCCGAGTTCAAGCAGCTTGATTATTTAGTGAACTTGCTCGGTTTAGTAACTGTGAGCTATGTGTGTTCGCTAATTTCTATACCCAAGTTAGCAGTTGATGTTACATTATGCAATGATGTGGATGTGCACTATAACCAGGGAATACGTGGGGAGGGGCCAATTTTTGTATGTTATGTATCATCGCACATGATAAAAGAAGAAACATTGTGTCTGATGAATCTTTGCGCACCAAGATTCCCTGGAACGAGCGAAAAATTCTGCCGACTGCCGAAATATCTGCCTTCCCCTCCCCCCAAAGGGACACATTTTCCCTGCAACCCCCACCCCCTCCCCCCCCCCCCCGTGTGCCGCCGCCCATATCTCTCCCTCTAGCATCCAACCGCCGTGGACACGCCATGGTATCCTCGAGTGACCCCTCAAGCGGTATCTCCGACGATGACGAATCTCTCACCAGCCAGGTATTCGTCTCTCTTCTCTCTGGCTCAACTAGGTTTAGGATTTTGTTTTGGAATTGGGGATTTTAAAGCGGCAGGCCCATTTGCGCCATTTCTTTATCTTGTAGCTCCCTAGGACAATCACTTCCAAGGAATGGAGAGGGGTAGCTGAAGACCTGCCTGTTCATGGTCAACATCAATTTCAATCCGTGAAGTTACGAGCTTTTGAATCTGGGTACAGTGGGAGGAAGTTTCTGGGACGTGCAAAGAAGGTAAGCCTAACTCTCGTTGTTAGAAATCATTTGTTATATTAGGTGTGATTCAGACACTTCCCGTGTGCTATTTGATTCTGGATGTGATTAAGACACTGTCATAGTTTTAACCTGAAGGCACAACAAGAAAACTATGTGCTACTTGAGTTATCATTGCATGAAAATTTATAGCAAGTTAGTACACATGAAGCACTTCATTTCATTCAGCACGATCAAGGTCTAATTATGCACAGAAACATGGCTAGCATCAACACTGTTCGAGCGTACACACACCTCGGTTGTCAGGTGGCTGAACCACCTGAAACATGGCAATCTAAAATAAACAGATTCTCAGACTTAGTGAAAAAAACATGGTGCAAGACAGTAGTTTTTAATAGATTGGAATGTTTGACAGCATAATGTACCAAGTTGTCACTATTAATTTGATATCATTCAAACACTACCGATGTGCATCCTGTACTACAAAGGCTGTTACATTTATATTATATTTAGCTTCCTGGTAAAATTGGAATTTGTTATTACACATGATAGAAACAGAGGAGGGATGAGTACCAGAGCATCCTACTACGAAGACTCTTCGAGCAGAACCATGGCATGGCCGATGAAGACCCATGTAATCCCGGTAATGACCAAATGTCTGAAGCAGAATTTGAAAAGCTACTTTCTAGTCAGAAAGTAGACCCATTTGAAGAACGCAATTACAAGCATGCCCAGCCATTTCTTGTTGGCGAATAATTTGATGAGTGCAGTTCTAGTTGTCGCAAGTTACATAAATATTGCATGGACATAATGTCAAAAGGAGAAGATCGTAACATTGTGGAATTGCACTACGACTGTAGGCATTTCTTTCACGATGTAGGTACCATCAGTGTGGAATTCAAGGACTTTCATCTCTTCTTCAACTTCGATAAGCTTGCTGTCACTCTTGTCAAATGCTTGATGTTGTAAGTACTTCACAAACTCTGTGATCAACTTCTCCATACAAGGCTGTAAATGAAAAAAAGCTAACTGTATTGTATTCCTCTCAGGGGATTGACGACGCAGAGATCGATAAGGGCACATTGGCATTTCATAGATCTTGATTTAGCAAACCGCATTTTGTTATGTGTGAATGAAACACGCAAGGCTTCCATCTCGCATGTCGCCAAGATCTTGTGGGAGTTACAGATAGGAGAATTCTTCATGTGGTCGTATCATGAAGGGTAAGTTAAATATACAACCATGCATACATTGATTGTCTTTCAGTTTTCGACACAGTTCGTAAGTTCAAGGTTTTCTTAAACTATAGAGATCACTGGATCTTGGTGGTCATTGTTCCAAAACGCAACACAGTTTACTACTTGGATTCTCTCAGAGAGTCAAATGCGCCTCAGGATCTGAGTCATCTTCAGGATTTCATGGATAGGTATTGAATTCTTTGATGTTAAAATGTTGTGTTCATATCTGGTTCAAGAATTGAGTATGTGAAAATTCATCTTCATTCGCAGTTTATTGTGTAAGACCATAACTTTAGGAGGGAGACGGTTCGACCCTCAACTACATCTGCAGCACGTGATCGTTTCTCCGGTAAGACAACGAATTTCGTTATTTTTAGAAAATGCTAGTCATAGTTCAAGTTTCTAAGTAAACCTCTTACTATTTCTCTCCAAAGAAAAAAGAAGAAACAACTTACACCGGTTAGGTTGTTCCTAACAAGGCAAATACATGACTAATGTTGTACAAAAAAATCAGTGTCCTCAACAACAACAAGGGACCAGCCTATGTGGATACTACGTTTGCACACACATGATGAACCTATGCAGACATGTTGAATGTGGTGTCGATGTTGACAGGATAAAACCAGCAAGTCTGTTTCTTAATTACTATCTTCTACTCCACACGTATGTCACATTCTGATCTAAAAGTCCGGCAGTTGATATTTGGACCAATGACTTATGAACCGCTCGTCGCAGATCAATTGTTGTCTGTTAGGAAATTTATCAGCATCTTCTTTGTGAAACACTATATCAAGCCCACTAAAGACGTCAAAGATTTCTGGATTCATATCCCCTAATAATAAGTACGCATTCATATAGTGTTATCAGCTAAACATATGCACATGGATGCATTGTTTTCCATGTGATCATGTCTTCGTATCTCGTACACTATGATTATGTACTGCATATGTCTGTCTTACATATGTGGAATTTTGCTAGCATTTGCTCAATTGCATATTGTCGCGAATTATGATGAATGTTCTTCCTGTGGACACTATTCGTTCAATTGCATATTGTGCCGAATTATGATGAATGTTCTTCATGTGGACACTATTTGTCGATTGCATATTGTGGCAAATTTGCTATTTGCAGGGTGATTCAAATGCGATGTTTTATAATAAGTTGGCTTTTTCATCGCACACAGTTCAAGCAACTAATCGTCTGCGATACAAAATGGAAAGCACACATAACTCATAGCGGAACCGCCTGTGATCAACAGTAAAAGCACACGCAACTCATAGCGCAACCGCCTGTGATCTACAGGAAAAGCACACGAGATATAAACTGAAACGTTGGTGATACATAAGAAATCGCAAACGATTTGCAACACTTGTACATGTGCTTAAGAGCTCCTCAATCGTTTGTTTTCCATGAGCAATTGGACGCGTTTAACTCGTGATAGCCGTGTGTGATTGATCCCAAATCCCACACGTACGCCCAAAATATAGTGTGTGCGATATATTCCTGCACCGCACACGATTACGTTTGGTAGATCGTTTGCGCTCGTTAGTCACCATCGCCGATGGGTTTTCCGTGTCGTGTGGGATGGACCCCCCCCCCCCTATCGCCCACACATGCAAGGCGACGGTTTCAAAGTACGTCGCGGAAAGGGGTTAAAAATTGTTTGTATAGCACGTCGCTGCACCAGTGCATATTTCATTTGACAATTTATTGTGTGAGCATGTTGGTATGCATATCTTTTCTCATTTGAGGATATCCAATTGTTGTTATTTGGCTTTCATTTTTCTTTGGCCAATTGGATATACAAGAATGCCTAAGTGAGGGATCACTAGAAGAGTGTCTAGAGGGGGGGTGAATAGACTACTAGCAGGAATTTAAAACCTAACCTTTTCCCAAGTTAATTGGTTGGCAGATTTTAACAGTTTTAGCAAGTCTAGCAAGTCTAACAGCCCTAAACATGCATGTCAACAAATATGGCAGCGGAAAGTAAAGACGTTGCACATGAAGTAAAGAGTTGAGATAGGTAGATCAAACGCAATTGGAGACGCAAAGATTTTTCCCGTGGTTCCGATAGGTGGTGCTATCGTTCGTCCACGTTTATGGAGTCTTCAACCCACGGAGGGTAACGGTCGCGAGAGTCCACGGAGGGCTCCACCCAAAAGGGTCCACGAAGTAGCAACCTTGACTATTCCATAACGGCTTCCGTCCACGAAGGACTAGCCTCACTATGAGTAGATCTTCACGAAGTAGGCGATCTCCTTGCCCTTACAAACTTCTTGGTTCAACTCCACAACACCAAGTAGGGGGCTCCCAAGCGACACCTAACCAATCTAGGAGGCACCACCCTCCAAAAGGTAATAGGCTCGGTAATGACGATGAACTCCTTGCTCTTGTGCTTCAAGATGATAGACTCCTCAACACACAATCACTCTCTCACAGATTTGGCTTGGTAGAAGAGATGGGATTGGTGGAAAGCAACTTGGGGAGGCTAGAAATCAAGATCCATATGGTTGGAGTGGAAGATCTTGACCTCAACACAAGGGTAGGTGGCTCTCTCTCAGAAAACTGGATGGGGCAAGTATGGAATAGTTCTGAGTGCTTCTCTTTCGAGTGGGTGGTGGTGAAGGGGTATATATAGGCATCCCCAAAAATCCAACCGTTACACACAAAATGACCAACTCGGTGACACCGATGTGTTAATCTCGGTGGTACCGAAGTGACCAAAAGGTGGCAACTTTTGAATCTCGGTGAGACCGATATAGGAAACTCGGTTGCACCGATAAGGTGACCAACGGTCAGATTGCCCATTCTCGGTGACGCTGATCAACAATCTCGGTGGGACCGATATTGTGAATTTGCGTAACAGAAAGTTGGCAACCCAAACTCGGTGGCACCGAAGCAGAATCGGTTGCACCGAAGTGGCTAGGGTTTGGCTGAGTCTGTCTGAGTTTGGGAATCGGTGGCACCGAGTGGAAAGTGTTGGTTGCACCGATTTTGGATATTTGGTTTTGACAGACTTTGTGGAAGAGCTTGTGGGTGTTTTTGGTGACTATCACTTGTGCACGTATGAGCATTTGTTCACCAATCAAAACCTTACCCCCTTTTAATAGTATTGGCTTTCCTATGGACTCAAAGTGATTTCTCACAAATGTAAAATGTAGAGTTCTCTTGCTTGAAGCTTTGCCAATCGATTTCCTTGCATCTTGGGGTAATTCCACAATCTCCACAATCCTTTTTGCTAGCCCTCTCTGTGGACTATATCTGAAATTCACTAGGTAAAAGTATTAGTCCAAGAGACAATGTATGTTATCATGAATTATCAAAACCACCAAGGGAGCATGTTGTGCTTTCAATCTCCCACTTTTTGGTAATTGATGACAACATACAATCAAAGCTTCAAATAGAGATATGCATGGATATAATGAAGACTTTGAGAGACACATGACTTAGATTTGCTCCCCCTAAATGTGTGCAATCCTTTTAAAGGATGCTTGCTTTTGAATGCATGGACACACAAATAGTAGAAAGGATATAATGAGTCATGTGTATCTTGGCTATATGCATCAAATATATGTGAGTGAGATGTATCCTTGTTCAAGACTTCACTCTTATAGCATCAAATATATGTGAGTGAGATGTATCCTTGTTCAAGACTTCACTCTTGCAAACAATATGTGCAAGAAGCAAGAGATCTTCTTGACCAAAGATATGATGCATATACTTACCTTGAGTTCTTGAGCATTCTTGTAGTAGAAACACACTTGAGAAAACAATGTTAGGAAACACAAGAGTATTCTACCAATCAACAAGGCAATAGAACTCAAAAGGACCAAGATATGGAGAACATATAGAAGATAGTATTTCTTGAGATTGATATGTCTCCAAGATCATCTTAGAACTTTCTCCCCTTAGATATGAAAATGGTAAATTATCCTCTCCCCCTGAATCTTAGCATGTAGATAATAGGATTGGATAAGGTGAGAAACAACTAAGATGATCACAAAACAAACACATTTTCACCAAATATATTTTTCTCCCCCTGCTTTGATATTTTCCTCTTGTTTATATGAGTATAAACATTGATGTTGGCTCTCCCCCTTGATCATATCTCCCCCTTTGCATAAGCATGTATCTTCCTCTTTAGCATGAAGCTTTGGTATTCTCCCCCTTTGGCATTAATTTCCAAAAAGGTCAAACACAGGAAAAGATACAGGGATCATTGATAGGAAGGGATCCTTGAGAACAAGGGTCATTGAATGTAGGGTTCATAGAAATGAAAACTGAGGGAATCATGGAAAAGAATTTCTCTCCCTTTGAGATGTTGTAAGACTTTGTTATTCTCCCCTTTCTTCATTTAAATTAGGGATCCTTGAATAAATAATTTCTCCCCCTAAGTTTAGCTTTTGTTATTCTCCCCCGATTTTTTTTTTTGGAACGGGATCATCGAAGTAACAGAATTATTGCTTGAAGGATTGCAAAAGAAACATAGATTTGCAAAAGAACACAAATAAAAAAAAAGCAAACAAATCGGTGACTCCGAGACAGATAAATCGGTGGTACCGAGATTTTGTGGTGCAACTTATCTGCAATTTCGGTAGAACCGAGAAATATGTATCGGCGGCTCCGAGGCTAAAACAGCAAAACAAATAAGGGACCAAGTTTCTGTTTTCAAAGTGTCAAAAGAGAATTTTTCGAAGGGAATGCAAAAGTTTTTACAAAAGGATATCAACTAGAGAAGATTTGAGTGGTTCCAAGAAATCTTTGCAAAATAGAGAATGAACCATCCAAAATACTTAACTAGATGATGGGCGGTGACTAGGTCACCTATATTAGAGTATGTTGACTTAGGAGCCAAGCAAGAATACTTGATCATAGGTCATACTCTATGTTAAGCTCAAAATGGGGTTACTATTTTTCAATTAAGCATTTTAATGTCTTCATATCACTTGAGTTGCTTTAGCTCATGACTTGGAGTAAAGCCTTTTCAAGGATATGAGTACATACCTTTGAGTGATGTTGATGACGTGGCTTGTAGGTGAACTTGTTGAGGATGCTCGAGGTTGATGAAGATCATCTTGAGTTGGGAGCGATCCTTCTCGTTTTAGTACACTTGTCACCTACATAGGTTAGTCATGCAAGGAAGAACAATAGATATATCTAGTTGTCATGATACCAATAGAGATTTAGCAAGTATGATCACATCAAGTATATGTCAAGGATATGGTTGAGTTGTCTTCTTCCTTTCATCACCAAGAGGGGATGTGGATACTTGGTCATGACAAGATTGCTTATGATTTGAGTTGATGGCAATCTTGTGGAATGAAATTCTTCCAAGTACCTACAAAACGTTAGAAGCAATACAAGGGAGCATAGAATTCCATGGCACAAGATAACATGTTAGGAGTGCATGGAAATGTCAAGAAAGCTCATGCCCTTGCATGCAACCGAGTGAGTCTAGCTCAAGTTTGAAGCATCAATGATGTTCAACTCACTCCTCAAGTAACAAAATGTTTTCTCATCAAGTGGCTTGGTAAAGATATCGGCCAATTGCTTGTTAGTGCGAACATGCTTAAGATCAATATCTCCTTTGGCAACATGATCATGAATGAAATGATGTCTAACTTGAATATGTTTAGTTCGAGAATGTTGCACAGGATTATGACCAGTTTTAATAGCACTTTCATTGTCACAAGGTAATGGAACATTTCTAACATGGATTCCATAATCCTTAAGCATTTGTGTCATCCATAGTAATTGTGCACAACAAGATCCAGCAGCAATATACTCAGCTTCGGCAGTAGATAGAGATACCGAGTTTTGTTTCTTGGAGGACCAAGATACAAGAGATCTACCCAAAAATTGACAAGTACCCGAGGTGGATTTTCTATCAACCTTGTCACCGGCATAGTCCGAATCGGAATAGCCAACAAGGTTAAAGGAAGATCCCTTGGGATGCCAAATGCCAAAGTTTGGTGTTTGTATCAAATATCTCACAATACGTTTCACGGCCAAAAGATGACACTGTTTAGGTGCAGCTTGATATCTAGCACACATGCAAACACTAAGCATAATATTGGGACGAGAGGCACATAGATATAGCAATGAACCAATCATAGATCGATAAACTTTTTGATCAACCGGTTCATCCTCCTTGGTAAGATCAACATGTCCACTAGTAGGCATGGGGGTTTTCATACCTTTGCACTCTTGCATGTTGAACTTCTTGATCAAGTCCTTGGTATACTTAGTTTGAGAGATGAAAGTTCCTTCTTTCATTTGCTTGATTTGCAAACCAAGAAAGAATTTCAGCTCACACATCATGGACATCTCATACTTCTCGAACATCAACCTTCCAAATCTTTCACTAAATTGTGGGTTAGTAGATCCAAAGATAATATCATCCACATAGATTTGGCACACAAATAATTCACCATTAACTCTCTTAGTGAACAAAGTTGCATCAATTTTACCAATTTCAAAACCCTTTTCAATGAGAAACTTCGTTAAGCATTTGTACCAAGCACGAGGGGCTTGCTTAAGACCATAAAGGGCTTTACGAAGCTTGTAAACATGATTAGGTTTCTTAGGATTCACAAAACCAGGTGGTTGCTTAACATAGACTTCCTCTTCAATCTCACCATTTAAAAAGGCACTTTTAATGTCCATTTGATAAAGCGTGATATCATGGTGATTAGCATAGGCAAGAAGAATGCGAATAGCTTCAAGTCTAGCAACGGGGGCGTAGGTCTCACCGTAGTCCATACCTTCGACTTGCGTATATCCTTGGGCTACGAGACGTGCCTTGTTCCGTACGACTTGACCGTCTTCGTCTTGCTTGTTCCGAAACACCCATTTTGTTCCGATGACGTTTTGCTCATCCTTGGGCTTCTCCACGAGTGTCCACACTTCGTTCCTTTCGAAGTTGTGAAGTTCTTCATGCATCGCGTTCACCCAATCAGCATCTTCAAGGGCTTGTTCTACCTTCAAGGGCTCAATGGTAGAGATGAAAGAATAATGCTCACAAAAGTTAGCTAGACGAGTTTTAGAGCGAGTGATTCTCCCTGTTTGTATATCACCAAAGATTTGATTTAGGGGATGGTTCTTGGTCACTTGTGCTCGAACTCGGGTCAGCTTCCGATTGTTGGATGGTGGAGCTTCTTCTTCATCATCATCATCATCTCATTCATCTTCATTGTTGTTGAAGGTGTCGTTTCCTTGAGGTGGTGGTGAAGGAGGTTGTGGTGGATCTTCATGATGCACTTCCTCCTCTTCATCATCTTGTCGTGTACCGCTTGTGGATGCCTCCATGTCATGTTGTGGTTCACCTTGACGTGAAGTAGGGGCTTCCACTTGAGTTGATGAAGTACTTTCCTTCACCTCCATGGGACGAATCTTGCCGATGGACAAGTCTTGGATAGCTTCCGAAGGGTCCTTCTCACCTACATCATTTGGCAATTGTTCGACTTGCGAACCATTAGATTCATCAAACTTCACATCTACCGTCTCTTCAACTTTTCGAGTAAAGTTGTTGTAGACACGGTAAGTGTGAGAGTTTGATCCGTAACCGAGTAGGAAACCTTCATGAGATTTAGGAGCAAATTTAGTGCGACGATGCTTATCAAGAATGTATCACTTTGAGCCGAATACCCGAAAGTATCCAACTTGGGGTTTGTTACCGGTGAGTAGCTCGTATGCCATTTTACCGAGAAGCTTGTGCAAGTAAAGTCGGTTTGTGGCATGACATGTTGTTTCCACGGCTTCTGCCCAAAAGTGTCTTGGCGTTTTGTATTCGTCAAGCATCGTTCTTGCCATCTCAATAAGCATCCGGTTCTTCCTCTCAACAACGCCATTTTGTTGAGGTGTGTACGTAGCCGAGAACTCATGTGAAACACCTTCTTCGTCAAGAAAGGTATCCACATGGGTGTTCTTGAACTCCGATCCGTTATCGCTCCGAACCTTCTTGATCTTCACTTCAAACTGATTTTGCACTTTGCGAGTGAAGTTCTTGAAGATCTTTTGAACCTGCGACTTATCATCAAGAAAGAATACCCACGTAAATCTGGAAAAATCATCAATTATAACTAGACCATAGGAATTTCCACCAAGACTCTTGTAAGCATTGGGACCAAAAAGATCCATGTGAAGTAACTCGAGTGGTCTCCTAGTAGTCATGATATTCTTAACGGGATGACTTCCACCTACTTGCTTTCCAGCTTGACAAGCACTACAAAGTCTATCTTTGTCAAAGATAACATCTTTAACACCAAGTATATGATCACCTTTGATAAGTTTGTCTAGATTACGCATGCCAACATGTCCTAGTCTTCTATGCCAAAGCCAACCTTTAGAAGATTTTGCAATAAGACAAGTACGAGGTTTGGATCTCTTAGTGAAATCGACAATGTATAGATCACCTCTACGGAAACCGGTAAAGACAATGTTATGATTATCTTGACGAAATACTTGGCAATCAATTTTCGTGAATAGCACATTAAAACCAAAGTCGGCAAGTCTAGATACGGAAAGAAGATTGTAGCCAAGAGATTCAACAAGCATAACATTTTGGATAGAGCTATCATGGGATATGGCCACCTTACCAAGACCAAGTACCTTACCCTTGGAGTTGTCTCCAAATGTTACGTACCTTCATGGTCCATGGCTTGGTGTGATCTCTTCAAACATCTCTCTATCTCCGGTCATATGATCGGTACATCCGCTATCGAGAATCCACTCTTTTCCTCCAGACATGTAATCCTTGAAGTTTGCCATGAGACTTAGATTCTTCATGATCTTCTCATACTCAATGTCGAACAACTCATCTTCATCATAGTAGCCATGTTCCACATTGTCATCATCAAGTGGGAAATCCTCGTCATAAAGAACAATAGATTCGTTAGGATTGTGATCATGACAATGTTCAAGTTTATGAATGTGAAGGGCTTCTATAATGACATTGTTGATAGTAGTGACATCTCCTTTAGCACGCATGAGGTCTCTAAGCTCAAATAGACAATCATCAAACTTGGGATCACTAGGCGTCATTTTATGGAAGGTAATAGTTTTATGAAGAATTTCATCAAGATTACTCAATGAATAACTTGGATATCGTTTCTCCAAGTCATTCCACAAAGTGTAAGCACATACAAAATTCTTCATTTGATTGAGCACATTTCTAGGCAAAGCTCTAACAATGAGATTGACAGTTCTAAGATTGCATAGCATATCAACTTCCTCTTCGTGTGTGGGATGTAAAGGATCAATGGGAGGTTCATAGGGGCACTTGACATATTTGCTCAATTGAAATTCATTAAACAGCTCAAGCATCAAGGTTTTCCATTGACTATAGTACTCTCCATCAAGAATAGGCACTCTACAACTCAAACTCCCAATACTAGACACATTCATCTTCCTCCTCGATGATTAAACCAAAGCAATGGAGACCAAAGCTCTGATACCAATTGAGGGATCATTTGAAGAGTGTCTAGAGGGGGGTGAATAGACTACTAGCAGGAATTTAAAACCTAACCTTTTCCCAAGTTAATTGGTTGGCAGATTTTAACAGTTTTAGCAAGTCTAGCAAGTCTAACAGCCCTACACATGCATGTCAACAAATATGGCAGCGGAAAGTAAAGACATTGCACATGAAGTAAAGAGTTGAGATAGGTAGATCAAACGCAATTGGAGACGCAAAGATTTTTCCCGTGGTTCCGATAGGTGGTGCTATCGTACGTCCACGTTTATGGAGT
This sequence comes from Elymus sibiricus, assembly GCA_039707655.1. NCBI lineage: Eukaryota > Viridiplantae > Streptophyta > Magnoliopsida > Poales > Poaceae > Elymus > Elymus sibiricus. The sequence continues at coordinate 138,398,730 of CM077675.1, forward strand.
CTATAACCCACGAAGGGTAACGGTCGCGAGAGTCCACGGAGGGCTCCACCCAAAAGGGTCCACGAAGTAGCAACCTTGACTATTCCATAACGGCTTCCGTCCACGAAGGACTAGCCTCACTATGAGTAGATCTTCATGAAGTAGGCGATCTCCTTGCCCTTACAAACTTCTTGGTTCAACTCCACAACACGAAGTAGGAGGCTCCCAAGCGACACCTAACCAATCTAGGAGGCACCACCCTCCAAAAGGTAATAGGCTCGGTAATGACGATGAACTCCTTGCTCTTGTGCTTCAAGATGATAGACTCCTCAACACACAATCACTCTCTCACAGATTTGGCTTGGTAGAAGAGATGGGATTGGTGGAAAGCAACTTGGGGAGGCTAGAAATCAAGATCCATATGGTTGGAGTGGAAGATCTTGACCTCAACACAAGGGTAGGTGGCTCTCTCTCAGAAAACTGGATGGGGCAAGTATGGAATAGTTCTGAGTGCTTCTCTTTCGAGTGGGTGGTGGTGAAGGGGTATATATAGGCATCCCCAAAAATCCAACCGTTACACACAAAATGACCAACTCGGTGACACCGATGTGTTAATCTCGGTGGTACCGAAGTGACCAAAAGGTGGCAACTTTTGAATCTCGGTGAGACCGATATAGGAAACTCGGTTGCACCGATAAGGTGACCAACGGTCAGATTGCCCATTCTCGGTGACGCCGATCAACAATCTCGGTGGGACCGATATTGTGAATTTGCGTAACAGAAAGTTGGCAACCCAAACTCGGTGGCACCGAAGCAGAATCGGTTGCACCGAAGTGGCTAGGGTTTGGCTGAGTCTGTCTGAGTTTGGGAATCGGTGGCACCGAGTGGAAAGTGTTGGTTGCACCGATTTTGGATATTTGGTTTTGACAGACTTTGTGGAAGAGCTTGTGGGTGTTTTTGGTGACTATCACTTGTGCACGTATGAGCATTTGTTCACCAATCAAAACCTTACCCCCTTTTAATAGTATTGGCTTTCCTATGGACTCAAAGTGATTTCTCACAAATGTAAAATGTAGATTCCTCTTGCTTGAAGCTTTGCCAATCCATTTCCTTGCATCTTGGGGTAATTCCACAATCACCACAATCCTTTTTGCCAGCCCTCTCTGTGGACTATATCTGAAATTCACTAGGTAAAAGTATTAGTCCAAGAGACAATGTATGTTGTCATGAATTATCAAAACCACCAAGGGAGCATGTTGTGCTTTCACTAAGTACCTCCCTCTAGCTATCTATGCTTTCTCATCTGAAATTCTATTCACGCTTCATCACAAAATTTGAGCAAGCACTTCTCGAACCCTTTGTGTGAGGAGCACTCGGAGTTCCGTTTCGTTAAGAGATGACTTCCAAAACCTCCCCTGTGCAATCTCGGTGTAACCAACTCCAAAATCTCGGTTCCATCGATGCCTAGGGTTTATCTGATTTTGAGAATCTCGGTAGCATCGATTCCATAATCTCGACTTCACCGAGTTTCCCTGTCAACTGCCAGTAGAGGAACTCGGTGGCGCCGATATTTTAGAACAGATGTCGTCGACAGCTATGGGTACTTATAGTCTGGGGAACCGGTTTTTGAAATCACTTTGTCAAAAGCCGTGGTCCCCGCAAACCCTAGCTGACGGTCGCATCTATGGACTTCTCCCTTTGCTCCCATGCATCTGCACCACAGGAAGTATTCGCCATCGACGGAAATTGCGCCTGCCGTCGCCATGTTAGGGTAGCGACCTCAAAATTCTTTGCAGTCCCCGTCCAATTCATGTGCAATAGAATACGTTCCATTTTCTTCCCACCGTATGAACAATCTCCATCCACAAGAAACTCCATTAGATTAGAGAACTATGGATGTTTAGGTTTAAGCGTCCGCAGATTGAATCTCGGTGTGACCGAGTCATAAAAATTGGTTCTACCGATTTTGGTTTTAGGGTTAATGAGAACAGCTTTGGTGAGACCGAGTGGCTCTTTTCGGTGAAACCGAAAAGGCTGCCAAGTCTCTGTTAAGGAAGCTGTCTGTCTCGGTGGCTCCGAAATTTTGGACTCGGTGGAACCGTAATCCCTCTGCTGAAGTTCAAACTTAAGATTCCAAGTTCAAATTTGAGAAAATTTTCTATGTTTTGTGATGCTCAACTCCTCTGCTCTTCTATACTCTATTCACAGGGTCAGCATGTCAGGTTCTGATGATAGCCAGAATGATCTGAGGTAGAGGGAAGTTGATATGAGTTCAGGCACAAGCCCAGATGCCAGTTCTTCTTCTTGAGAAGATCCGGTCACCCCAAGTTCTCATGGGCTTCCCAAGGCTGCCACCAGGGCAAGGAAGAAGTTGAATTAAGATGAGGAGGATTCAGATTTTGTGCCAGAGGAAGATCTTGCCAAGAAGTTGCAAGAAAAAAAGAAAAAGCTATAAAGAAGTCCGCTTCAGAGGCCACCTCAGCTAAGAGGACTATCAGAAAAGAGTATGCCACCTCTGAGTCTATGAGAGCACCTGAGAGTGCTAGAGCAAACACCTCATTATCAGTTGAGCCTCCAAAGAAATCATTGCCTAAGAAGGCATGAGAGAAGAAGAGAGCTAGGAAGAGGATTGTGCATGTCATTGGCAGGCCTACTTCCATGTATGAAGACCCAGCTGAGGCTGAGGAAGAGGAAGAGGAGGAAGATCCAACTACCAAGGCTCCTCCATCCAAGAGGAAGAAACTGCTTGGTGATGCTATGCCCAAGCAAGCTCCTTCTAAGAGCAAGAAATCTGAGTCCAAGAAGCCTATAGCTCCAAAGTCTAAGAAGACTACCAGGGACATCCCTCTTGCTGCTAAGAACAAGAGATCTTCCACCATGGAAGAAGGGGATGATCTTTCAGTTCTGAGGAAGCTAAGACCACATTTTCCATTGCATAATGATGCTCACCCAGTAGTTGAAGACATGAAGAAGAGAAAGGATGCATGACTAAGATTGTGGAGAGCAAATGATCCCTATGCCTCCAGGAGAAAGACTGTTGTAGATGACAGATTCTACACCAAGGAACAATAGGATTTCTATGAGACTGTCCTTTTGGACAAGAGCCCAGCAATCAGTGACATGAGATATGTTGACTGGGCCTATATAAAGGAGAATGAAGATTACTTTCCCAGTGTGCAAGATAACTTCAAGTGCATTGACATTGCAAACTTTGTTGGGAGAGAGTTCACTGCCTGGAACGATGAGATGATCATGCAGTTCTACTCTACTGCTCACTTCTACCCAGATGGCAGAATCATATGGATGACTGAGGGAGTCAGGTACCAATCCACTGTTGATGAGTGGGCTACCATCTTAGGAGCCCCACAGGTAGAAGAAGGAGACTTGGATGTCTACACTGAAGTCACAACTCTATGGCAAATATGTACAAGGAGATTCCAGCCACTCATGTGCATTCACATAAATTTGTCTCTGTCTATCATTTGCAAGCAGGACTACCCACTATCAACACAATCTTGAGGTACACTTTGATGCCCAAGTCTGGAGATGACAAGATGATCAGAGGGTACTCCATCAACATGCTGCATCATATAGACACCCACACCAGGATTAGAGTGATGGATCTGATTGTTGAGACAATCAAGAGGAGAGTTGCTGACCAAAAACGGTCTTGTGGATATGCACCTTACATTTATATGCTCATCAACTCCAAGTTGGAGAAGAATGTATATGCACTTGATCGTCCTCATATGCCACTTCAGCCAGACTTTGAGGATAATGTTGTGATGATGGCTCCTAGTCATCCCACTTCATCTACTGCACAGGCAAAGGCAGAAGCAGCTAGAGCCACTAGTGCTCAGGTTCCAAGGTCCAAGAGTGAGCAAATAGATCTGCTCATTAGCACCATCCAGGGTAGGTAGAAGGACATCAAGAACATATTGTTGAACCAAGAAAGCCTTGAGAGGATAGTGGAAGACAAGTTCATTACGATGAACAACAAGGTAGATGGGCTGACGAAGACTGTGGATGAACTCAAGAAGGAAGTGGATGCAATGCCTAGCCCTCATTCCTCTGATGATGACGATAGTCCACCTCTCAGGACCATCACCCTGTTCAAGACTCAGGCCAGGACTCCTACCGTGCCAGTTCCAGAGACAAGGCCTACCTCATCAGCACCTGTCGCAGCTCCATCAGCTCCTCCAGCACCTCTAGTGTCTACACCACCACCTCAGAGGACTTCAGCCGAAGCATTTGTGGAGGCTCTTCTCTCGACTCCTTCGACAGCCACCAGAGCAACTTCATCGTCTCATGGAGGAGATCATTCCCAGTGCGACGATTAGCTCTATAGCTTTGAACTTTTTGGTAACTTGTTGCCAAAGGGGGGAGGTTATAGATCATAGGGCTTCGAGAGAGAGAGTGTTGCATTTTGATTCCTCTCTATAGTTTTAAAAACATTTGGTTTATCGTTTGGTTGAAACTTTGTTGGTGATTAATCATATACTTTTGTGTGATGCTACTATTTCCTATCTTTGAGATATCTATGAGATGATCATTCACTTGTTTGGTGTGATGTGCTTATGCAATTCATTCATATTAATTTTTGTGCACCACCAAGTTGTATGTGACATGGAAGAGTGACCCATGATCCTAATCGATTGTGCATTTGCATTCAAACGCAAATTTAAAATAATGCACAAATTTAGGGGGGAGCTCTTGCTTATCACATACTTCTCAAAGGGACGATGCTATTCATTGATTATATCTCTTATCGAAGCTTTGATCTATATGTTGTCATCAATTACCAAAAAGGGGGAGATTGAAAGCACAACTTCTCCCTAGGTGGTTTTGGTAATTAATAACAACATATATTTCATTGGACTAATGTTTCCACTAAGTGTATCTCAGGAAAAAGTTCAATGATGGGTTGGCTAAAAGATTGTGTGGAGAACCTCCCCAAGGAAAGGAAGGAATAGGATTGGCCATGCTTCAAGAACAAGGACTCTACATTTTACATTTTGTGAGAAATCACTTTGAGTCCATAGGAAAGCCAATACAATTAGAAGGGGATGAGGTAAATATGATGATCTGGTTGCTCAAGTGCTTAGAGGTAGCCACCAAAAATACTCACCCACTTTCCCACACATATCCTCTGTCCAAAGCAAAAAGTCTAAATTCGGTGACACCAACTTCCCATTCGAATCCACCGAGTTTATCCAAGATAGAAGCCAAACCAAACCCTAGCATCTCGGTACTACCAACATTACATTCGGTGGCACCGAAAATAGTGACCAACTTCCTGGTTAGCCATTTTCTTGAAATCGGTACCATCGAGTTCTGAGAATCGGTCTCACCGAGAAGTTGGACCAAATCTCTATTAACCCATTTCTCAAAATCGGTCCCACCGAATTTGAGGAATCGGTCTCACCGAGATTTGGTAACTGCCTAGGTCACCCATATCGGTACCACCGAGATTCATATATCGGTCTCACCGATAATGCCAAAGTTGCCACATTTTGAACTAGTCGGTGCCACCGAGTTTCACTTCGGTTTCACCGAGTTGGGCAATAATGTTGTAACGGTTGGATTTTTGGAGAAGCCTATATATACCCCTCCACCACCACTCACTCGCGAGAGAAGCACTCAGAACACACACCCACTTGCCATATCCAATTTTCTGAGAGAGAACCACCTACCCTTGTGTTGAGGTCAAGATCATCCACTCCAACCATATGGATCTTGATTTTTAGCCTCCCCAAGTTGCTTTCCATCCAATCAATGTCTTCTACCCATGCCAAACCTATGAGAGAGTGATTGAGTGTTGAGGAGACTATCTTTTGAAGCACAAGAGCAAGGAGTTCATCATGCTACCACATCTATTACCTTTTGGAGGGTGGTGTGATGACCCACAAGTATAGGGGGTCAATCATAGTCCTTTCGATAAGTAAGAGTGTTGAACCCAATGAGGAGCAGAAGGAAATGACAAGCGGTTTTCAGCAAGGTAATTTCTGCAAGCACTGAAATTGTAGGTAACAGGTAGTTTGATAGCAAGATAATTGGTAACGAGCAAGTAACGGTAACGGTAAATATAGTGCAGCAAGATAGCCCAATCCTTTTGTGGCAAAGGATAGGCCAAAACGGTCTCTTATAATAAGCAAGCGTTCTTGAGGGTACACGGGAATTTCATCTAGTCACTTTCATCATGTTGGTTTGATTTGTGTTCGCTACTTTGATAATTTGATATGTGGGTGGAACGGTGCTTGGGTGCTGTTCTTACTTGAAAAAACCTCCCACTTATGATTAACCCCCTCGCAAGCATCCGCAACTACGAGAAAAGTATTAAGATAAAATCTAACCATAGCATTAAACATTTGGATCCAAATCAGCCCCTTACGAAATAGCGCATAAACTAGGGTTTAAGCGTCTGTCACTCTAGCAACCCATCATCTAATAACAACTCCACAATGCATTCCATTAGGCCCAAATATGGTGAAGTGCCATGAAGTCGACATTCACATGACACCACTAAGGGAATCACAACATTCATATCATCAAAATATGAAACACATATCAACTTCACATGATTACTTGCAACATGACTTCTCTCGTGACCTCAAGAACAAAGGTAACTACTCACAAATGATATTCATGCTCAAGATCAGAGGGGTATTAAATAGCATAATGGATCTGAACATATAATCTTCCACCAAATAAACCATATAGTAATCAACTACGAGATGTAATCAACACTACTAGTCACCCACACGTACCAATCTGAGGTTCCGGTACAAAGATTGAACACAAGAGATGAACTAGGGTTTGAGAGGATATGGTGTTGTTGAAGATGTTGATGAAGATTGGCCTCCCAAATATGAGAGGGTTGTTGGTGATGACGATGGCTTCGATTCCCCCCCCCCCCCCGGGAGGGAAGTTCCCCCGGTGGAATTGCTCCGCCGGAGGGCAAAAGTGCTCCTGCCCAAGTTCCGCCTCGAGACGGCGGCGTTCCATCCCAAAAGTACCCTCTTGATTTTTGCTAGCTAAAAAGACCTTAAGTACCAAAAGATGGACACCAGAGGTGGGCCGGGCAGGCCACAACCCACCAGGGTGCGCCTGGGGGGGCCTGGCGCGCCCTGGTGTCTTGTGGTCACCGGGTGGACCCCCTTCGGTAGTTATTTGCTCCAGTATTTTTTATATATTCCAAAATAATTCTCCGTGAAGTTTCAGCTTATTTGGAGATGTGCATAATAGGTGTCTCTGATATGCTTTTTCAGGTCCAGAATTCCAGCTGCCGGCATTCTCCCTCTTTGTGTAAACCTTACATATTATGAGAGAAAAGGCATTAGAATTACTCCATAAAGCATTATTATGCATAAAAACATTATAAATAACAGTAGGAAATCATGATGCAAAATGGACGTATCAACTTCCCCAAGCTTAGACCTCGCTTGTCCTCAAGCGAAAGCCGATATCGAAAAACATGTCCACATGGTTTGAGAGAAAGGTGTCGATAAAAACAAAATACGGACATAGTAGCATCATGCTTATTATCATAGCAGCAACAAACTTTGTCATAGGACTTTTTCATATAACTTTTATTATATAACTTCATCATATAACTTCTCATGAACAAGTAACAATTCATCACAACATAGAAGTATAAAGCATAAACCTTATTGAAAACAAACAAACTATGTTCTCAGTCAACTTTGCAACTACAATTCATCATATTTTCAGGAAGGGTCTCGTGTCAGAGCCTTTTGGCAAGTACACATACTCAACCATCATTTAATCTTCTATGATTGCTAACACTCACAGCATACCCATGAGTAAAAAGTTTCAACCAGACATATAGAAAGATAGGGGCTTATAGTTTTGCCTCCCAACGTATTCACCTCAAGGGTGATGTCAACAATAATAACTCATGCTCACTCATATCCAACTAGATATATGTGCCTAGATCTTTCCTCACCACATGATGCTTGCAAAAATAAAAAGTAAAAAGGAATAGGGAAGAATACTTTGACTCTTGCATAAAAGTAAATACATAAAAGTAAAAGATAGGCCCTTCGCAGAGGGAAGCAGAGGTTGTCATGCGCTTTTTGTTTGTATGCCAAATCCCTTAATGCAAAAGAATGTCACGTTATATTGCCCCTTATGATAGCAACCTTTATTATGAAGTCCGTCGCTTTTATTACTTTGCCATCACAAGTTCGTACAACGCTCAATTTTCTCTTACACTAATTGATCCAACACATTTAGAAGCAATTTTTATTGCCTTAGTGCCCCGATGACAACTTACTTGAAGGATCTTACTCAATCCATAGGTAGGTATGGTGAACTCTCAAAACATGAGTTTGGGTTTATGGTTTTTGGATGCACAAGTGGTATCTCTACTTAGTGCGGAATTTTTGGCTAGCAAAGATATTGAGCAAGCACCACATGTTGAAGGATCTATGACAATATAACTTCTATGTGAATATGAACAAACATAAATCATTACGTTGTCTTCCTTGTCCAACGTCAACAATTTTTGCATATAATATTTAATGGGGGCTCACAATCATAAAATATGTCCAAGATAGTGTATGTGCATGTGAATCTTCTCTTCCCTTATTAATTCTTTCATGAATTGCGTCATTGACCAATGCTATGTTTGTCAATCTCCAATAAATTTTACCACTTATACTTTTCCTTATGTGATGTCATTACTTACCATAAGATTAGCATATGATCCTTTTCATTTATTTCCTTTTTATTTTGATTGCAACAAGAAAGTAAAGAAGCAAAAGCTCAAACTAAACTTTATTACGTAACTCTCACTCGATTACATAGATAGATAGATCACGAAACTAGCACTCGAAAATATATCATACTAAACTTTTATTCAACTAGATCACGAAAGAGCTAAGGATTGAACTAGGTAAGCTTAAATAAAAGTGATGGTGATACGATACCAGGGCATCTCCCCCAAGCTTGGCTCAAGCCAAGGGGAGTATACCATACCCGTGTACTCAAATCTCCTTTGGTGGTGAAGATGATGAAGGTGGTGATGAAGTGGTAGGTTTGTCCTCCGGCTTCCAAGGCAAGGGCCCACCATCAAAAGATGATGCACAAGTCTCCCGAGTCCTTCAACTGGCAGCTAAACTCATACCTTTAAATCTTGCTTCATACTCAAAAACTTGGTTTTGAAGATCATAGATTTGACTTTGCAGAAAATTGATTTGCTCGTTGAAGGTGAAGACGATGTCCTTCATGGACCGGACATCCACCATGTGATCACGGGTGAATTCCGTGATCATGGAGTGATTGGCACTAAGTCCACGCTCCACCATCCCTTGGCACTTGAAGATGTCTTGTTCCACCGCCTCGAGCCTGGCCTCCATGCTTCCCATCCTCTTGGCCCCCTGAACATCTCAGATGTGGAGCACCCCCTCACGCATCTCAATGGCTTGAGGGTGCTTCATCACCTCCGACAAGTACGGGTTGATGACCTTCTCGAAGAACTTGTCCTTGGAGGAGCTTGATGGAGCCATGAAGATCTAGATCTCACGAGAAAACAACACGAAACAAGAACGGAGAATTTTTCTGCGATGCGGTGGTCAGAACAATCGGGGGTATATATCAAGATTTTTTTTATCTTGGGAAGCAAGAATATGGAAGGAAAACAAAGTCGGGAAGGTGCTCGAGGGGGGCACAACCCACCAGAGCGCGCCAGGCAGAGCAGGCGCGCCCTGGTGTATCGTGCTCACCTCGGTTGCTTTCCTGTTTATTTTTTATTTTCCTAATTTTTGTAATATTCCAAAACTAACAGAAAATATTTTGCGGATTTTTCGGAGTCTGTTTACTTATCGTATCACGTACCTCCTCTTTTTCAGGATTCTGGAGTGTTCCAGAAGGTTTCTTTTATGTGTTCCACCGGTGTCATGGTTTGGATAATATTGCTCTCAACATTAACAGGCGTACCTGAGATATAGTGTTTAATTCTTTGTCCATTGACCACCTTCGGGTTAGTACCTTCGGCATTATTAATCTTGATAGCTCCAGAACGATAAACCTCTTCGATAATATATGGTCCTTCCCATTTGGAAAGAAGCTTTCCTGCAAAAAAAAATATAACGAGAGTTCTACAAAAGAACATATTCTCCAACTTTGAATTCCCGCTTTTGGATTCTTTTGTCATTCCATCTTTTAACTTTTTCTTTGAACAGTCTGGCATTTTCATAAGCTTGGGTTCTCCATTCATCTAGTGAGCTAATATCAAGTAACCTCTTTTCACCGGCACGTTTGAAATTATAATTGAGTTCTTTAATTTCCCAAAATGCATTATGTTCTAACTCTAGAGGCAAATGACAAGCTTTTCCATATACCATTTTGTATGGAGACATACCCATAGGATTTTTATAAGCTGTTCTATAGGCCCAAAGTGCATCATCCAGTTTGTTAGACTAATTCTTTCGGGACCTATTGACAGTTTTTTTTGTAATATTAATTTTATTTCTCTATTGCTAAGTTCAACTTGACCACTAGATTGAGGATGATAGGGTGATGCAATTCTATGGTTAACATCATATTTAGCAAGCATTTTACGGAAAGCACCATGAATAAAGTGTGAACCACCATCAGTCATTAAATATCTAGGGACTCCAAACCTCGGGAAAATAACTTCTTTAATCATTTTAATGGAGGTGTTATGATTAGCACTGCTAGTTGGAATAGCTTCTACCCACTTAATAACATAACCAACAGCAACCAAAATATGAGTATACCCATTAGAGGAAGGAAAAGGTCCCATATAGTCAAAACCCCAAACATCAAATGGATCAACAACTAGTGAATAATTCATAGGCATTTCCTGACGCTTACCGATATTACCAATTCCTTGACATTCATCACAAGACAAGACAAACTTACGGGCATCCTTGAAGAGAGTAGGCCAACAAAAACCAGATTGCAATACCTTGTTGTCGGGGCACGGATGCTCGCGATCACCTATGGGACCAGAGGCCCCTTTGTGGTTCGGCAGGGGGTCTCACGTTGCACGAAGAGCAGAGAGCATGAGACGGCATGACGATCAGGACACGAGCATTTTACCCAGGTTCGTGCCGCTATTAAGCGTAAAACCCTACTCCTGCTTTTGGTGGATTTGATCGGAAGAACACAGGTGGTGCCTCGCGCTCTATCCCAGCAAGGGTTGCCTTCAGGGGAAGAGCTACTAGGTGAGTACAAATGTTCGAGAGTCCGAATCCTGAGCAAGGTAGCATTGGGCCTCCTTTTATAGTGAAGGGGTTACCACAATGGCAAAACAGTCATTATCTATCGATTAGATAGCTTAGCAGAGCTATCATACCTAACTCTGGCATTTAGGACAAAATACCATGATTACTAGCCTAGGTGGCGCTCGGGGGTGCATCCCTGGCAAGCTCTTGCCACCGCTTGGCCGGTTGTTGCTTATGGTCTTGACACACTACATGGCGGGTGTCAACTGGGTGTAACTTGTCTTCTAGTGCACCGCCACATGCTTAGCGAGAGCTGATTAGCCGCTTGAGGGCTCGACACCACATTGATAAGTGACTGACGTAGCAATGCGGTGGAGCGGTGGCTGGTTAGCTCACGTCTGCCGGGAAATGGCTTGCCGGGTCTTCCGAAGATATGCGCGCTTCGGCCCCCGGCAAGCACCGAGGGCATGGCTGGTGCATTTTGGGTCCCTCCTGGGCCGTTGTGCTGGTGTTGCCGGTGCTTGCTTAGCCCTTCCGCAGGTCGCTGTCAGATGCTAGTTCTTGAGAGCTTACTTGGAGATGTGGTAGCTTTCCCAACGAGTTTTGCTTGCGGGGGTCGGAGGCTGTCTGTCTGTGCACAAGTCAGGGGGAATGAACACCCATGTTTGTATACCCCGACAGAAGCCCCCGGGCCTGAGCCATATGTGTCGCCTGGCACGTTGGGTTAGGCCCCAAACAGTGCACGGACACGCGCCGGAAGGACTCTGTCCTTTCACCCATGTCCACTCCGCGCAATTATCGTGGGTCGTGGGGTTCGTGGAATGGTAGCCGTTGGGGAATAAAAAGAACTGCCAGTAATAAAACGGTAGTTTTCCGAAAAGATCGCGAAGAGCCAGCCCCCGTGCGGGTCCCCTCAAATAAAAATGACAACGCACAGGGGCGCTGCTCATTCGCATCCTTTTCTCAGCCCTCCATCTTCCTCCTCAAGCCAAAGAACTACTCCCACTGCCATTCTCGGTTTACCGAGCACTGCCAGATCATCCGCCGCCTTCGAAGGTTTCAAGGATGAGGCAGAAGAAGGCTGGCAACAAGGGGAAGCAGGCAGCTGCCTCCACAGACCTGGTGGCAGAGGAAAGGAAGAAGAAAGTGGAAGAACTCAAGAGGCGGCAACGGGGAGATGTGGTTATCTCTCCATCTAGCCTGGATGGCAACACTCTGATCAAGAGGTATGCCTATATGTGGGGGCGAGAGACAAAGGGGCACAGAGCACCCCAAGTTTTGCCGGACAACCCCAAGGAGAAGAAGCCCTCAGATTCGTACCACTTCTTTTGTGCGTACTTTTATTGCGGCCTTGCTCCTCCCTTTTCTGATTTCTTCTGTGCCATGATGGCGGCGTATGGATTTCATCTTCTGGATTTTACGCCCAATGCAATGTCTTGTATGGCAATATTTGCCCATCTATGCGAGAACTTTGTTGGAGTTGCCCCCAACGTGGATTTGTTCAAGCACTTCTTCCTTCCACGGATTGAGGACAAATCTCATCGCTCGGGGAACATAAGTTGGATTCCCCGGGACAAAAAGGATTACCTTTCCGGGCAGCTGTGTGGGAAGTGGGAAGAATGGAGGGGCGACTGGTGCTAGATCAAGGACGACAGGGCCCCCGCGTTCTACCGGGCATGGACTGAATGTGCTACGCACGGCAGCGACTAGGGGGAAGCTGGGCCCAACTGATAGCAAACTCCGCTTGGCGTTGAACAAGATCATCCGTCTCAAGGCTGCCGGGCTGACCATTGAGCAGGTGGGGGCAGACTTCCTTCGCCGCCACATTGCTCCTTTGTAGAAGAGAGACAGGTTTGCTTGGGAGTTCAATGGCCCCGCAGACTGGATGCGCATGTATCCTGGTCCCGCCAACAACCTGACAGCCTACGGCCACGGCTGGCTGTGTGACCAGCTATTTGGCCGCTTCGGGACATTCCATCTGCCGGCAGGAGTCGTCCCATTGCACCGTAATTCTGCCCGGAGCCAGATCCTCCAATGGATGCCAGAGTGCGATGCTTCCGGCGTCAAGTCTGATTGAGAGTTGCCCGCCCTGGAGAGCGAGATGGAGTGGGTCTCCACCTTGGATGAGAGGGCCTCCAAACCGGAGGATAGCTTGACCGCGCCAACTAGGGAGGCAGAGATAGCCTATATCTCTGGATGAATCGCGGAAGACAAGACCGTCAGAACCGCCAGGGGAGCCACCTCCGAAGGAGAGGAAGAATCTGGTGACGACGGCTCTTCTGAGGAGGAGAGCGAAAATCTTGCTCCGGAGGAGCCTACCGGGCTGGAGCTTGTCGGGGCCAGTGGCTTCCATGACGCGGCAACAAGGACCCAGGCGGAGGGTGAGACGGAGGGGGCGAAGGATCTGGAGGCGGTAGAGGAGGGGGTCGAAGAGGGGCCCCAAGCTCCGGAGCCGGGTCGCCGCCTCCATCTACGAGCCAACCGGGAGTCAATGGCCCCCGCGCCTTCGCGAGGTTCCTCGAAGGTGAAGAAGACAACTGCCAAGGGCGGCGGGTGTGAAGTAGCACGTCGCCAATCCTCCCGCCTTTCCCTGGCCAAGGCATCCCCCACCAAGCGGCGGAAGGTTCAAGGGGTGGACCCCAGCCCCCCGTCAAGCCCAACTCCTCCGCCAGGCTCACCTTTGCCGGCAGTCCTAGCTTCTCCATCAAGCCCCGTCCCTCAACCTCTAAAGAGGAGCCGGGCAACTCCACAGCCTGCGTCGTATGAGCTGGGCTCAATGCTCCTTGCCTCGGAGTGAGTCTTGTTGATCTCAGCTTCCGTCAGAAAGCCTTCGATCTTTAACCTTCCTTGCTGATCTTGTTTGATTGATCTTGACAGGGACGAAGATGATGAGACCCTCGCGCACAGGGTCAAAAGGGCCAAATCCGCAGCGGGGGTGGACTTCACGGCAGGTGGAGGCTCTATAGAAGACGCGGGAGAGAATCCTGTGTCTAGCCCCCAGCCCAGTCCTCCCAGTGATTCCCAAGTGCAGGCCTCGTCCGCTGGCGGAGATGAGGAAGGACGCCTCCCTTCTCTCGACAGGGAAACATGAGAGGAAGATCGGAGGGAGGTTCACCAAAGGGAGCCTCTCCTCCAAGATTCCCCGTCAACCATTGCCTATGGGAAGAATTCGCCGGCAAGAACCTCCGCCGAAGAATCCGCCCATGCGAAGGTCGTTGCCGGAGGGACGGCTACAGACCGCATGCCGGCAATTGATGTTTCCGGGGAAGGGGAGGTCCTTCCGCAGCAGTCTCCATCGGGTATCCCTCTTGCCGATGTTCTTGTCCTTCCTGTATCTTTTCTTCATATGCCTTATTGAGTCTTGACTTCTATGTTTTGTTGCTCTGTTCCGCAGTTCCGCTTTTTGAAGAGCCCAAACTGCTGGAGGAGGTTGCTGTCATTGGGAAGAATGCTGTCGTGGAAGCGATGAAGATTGTTGTCGCGGAAGAACATGGCTTGGCTGCCGAGGATATTCAGGGGTCTTCCGGGGAACGGAACAAAATCCTGGCAGCATACCCATCCTGGGCTCAGTGGTCGAGGAGAAGACTCCCCTTCAAACCATGAGGCCCTCCTCGTCCAACTATCCTCTGGCTTCGGCCCTGCAGTCCCTGCAAGTCCACCTGGCGTTGGTCACCGCTCCGTTAAACCACACAGCCCTCGGCTCGCCCTTCCTCGTGGGCGCAGACCTTGACAAAGAGATTAACAAGATCCTGGCGCCACTATCTCAGAAGATCAAAGGAACCCACAGCACTACTGACGTCGCCAAGGACTTAGCTTTCCTGGAGTCTATAGCATCAGGGCTTAAGGATGTGCAGAGCAGGTACACCCTCCAGTGGCAGACGGTCAAGGAGCAACGAGATTCGGCTCAGCTCATGGACCAGCAGCTGAGGAGCAAGGGGAGCGAGCTGCGGGACTGGTACAATCGGCAGGTCCATTCTCTCAAGATGCAGCACGAGACACTGTCCATGGCCAACGAAGATGTCGCCGCCTGGAAGGTTCGCCTGACGGAGCGCGAGGCACTACTGGACGTCAGAGAGGAGGGCATTTCCCTCCGGGAAGAGAACCTCGAGGCTACCCTCCGCGCCAAGGGTGAGGAGCTGGAGGACCGCGTCTGGCAGCATACCAAGGAGCTGGAAGATGGCCACAAGACCGCTCTCGATGCACTTTCCTCGGAGTCTGCTGCTCGGCTGAAGGAGGTGACTGACGAACTGGCTGCTGCATCTGCTGCCAAGGCCAAATTTGAAGCCCAACTGACCAAACTAAAAGAGGATCTTGCCGGGAGCACCAAGGAGATCGAGGACCTCAAGGAGGAAGTGCGAAAGGCAGCGGCAACTCTGGAAGAGGTGCAATCACAGCTTTCCTCCAAGGGCCAGGATCTTGATGCCGCTAATGACACCATCTCCGAAATGAAATCCAGGCTTGCTTCCTTGGAGAGTAATCTCGAATCTGCCGAGGCCCGTGAAAAGCTGTTGCTGACGGACGTAACCCGCGCGAAGACCCTTCAGAAGGACGCCAAAGAGAACCTGGAGAACTTGGTTGAGCAGCGTGACCTCTGGATCAAGAGAATGGTTGATATCGCCGAGCGCCTCACTGTCCAGATTGCCAAAATGGACATGAAGAGCTGAGCCTATTCCGCCGGCAAGCATGAAGCTCCAAGCATCAAGCTGACAATCTTCTTCGACGGCCTGATTGAGGGGTTGAAGACGTATGAGGAGGACAGGGCTGCCTCCTTTGCCAACGAATCCCGGAAGCTAGCGCGCGATGCCCTCTTCCTGGTCTTGAGCAACCTCGACTTCTTCCATCCGGAGCTCGATCTTTCCGATGGTTTCAAGAAGCTGTCGTCGGGCACCGACACCTCGGCTGTCGTGGAGAAGGCCGGTCCTCTCGCCGACAGGATCCTCAAAGTTCCAAGGACCCAGGGGAGCCACCAGAGTTAGCTTTATATCTTCCTTGTCGCCATGTTGCCCTGTACTTAAGACATAGTAGGTATCTCGTATTAGGGGGTGAACTTGCTTTATTTCTACGTTTGTTGAACTGATGCTTTTGTGCAATTGCATATTATGCCCTTTGCTTTCCTTCCAGCGTCCGTATGATAGTCACCCTTACGTGTTTCTAATTTCCTTCCAATGACGTGTTGCCGCGAATTGCTTTGAGGAACAGGTCCTTAGCTTTCTGCTGGCAAGGACACGCTACCGGCGAGGTTACCTTCGGTAGTGTTGACGTTGCCACGCGTTTTGTTGAGCAGGCTCGAAACAAAAACACGGGCGCGAACGAACACAGTAAGGTTCTATCACACGCAGGGTTCATCATACGAAACTTTAGGTTCGGCGAAGGGACATATAAATGTATATCTTGATGGAAATTGATTATTTGTGTCAACTTAGCTTTGGTCATGGCTTTTCATTCCGCCTTGGCACCTCCCCTATCTTGTGCTTCTCATGGTGTGCGCGCAAGCATGTGCTCATCACAGCCCTGAAAGCGAAGGAACGTAGAGAAGGGCAAAACGGGGGTACTCGAGGACCCGTGAGCCATGAATATGGTCCGCGGCAGGAGTCTGCCGGGCTAATGCAATATTCATGATTAGTTCGGGAACGGAAAAAGAAGCGGGTATGTCCAGTTCTTCCCTTCTTTTTCTTCACACCCAACGGTCCCGTGGTGATCCATGATAGGCGTACGGGACCTTGCCGTGGTTCGCTTGCCGGGAGCGTCAATTAGCGGATGCACTCTAGCATTTGGTTCGGGATTTGTCCCCTAGCGGGACAAATGCAAGACCAAACCTTATGCGAGCTTATCGACACTGACGACGTCGTCGTCGCGCAGAGTTAACCATAGGCGGGGAAGGAGGAGGGAGAATGGTACAGCCAGGTACCTCTTTCTCCTCTTGGCCTGTAGGATTACGCCACACCTCCCTAGGGTCGAGCAGGCTCATTTCCATCGGGCGCTCTCCGCTCCGGCCTTGGCCGCCGGAGACACAGCGGCGTCGCCGCCTGCGCTAGCTGCGTTGTTCACGACGCCCTCTCCACTTGCAGCCGTCGCGACGCCCGCCGCGTTTGTGGCTGCGTACGAGGAAGCCTTTGAAGTGGAGGGATGCGTGGCCGCATTGGACTTCTTCTTGGGAGCCATTATTGAAGAAGGTGATGATGAAGATCGATTCGCCGTTCACGAACTCGGGTTCGCGCAAATGATGCACGCCCCCTACCTGGCGCGCCAAATGTGTCGGGCCACGGATGCTCGCGATCACCTATGGGACCAGAGGCCCCTTTGTGGTTCGGCAGGGGGGTCACGTTGCACGAAGAGCGGAGAGCATGAGACGGCATGACGATCAGGACACGAGCATTTTAACCAGGTTCGGGCCGCTGTTAAGAGTAAAACCCTACTCCTGCTTTTGGTGGATTTGATCGGAACAACACAGGTGGTGCCTCGCGCTCTATCCCGGCAAGGGTTGCCTTCGGGGGAAGAGTTGCTAGGTGAGTACAAATGTTCGAGTGTCCGAATCCTGAGCAAGGTAGCCTTGGGCCTCCTTTTATAGTGCAAGGGGTTACCACAATGGCAAAACAGTCATTATCTATCGATTAGATAGCTTAGTAGAGCTATCATACCTAACTCTGGCATTTAGGACAAAATACCACGATTACTAGCCTAGGTGGCGCTCGGGGGTGCATCCCCGGCAAGCTCTTGCCACCGCTTGGCCGGTTGTTGCTTATGGTCTTGACATGCTGCAGGGCGGGTGTCAACTGGGTGTAACTTGTCTTCTGGTGCGCCGCCACGTGCTTAGCGAGAGCTGATTAGCCGCTTGAGGGCTCGACACCGCATTGATAAGTGACTGACGTAGCAATGCGGTGGAGCGGTGGCTGGTTAGCTCACGTCTGCGGGAAATGGCTTGCCGGGTCCTCCGAAGATGTGTGCGCCTCGGCCCCCCGGCAAGCACCGAGGGAGTGGCTGGCGCATTTTGGGCCCCTCCTGGGCCGTTGTGCTGGTGTTGCCGACGCTTGATTAGCCCTTCCGCAGGTCGCTGCCGGATGCTGGTTCTTGAGAGCTTACTTGGAGATGTGGTAACTTTCCCAACGAGTTTTGCTTGCGGGGGTCGGAGGCTGTTTGTCCGTGCACAAGTCAGGGGGAATGAACACCCCTGTTTGTATACCCCGACACTTGTGAGAAGTTCTATCTCCCGCATGATGTCCTCCATAGGCTTCGGAATGACATTTCCGTAGGATTTGTTCCTGTTCATGCTCAGATACACAACGTCTAATAATACCATCTACCCCTTCTTTATAAAGATGTTGGTCATCCCAAAAGTAATGTCTTAAATCATAGAAGAATTTTTCTTTTGTTGGTATGTGAAACTAGGTGGTATATATTTAGCAACAATGTAGTTAGCATCATCAGCATACCAAGGAGTGTTTGAGAAACATTTATTGCAGCTAACTGTTCATCAGGAAAACTATCATCAATAGGTAGTGGGTCATCAAGAATATTTTCTAACCTAGACAAGTTATCAGCTACAGGGTTCTCATCTCCTTTCCTATCAGTGATATGTAAATCAAATTCTTGAAGCAAGAGAACCCACCTAATGAGTCTAGGTTTAGCATCTTTCTTTTCCATAAGATGTTTTATAGCAGCATGATTAGTGTGAACAATAACTTTGGAATCAACAATGTAAGATCTAAATTTATCACAAGCAAACACAACTGCTAAAAATTCTTTTTCAGTAGTAGCATAATTTCTTTGGGCATTGTCTAGAGTTTTGCTAGCATAATGGATAACATTTAATTTCTTATCAACTCTTTGTCCTAGAACAGGACCAACATCATAATCACTAGCATCACACATAATTTCAAAAGGCAAGTTCCAATCAGGTGGTTGACAATAGGTGCAGAAGTTAAGGCTTTCTTGAGTGTTTCAAAGGCTTCTACACAATCATCATCAAAAACAACTGGAATATCCTTTTGTTAAAGATTAGTAAGAGGCCTACAAATTTTAGAGAAGTCTTTAATAAACCTCCTATAGAAACCAGCATGACCAAGGAAACTCCAAATACCATTAATATCTTTAGGACATGGCATTTTCTCAATTGCATCAACTTTAGCTTTATCCACCTCAATACCTCATTCAGGTATTTTATGCCCCAAGACAATACCTTTATTAACCATAAAGTGGCACTTCTCCCAATTCAAGACGGGATTAGTTTGCTCACATCTCTGCAAAACTCGATCATGGTTGCTTAAGGAATCATCAAAAGAAGTTCCATAAACGGAAAAATCATCCATGAAAACCTCCACAATCTTTTCACAATAATCAAAGAATATAGCAGTCATACAACTTTGAAAGGTAGCAGGTGCATTGCATAAACCAAAAGGCATACGTCTATAAGCATAGGTTCCAAAAGGACAAGTAAAGGTGGTTTTCTCTTGATCAGGTTGAGATACAGGTATTTGAGAGAAACCAGAATATCCATCCAGAAAAAAGAAGTGTGTGTGCTTAGATAATCTTTCTAGCATTTTATCAATGAAAGGCATAGGGTAATGATCTTTTCTAGTAGCTTTATTTAATTTTCTAAAATCAATTACCATTCTATAGCCAGTGACAATTCTTTGTGGGATAAGTTCATTTTTATCATTAGGAACAACAGTAATACCTCCCTTCTTAGGGACACAATGAATGGTACTTACCCATCTACTATCAGCTATGGGATAAATTATACATGCTTCCAGAAGCTTTAATATTTCAGTTCTTACCACTTCTTTCATCTTAGGATTCAATCGTCGTTGGTGATAAACAACGGGTTTAGCATCAGGTTCCATATTGATCTTGTGCTGACATAGAGTGGGACTAATGCCCTTAAGATCATCAAGAGTATATCCAATAGCAGCCCGGTGCTTCCTAAGAATTTTTAATAATCTTTCTTCTTCATGTTCTGAAAGGTTAGCACTAATAATAATAGGATATATCTTTTTCTCATCAAGATAAGAATACTTCAAAGTGTCAGGCAATTGCTTTAATTCAAACACAGGATCACCTTTAGGTGGAGGAGGACCTCCTAGAGTTTCAATAGGCAAATTGTGTTTTAGGAGAGGTTGTTGTTCAAAGAAATTTTTATCTATTTCATTTCTTTCATGCAAGTGCATATCATTTTCATGGTCTAGCAAATATTGTTCTAGTGGATCAGTAGGAGGAATGGCAATAGAAGCAAGACCAATTATTTCATCCTTACTAGATAATTCTTTATTATGTGGTTGTCTACCAAACTTGGAGAAATTAAACTCATGAGACACATCACCAAAACTAACACCGACAGTTTGTTTTTCACAATCTATCTTAGCATTAACAGTGTTCAAGAAAGGTCTACCAAAGATAATGGGACAAAAGTCATCTTGTGGGGAACCAAGAACTAGAAAATCAGTAGGATATTTTATTTTCCCACACAAGACTTCAACATCTCTAGCAATCCCAAGTGGTGTGATGGTGTCTCTATTAGCAAGTTTAATAGTAACATCAATGCCTTCTATTTCGGCGGGTGCTATATCATTCATAATTTCTTGGTATAAGGTAAAAGGAATAGCACTGACACTAGCACCCACATCACATAAACCATGATAGCAATGATCTCCTATTTTAACTGAGACAACAGGCATGCCAACTACGGGTCTATGTTTATCTTTTTCATCGGGTTTGGCAATTCTAGCAGCTTCGTCACAGAAGTAAATAACATGCCCATCAATATTTTCTACCAAGAGATCTTTAACCATAGCAACACTAAGTTCTACTTTAATTTGTTCAGAAGGCTTAGGTGCTTTAATATTACTTTTGCGAACCACAGTTGATACCTTAGCATGTTCCTTTATCCTAACAGGGAAATGTGTTTTTTCAATATAAGCAGTAGGCACAACTGGATCAACATTGTAAATGATAGTTTCATCTTTAGCTATGACCGGTTCTTTAATTTCTTCTTTAATAGGGGGATGATATTTAAACCACTTCTCCTTAGGGAGGTCAATATGAGTGGCAAATGATTTACAGAAAGAGGCTACTATCTCAGAGTCCAGTCCATATTTAGTGCTAAACTTGTGAAAAGCATCGGTATTCATAAAAGACTTAACACAATCAAACTTAAGCTTAATACCTGACTCATTACCTTTGTCGAGTTCCCAATCTTCAGAGTTGCATTTAATTCTTTCTAAGAGATCCCACTTGAATTCAATAGCCTTCTTCATAAAAGAACCAGTACAAGAAGTATCGAGCATGGATCGATCATTATGAGAAAGCCGAGCATAAAAATTCTGAATAATAATTTCTCTCGAGAGCTCATGATTGAGGCATGAATATAACATTGACTTAAGCCTCCCCCAAGCTAGAGCAATGCTTTCTCCTTCATGAGGCCAAAAATTATATATATACTTCCGATCACGATGAACTAGATGCATAGGATAAAACTTTTGGTGGAATTCTAATTTCAATCGATTCCAGTTCCATGATCCAATATCATCACATAGCCTATACCATGTCAATGCTTTTCCCTTCAAAGATAAAGGGAAACCTTCTTCTTAACTTCATCTCCGGGTAAACCTGCAAGCTTAAATAATCCACAAATTTCATCCACATGTATTAGATGCATATCAGGATGTTCAGTTCCGTCTCATGCATAAGGATTAGCTAGCAGTTGTTCTATCATACCCAAAGGAATTTCATAACCAATATTTTCAGTAGGTGCAGTAGGTTGAGGGGAAACTAATTGTGGTTCCGATCGAGGTGAAGATACCCCGAACAAACCCCTCAAAGGATTGTTTTCCATAGTAGCAAGTGACAATAAATTTCAGCACATAGTATAAATTTTTCCTTACCGATTTCCACTTACCAAGAGCGCTTCACTCCCCGGCAACGGTGCCAGAAAAGATCCTTGATGACCCACAAGTATAGGGGGTCAATCGTAGTCCTTTCGATAAGTAAGAGTGTCGAACCCAACGAGGAGCAGAAGGAGATGACAAGCGGTTTTCAGCAAGGTAATTTCTGCAAGCACTGAAATTGTAGGTAATAGGTAGTTTGATAGCAAGATAATTGGTAACGAGCAAGTAACGGTAATGGTAAATAAAGTGCAGCAAGATAGCCCAATCCTTTTGTGGCAAAGGACAGGCCAAAACGGTCTCTTATAATAAGCAAGCGTTCTTGAGGGTACACGAGAATTTCATCTAGTCACTTTCATCATGTTGGTTTGATTTGCGTTCGCTACTTTGATAATTTGATATGTGGGTGGACCGGTGCTTGGGTGCTGTTCTTACTTGAACAAACCTCCCACTTATGATTAACCCCCTCGCAAGCATCCGCAACTACGAGAAAAGTATTAAGATAAAATCTAACCGTAACATTAAACATTTGGATCCAAATCAGCCCCTTACGAAATAGCGCATAAACTAGGGTTTAAGCTTCTGTCACTCTAGCAACCCATCATCTAATAACTACTCCACAATGCATTCCATTAGGCCCAAAGATGGTGAAGTGCCATGTAGTCGACGTTCACATGACACCACTAAGGGAATCACAACATTCATATGATCAAAATATCGAACACATATCAACTTCACATGATTACTTGCAACATGACTTCTTCCGTGACCTCAAGAACAAAGGTAACTACTCACAAATGATATTCATGCTCAATATCGGAGGGGTATTAAATAGCATAATTGATCTGAACATATAATCTTCCACCAAATAAACCATATAGTAATCAACTACGAGATGTAATCAACACTACTAGTCACCCACAGGTACCAATCTAAGGTTCCGGTACAAAGATTGAACACAAGAGATGAACTAGGGTTTGAGAGGAGATGGTGTTGTTGAAGATGTTGATGAAGATTGGCCTCCCAAAGATGAGAGGGTTGTTGGTGATGACGATGGCTTCGATTTCCCCCTCCGGGAGGGAAGTTCCCCCGGCGAAATCGCTCCGTCGGAGGGCAAAAGTGCTCCTGCCCAAGTTCCGCCTCGAGACGGCGGCGTTCCGTCCCGAAAGTCCCCTCTTGATTTTTTCTAGGTCAAAAGACCTTAAGTACTAGAAGATAGGCACCGGAGGTGGGCCGGGCTGGCCACAACCCACCAGGGCGTGCCTGGGGAGCTGGCGCGCTCTCGTGTCTTCTGGTCACCAGGTGGCCCCCCTCCGGTAGTTATTTGCTCCAGTATTTTTTATATATTCCAAAATAATTCTCCGTGAAGTTTTAGCTTATTTGGAGATGTGCAGAATAGGTGTCTCTGATACGCTTTTTCAGGTCCAGAATTCCAGTTGCCGGCATTCTCCCTCTTTGTGTAAACCTTACATATTATGAGAGAAAAGGCATTAGAATTACTCCATAAAGCATTATTATGCATAAAAACATTATAAATAACAGTAGGAAATCATGATGCAAAATGGACGTATCATGCTGCCTCCTAGATTGGTTAGGTGTCGCTTGGGAGCCTCCTTCTTCGTGATTGTGGAGTTGAACCAAGAGTTTGTAAGGGCAAGGAGATCGCCTACTTCGTGAAGATCTACCCCGAGTAAGGCTAGTCCTCCGTGGACGTAAGCCATCATGGAATGGACGAGGTTGCTACTTCATGGACCCTTCGTGGGTGGAGACCTCCGTGGACTCTCATGACCGTTACCCTCCGTGGGTTGAAGTCTTCATAAACGTGGACGTACGATAGCACCACCTATAGGAACCACGGGAAAAAATCTTCGTGTCTCCAAATTGCGTTTGATCTTCCTATCCCTACCCTCTTACATTTGAATGCCTTTACTTTCCGCTGCTATACTCTTAGACTTGCATGTGTAGGGTGAACTTGACTTGCTACAATTGCTAAAATCTGCCCACAACTAAAATTGGGAAAAGGTTAGTTTTTTATTTGGTCAAGTAGTCTAATCACCCCCCCCCCTCTAGACATACTTTCTATCCTACACCTATGGGTACATAGTAGTAGCTAGATGGTTCTCTCTCTCATTGGATCTTCAATACCATGTTTCCCTTCTTCCTTATGTGACTGGGATCAATCCGATGTAATTTTGTGGTGTGTTTGTTGGGACATGATGAATTTTGAGTTTATGATCAGATTATTCATTGAATCTATTTGAATCTTTGGAGATTTATTTGTTGTATAATTAAGTATCTATGTATGCTTTTCGATCTATTTTTCTTCTCTGGCCAAGATTGATTGGTAGATCTTCAGAGGGAGTGGTGCATAGTAGTGAGTTAAATCTTTGCGGTGATTTCTACATCCCAGTGACATAATGGGTACAAGATACACATTTGTATTGTCGCCACTAAGGCTAAATCAACGGGGTTTTGTCTTATTGCTAGATTTCTTCCTGTCTACATGATGTCATCTTGCTTAAATCGTTCTGTTTCTTATGAACTTAGTACTCTGAGATGCATGTGGATAGTTGTTTTGGGGTGGACTAATAGTACTAGATACAGTTGGATTAATGGTCTATTTGTCACAAACATAATGCATATATGAGATTATACCATGAATGATCATAGTCATACGTGTTACTCTTATTGTCAATTACCCAACTCTAATTTGTTACCAAGTCGTTTGCCTTCTTTTCGAGAGAGATGCCTCTAGTGAACCTAAGGCCCCCGGGTCTATTCATTCAACAATAAAAACTCCTACAAAATTGTTCTTTACTCTTACCTAAACCTGACCATACCCCGGGCTGGGCCAGGTTTTGGGCCGGGCTTGAGAAAGTCTAAAGTGAAAATCCCAAGCCCGAGCCCATCCCAAAGCCGGAAATATGTGCTTTCTCAAGCCCAAGCCCGGCCCGAATGCAAGCCTGAAACCCAAAAGTCCGGCCTGGATGCAGTTTTTTAGTCTACACACGTGTAAGCCCAGCCCGAAGCCCGAATGCCTGGGCCTAAAAGATGAGAAATGGAAGCCCGAACCCAGCCCAAATATTCTTTCGGGTTGTAAAATGAAGCCCGGGCCCAGTCTGAGAGACAAGCCCGGCCTGAGTTTTTTGGGTCGGACTTCCCTTGAACAGGTTTACTCTTACCTTTACTTTTTTCGTACCACTATCTATCTGTTCGCTTTTAATCTTGTGACTAGCAAGACAAAGGGATTGACGACGCCAACAGAAGAATTGTTGGGTGCAAGTATTGTTTCTATTTGCGTGCAGACACTATTTACCTTCCAAGCTTGGTGATTTCTACTGGTTTGATTAAACCTTGGTTCTCAGCTGAGGGAAATACTTTGCTTTTGTGCTACATCACCCTTCCTCTTTACGACAAAAACCAACAACTCATACGGGAGTAGCAGTGGCAAGTATGACCACACGTGGTCGTCGCACCTCCCGCCTCCATCGTGCACACCACCGCGATAGGACCACCACCCCCTCGGCACCTCCACCGAGCACGATGACCCCTTGTGGAATAATCCACATGTGGTACCAACGTGCATATGACTACTAATTTTAGGTTTAATTCGATGGTCAAGTTGTGAAAGATGACACTCCCTACGTAAATAACCATAAGAGTGTTTAGAGCGATAAGATCACTAAAGTAGTGATCTAAACGCTCTTATATTTCTTTACGAAGGGAGTAGTTTACAATGCCTATGGGTACTAATTTTGGCATGTGTATGCATATTAGTTCTCAAGTGTCTATAGTTATTTATTTGGGCCAATTAAATTTGTGCCCTTAACTAGAACCCACTGCTGATATTTGACCCTAATTTTGTGATGTGCTCAAATTTGCTCCTAATAGGCGCCCAAATGCCCTTTCATGTGGTCAAAGTCCTTTGATCATTATATTGAAAATTCATAATAAATCCATATGAACTCAAAAAAATGCAAATAAGATATCAGAACGTTAAAAAAAATCAGCTATGCATAGATGACATTTACATTCATCACCTATAAGCGCATTCATTTGCATTCATCCTAAACTAATTATTAATGTTATTAACCCTAAATAGCTTTAAATAATGCTTTTTTCATGAATGCACATATGGATGATGTTTTGTGAACATTTTCATATCTTATTTGCCTTTTCTTGAGTTCATATGTATTTGTTAGGAATTTTAAAAGTAACAATCAAACAATTTTGACCAGATGAAAGGCCATTGAGGAGACCTTAAATGATTTTTAGGGGCAAATTTGAGCACATCAAAACATTTGGGGCAAATATCAGTAGTGGGTTCGAGTTAGGGGAAAATGTAAATATCCATGTTTATTTCGCAATACCTATGGTAGTAATTTTGCCATGTCTATGCATATTAATCTTCCAATACGTATTCTAATTTTGAAGGCTTGTACATGCCTATTAAGCATAAAAAATGAACATGATATTTATTTTGCATAACTAGAGGTACCTACACATGTTGTTACTATTGTCACCTTGTAGTTGTTGGGGCAACCGGTTGGCTATGCTAGAGCAAAACAAAAAAAATCTACAACGCGACCAAGAATGTGTTCGAAATATGCCCTAGAGGCAATTATAATTGTATTATTTATTTTTCACATTTATAATTAGATGTTTATATTCTATGCTATAACTATTATGATTCTTGAATATGTGATTCAGAGGAAAACCATAAGCACGTGTAGAGTAATAAACGGTAAAACATGATTCCTTATCTCGCCTCTAGGACTAGCTCAAGTGTTGCATGATGGTTATATCACTTCATGCCGGATGATGCACTTTGGGGTTGCTCCAACATCATCGGTAACACGGTGATCATAACGACAACTTACAAGTTTATCATAAAATATGACAAGGGGTAAGATATAGCTCAAGAGTGGGATTTACTCCTCCGACGATGGAGAGATATTCTTAGGGCCCTCCCAATGTGATGACATCCAACATCGTCTGGCCAAATATAGGTGACTTGCTCACAGGGATGCCGGAACACGACAACGAGAAACAAGAACAAAATCGGTAATGAGGAGATTGGTACAGTGAGCATGTATATGACTCACGGGGATACCGATATATCTCACCTCGGGTTTTGTAAGGAATCGTGAAGCAAAACAAATAACATATTGTAACCAAAGGTTCACTAGAATATCATTCGTGTGGGTATAGGGGTCAACATGGATGTCCACTGTTTCATTGTTGATCATTAGGCGAAAGGAAGTTTTGTTCATGTCTATATTTCACCGAACCTACAAGGTCACACGCTTAAGGGATTATGATATGTTGAGTTCTATAGGATTTAGGAATATGAGAAAATATTACCGGAAAAGTTTCGGTAATAGAAGAAATAGTTTCGAGATAAACCAAAATCGTTTCAGGATTACCGAAAGTGTTTCAGCAAATACCTGGTTATGATATATAGGCGTAAAATGCCTCCATAGACCTAATATAAATAAGAGAGGGTTCCGGTAATTACCGGGATCCCCCTAGAATTTATTTAGGGGACATGGCCTAAAGAAAATAGCTAAAGGCCTGCTAGGGGAGTCTTAATGGGTCCTATGGGCCCAATAAGGGTGTGGTCCCCGCTTAGCTTGTTAAACAAGCTTGGGGGCGAAACCAGTTGGAGTAGGACTCCTTCTCCCTGGTTGGTGCACCTAGGGAGGGAGTCCTCTGAGGGAGTCCGGGGCTAAGGGGTCCTCGGGCTGCTGGACTATCTCCTATATACCAAACAGGTGGGTCGGACTATGATCATCATATGAAGCTGAACTACAAGCCAGCCTCATAGTTAGGAAGGCAACCTCTGGTCCCTTGGTGAGTCCTCCAAGTAAAGAAGGTAGGGTTGGCGCGTTTATCCTCGATGTAACCGACTATGTGTAACCCTAGGTACCCCCAATGTCTATATAAACCGAAGGTTTTAGCTCATGAGGGACAGGAACCACCATCTAGGGTTTAGTTCATCTGATCTCGTGGTAGATCAACTCTGTAACCGACACATACACAATCAATATAATCAAAGTAGGGCGTAGGTTTTTACCTCTTCGAGAGGGCCTGAACCTGGGTAAACACCGTGTCAATGTTCCCTATTCCCCATTGATCCAAGATCCACAGCTCGGGACCCCCTACCCGAGATACGCCGGTTTTGACACCGACATTGGTGCTTTCATTGAGAGTTCCGCTGTCGGATCGCCAAAAGGATTGATGGCACGCTTATTCATCAGCAACAACATCTGTAACGGGGACGTCTTGGTCCCTGGACATCTTTTTGCGTTCGGCGGCATCGTGCTGCATGCCGGTTCGACCGGCCGTCTTGGTCGGATTGAAAGTTTGGACCCTGATCAGGAGATCCGGTTTGGAAGCCTCGAGTTTGTCTCCGACTCTCGGGGAGATCTCTTTCTGGCAAAGCTCTTGGCCCCCCACGAGGAGCCCGCAAGCTCCGACGCCTTAACGTCAGAAGCTGTGAACCCTGCCGTCAAGGCAGCTTCCACATTGGATCCGGCCCCAAACCTCGATCCAGTCAAGACACCCAAATCGGCTCCGACCGAGCATTGTCCGGACGTGGTGTTGAACACCCCCGGAGCAGCAATACTACGGATCGACCCTATGTACTCCAAGAGCATGGACCCCACAGACGTCTCGTCGTTAGACGAGTTACTCGTAAGGATCCAAGACATGGGTATAACCAACAGTCAACCCTCGATCTATGATCGAATCAGGCTTAAACCCGATGACAGGGAGATTCATACCCCACCCATCATACACTTGGTCGCAACCGTCGAGGATTCAACTGATGGTTCGCCCTCGCAGCCTCCGGAACTAAGGACGGTCTATATCCGGGTTACCGATCATCAGGATCAATCCACTAGCCCAGAATCCGGACCTCTCCCCGAGTAGAGCTCGGATCTGAATAACGATTTGACACCCGTTCTGGAGTATATGCGGTTAAGTCCGGTTAATAGCCTGGACCCTGAACCCACCATGCCAGATCTTGCTATGCCACAAGGCGCGACCGCCAATACTTCAAGCTCGCACTCCACAGGGACGCGAAAATTTTCCCCTCCCACCCCCCATGTCGAGTACTCTCCAAGTAATTTGGGAGTTCCTGACATATGGGACCTATTATAGATTAAATAACAGCCAGGGGAAACGGTCCACCACTTTTGGGCTAGATTCCTCCTTGTCAAGAACAGGATGGCAGAATGTAGCGATCATGACATTATATCAGCCTTCCGGTATAATCGCCGCGATGAAGGAGTCCTGAACACTCTCACCGTCGCCACGTCCAAAACTTGACCGAATTATCGGACCTGGTGCACAAGTACTATGCCATGGAAAGTACCTGGCAGGATCAACAGATGCGCGCGGAGTCAATCCACGCTGAGGAACCAAGAAGGATTTGCCAGAGGCACATACCCTCACGACGACCGACCAAGTACGAGCTCGCCGAGAAAAAGAACAAGTCTTCGACAGGATCTAAAACTGTCTTGGATGACCTATTGGACAAGACATGCCCAATACACTTTGTCCTACTAAACACGAACCCGATGCACAGCCTTCGAGCTTGCTGGGTCGTCAGGCAAGTCGCAAAGAGCGGAGAGAGTATCCTCGGGACCTCACCCTCAGGCAGACGATCGCCAACACCACCGAACAACAACGCCGAGATCCTAATGATCTATGAGATGTTTCCTTCAAACAATCACAAGAAAAGAGTTCTTCGAGAGCTCGACCAAATACACCAAGTCGCAGCGACGAACTCGTGGACAAACACTCCCATCACGTTCGATGAGGAGGACCAGCCACGAACACGCCTCGACCGAACACCCGCCGCCTCGGTCCTCGACCCCATCATTGATAGCTTCAGACTCCACAAGGTGCTGATGGACGGCGGCAGTGACCTAAACCTCATTTACGAGGATACATTAGACAAAATGCAATTGGACAGATCTCGCATCGAACAAAGCAATACCACCTTTCGGGGAATCATCCCCGGAAGAGAGGCATGCTGCACCGGACAAGTTACTCTTGATGTGGTGTTCGACACTCCCGAAAACTGCAGGTCCGAAGAGCTCACCTTTCACGTCGTACCTTTTCACAGTGGTTACCACGCCCTATTAGGACATGATGCTTTTACGAGATTTCAGGCGATAGCGCATTATGGGTATATGAAGCTCAAGATGCCAGGGCCCAACGGCGTGATCACAATTATAAGTGACCCAAATAGAGCCCTTCGAGACGAGAACAAAACAGCTTCGCTTGCCCTTGAGGCATTGTCCGAGACTCTCGCGGCAAAAGAATTAACCACGCTCCGATCCATGATGGACAAGGATGATGTAACCCTTAGTAAAAGTTCCAAATCCACGTCCTTCAAACCAGCAGATGAAATCGTCAAGATCCAAGTGCATCCAATGGACCCTAATAAAACGGCGTCCATCGGAGCTCTGCTGGACCCCATGGTCGACGAAGCATTGCGTAATTTTTTGCGCGAAAATTGGGACATATTCGCCTGGCATCCTTCAAACGGGCAAAGCATAGCTTGAACATAATACCAAGCTTCAAGTTAGTCAAACAGACGCTGCGCCGATTTTTCGAACCCAAGCATCGGGCTATGGGTGAAGAACTAGCAAAACTGCTAGAAGCAGGATTCATCAGAGAAATCAAACACCCTAAGTGTTTGGCAAATCTAGTCATGGTGCCAAAGAAGGACAAATCTTGGCGGCTATGTGTCAACTTCAAGGACCTGAATAAAGCCTGCCCTAAGGATCCCTTCCCCTTACCCCACATTGACTAGATCATTGATGCCACCGCCGGGCATGACTCGCTTTGTTTCCTCGATGCTTACTCCGGATATCATCAGATCAAAATGAAAGATTCCGACCAGTCTGCAACCACGTTTATCACCCCCCTACGGTCCATTCTGCTTCAACACAATGCCCTTCGGGTTAAAAAACACAGGCGCCACATACCAGCGCATGATTCAGACATGCCTGGAGAAATAGATCAGCAAAACGGTCGAGGCATACATGGACGACGTGGTCATCAAGACCAAGCATGCCAGCCAGCTGGTGGATGACCTCCGGCAAACCTTTGAAAATTTACGAGCCTATGATATACGGCTCAATCCAGAGAAATGTGTGTTTGGAGTTCCTGTCGGCAAACTGCTCGGCTTCATAGTCTCCCATAGAGGAATAGAAGCTAATTCAGAAAAAATTCGAGCTCTATTCCAATTAGCAATCCGCACGGAGCTGAAGCACGTTCAAAAACTGGCAGGCTGCATGGCAGCTTTGAGCCACTTTATCTCCCGCCTTGGTGAGAAGGCACTCCCACTCTACAGACTACTGAAACGGACCAAAAACTTTGAGTGGACTGACGAGGCAACGACAGCGTTGGAGGAAATCAAAACATTACTGGCTAGCAACCCCATACTAATGGCACCAGGCGTGGGTGAACCAATGTTGTTATACATCTCAGCCACAAACCAGGTGGTTAGCGTGGTTCTCGATGTGGAGCGAGAGGCTGAGGGTCACAAGATCCGGGTACAGAAGCCAGTATACTATGTTTCAGAAGTACTCACGCCTTGCAAATCAAGGTATCCGCACTACTAGAAGATAGCCTACACAGTTTTCATGGCATCTCAAAAGCTGCAGCACTACTTTCAAGAGTGTTCGGTCACAGTGGCATCCGAGGTCACATTGAATGATATAATTAACAACACGGACGTCACTGGCCGCATAGCCAAGTGGGCAATCGAGCTCCTTCCTTTCAAAATCACGTACAGACCATGCCGAGCTATTAAATCTCAATTGTCCCAACATATCAAATGTTGTATGAGTGGCATGATACGCTCTGTCACACATAAGCCTTCTTATATCTTCCTCAAAAAAGCCACCATACCTACCTATTATGGCATTTCCATAGCCATTCCGAGATATATTGCCATGCAAATTCCACCGTTACAACATATGACTAGTTCATTCATCATCATATTGTTTTGCATGATCATATAGAGCTCACATAGTATTTGTGGCAAAGCCACGGTTCATCATATTTTTGATACATGTCACGCTAGATCATTGCACATCCTAGTACACTGCCAGAGGCATTCATATTGAGTCATATTGTTTCATGGTTCTTCATATCGAGTTTTCATATTGAGTTGTAAGTAAATAAAAGTGTGATGATCATCATTATTAGAGCATTGTCCTAGTGAGGAAATAAAATGGGGGAGGCCAAGTGAGCCCACCATAATAAAGAAAATGGAAAAAATGAAAAAGAGAGAAAAAGAGAGAAGGGACTTTTGCTACTATCCTTTACCACACTTGTGCCTCAAAGTGGCACCTTGTTCTTCATATAGAGAGTCTCATGTTATGTAATTTTCATATGCTAGTGGGAACTACTTTTTCATTATTATAAACTTGACTTGTATATTTCGATGACGGGCTTCCTCAAATGCCCGAGGTCTTCATGAGCAAGCAAGTTGGATGAACACCCCACTTGGCTTCAGTTGAGCTTTCATACACTTATAGCTCTTGTGCATCATTTGCATGGCAATCCCTACTCCTTGCATTGACATCTATCGATGAGCATCTCCATAGCCCGTTGATACGCCTAGTTGATCCGAGACTTTCTTCTCCGCTTTTTACCCCTTTGATATCTACCACCATATTATATTCCACCTTTATGCTATGTCCATGGTTCACGCTCATGTATTGCGTGAAGAATAAAAAGTTGATGCACATTGAAAAAGTATGATCCGATTGCCTGACTTAGACACCGTGCTGCTTGACATTTGTATTAATGTGGTGAAGATGGAGCCATGCCTTGCTAATATGATAAAATGAATGGGGGTAAACATTCTTTTAGGATCGTATACTTTGAAAGATAGATGATTTTGTTGCTTGTGCTTATATATATTACTATGATGATGTTTGTTAATTCATCGTTTCTAAATGAGCATACATGCAAAAGATTACATATTGTGTAGCATGTCACATCAAAAATTCTGTTTTTATCATTTACCTACTCGAGGACGAGCAGGAATTAAGCTTGGGGATGCCGATACGTCTCCAACATATATATAACTTTTTATTGTTCCATGCTATTATATTATCATTCTAGGATACTTTTTGAGTAATAATTTATTGATTTATATTATTTTTGAGCATTAACCTATTGACCCAGTGCCCAGTGTTAGTTGCTTTTTTCTGTGTGTGTTTTACTTTTCAGGTTTACAGTACCAAACGAAGACCAATTGCCCCGAAACTTTTTTATGATTTTTTCTGGACCAAAAGAAGACCTGGAAGCTTTGGGAGAATACCGGAGGCCGCACGAGGGAGGCACAAGCCAACAGGGCGCCCAGGGGGGTAGGCGAGCCCTGATGGCTTGTCCCTCCCTGATGGCCCTCCTACCCCCGTTATCTAGCCTATAAATTCAAATATATTCCAAAAAACCTAGAGGGCATCCTGAAACACATTTTCTACCACCGCAAGTCTTTGTTCCACCGTGATCCCATCTGGAGCTCCGTTCCAGCACCCTGCCGGAGGGGGGATCGATCACGGAGGGCTTCTTCATCAACCTTGCTGCCCTCATGGTGATGTGTGAGTAGTTCACCACAGACCTACGGGTCCGTAAATAGTACCTAGATGGCTCTCTCTCTCTCTCTCTTGATCTTCAATACAATGATCATCGCATCTTCGCTTTGATCTATCCGATGTAATTCTTTTGTACGGTGCGTTTGTTGGGATCCGATGAATTGTGGGTATATGTTCAGATTATTCATGAAAAGATATTGAATACTTGCTGGTATTTTATTTGCATGATTGCTATAGCTTCGTAATCCTCTCCGATTTATTGAAATAGTTTGGCCAACTAGATTGATACTTCTTCGGTGAGAGGGGTGCATTGTAGTGGGTTCAATCTAGCGGTGCTCTATATCCCGGTGACAGAAAGGGACAAGACACGCCTTTGTATTGTTGCCACTCAGGATAAAACGATGGGGTTAGTTCATATTAATTGAATTCTCTTTGTCTACATCATGTCAATGTTCTCCAAGCATCACTCTGTTTTACTTAATACTCTAGATGCATGCTGGATAGCGGTCGATGGGTGGAGTAATAGTAATAGGTGCAGGCAGGAGTCGGCCTATTTGCTTATGGATGTGATGCCTATATATACATGATCATTGCCGTGAATATCACATAACTATGCGCTTTTCTATCAATTGCCCAACAGTAATTTGTTTACCCACCGTATGTTGCCTACATGAGAGATGCCGCTAGGGAAAACTATGGCCCCCAGGTCTATTCACTTATATATTTACAAAACCTATCTTTACCTTGCTGCTATTATTTACCTTTTATTTTATTTTGCAATTTACAACTATCTACTATTATCTACACACTCACTTGCTTGCAAATAACGAGATCAAGGGGATTAACAATCCTCTTGCCGTGTTGGGTGCAAGTGTTTGCTCTTTTGTGTGCAGCCTCTGAAAACGGTTGTGGATTGATATTCCTATTGGTTTTATAAACCTTGGTTCTTAACTGAGGGAAATACTTATCAGTATTGTGCTGCAATTACCCGTTCCTCTTCTCAAAAAACCCAACGCAGATCGCAAGTATTAGTACCATGAGCTCATCCTGAAGTACGGTCGGACTGGCGATTTGTCCCTCAATCGGGCGATGGAGATTGCGATTTGTCCCAACGGCGAGGAAGAAGACCGCCTCTATAGCGGCAAGAGCCGCACCAGCGAAGCCCCTCACTCGGGGGGCAACGCGGGAAAGAAGCAGAAGTGGAAAGCCGATCCCGCCGGCAAGGCAGAAGCTGCTGCCATTCCGGGGCAGAGAAAGAACAAGCCGAAGCAATAGCAGAAGAAAGACTGGGTCACCACGCAAAAGAGCGAGCCCAAGGGCGACATCTTGGATCAGCCCTGTAAAATTCACACCAAGAGGGACGAGGATGGCAACCCCATCAATCTAAAGCATTCCACTCAGGACTGTCGCCTGCTAAAGCAGGAGATGCAAGGAGGCCCTTCTGAGGACAAGGACGATGACGATGCTAAGGGAGAAACGCCTCCGAGTACCCCAACGTCGAGAAGGTCCTTACGATTTTCGCCGACATGGAGAATAAGAGCCAGTTGAAACTCATCAACCGAGAGGTTAACATGGCAGTTCCGACTGTCACCAAGTACCTCGATTGGGCAAAGACGCTCGTCACTTTTGATCAGTCAGATCATCCAGCCCACATACCGACCCCCGGGCGGCGGGCGCTGGTTGTCGATCCCGCGGTCAACGGGGTCCGACTATGCAAAGTCCTCATGGATGGCGACAGCAGACTCAACATCATCTACGTCGACACGCTCAGTGCGATGGACAATCCGTTGGCCCGACTGAGCAAGAGCAACATGCACTTTCATGGGGTCATCCCCAGAAAGAAGGCCAAGTCACTCGGCCAGATCGCCCTGAATGTTGTATTCGGCGGAGAGAAGAATTACTGCAAGGAGAGACTAACCTTAGAGATGGTCGACTTCCGTAGTGCCTATCATGCCATCCTGGGTAGGCCAGCCTATGCATGTTTCATGGCCCGACCATGCTACGTGTATCTTAAAATTAATATGCCAGGTCCGAAAGGAGTGATTACGGTCACGGGCAATCGGAGGATCGCTGAGGAGTGCCTTCAGTAGGGCTCCAAGATCGTCGACGAGCAGATAGCCATTGCTGAGCTCGACGAAATCAAGAAGACAGTGCATGCAGCGGATCTGCTCCGGTCAAAGAAGCCAGCGACAGAGACCGCTTTTCGGTTGGCTGGCAAAACGAAGCAAGTTCACATTCACCCGTCGGACCCAAGTGCAGCGGCAACCTGATACGTTTCCAACGTATCTACAATTTTTGATTGTTCCA
This sequence comes from Elymus sibiricus, assembly GCA_039707655.1. Taxonomy (NCBI): domain Eukaryota; kingdom Viridiplantae; phylum Streptophyta; class Magnoliopsida; order Poales; family Poaceae; genus Elymus; species Elymus sibiricus. The sequence goes on from CM077675.1 coordinate 138,434,733, forward strand.
TGTTGTTATATTATCATTCTTGGATGTTTTATAATCATTTTATAGCAACTTTATATCATTTTTTGGGACTAACCTATTGACATAGTGCCCACTGCCAGTTGCTGTTTTTTGCTTGTTTTTTACTTCGCGGAATATCAGTACCAAACAGAGTCCAATTGCCACGAAACTTTTTGGAGATTTGTTTTTGGACCAGAAGACAACTTGGGAGCCAAGGAAGCACCTGGGGGGACCGTGGGGCCCACGATACACCAGGGCGCACCAGAGGCCCCCGGCGCGCCCTGATGTATCGTGGGGCCCACAGAGGTCTTTTCCACCGCCTCTCAGCTCTATAAATCCTCAGAAATTCCAGAAACCCTAGAGGAGTCGACGAAACACAATTCTAGCCACCGCAAGTTCCAGAACCACAAGATCCAATCTAACACCATCACGGAGGGGTTCATCATCCTCATTGGTGCCTCTCCGATGATGCGTGAGTAGTCCACTAAAGACCTACGGGTCCGTAGGCAGTAGCTAGATGGCTTTCTCTTTCTCTTTTGATTCTCAATACAATGGTCTCTTGGAGATCTATTTGATGTAATGACTTTTTGCACTGTGTTTGTTGGGATCCGATGAAGTTTGAGTTCATGATCAATTTCTATCCATGAATATTATTTGAGTCTTCTTTGGTCTCTTATATGCATGAATATTTATAGCCTCGTATTTCTTCTTCGAATCTTTGGTTTAGTTAGGCCAACTAGATCGATTTTTCTTGCCATGGGAAGAGGTGCTTTGTGATGGGTTCGATCTTGCGGTGTCCTCTCCCAGTGACAGAAGGGGCAGCAAGGCACGCATGTATCGTTGCTATTAAGGATAACAAGATGGGGTTTGTTCCTACAGGAATAGATCTTGTCTACATCATGTCATCGTTCTTATTGCATTACTCTGTTTCTCCATGAACTTAATACACTAGATGCATGCTGGATAGCGGTCGATGTGTGGAGTAATAGTAGTAGATGCAGAATCATTTCGGTCTACTAATCTTGGACGTGATGCCTATATATTGATCGTTGCCTTGGATATCGGCATGATTATTTGATCTTCTATCAATTTCCCAACAACAATTTGTTTACCCACCATGTGCTATTTTCTTGAGAGAAGCCACTAGTGCAATCTACGGCCCCCGGGTCTATTCTTTTAATCTATTGCTTTCCAATCTATCTTTTTCTGCATTTGTTTTCAGATATATTATTCCAAAAATCCAAAAATACCTTGCTGCACTTTTTATTTGCATCTTTTATTTTGTGTTCTTGTGCGATCTATTTATCCAATCTAGTACAAACCAATCTATCTTTTTACCGTGGAGAGATTGACAACCTCTCTTATGCGTCGGGTTGCAAGTATTTGTTCTTTGTGTGCAGCTACCATTTACATAGTGTTGCTTGGTTCTCCTACTGGTTCGATAACCTTGGTTTCATAACTGAGGGAAATACTTACCATAGTTGTGTTGCATCATCCCTTCCTCTTTGGGGAAATACCGACGCAGTCTCAAGCCACGTCAAAGGAATTTCTAGCGCCGCTGCCGGGGAGGTGGTACGAAAGTAGTCTCCGTCAACTTGCCAATTTCTGGCGCCGTTGCCGGGAAGACATCATCAACATCTATCAGGCTCCTAATCACAAATCTCATCTCTTTGCAATTTACATTATTTGCCATTTTCCTCTCGTTTTCATCTCCCCAACTTCACAAAAATTTGTCGTTTTATTCGCCCTCTTTTTCGTTTGCCTTTTTCTCGTCAGATCTCTTGTTTGCTTGCAATCTTGTTTGCGTAGTCACGATGACTCAAGAAAATACCAAATTTTGTGATTTTTCCGATACCAATCATAATGATTTTATTAGTACTCCGATTGCTCCTCCCGCCACTAGTGCGGAGTCTTGTGATATTAATGCTGATTTGTTGAATCTTGTCATGAAAGATCAATTTTCCGGTACTCCTAATGAGGATGTCGCGTCCCATCTAAACACATTCGTAGAATTGTGTGATATGCAAAATAAAAAAGATGTGGACAATGATATAGTGAAGTTGAAATTATTTCCTTTCTCCTTGCGGGATCGTGCAAAAATTTGGTTTTCTTCTTTGCCTCGCAATAGTATCGATTCTTGGGATAAGTGCAAGGATGCTTTTATTACTAAGTATTTTCCGCACGCCAAAATTATTTCTCTTAGAACTCAAATCATGAATTTTAAGCAACTTGAGCATGAACATGTTGCACAATCTTGGGAAAGAATGAAATTGATACTAAGAAATTGTCCTACTCATGGTTTAAATCTTTGGATGATCATACAAAAAAAAATTGAGGGATTGAATTTTGTCTCTAGAAATCTTTTAGATTCCGCCACGGGTGGTACTTTTATGGGAATTACTTTGGGTGAAGCTACTAAATTGCTAGATAATATTATGGCAAATTATTCACAATGGCATACTGAAAGAGCACCTACTAGTAAAAAAGTTAATTCGGTTGAAGAAATTAGTACTTTGAGTGAAAAAGTTGATGCTCTTATAAAGTTGGTTGCTAGTAAAAATTCTCCTATTGATCGTAATGATGTGCCTTTGTCTACTTTGATTCAGCAAAATAGTGATTCCGTAGATGTGAATTTCATCTCGTGAAACAATTTTAATAATAATGCTTATAGAGGTAATTTTAATCCTAGGCCTTTTCCTGGAAATTCCTCCAATAAATACGGTAATTCCTATGTTAATTCTTCTTACAATAATAATAGGAACCCCTCTGATCTGGAGATTAATATTAAAGAATTTATTAATGCTCAAAAAGTTTTCAATACTACGATAGAAGAAAAGTTGAATAAGATTGATGATATGTCTAGAAGCCTTGATAGAATTTCCCATGATGTAGAAAATCTCAAGTTGAAAGCTTTTCCACCTAATATTTATGAATCAATTAAAGCTTTATATGTTTCTATGGATGAAAGTAAGAAAAGAACCGCTATGCTTAGAGCTAAAAGAGAATTTTTAGAAAAAGCGTTTTCTAGTGATTGCTTTCATAAAAATGATGAAGATCTTAAAGTGATTGGTGTTTCTTCTATTGATTCCTTGTTTATTAATATTAAAATTGATGATAAAGGGACTCAAGAAGAGTTAACTTTAGCTAGAAGGCGTCCCAATGATTTGGAGGGTGAAAATCTTGATAATTTTTTTGATGAAAGTGGGTTTGGAGAGGTCAAAACTTTAACTAGTGATGTGCCCACTATTTTGGATTACAAAGACTTTAATTATGATAGTTGCTCTTTGATTGAATGTATTTCTTTGTTACAATCCATGGTAAATTCACCCCATGCTTATGAACAAAATAAAGCTTTTACTAAACATATTGTTGATGCCATGATGAAATCTTTTGAAGGAAAGTTGGAGTTAGAGATTTCAATTCCTAGAAAATTACATGATGAGTGGGAACCTACCATTAAATTCAAGATTAAAAATTATGAGTGCTTTGCTTTATGTGATTTGGGTGGTAGTGTTTCCACAATTCTGAAATCTCTATGTGATGTGCTTGGTCTTACCAATATTGAAGAATGTTCTCTTAATTTGCACTTGGCGGATTCTACTATTAAAAAGCCTTTGGGAAGAATTAATGATGTTCTTATTCTTGCAAATAGGAACTATGTGCCCATAGATTTTATTGTTCTTGATATTGATTGCAATCCGTCTTGTCCCATTATACTTGGTAGACCGTTTTTACGGACTATAGGTGTAGTGATTGATATGAAAGAAGGCAATATTAAATTTCAATTTACACTAAGAAAGGGTATGGAACACTTCCCTAGAACAAGAATTAATCCACCATATGAATCAATCATGAGATCATCCTATGGAGCAAAAACTAAAGATGACAACACTTGAATCTATGCATTATGCCTAGCTAGGGGCATAAAACGATAGCGCTTGTTGGGAGGCAACCCAATGAATCAATTTTATTTTTGCCTTTTTATTTCTGTTCTTGAGTGTTTGCACAATTATGCTACTGTTATGATTGTGTTTTTTATGTTTTAATTAGTGTTTGTGCCAAGTAAAGCCTTTGGGATCATGTTGGGTGATAGTTGATTTGATCTTGTTGAAAAACAGAAAGTTTTGCGTCCAGTAGCAGAATTGTTAAAAATCACATAAGTGACGAAAAAATCTGAATTTCTTACAAAATATTGATATACAAATTTCTTACGTTGTCCTAATTTTTCAGAATTTTTTGAGTTACAGAAGTATGGTTAGTGTACAGATTACTACAGACTGTTCTGTTTTTGATAGATTCTGTTTTCGTTGTATTGTGTGCTTATTTTGATGAATCTATGGTTTGTATTGGAGGGTATAAGCCATGTTAAAGTTAGAATACAGTAGATATAATTCAATAATAAAATATGAATGGGTTTGCAACAGTACTTAGAGTGGTGATTTGCTTTATTATACTAATGGATCTCACGAAGGTTTTGTTAAGTTTTGTGTGATTGCAGTTTTCAAGTTTTGGGTGAGATCACGATGGATGAAGGAATAAGGAGTGAAAAGAGCCTAAGCTTGGGGATGCTATGGCACCCCAAGATAATATCCAAGGAGAAAAGGCAACTAAGCTTGGGGATGCCCCGAGTGGCATCCCCTCTTTCTTCTAATGACCATCGGTATTTTACTCGAAGCTATATTTTTATTCGTCACATATCATGAGTTTTGCTTGGAGCATCTTGTATTATATGAGTCTTTTGCTCGATTTGCTTTTTAGTTTGTCACAAGTATCCTTGCTGGACACACCTATTTGAGAGAGCCAAAATTATGCTATGATTTGTTAGAATTTCTCTATATGCTTCACTTAAATTTTTTGAGCTATGGAACTGCTCTAGTGCTTCACTTATATCTTTTTGAGCACGGTGTGCTTTAAATTTTTGAAGAAATACTCTCATGCTTCACTTAGATTAATTTGAGAGTTAGTAAATTTTGAAGAAATTCTCTCATGCTTCACTTATATTATTTTGAGAGATGAAATTTTTATGCTCATGTTCTTCACTTAAATTTATTTGAGCTTGTCAAAAGCAATGGCAATATATGAAACTAGTCCCAAAGTGATAGATATTCAAGAGGGATATAATAAAAAAATCATGAATATCATTGGACAAATTAAACTTGATTCCTTGTAATAGTTTTGATACATGATGATAGTAATATGTGAGTCATGTTGGTGAGTAATTATGCTTTAGTAAGAATATTGGTGTTAAGGTTTGTGATTCCCTATATAAGCACGAAAGTCAATAGTTATGCAATGAAATTACATCCTACATGTGGTGCATTATTCGGTGTTAGTTATGCTTAATGCCCGTTTATGTGAATTTTCGTTTCTTGGTTGATTGCTTCTCAATCTATTTTCTAGCCTCCACTTGTACTAAGTAGAAATATTACTTGTGCATTTAAAATCCTTAACCCCAGTTTTGCCATATGAGTCCACCATACCTACCTATATGCGGTATTTCCGTGCCGTTCTAAGCAAATTTGTATGTGCCATCTCTAATTTTAAACATGAATTTACTTTTGATGTGCTCGTACCGCTCATGAAGCGGCAGGGGTGGCCAATATTTTTCCATGCTAGATGTGTTATTCTCAATATGAGCATTTATTCACTTGTCATTGCACGAGAGTACGGCGGTAATAGGGATGCCCAGTCCTGAAATGAAAAAGAAATTTACTTTATGTTGTGAAATAATGAATTCCTTGGAAAGTGTTGGTATGGAAGGCATCCGTGGATACGGTTAGCCATGGATTGTGAAAGAATGGTGGAAAAAGGAATAAACTTTATTTTCTATTTGGGAACCGCATATGATATATCTAGCACGGAAAGTATTGAGAACTACTCAGTCGTTTTCATTGACAGGAAAAGCATGCCTCTCAAAAAAAATATCTCTCAATTTAAGCTTTGAGCTCTGGCACCTCTACAAATCCCTACTTACCTCTGTGAAGGGCCTATCTATTTACTTTATGCAATTTTTACTCTTATTTGAGTCTCCATCTTCTCTTATAAAGCACCAACTAGGGGGCACTATGATCATACTTGTGCATTGGGTATAGCTAATATTCGAGTGTGTTTCATGAATGGATCGATGATTGAGCATGATGGGCTAGGGATAACTTTCTTTAGTGTTGATATTTTGAAAGACATGGTTGCTTGTTGGTATGCTTGAGTATTAAAGTCTTCATGTCAAAACTAGACTATTGCTTTGAACCATCTAAAAGTCCAAATGTCCATGCTACAAAACAAAAGAATATGTGATGAACATGTTAGGCAGCATTCCACATCAAAAATTCTGTTTTTATCATTTACCTACTCGAGGACGAGTAGGAATTAAGCTTGGGGATGCTGATACGTCTCCAACGTATCTATAATTTTTGATTATTCCATGCTGTTATATTATCATTCTTGGATGTTTTATAATCATTTTATAGCAAATTTATATCATTTTTTGGGACTAACCTATTGACATAGTGCCCAGTGCCAGTTGCTATTTTTTGCTTGTTTTTTCTTCGCAGAATATCAGTACCAAATGGAGTCCAATTGCCACGAAACTTTTTGGAGATTTTTTTGGACCAAAAGACAACTTGGGAGCCAAGGAAGCACCTGGGGGGAGGCTCGTGGGGCCCACGATACACCAGGGCGCGCCAGTGGCCCCCGGCGCGCCCTGATGTATCGTGGGGCCCATGGAGGTCTTTTCCACCGCCTCTCAGCTCTATAAATCCTCAGAAATTCCAGAAACCCTAGAGGAGTCAACGAAACACAATTCCAGCCATCGCAAGTTCTAGAACCACGAGATCCAATCTAACACCATCACGGAGGGGTTCATCATCCTCAGTGATGCCTATCCGATGATGCGTGAGTAGTCCACTAAAGACCTACGGGTCCGTAGGCAGTAGCTAGATGGCTTTCTCTCTCTCTCTCTCTCTCTCTCTCTCTCTTGATTCTCAATACAATGGTCTCTTGGAGATCTATTTGATGTAATGACTTTTTGCGGTGTGTTTGTTGGGATCCGATGAAGTTTGAGTTCATGATCAGTTTCTATCCATGAATATTATTTGAGTCTTCTTTGGTCTCTTATATACATGATTATTTATAGGCTCATATTTCTTCTTCAAATCTTTGGTTTAGTTAGGCCAACTAGATCGATTTTTCTTGCCATGGGAAGAGGTGATTTTTGATGGGTTCGATCTTGCGGTGTCCTCTCCAAGTGACAGAAGGGGCAGCGAGGCACACATGTATCGTTGCTATTAAGGATAACAAGATGGGGTCTATTCCTACATGAATAGATCTTGTCTACATCATGTCATCATTCTTATTGCATTACTCCGTTTCTCCATGAACTTAATACACTAGATGCATGCTGGATAGCGGTCGATGCGTGGAGTAATAGTAGTAGATGGAGAATCGTTTCGGTCTACTAATCTTGGACATGATGCTTATATATTGATCATTGCCTTGGATATCGTCATGATTATCTGATCTTCTATCAATTGCCCAACAGTAATTTGTTTACCCACCGTGTGCTATTTTCTTGAGAGAAGCCACTAGTGAAATCTACGGCCCCCGGGTCTATTCTTTTAATCTATTGCTTTCCAATCTATCTTTTTTTGCATTTGTTTTCAGATCTATTATTCCAAAAATCCAAAAATACCTTGCTGCACTTTTATTTGCATCTTTTATGTTATGTTCTTGTGCGATCTATTTATCCAATCTAGTACAAACCAATCTATCTTTTTACCGTGGAGAGATTGACAACCTCTCTTATGCATCGGGTTGCAAGTATTTGTTCTTTGTGTGCAGGTACCGTTTACATAGTGTTGCTTGGTTCTCCTACTGGTTCGATAACCCTGGTTTCATAACTGAGGGAAATACTTACCGTAGCTGTGCTGCATCATCCCTTCCTCTTTGGGGAAATGCCGACGCAGTCTCAAGCCATGTCACGACCAACATCTCCACTTCACTCAGAGATAAATAGGAAGGCGAGCTCATCGAGTTCCTCCATGAGAACTGGGACATCTTCGCATGGAAGCTGTCTGACATGCCGGGAGTACCCAGGGATCTGGCTGAGCATCGACTCCGTGTTGACTCGAATATCAAGCCCATCAAGGAGCACCTGCATCACTCCTCCATGGAGAAGCGCAAGGCGATTGGAGAAGAGATGGCATGGCTCCTAGCTGCTGAGTTCATTCGTCAGGTCTACCACTTCGAGTGGCCCGCCAATCCCGTTCTGGTGCCGAAGAAGAACAAGTCCCTCTAGATGGCATCGATTTCAAGCTTCTCAACTGAGCCTGCCCGAAAGATCATTTCCCTTTACCGCGCATAGACCAGATAGTAGATTCTACTGCCGGATGTGAACGTCTGGCGTTCTTGGATGCATACTCCGGGTACCATGAAATCCAAATGTATGGCCCCAACGAAATAAAAACGGCCTTCATCACCCCATTCGGGTGTTTCTGCTATATCACTATGCCATTCGGTCTTAAAAACGCCGGAGCTACCTTCCAGCGCATGATTCAGAAATACTTGCAAAAGCAAATCAGTCGGAACGTGGAGGCATACATGGATGACATCATGGTCAAGTCCAGGCAAGGTTCTGACCTCCTGACTGACCGCGCCGAAACCTTCGCGAACCTACGGTGCTTCGGGATAAAGCTCAATCCGGCCAAGTGCACTTTCGGGGTCCCCACTGGCAAATTACTCAGCTTCCTCGTTTCCGAACGGGGGATCGATGCCAACCCCGACAAGATCGGCGCTATCATCCGAATGAAACAACCAGAGCGCCTACGCGACGTACACAAGCTAATGGGCTATCTTGCAGCCCTGAGTTGATTCATCTCAAGGTCAGTGAAAAGGCACTGCCTCTTTATCGATTGATTAAAAAATCAGATAGGTTCGGGTGGACGACCGAGGCACAAGCCGCGTTCCAAGAACTCAAGACCTTGCTCTCCACCCAGCCGGTGTTAGCTGCTCCGGACAGCCGAGAGCCTTTGCTCTTGTACATCGCATCCATGAGTCAAGTGGTTAGCACTGCCATCACTGTGGAGCGTGAAGAACAGGGAAAAGCGTTCAAGGTCCAACGTCCCGTCTTTTACATTTCAGAGGTCCTGACTCCCTCCAAGCAGAGATATCCACACTATCAGAAGCTGGTCTACGGCATTTACCTGACGGTAAAAAGGTAGCCCATTACTTTCAGGACCACTCGGTCACAGAGATCAGTGATGCTCCCCTGTCGGACATTTTGAACAATAGAGATGCCACTGGACGAGTGGCAAAATGGGCGATTGAGCTCCTCCCACTCGAGATCAAGTTTGAAGCCAAGAAAGCTATCAAATCCCAAGCCATGGTGGACTTCCTGGTCGAGTGGATCGAACAAGAGCAACCAGTCCCGAGCCTCCCCGAGCATTGGACTATGTTCTTCGATTGATCTAAGATGCTCCACGGCTCGGGGGCTGGAGTAGTCCTAGTTTCCCCCAGGGAGACCGACTGAGCTATGTGCTTCCAATCCACTTCGAGTCGTCTAACAATGAAACCGAATATGAAGCCCTCATGTACGGGCTGCGTATGGCTATCCCACTCGGCGTTCGTCGGCTGATGATCTATGGCGATTCAGACCTTGTTGTGAACCAGGTGATGAAGGAATGGGTCGTTCGAAGCCCAGCAATGACAGGCTACTGCAACGCCCTCAAAAAGTTGGAGAAGAACTTCGAGGGCTTGGATCTGCACAACATACCTCGAGCCAAGAATCAAGCAGCAGATGACCTAGCCAAGATCGGTTCCACTCGGTGAGTTGTTCCGAGAGATATATTCCTTGAGCATTTGCATGCCCCGACAATTAAGGAAGATCCCTTCACGAAAGAGCCCCCGCAAGTAGTCGGTCCGTCCGACCCGTCCGAGGTTGACTTTCCAGCAGTGGTCGACTTGGTCGATGAGATGTTGGTGATAATTCCTGAGTGGACTCAACCTTACATAGCATACCTGCTCCGGCAGGAGCTCCCCGAAGATGAAATGGAGGCATGCCAGATCGTCCGACGATCCAAAGCCTTCACTGCGATGGGAGATCAGTTGTACAAGAAATGCACTACTGGAGTCACTTGGCACTGTATTTCCCCAGAAGAAGGGCTGCAGATCCTACATGAGATTCACTCGGGAACTTGTGTCCATCACGCGTACTCTCGGACTTTGGTCAGCAAGGCCTTCTGAGCGGGTTTCTATTGGCCCCGTGCCAACGAAGCCGCAAGAGACATCGTAGAGTTATGTGTTGGTTGCCAGTTCTACAAGAATCAGTCACACAAGCCAGCATCCGCACTGAAAACAATTTCGCTCACTTGGTTGTTTCCTGTCTGGGGCCTCGATATGGTCAGTCATTTTTGGACTGGGACGAGTGGTTTCACCCACCTGCTTGTGGCAATGGACAAGTTTACCAAGTGGATTGAAGCGAAGCCGGTAAAGAGCCTGGACTCGGCGACTGCCATAAGCTTCGTCAGGCAGATCATCTTCAGGTTTGGGGTCCCTCATGACATCATCACTGATAATGGGTCTAACTTCGACTCGGACGAGTTCCGCGAGTTCTGCTACACCCAAGGCACTCGGGTCAATTATGCCTCTGTGGCTCACCTGCAGTCGAAAGGGCAGGCAGAACGGGCCAACGGGATGACCCTGCAAGGGTTGAAGCCGCGCCTCATGAGAGATCTGAAATATGCCGCTGGAGCGTGGGTCGAAGAATTGTCATTAGTATTATGGGGCCTATGGACGAATCCAAATCGTTCCACTAATCGCACCCCCTTCTTCATGTTATATGTATCCGAAGCCTTGTTGCCGAGTGACTTGCTTCACAATTCCCCCCAAGTGGAGCTCTATTCTGAAGCTGAAGCTGGAGAAGCACGTCAAGACAGTTTGGATCTCCTAGAAGAAGAAAGGGAGTTAGCCCTCATTTGGTCAACGCTTTATCAGCAAGATCTGAGGCGCTATCACGATAGACAAGTCAGAGGACGAGCCTTTCAGGAAGGTGACCTTGTCCACCGACAGGATCAACAGAAACCCCACGAGCTAGCGCCTCCATGGCAAGGGCCCTTCATGATCTCCAAAGTCCTAAACAACGGAGCTTTCCAGTTGTATAACTTTGAGAAGAATAATGAAGAGCCCCAAGCTTGGAATGCGGACCTGCTCCGCAAGTTCTTTACTTAGAACAAAAAACTCCTCCATTTTTGTAATGAATTTCAGAGTGATTTTGATAAAAAAAACTAGTACTATTGTCAGGATCACTCCCACGACTTAGCTGCGAACCTGACTTTGTCTAAGTTGAAAAATCTTGAGTATGGAAGATTTCCACACTCGGGTGCTTAGCTGCTACCTCATTGTCGTCTAAGTTTTAACATTCCGACTGAGGAAGACTTCCTCGCTTGGGGGCTCCGCTGCGAACCTGATTTTGCCCGAGCTTTAAACGTTTCGAGTGTAAGAAAATTTCTTCACTCGAGAACCTTAGCTGTGAACCTGACTTCGTCTGAGTTGAAAAATCTTGAGTGTGAAAGATTTCCACACTCAGGTGCTTAGCTGCGACCTCGCTATTGTCTAAGTTTTAACGTTCCGAGTGAGGAAGACTTCCTCACTCGGGGGCTCTGCTGCGAACCTGATTTCGCCCGAGCTTTAAACATTTCGAGTGTAATAAGATTTCTTCACTCGAGAACCTTAGTTGCGAACCTGACTTCGTCTAAGTTAAAAAATCCCGAGAGTGGAAGATTTCCACACTCGGGTGCTTAGCTGCGACCTCGCTATCGTCTAAGTTTTAACGTTCCGAGTGAGGAAGACTTCCTCACTCGGGGGCTCTGCTGCAAACCTGATTTCGCTTGAGCTTTAAACGTTTCGAGTGTAAGAAGATTTCTTGACTCGAGAACCTTAGCTGCGAACCTGACTTCGTCTAAATTAAAAAATCCCGAGTGTGGAAGATTTCCACACTCGGGGGCTCAACTGCGACCTCCTTGTCGTCTAAGTTTTAACGTTCCGAGTGAGGAAGACTTCCTCACTCGAGGGCTCCGCTGCGAACCTGATTTCATCTGAGCTTTAAACATTTCGAGTGTAAGAAGATTTCTTCACTCGAGAACCTTAGCTGCGAACCTGACTTTGTCTAAGTTAAAAAAAACGAGTGTGGAAGACTTCCACACTCGTGGGCTTAGCCGCGACCTTGCTGTCATCTAAGCTACAACGTTTCGAATGTGGTGAACCTTCACACTCAGGAGCCCTGCTGCGAACCTGATTTCGCCTGAGCTTTAAACGTTTCGAGTGTAAGAAGATTTCTTCACTTGAGAACCTTAGCTGCGATCCAGAAATCGCCTAAGTTAAATACGCTCCAAGTGAGGACATCATCCACACTCGGGGGGCTTAGCTGCGATACAGAAATCACCTAAGTTAAATACGCTTCGAGTGAGGACATCATCCCCACTCGGGGGCTTAGCTGTGATCCAAAAATCGCCTAAGTTAAATACGCTCCGAGTGAGGACATCGTTGATACGTCTCCAACGTATCTATAATTTATGAAGTATTCATGCCATGTTTACAATAATTTTATATGATTTTGGTATGATTTGATTAGAACTAACCCGGACTGACGCTGTTTTCAGTAGAGCTACCGTGGTGTTGTTTTTGTGCAGAAATAAAAGTTCTCGGAATGGGCTGAAAATTTACGGAGAATATTTTTGGAAAATATAAAAAATACTGGAGCAAAAAGCTGGGTCAGGAAGTGACCGAGGAGGCCACAAGCCTGGGGGGCGCCCCCCCCTGGCTTGTCACCTCCTCGGGAACCTTCCGGACGTGGGACCAACGCCAAAAACTCTTATAAATATAGAAATCTCTGAAAAGAAACCTAGATCGGGAGTTCCGCTACCGCAAGCCTCCAGAGCCACGAAAAACCAATAGGGAGCCCGTTCCGGCACCCTGCCGGAGGGGGAAACCATCACCGGAGGCCATCTTCATCATCCCGGCGGTCTCCATGACGAGGAGGGAGTAGTTCACCCTCGGGGCTGAGGGTATGTACCAGTAGCTATGTGTTTGATCTCTCTCTCTCGTGTTCTTGAGATGACACGATCTTGATGTACCGCGAGCTTTATTAATATAGAGGAATCATATGGAGTTTTCCCCTCTCTATCTTCTTGTGATGAATTGAGTTTTCCCTTTGAAGTTTTCTTATCGGATTGAGTCTTTAAGGATTTGAGAACACTTGATGTATGTCTTGCGATGGGATATCTGTGGTGACAATGGGATGTTCTATTGATCCACTTGATGTATGTTTTGGTGATCAACTTGCAGGTTCCGTGACCTTGGGAATCTATGCATAGGGGTTGGCACACGTTTTCGTCTTGACTCTCCGGTAGAAACTTTAGGGCACTCTTTGAAGTTCTTTGTGTTGGATTGAACATGATGAATCTGAAATTGTGTGATGCATATCATATAATCAAGCCCATGGGTACTCGTGGTGACATTGGGGTATCTAGGTGACATTAGGGTTTTGGTTGATGTGTATCTTAAGGTGTTATTTTAGTACGAACTCTAGGGCTGTTCGTGACACTTATAGGGATAGCTCATAAGATTGATCGGAAAAGATAACTTTGAGGTGGTTTCGTACCCTACAATAATTTCTTCGTTTGTTCTCCGCTATTTGTGACTTTGGAGTGAACTCTTTGTCGCACTTGAGGGATTTATATATGATTCAACTATGTTAGTATTGTTGAGAGAACTTGCACTAGTGAAAGTATGAACCCTAGGCCTTGTTTCTAAGCATTGCAATACTGTTTGTGCTCACTTTTATCATTAGTTACCTTGCTGTTTTTATATTTTTAGATTACAAAAACCTATATCTACCATCCATATTACACTTGTATCACCATCTCTTCGCCAAACTAGTGCACCTATACAATTTACCATTGTATTGGGTGTGTTGGGGACACAAGAGACTCTTTGTTATTTGATTGCATGGTTGTTTGAGAGAGACCATCTTCATCCTATGCCTCCCACGGATTGATAAACCTTAGGTCATCCACTTGAGGGAAATTTGCTACTGTCCTACAAAACTCTGCGCTTGGAGGCCCAACACGAGTCTACAAGAAGAAGGTTGTGTAGTAGACATCAAGCTCTTTTCTGGCGCCGTTGCCGGGGAGGCTAGGTAAGCGGCACTCACATCCCGTCAACGAAGCTCTTTTCTGGCGCCATTGCCGGGGAGGTGAGTGCTTGAAGGTATATCTTTAGATCTTGCAATTGAATCTTTTAGTTTCTTGTTTTATCACTAGTTTAGTCTATAAAAGAAAACTACAAAAAATGGAATTGAGGTTGCCTCATATGCTTCATCTTTTTAATGTCTTTCGTGAAAATGATGGAAAGGAAAATTGTGCTCAAGTGTTAGAAGAAGAAAGTTATTAAAATGTTTGGCACTAAATCTTTGAGTGATGAGCATGATTGCAATGTTGTTAGTATGAATTCTTTGAATATCCATAGTACCAATGATGATTGCCCTAGTCATGATAAAAAGATTTCTTATAAGCATGTCAATTTTTGTGGAGTGCATAGAGTTTGTGAAGACATGCCTAAAAGGGAAGATAGATTTTGTAAGAGGCATAAGTATTTAGAAACTAAATGGTTGCAAGAGAGGCTATATGTTTGTGCTGAAAGACTTAATATTTCTCGCCGTCCTTGTGAACTTTGCAATGAAAGTGGTCATTTTAATTTCCAATGTGAATTATTTCATGATCGAATTGTGTTCAAAAATTGTGATAACCTCATTACCCTTGAGCATCATAATGAACTTAGTCTATTTTTGGGGTATGAAGAAATGAAACATAAAACTAAGGATGTTCCAGCTTGGGTTCTCATGAAAATGATTGATTTTGATCTAAATGAAATCTATATGTATTGCGTGGTAAATTGCATTGAGAATCCTTATATTGCCAATTACTTAAAGACAAGAAAACAAATAGAAGATGAAGATAATACTAATGAAGGGGAAGAGGTTTCTCAATATCCTCCTATTTTTTCTTATGATGAATCAGGTAACGAGGAGGAGCTTTTTATTCAACCAACCTCTTTAAAAAGAAGCTTGGAGGAATTAAATAAACCCACACATAATGTGGTGAAGAAGAAGAAAAGAAGGAAAAGTAAAGGTAAAGAGGTATCTCTCCCAAATAATGTTGCTCCCATTATTGATAGGCCTCATGAGAATGAATCAAAAATAGTTGTGGAAGATGATACACTTGAGGATGATTTTGTTATGCCTATTTCTTGTTGTGATAATTATGATTGGGAAGATAATGATACTTCTTATAATCTTGAAAATATTTATGGCACCAACTTGGAGGATGATGATAATAATTGCTATACTATTGGTGCTATTCATACTATTAATGATGAGAGTGATTATGTTTATGATATACAAAGCCACAAGCTTGGGGATACTATGTTTGATGAAAATGACATGTTTGAGAATTTATTTGCTGCAATTAATGTTTGTCCCAAGCTTGGGGATGCTATGCTTAATGAAGATGATCTTTTTATTCCCCCTACTTTGAATGATCAAATTTGTTATAATGATTGCATGCCTCCTACTTATGATGACTATTGTGATGATACTTATGCGATGAAAAAGAGTGATGATTACTATTATGATACTTGTCATAATTATGAATATCATTTTACTGAATATTACTCTTTAAATGTGGAACCAATTTGTAGTATTCAATTCTTTTTTGATACTCCCACTATTAGTCATGAGAAGAAATTTTCTTGTGTGGAGAGTAGTAAAATTTCTATGCTTGTAGATCATGAAAAGAATGCTTTATGTGCTGGTTATATTGTTGAATTCGTTCATGATGCTACTGAAAATTATTATGAGAGAGGATCTTATGCTTCTACATATTGCAATAATATCAAGTTTCCTCTCTATGTGTTGAAAGTTTTGAAGTCATGCTTGTTTTGCCTTCCTATGCTAGTTGATTCTTGTTCCCATAAATTGTTTGCTCACAAAATCCCTATGCATAGGAAGTGGGTTAGACTGAAATGTGCTTGTCATGAGATTCATGATGCTCTTTTGCATGTTATAATTACTATTCTTATGTGAGCATCATTGAAATCATCATGCCTAGCTAAAAGGCATTAAAGAAAAGCGCTTGTTGGGAGACAACCCAACACTTTTACCTTCTGTTTTGGTGTGTTCACATGATTAAGCTACTGTAGTAATCATGTTTTATAGCTTTTGTTTCAATAAAGTGCCAAGTAAAGCCTTTGGGATAGTGTGGATGATAGTTGACTTGATTCTGTTCAAAAACAGAAACTTTTGCTCTCAGTCCAGGAATTTTGTAAATTCACTCGAACGTGATTTTGGTCTGAATTTTTAAAAAATGATTGACATACAAATTTACTAGATTTTCCTAATTTTTCAGAAATTTTAGAGACAGGGAAGTATGGTTATACTACAGATCTTCACAGACTGTTCTGTTTTTGACAGATTCTGTTTTGCATGCATAGTTTGCTTGTTTTAGTGTTTCCATAGCTTATATTTAGTGGTATAAATTATGGGAATGATAGAATACAGTAGGCATCATGTGGGAACAATTATGAATCTTGTCTTGACAGTACCTAAGTGAATGATCTATTTTTTATTATACTAACCCATCTCACGAAGTTCCGTTAAGTTTTGTGTGATTGAAGTTTTCAAGTTTTGGGTGAGACACCGATATGAGAAGAATAAGGAGTGACAAGAACCTAAGCTTGTGGATGCCCAAGGCACCCCCAAGGTAATATCCAAGGAAGACTCAAGCGCCTAAGCTTGGGGATGCCCCGGAAGGCATCCCCTCTTTCGTCTTCAACACTATCGGTATATCTTACCTAGAGCTATATTTTTATTCGTCACACATTATGTGCTTTGCTTGGATCATCATTATATTTTGTTATTTTCTGTTAGGTGTTATTTATAATCTTGTTTTCAATAAAAAAGGTTCCAAGAATTGCATTAGGATGCTTGCATTGCATGTTTTGATTTGTGCTGTGTAAAAACAGAAACTTTTGCTGTATTGTTTGAATTTTCATATTTTACTGGAACGTGGAAAGTTCCTGAATTTTTTACACAGTATTTTCATATAAATTATTTAGCATGTCCTAAATTTTCATAATTTTTTGAGTTACAGAAGTACACTGTTTTCATAAATTGCTACAGACTGTTCTGTTTGGACAGATTGCTGTCATAGTTTTGTTATCTACTTATCCTATAGTTTCCATAGCCTATATTGGTAGATATAAATTGTGGAAATGATAGTATACAGTACCTAATTTTTGAAAATTATTATGCAACTTGTCTTGGCAGTACATAAAGAGTTGATTTATTATTATGTGTACTAACCTATCTCACAAGTTCTTTTCGAGTTTTGTGTGGATGAAGTTTTTGAGAATAGGTGAAACCATGATATGAGAGGATTGAACGAGATGCAAAAGCTCAAGCTTGGGGATGCCCAAGGCACCCCAAGTAAATATTTCAAGAAGTCTCAAGCATCTAAGCTTGGGGATGCTACGCATCCCATTTCTCTTCGTCAACTATCGGTTAGCCTATGTTGAGCCTAAATTTTTATTCGTTCACATGATGCGTGATATTCTTGGAGTGCTATTTTTGTTTAGTTTGCTGTTTGAATAAAATACTCAGATCTGAAAATATTTATTGAGAGAGAGAGAATCCTCACATAGCTGCTTAATTGTTTGACTACTCATTGATCTTCACTTATATCTTTTGAGAGTAGCTTGTCATTTCCTCTCATGCTTCACTTATACCTTTTTGAGGAATGAAATCTTTATGCTCATGTGCTTCACTTAAATTTGTTTGAGCTTGCCAAAAATCAATAGTAATATATGAAACTAGTCCCAAAGTGATAGATATCCAAGGAGGATATAATAAAAACTTTCATGAAGATCATGGGACAAATTAAACTTGATTCTTTGTAATAGTTTTGAAACATGATGATAGTAATATGTGAGTCATGTTAGTGAATAATTATGCTTAGTAGGAATATTGGTGTTAAGGTTTGTGATTCCCTATGCAAGTACGAAAGTCAATAGTTATGCAATGAAGTTACATCCTACTTGTGGTGCATTATTCGGTGTTAGTTATGTTCAATGCTCACTTATGTGATTTTTCGTTTCTTGGTTTGGTTGCTTCCCAATCTATTTGCTAGCCTCCATTTGTACTAAGTAGAAATACTACTTGTGCATCCAAAATCCTTAAACCAAGTTTTGCCTTATGAGTCCACCATACCTACCTATATGCGGTATTTCCATGCCGTTCCAAGCAAATTTGTATGTGCCATCTCTAAATCTTCAAAATAAATTTTCTCTTTTGTGTGCCCGTACCGCTCATGAAACGGCGGGGAGTATCCAATATTTTTCCATGCTAGGTGGGTTATTCTCACGATATGTGTTGATTCATTATCATTCACGAGAAAGTGGTTGGTATTCGGGATGCCCAGTTCCATGCTCAAAAATCAAATCAAAATATAATGAAACAAAACTCCCCCCAGGATTGTTGTTTGTATGGACGATACCCATGGATTCGGCTCGCTGTGGAGTGTGATTGATTGGTGGAGGGGGAGTAAAAACTTTACCATTCTGTTTGGGAACCGCCTATAATGTATCTAGCATGGAAAGTATTGTGAGCTACTTTGTTGTTTTCGTTGACAGGAAAAGCATGCCACTCAAAATATTTTTCTCTCTCAATTTAAACCTTGAGCTCTGGCACCCCTACAAATCCCTACTTCCCTCTTCGAAGGGCCTATCTATTTACTTTATGCAATTTTTATTTTGCTTTGAGTCTCCATCTTCTCTTATAAGCACCAACTAGGGGGCACTATGATCGTACTTGAGCATTGGGCATAGCTAATATTTGAGTGTGTTTCATGAATGGATCAATGATTGAGCATGATGGGCTAGGGATAACTTTCTTTAGTGTTGATATTTTGAAAGACATGGTTGCTTGTTGACATGCTTGAGTATTGAAGTCATTATGTTAAAACTAGACTATTGCTTTGAATCATTTACAAGTCCAAATGTCCATGCTATACAAAGAAAGAAAAGAATATGATAAAAATGTAGCTAGCATTCACACTTCATAAATTATTTCTTTTATCGTTTACCTACTCGAGGACGAGCAGGAATTAAGCTTGGGGATGCTGATACGTCTCCAACGTATCTATAATTTATGAAGTATTCATGCCATGTTTACAATAATTTTATATGATTTTGGTATGATTTGATTAGAACTAACCCGGACTGACGCTGTTTTCAGCAGAGCTACCGTGGTGTTGTTTTTGTGCAGAAATAAAAGTTCTTGGAATGGGCTAAAAATTTACGGAGAATATTTTTGGAAAATATAAAAAATACTGGAGCAAAAAGCTGGGTCAGGAAGTGACCGAGGAGGCCACAAGCCTGGGGGGCGCCCCCCCCTGGCTTGTCACCTCCTCGGGAACCTTCCGGACGTGGGACCAACGCCAAAAACTCTTATAAATATAGAAATCTCTGAAAAGAAACCTAGATCGGGAGTTCCGCTGCCGCAAGCCTCCAGAGCCACAAAAAACCAATAGGGAGCCCATTCCGGCACCCTACCGGAGGGGGAAACCATCACCGGAGGCCATCTTCATCATCCCGGCGGTCTCCATGACGAGGAGGGAGTAGTTCACCCTCGGGGCTGAGGGTATGTACCAGTAGCTATGTGTTTGATCTCTCTCTCTCGTGTTCTTGAGATGACATGATCTTGATGTACCGCGAGCTTTATTAATATAGAGGAATCATATGGAGTTTTCCCCTCTCTATCTTCTTGTGATGAATTGAGTTTTCCCTTTGAAGTTTTCTTATCGGATTGAGTCTTTAAGGATTTGAGAACACTTGATGTATGTCTTGCGATCGGATATCTGTGGTGACAATGGGATGTTCTATTGATCCACTTGATGTATGTTTTGGTGATCAACTTGCGGGTTCCGTGACCTTGGGAATCTATGCATAGGGGTTGGCACACGTTTTCGTCTTGACTCTCCGGTAGAAACTTTAGGGCACTCTTTGAAGTTCTTTGTGTTGGATTGAACATGATGAATCTGAAATTGTGTGATGCATATCATATAATCAAGCCCATGGGTACTCGTGGTGACATTGGGGTATCTAGGTGACATTAGGGTTTTGGTTGATGTGTATCTTAAGGTGTTATTTTAGTACGAACTCTAGGGCTGTTCGTGACACTTATAGGGATAGCTCATAAGATTGATCGGAAAAGATAACTTTGAGGTGGTTTCGTACCCTACAATAATTTCTTCGTTTGTTCTCCGCTATTTGTGACTTTGGAGTGAACTCTTTGTCGCACTTGAGGGATTTATATATGATTCAACTATGTTAGTATTGTTGAGAGAACTTGCACTAGTGAAAGTATGAACCCTAGGCCTTGTTTCTAAGCATTGCAATACCGTTTGTGCTCACTTTTATCATTAGTTACCTTGCTGTTTTTATATTTTCAGATTACAAAAACCTATATCTACCATCCATATTACACTTGTATCACCATCTCTTCGCCGAACTAGTGCACCTATACAATTTACCATTGTATTGGGTGTGTTGGGGACACAAGAGACTCTTTGTTATTTGATTGCAGGGTTGTTTGAGAGAGACCATCTTCATCCTATGCCTCCCACGGATTGATAAACCTTAGGTCATCCACTTGAGGGAAATTTGCTACTGTCCTACAAAACTCTGCGCTTGGAGGCCCAACACGAGTCTACAAGAAGAAGGTTGTGTAGTAGACATCAATCGTCCACACTCGGGGACTTAGTTGTGATCCAGAAATCCCCTAAGCCAAAAATGCTATGAGTGTGGACATCATCCTCACTCGGGGGCTTAGCCACGATCCAGAAATCGCGTAAGTTAAAACCGAATGAAAGCAAAGCAAATGGATAGCATGTTGTTCAGAAGCTAACAACGGGAGCCCCAGGCTCGCTTAAAGTTTTTGGTTACACAAACCACTCAAATTTCCGAGGAAATTCAAGTTTAAAGTTTTCTCCAAGAATCACTTGACTGGCGAAGGAGCCGCATCTTCGACGAAGGTGTCAAGATCAATTCCATCTGAGATCCGAGTGGTGGCCTCGAGGAATGTCTCCATGAAGTCTTCAAACTTGGCATGCTTCTTGTTGACTACATTGAGCGACTTCAGCTTCTCTTCATCCATGCCCTTACAATGGACACGGACGACTGTGAGAGCGATGTCGGCCCCGCATCGTGCCGATGACTTCTTCCACGACTACACTTGGCCCGACACATCCCTCACTCGGTCCAAGATAGACTCCAAGTCATTTGAGAACTCCTCGCCAGGGGCGATCTCTTGGTCGATCTTGGGAACAGCCGAGCGAAGCCTGTTGAGGTATCTCGTCACCTTCCCGATGCGTTCTTCCAATCGGAGAATGGCCAAGGCCGAGCTGTCCCTGAGGATTTACCAAGATGGATCCAGCTCCTTCTCAATCTTGTTCGTCTCGAACTCGACGTCAACGCAGGACTCTGGGCACAAAAAATGGAGAAAAACAACAAGGAACAAGGCATCAAAGACAATACGAAGATTATTCGGGCCTACAATTACCTTTCAGTTTCTCGCTCATCTCATTGTCGAACTCCTCGATATATTGCTCCAGCTCGAGTTTCTTGGCAGAGAACTGCCGGAGCTTGGATTCCCACTCAGCGTAGTGCTTCTTGAGCTCGACAAGTTTCTCCGCAGACTTCTTCGTTCACAACCTTCAGGGTCTTATTCTCCTCTTCAAGTGCTCCGATTGACTTGAGCTTGTCCTCGACCGCCTTGGTCTTGGCGTTGGCTTCCTTCCACGTGGACACCAACTCCATGTCCTTCTTCTCGAGTGCTTATTTCATGGTGTCTAAAGAAATAGAAGTCCTAAGCCTCTGAGCAAGTTGAAAGTTTTCCTGCGAACATCTGGCAGGACAAGTTCAGTCGGATGGGGAGATAAAAATAAAGTTCCAGAGACAGTCGGACGAGATATGCTTACCTCCGAGTGAGTGCTTCTCCTGTTCCAGACGCGCACTCCTGACCTTCTCGGCCTCCAAGCTGATCCTGAGGCCCTGCACTTCCTTCTCCATGGCACTGTAACGGGCTCCAAGCTCACAAACACTCTGCCAATGGAAAGCAAGGGAACACAAATGACGCCAGTCGGATATGAAAACCACTCAGTTATTTTAGCAAAACAAAACAGCTCTAAGACTCCCGCCGACTGCTATAGCCGAGAGGAGTCTCGGGGACTACACCCAATGGGTGCGCTCAGCGCACCCCCACTGGAAGAGTAAATGTCCTACATGCAAGTACCACTCCGGCAAGGCTAGCATGAAGTACTTCCACAAGCTAAGCAACATATTCTACACAGCTGGCATGAGGTACTTCCATGAGCTAAGCAACAGGTTCTACACAGCTAGCGCGAGGTACTTCCACAAGCTAAGCAACAAGTTCTACATAGCTAGCGCGAGGTGCTTCCACGAGCTAAGCAACAAGTTCTATACCCCAACGGAAAACATCGATAGACTGGTCCATGGACCATCACCACATCCTCTTCGACAAGTTCTGCTCTGGCTACTTCGAGGAGCTGAGCAACGGGTTCTGCACCAATAAAACTCTAAGACTCCCACCGACTGCCATAGTGAATGACAGTCTCGGGGACTCCACCCAGTGGATGCGCTCAGCACACCCCC
Source organism: Elymus sibiricus (assembly GCA_039707655.1). Taxonomy (NCBI): domain Eukaryota; kingdom Viridiplantae; phylum Streptophyta; class Magnoliopsida; order Poales; family Poaceae; genus Elymus; species Elymus sibiricus. The sequence continues at coordinate 138,457,506 of CM077675.1, forward strand.
ACTGGAATTGAAGAACACCCAGTGGGTGAGCCCCGTGCAAACCCACTCGGGACCCTAAACTACAAGAAAAAACTTGGCAAGAATCGAAATTCCCGACTAAAGTTCGTACTTACAATAGTACTTACTCGGATGTTCTTCTTCAAGGCTTCACTGAGGTCGTACGCTTCCTTCAGTCGATCGTTCATCAGCTCTACCTGGATAAGGGCCTCCTTGCCCGTGCCCACCTGATCTTCTGGGACATGGTGCAGCGTGAAGATGTTGGTCACCAGGGAGATCGGCTGAGTGGCTGACGTGCCAGCCCCGAGTGCGGCCCCGGCACTTGGAGTAAAACCCCGAACAGGAGTCAGGGCCTTGGCCGGAGAAACCCTGTCCACTCGGCGTGGTGAGGCGTCTCACATCAGGACGTCCGCATCGGCCGAAGGGTTCAGCGGGTCGACCTTGTCGTCCCCGTCAAGCTCGATCACCTCATGGGGCCCTGCAGGTCATCAAGAACACTCGGGCGTTAGAAGCACAGAAAGACACGACAAACGGGCGAACACCAAACAAGTGTTGGGTTCTACCGTAGGTGCATCGCATGCCAATTAAAATTTTCCTACGCGCAGAACATCCAGGAACATACTACGGAGATGGATCATAGCTCGTTACCACTAGACGCACAGTGTCGTGCAGCGGAAGTAGAGTTGGGGCAGCGCGTTCGCGTGGTCCGTCTCCTCCTCGTCTGATCTCCCTCAAACAGCCGATCTGATCTCCCTCGGGCAGCCGGTCGCCGGATCCCACGTACAGGTTCGCCGGAGCGGCGCAAGTGCACCGCCTCTAACGGTATCCGCGCGTGCAGGAGGAACACCGTGCGGCGGACTGCTAGGTCCGATCACACAGTCGGCGGCGGCAAGTGGAGGTGGCTAGTTGCAACACATGCAAAGCCCTAATAACGGCGCCGAAGCGATCAACCAGATGGGTGTGCCGCACCTCCACTATATATATAGGCATCCGGCGCGGGCTCAGCTCTTGGGCCTCGCACGGATCCTAGAGCCCACGTGTTCCTTCCCTTAAGCGCGCGACCCCTTAGGTTCTCATTCACTTGGTCGTGAGTCAGATCACATCCGGCTCGACTAGTCGGTAGCGGCCTCTAGCAAAGCGTGCCGACTCCAAGTGTCAGATGAAGCTGGTTAGGCGAACCTATACTTCACACTTCTGTTCCATTTGCCACATGATATATGTTGTCGTGCTCAAGGCGACATGGTCATCCTTGTTGCAGCACGACCTCTTTCTCGTTCCGCTGAATCTGACCAACACTTCGGATTATCTCATAATCCTCATTGCATGGCCATGCTTATCCAGGGCGGATCACCCGAGGGGCCCAGAGTATATCTCTCCTGATCGGAGGGGCAAATCCCATCTTGCTCAACCATGTCTCGCAGCATGGGTCAGGACAAGCCCAAAACCTACCTTTATAACTACCCAATTACGGAGTAGCGTTTGGTCAGCCCAAAGCAGGTCTATCACCATCACGAGTACATGTGTCAGCTCAGGTCTTAGGACATAGAACGTATGTTGGACTAGAGACTCTCAGATGACCTATCACTGCGTCTCATAGTCGGGTCTGTCCAACTCAGACCTTATCTCGACTCGGATCCGACTACGTCAAATCCGACGAGATCTTTCTGAGTCCATATTATCCGACTAGCATCCAATGCTACATGGTCAGTGAGACCGGACCATCCACCGTGTCATATGCTAGTCTAACTGGCTGCGTGTCCACACAACCCTTTCGACTAGGGACCATTTAGGACAGTCATCATACAATGCATAGTCTCACAAACAAGTCACGTACTTGTTAATACACATCACTGATGATGTACAAGGACTATCTTTATTCATAAACACATAGGAAATATCATCATACATGATTGCCTCTAGGGCATATCTCCAACAACAAGTTCATAAATCACCTTTCGAGGATGCCGCATCTACCTCCGCCTGGCCCTTCTCCGGAGCCTTAGGGTCGAGCGAAGTGGATGAAGTGTCAGCGCTGCAACCAAGCAAGTCGGTCGGCCAACGATCACTCAGAAGAAAAGATTGCAAAATGCGAAATAAAACGAACATCTTGGGAACTTACTGTTGGGGAACGTTGCATGGGAAACAAAAAATTTCCTACGCACACACAAGATCTATCCATGGTGATGAGCATCTACGAGAGGGAGAGTGAATCTACATACCCTTGTAGATCGCTAAGCGGAAGCGTTAAGAAACGCGGTTGATGTAGTCGAACGTCTCCGCGATCCAAATCGCAAGTCGTCCCTCGATCCGATCACTAACTAGTGCCGAACGGACGGCACCTCCGCGTTCAACACACGTACGGCTTGATGACGCCTTCACCTCCTCGATCCAGCGAGCGATGGTGAAGTAGTAGATGAGTTCCGGCAGCACGACGGCGTGGTGATGATGGTGAGGAACAATCTCTGCAGGGCTTCGCCAAGCACTACGGAGATTATGACGGGAGAACTAGAGGGTTAGGGTTGCCGACACACAGCTTGGGAAATCTTAATCAATCCCGTGTGCTAGCCCTGCCCCTCTATTTATATGTTGAGCCTTGGGGTCTAAACTTGGAGTAAAAGCCTCCTCCAGGTCGGTTTTGCCCGCACAAGGTCGGTTTGGCCCGCAGGGAAAGAGTCCAACTCAGATCCCTGCAGTACCGCGCACAAGCGGTAGTACCGCTTCACACAAGCGGTAGTACCGCTTATGCGGTAGTACCGCTTCACACAAGCGGTAGTACCGCTTACGCGGTAGTACTGCCTTTCCAGCGGTAGTACCGCTTAAGGCATCAGCAAAACTTCCTTTTGCACTTTCCAATACCTCGTGGGCTTTATGCCTTTGGCTCATATAAAGTGTTGCTGCACCCGAACACTTCGGTAAACATCCGGAACCCCTTTCGGTGAATTCCGGAACCCTTCAGGAGATTAAAACACTATTATCACATATATCAATCTTTACCTCCGGACTCTTCCGGAGATCCTCGTCATGTCCGGGATCTTATCCGGGACTCCGAACAATCTTCGGTCACCAACACAATAACTCAACTATACTAATCGTCACCAAACGTTAAGTGTGTAGACCCTGCGGGTTCGAGAACTATGCAGACATGACCGAGACACCGCTACGGCCAATAACCAATAGCGGGACCTGGATGCCCATATTGACTCCTACATATTCTACGAAGATCTTTATCGGTCGAACCTCTATGTCAAGGATTCAGTTAATCCCGTATGATGTTCCCTTTGTTCTTCGGTATGTTACTTGCCCGAGATTCGATCGTCGGTATCTCTATACCTAGTTCAATCTCGTTACCGGCAAGTCTCTTTACTCGTTCCGTAATACAAGATCTTGTGGCTAACACTTTAGTCACATTGCTTGCAAGGCTCATTGTGATGTTGTATTACCGAGTGGGCCCTGAGATACCTCTCCGTCACACGGAGTAACAAATCCCAGTCTTGATCCATGCCAACCCAACAGACACCCTCGGAGATACCTGTAGAGCACCTTTATAGTCACCCAGTTACGTTGCGACGTTTGATACACACAAGGTACTCCTCCGATGTCAGGGAGTTGCATGATCTCATGGTCATAGGAACAGATACTTTGACATGCAGAAAACAATAGCAATAAACTGACACGATCATATGCTACGTTCGTAGTTTGGGTCTTGTCCATCACATCATTCTCCTAATGATGTGATCCCGTTATCAAATGACATCTCATGTCAATGGCTAGGAAACCTTAACCATCTTTGATCAACGAGCTAGTCAACTAGAGGCTTACTAGGGACACAGTGTTGTCTATGTACCCACACATGTATTTGAGTTTCCAATCAATACAATTATAGCATGGATAATAAACGATTATCATGAACAAGGAAATATAATAATAACCAATTTATTATTGCCTCTAGGGCATATTTCCAACACTTACTTCGTGGCCACAGGCACTCGCACCTTTATTCGCGGCAGGGCGGCCTTCCGGGGTTTGACCGCCGAGACCCTGGTCTGCTTTGTTGCCCTCTCGGGCGGCTCAGTGGCCTCGCCTCACGTGCACTTGGAGGTATGCGTGGGAGGATTTGGAGCAGCTGAACGGGCAATGCCTACCCCCCTGGTGCATGCACTCGAATTTTGTCGCGTCTTTGAGCGGCACTCGGTCGGGACGTTCTCCGACGGAGATGACTCGGCCTCGTCTCCCTCCTCAGATTCATCCTCCTCGTCTGACTCCTCCCCCCCCCTGTCATCATCGTCGTCTGACGCGTCCTGGCGTTCAGTGTCACTGGCGATGTCCTTGGGCTCCCAGTTCACGACCGGCACCGGACTGACCAACTCCTGGAAGACTTGCCGAGTGGAAAAAGAAGCCACGTTAAACTCAATCGGATGAAACTCTAAACACACTCTAATTAAGGAAGCTCAAACTTACGTCAATCAACTAATGCTCTAAGTCGAAGGGAGGAACCAGCCGGTTGCCCCTTGGGTTGTCGCGCGCGGAAGTGATGGATTTGATCTTTGCCTCCACCGTCTTCGGGTCGAGCTCCTCCGGGTAAACGCGCATGAAGTCACTCGTCCCCTCGTAGGTCCACATTGGTCGGACCCTGGCCTACAGAGGCTGAATTCTCCGCTGAAGGAAGACCTCCAGAAGATCCAACCCATTGATTCCCTTATTGACGATGGTCACCACCGCAGTCACCAGGATGTCCACGTCCATCTTCTCCTCCTTTGCCACGAGCAAGGCCGGAGGAGATCGCACTCGCTCCGCTGAGTACGATGGCAGGCCTGACTGACCACCGGTGACAAGGACATCCTTGCAATAGAACCAAGAGTTCTGCCACCCCTTCACCGAATGGGGAACGACATGGTGGGGAAACTAACTTTACCCCTAAGATGCATGCCTAAACCCTCGCACAGCTGGTTGACATTAGTCTTCTCTCCACTCGGAGAGGACTTCTTCACGGGCATGGCGCGACAAGTAAACATGTGCTTAAAGAGTCCCCAATGCGGGTGACATCCTATGAAATTCTCGCATAATGAAACGAAGGCAACCATATGGGAAATGGTGTTGGGGGGAAGGTGGCGGAGTTGCGCCCCAAAATAAGCAAGAAAGGCTCGAAAAAATGGGTGCGGCGGCAGGGAGAAACCTCGCTCGACGTGGGTCACGAGGAGGACCCGTTCGTCCCCTCGCGGTGCAGGCTTGACCTCCCCCCGCCTCCGGCAGCCGCCAGCTCCTGGCGGCCAAGAGCCCCTGGCTCTCCAACTCGCGTAGGCAGCCCTCGGTGACCCGCAGCGCCATCCAATCACCCTAGATCCATCCGGCCTGCGCTCCGGCGCTCGAGGACGACCCACACGACCACTCCTTCGTCCGCTTCGCTTTCGCAGTCAAACTCCACGTCATCTCCTTCGGACGTGTCGGCACGGGAGGGCGAGTCAAAGACGAAGAACAGGCGGAGAGCTTGGCGGAGTGTAGGAGAAGTCGAGAGAGGGGGAAATGAGATTTGATTCTTTCTCCCCCAACGCTCGCCTCTTTTTATACGCAGATCCAGCGTATCTCCAGCCGTCAATCTGCGGGCGGCGCGAGATCTGCGAGATCCCGTGAACAGCGTCCCGGGGACACGTGGCGACATTCACGGTGCGGGAATCGAGGCGTCTCACCCACTTTCCCCACTTCCGCGGCGCAACCGCTCCCACACCCCCGCGCGCATTGCCCACGATTTCGAACCCGCAAAAAATTCACAGCAAGTTGGTCCGGGTGGTCTCCACGCCCACTTGCCCATCCCGTCGCATATCGGTCTGCCGAATGTCCGTCACAGGTCTCCGTTCACTCGTACGCACCCAAAAGTGATCACGGGAGTTCCGCAAGGACGCTTGGAAGGTCAGCCTTCGCTCCTATGCTGCCACTTGGAGTCCCTGACGAACCTGTGCATGGACCGTCAGGTTGTTTCTCCCGAGAGATGATCTGATATCACCCGACTGCACCCAACAGTCAAACCGTTCTGATCAGTCGGGACTATTAAATCCTGAATCCGTTGTGGTTTCAACTTGGACCGAGTAGGTATCGCTCTTAGCAACATTCCAGGCACCCCCGAGGCGCCAGCGACACTCTGGAACGTCGTTCACTCGTCCAGCCAAACCTCAACCGATTCGGGGGCTAATGATGAGGTCACCTACTAGAGGTAGGGTCACAGACCGGACATCCAGGGCCCACCTAGGGCCCAACATTGACGTTAAAGGCCCCGGGCAATAGATGCACTCGGACGCGTACTCAATATCCACTCGGATTCGTCAAGTCATTCGGACGCTCCCCCTCCAGTCGGACAGACTCCATCACTCGGGCAGAAGAGGGGCATGGGCGACGTGGGAGCTCCAACGGCCAAGGACTTAACGTTGTACATAAAGCATAGTCATGACTGTCGTTACCTGCGACGTCAGTAGTTAGGGCTACAGTTACTAGTAACTCCCGTAGTTACTCTCATTAAATGCCCTTGTAATGGCGCTCGACGGGTCTTGGCGCATTCTATATAAGCCGCCCCCGAGCTCCTGAGCAAGGGTTCAACATTCTGTTGTAATCACACACCCCCAGAGAAAACACAAGCCTCCGGGAACGAGACGTAGGGTCTTTACCTCCTTCGAGAGGGGCCTGAACTCGTAAAATCCGAGTGTTACACATGTGCCGTAGCTAGGCTTCGCCCCTTCATTCGTACCCCTAGTACTATTGTCAGGATCACTCCCACGACAATACCCTCATTTCTTAGCGCACCAAATGGAAACAATGCATTATGTTCTTCATCGATAGCCCTGTCAAGTTTTTTCCTTATATTACCTTCTCACCATCAAACCTATCCCCTATACAATCAATGCCCCCCTAAAGACACCCATGGGATATTGAGAATCGCATGAAGATTTGATGGGTCATTCCAAGTTCTTTCCTAGACTCCCAGCTGGGCTCACCATACACAACCGTAAGCCACCATTTATCCCTTTCTTTCATAGTCGCATCTATACGTTGATTCGTCACACTTGACTCCATGGTTTTCACATGCCCCCCCCCCCCACATTAATAAAAAGACCACCACACCTCCCAACACTCTCATCAAAGAGCATGCGACGAAACCCCAAACATTAAAAAGAACAATTTGTATTCCAACGAACACATTCCAGACATGAAAGAATCACTCAATTTTGTTTGATTGTGACCTCTAGATGCGCATGAACTACCCAAGCAGAACCTAGCTCACGACAATTCCATCCTAATATTTTCATTACTCATGACAATCCTTCGCTTTTGAGGCAACCACTTTCTAATTATTAGAGTTGCGCCCTTGACAACGCTATCTATCATATTATAGAAGTAAATAGTACACATCCTCTAAGAACAAACAATAATTCTTTTTTTAATAAAGACACCCAAAGGGCATCTTAGATCTGATTAATATCAAAGAAAACAAAGGCCAGTACAATGGATAGATAACTGGACGTAGAACGACCAATATAGAATAAAATTACATTAAAAAGCAACTAGCGTTCTTCTTTCTCTGATTGTACACCGTCCGTCGGAGAGAGATTGAAATTGCACTGAACCAACGACAAAGAAATGCGACACGTGTGAACGCCCTTGCCATACCATGCTTTGAAGACCGCAGTATCGAATCACCCCATGAGACGAGATATAAAAGTCGTTGAAGCAACATCTGCTAGAGCATCACCCCACGTAGAACTGGCTTTCAATCCATCACCATCAGCACAAAGGCTTGGAGAAACCAGACCAAGCCCCAGAACAACACAGAAGAAGATGTCGAAGTCATCACACTAATAGCCATCCATAAGCTCTCCTTGAAGGACACACGAACAACCAAGTTCTGAAGGGAACCAACATATCTGAGGACACAAACTCCCACAGGCTCTTCGTCGGCGTCAGATTTGACGTCGTCGACGCAGGGAAAGCCCGAAAAGACCTTATTCCAACACGTCGTCATCGCCACCACTTCGTCAATGTTGCCGGAGAAGACAAAACCTAACAAAAATTATGAGACGGACGGGCCCCCACTCCTTTTTCCGCCGACGAGGCTGCTGGACGGAGAAAAGGAGGGGCACCAAAACTGGGGTGGTAGCTATGGCGGCGGCAACGGCTAGGTTAGGAGGCGTCCGTGTCCTAAAAAATGTTGAAGTTAAAGAAAAATCAGTAGTACTACCTCTCTAAACCTCTCTAAAGAAATGTAAGACGTTTTAGGTTGTTAAGGTAGTGATCTAAAAGTACTCCTAAACTAATATAAGGGGGAGTAGATATATTTTTTTGGCGTGTTTTCTATCTCTATCTTTCTTTATTCCTGGCCCAGTAGCTTCTGACTCCACAATCCACCTGGTGCTAGCCCTAAACCACCGGTAGGCCAGACCGACCGCGCCGCGCAGAAGCGGGAGACGGGGACGGGAGACGGCGCGGAGGGGGGCCAAAAGTTTGAAAACGCGCCGCCGCCGCGGGCGCCAAAACGCAATCATTTCAACGGCCTCGCCGCCGTCCCCTCCTCCACCTTTCCAAAACCCAACCCGCAGATCCCATCACCAATAAACAAGACCGGAAAAATCCCCTCCATTCCACCTCGACATCCACCGGCAATGGACCACGCCGCCGCCGCCGGGGCTCCAGCGGCCGCCGCGCAGCCCCCGCCGCCCCCTCCTGCCCCTTACCGGCCCCCGCGGCTGGTCATCGGCGGCGCCGGAGGCGGCTCAGGCTCGGGCGCCGCCGCGAGGGCCTGCCGGCACCACGCCTACAGCCGCAAGCAGAAGTCCCTCGGCCTCCTCTGCTCCAAGTACGGGGGAGATCTCCTCGCTCTCTCGTTTCCGCAACACGCGCTGTGCATTTCGCCGGTTTTTTGACCTAGCTGTGCCGCCGGGCTTTGCAGCTTCGTGGCGCTGTACGACCGGGACGACGTGGAGACGGTGGGGCTGGACGACGCCGCCAGGCGGCTCGGCGTCGAGAGGCGCCGGATCTACGACATCGTCAACGTGCTCGAGAGCGTCGGGGTGAGCCTTCATTTCCTTAGCCTTGCATTCCCTTTCTCCCAAGAAAGACAACTTTTTTTCGTCCTTGGCATGCGATTTTACCGACGCGCTGTTTCGTTTCTGTTCGTCTCTTCTTTCCCTGACATTTGTTGAGCATCACGCAGATTCTCGTGAGGAGGGCCAAGAATCGGTACACATGGATCGGCTTTGAGGGTGTCCCTGCCGCGCTCAAGGAACTCAAGGTTTGGATCCCCCTATTCTGATCTATACCAATTCTACATGGTTTAAAGATTGTTCTTAATCAGCTAATGAAAATGGCAAGTCTTTTACATTGTTTCAGCAAAAGAGATTGTTTAGATTGAAATACAAAAATGATTAATAACTTCCTATTTTGTTCTTCCCGTTTGTTCAGGAGAGGACATTGAGAGAGATGTCTGGATTAGCGCCGCCACCGGAGGAACCATCTGCTGCCAATGTTAGATTTCTTCACTTTGTTCTGCCTACCCCTGTTAGTTGTGATGCAAATCAGCAATTGTTGCTGATAAAAGAAGTGGCTTTTCTTATTGTGGTTGCCAAGGTGTCGGACGATGAAGACGACGATGATAAATTGGGCGATGCAGACGGGGACGCTGACAGTGAGAAGCTTAGCCAGTCAATCGACAATGCTTCTGATAAGCCGGACACACCTATGTGCCCACTTAGATCTGGTATGGCTGATCAATCGCTTTATAATCGTTTTTCTGTGCCTAGTGACCATCATGTTATGTACTCCGTACTGAATTGGTGTTTCTGGTGTCGCTTAGTAGATCACAGGAAGGAGAAGTCGCTTGGGCTGCTCACTCAGAATTTCGTCAAGCTCTTCCTCACCATGGAGGTGAACCCACTGAAAATTTCTCTGCATTTTTTTCATTAAGGTGGCTTCTCCTTCGTTGTTAATTGCTATGTGATTCGCTACCGGTACAGGTTGAGACAGTCTCACTTGATGAGGCTGCAAGGCTGCTCCTTGGAGAGAGACATGCGGAGAGCAATATGAGAAGTCAGTATTTGCATTTCTTCTATTTTATGGGATCTATTACTTAGTTGTCGCAACAAACTTTCCTATCCAACTGGAACTCATTACAATTCTGATGTTGATAATACAGCTAAAGTTCGTCGACTGTATGACATTGCCAATGTGCTATCTTCTTTGAACCTCATTGAGAAGGTAGTCTCTAGACCACATGTGATTTCAAATAAATGGAAGTGATCATTTTTCTTAGCATGGTTAGTTTTGGTTTGTTTCAGACACAGCAGGTGGACTCCAGAAAACCTGCATTCCGGTGGCTCGGTCAGGCAAAGCGAAAGGAAGGTGCCACCGTCACGGTTGCTTTACAGCCAACCAGGAAGATTATGTCTAGCCAAAAGAGGGCATTTGGCACCGACATCACCAACATTGACAATAAGAGGGGCAAGTTAATCTTGGAAACAGAGAACAAACCCAAACTCATGCAGGGTGGCAGCAGCATGTTGAAAACTGTCGAGAGTCAGCTCGGGCAAGGGAAGAGTAGTGGCTTTGTTTATGGGCCCTTCCACCCTGCCGGTGCAAGGAAACATGAAATTGATGATCAGACAGTGAGGGAGAATGAGGCGAAGAACATTCAAGACTGGGAGAGTCTCGCTGTTTCATTCCGTCCACAGTACCAAAATCACGGTAAGCTAAACATTTCTCTCACATGTTTAATTTCTACAGTTAAGATTTAGGATTTAGAAAAATGCACTGGATGGAATTTTGTTTTGAGATGCCAATTTTGGTATCTACCCTTCTCTTTGCACTGGATGCATTGAAGTGCTTGTCTGACCCTCTATTAGTTACTCATAATTTGCATGTCTAGTACTTTGGCCACTTCACATCCAAACTGATATGCATGATCAAGAAGAAACTGAACCCCAGGAATTCAGGACAAAATGAATTTATACCATTTCATTAATTTTAAAAGTTTAGCCCCTTTACTTCAAGTAGCCATTCTAGCACTTGTTTGTACACCTGTTTGTATTTATGTATTGACTGTAATGGGTATGTGAACACGTTCCACAATAGCTGACATTAATAGCATTTGGTCTTTTAACAACCAAATTCAACACGAGTAGTCACCAGTGGAAGTGGATAGAGAAATCGTCTCGGAGGTCACTGGCCGGGCTGTACTCACCGGAGTAGATTAGAGTGGCAAGGGGAGGATCGGTGGTAAGGGAGAGAAATAGGCGGGGAGGAAGGAGAAGAGATGGGAAATAAGACGTGTGGCTGACAAGTGGTACTAGGACTAGTCTTTGCCACATCAGCCCGGCAGACGGTTCCCACCTGTCAGATTCATGGTCAAACTGTGCTAAACCCTGGATCAGCGCAATTTGTTACCAATCGGCCTCAAAGTGGTGGCTTTTTGAAGATTTTTTTTTTCTCAATAGTGGTGGTAATTTGAAACCCTAGCCCAAATGTGGAGTTTTTTGTAATTTAGTCTACTTAGATCATCCCCTAAACTTAATCCCTCAAACCCTATCCCTATCCCGAAAGCCAATTTTTTTTGGGATTGAACTTTCACAACCATACCAGAAATCCCAATTTCTGAATCTGGTGACCTAGTTTTAATAACTGCCATCAGCTCTCTGGTCTTTGACAAGTGGAAGTGGTTGTATAGTTTCTCATGATGCTATTTCCAGTTTTAACTTTTAACTATGCCTTTTCTTTGCTGTTTGTGTCAAACATACGTTTGCCCTGTTGATAAACTTACCCAGTTCCTCTATGTTTTGTGAATGCAGCCCTGAATGATCTTTTTGGCCATTATGTTGAAGCATGGAAATCATGGTACTTGGATCTTACACGGGAATCAACCTCATGAAGGACGGTTTAGTTTAGGCAGGTCTTTGTAAATCAGTTCTTGTAGGCAGATAAACTCATCTGCCGAGCACTCTAGAAAAGATTCGACCTGTACAAGATGTCATAAACACAAAGGCTCATTTCGTCTTTGCTTGATGTATTTACTCAATGCAAAAAAGAAACAGAATAATGATACACTTGACTAGGCAGTGTGCTTTTCTCTACATCATCAGTTATACTTGGTTCATCTTCAGTCTTGTTTTACACATGTTCTCTCCAGCAAAGTGTGTATAAGAGAGATGCTGGGACAGCTGAGGCTAGCATATTAGAGCTACATGGTTTGATCTATAATTTCTGCCCTTCAGTCAGCTCTAATGAGTAATTTGTTTTGCCATCACCTGGATCTTAATACCTTGGCAGGCTATGCCAGTCAAATTGAACAGAAAGTTGTTAATCACTGATGTAAAATGCTTCTCTAAGTACTACAAGACCTGGGCTGTTAGATAAAATGTGGTACCAGTATTGACTCACAGGACAGTCATTTTCCATGCCCAGAGAGCATACATGCTCACAAAATTCACAAATTCCAAAGGAGTTGTGTCCAAGATACTGTTAAGATTTAAGACAGGAACACACTTCAAAATACCAGCAGCAATACCCAAATGTGTGCACAAATCAACGAGCTTCCACTGAGGCCTGCGCAACACAGCAACTAAGCACAAACATTCAACGATCTCTATGAAACGGGTATTTTATAGCCACCAACCATCACATATATAGCAAGCCATCAAACATCACATGGTTCTTTCAATAAGAGGCACTGGACGATATCCTCTGAATTATGGACGCGACAACATTACTGAATGCTTGAAACAGGTTTGCACTTGACCACAACAGTTGCTAATAGCAAGTCACAGACGGACAGACAGACTAAAGCGCTTCATTTCGGGCTGGTGAAGAACTTGTTGATTCCTGGCATGATCTCAGGGGTCTTGTCCTGCACGTAGGCTCTGAGGCCGTGCTCGGCATAGCGCCTGCCCTCCTCGTGGTTCTCAAGCACTCCTGCCGCCCTCCCCATCTTGTTGACCCTGCAGATGAAATCATTTCAGTACATCGTTACTAACAAGTATAGGTTATTTCAGGCTCTACTCTAACAAGATTATGATGAGCTGCCACGAATTTATTAAAATAATCATCAATGCAGATAACGCTTTATTAAGATCGACTCCCGATCATGCAAGTGCACTGAACAATTGCTAGCACAAAAAGTAGATCATGTAGTAATACAATATTTCATTATCCATTAGAGCCCACGGGATAACACACTTGACTTCCTGTCTCCAGGAACTATGATTGGCACAATATCATACTACTCAGAAATCAGAACAGAAAATTAGACTACCGCAAAATCCGTGCATAATTTCACCAACAATCCACGCGCACAAGCAAAATAGCTCCCCCAAAAAGGCCAAACGGTTCCCACCCCTCGTCCTCGTGGACCGATTCTCCCACCCAAAGGAAACCAAGACCGCAACTTTTTTTTTCACCTGATAAAACATGGATATCGACCGTAGCAGCTAAGTCAACACTCAAACACCCAGCGGCCAGGCACCACGAACAGGCTAAAATCCAGCGGATCTACTCTTATCCAGTCCACTAATAATCAAACAAACGAAGGAGGGGGCCCGATTCGTTTCTGTCGATCAAGAAATAAACTGCCGGGGATGGAAGGGGGGGCTGCAAGAAATCGAGATCTTTACCTGACTTCTGGGTTGCCGGTGATGTTGCGGAGGAGGCTGAAGGCGCAGATGCCGATGGCCACGCCCGTCGCCGCGAACAGCGGGTACACCTGCGCGGCCGCGAGACAAGATAACAATAAGCGAACGGAAGGAAGAAAGAAGAGCGGGGAAGAGAGGGGGTGGACGGCCCGGATCTGGGCGGGGGGCTCACCTCGGGCCTGACCCACTTGCTGGCCATCGGAGTCGCGGGGAGGACGCTGCGCCGGCGGCGGAGGGAAAGGGAGAGAGAGAGAGGAGAGTGGAGAGGCGACGGCGGGTGAGGGTGAGAGGGAGTGGGCGGAGTGCGTGAGCCGGCTTTATGATGCGGGTGTGGTTGGGTTGCTCACTCGCTCGGACTTGCTTGGCTGAGATGACGGGCCTGCCCTCGCGTTTCCACCTGGTTTTCTGCCAGTAGCACCCGGCTTTTTTTCAAGACAAGTGGATATGATCGTACGTGCGGGCCAGTGGTTTATTAATGCCTGATTAACTTGTTTTTATTCGTAGACCAATGGGCTGGTTGTTGGGTGGATGGATATACTCGCCCCGCTCGCGAATATTTTGATCACGGCATGCCAACTGATCAATCAGTGGGTTGAAGTGGAATGACCAAAATGTCCTCGGCAGACAAGGGCAAAGGAAGGCTTGAAATTCGAAACCCCCCCACACACACTGTCTGTTTTATTTGTACCATTGAATTCTATAGAATATTTTTTCCGAAGAATCGTATTTATTATTTATGTAATATATTTTATTTTTATGTGGGGTAATTATTGGTATTATGTTCCACTAGCAATGTCCATGCGTTGCAACAGTGGGGGAGGGGGGGGGGGGGGGTGTTTTTCAAGTATATTTAAATTTCTTTCAATGGTGTTGGCTCGTTGCGCAACCTTTAATCGGGCACAGCACTTCGGATCCTGATGCTTGAAATTTCATTTTAAGTCCCAAGATTAATGCCTTCAATTTAATCCATGTAAAATTCCTTTCAACGGTGTTGGTTCATTACACATCCTTTAGTCGAGCACAATTCCATCCATGAATAATTTCTTTCAACAATGTTGGCTCAGAGGCTGTTTGGTTTGGAGCCCTCGTCTGCCCGACCAAAAATTTGGTCGTTGACCAGGCTCAGGGTGGCGTTTGGATGGGCGCCAATAAATTTGTGCGCCCAGCCCACACCGGCCATCCCGGTTCACATGCATGCCAATTCGCTGGCGAAACTGAGGCGGCCAAATCGATCGCCAAATATTTAGCGTGCCCTCGGTTGCCAGGGTTGCCTCGGGCAGAAACCAAACAACCCCTCATTGCACAACCTTTAATCAGGCCTTGCCTCAAGGGATACATCATATCAACGCCTCATCCTTTGCTTATCAATTCCCAAGAAGTCTTGTTGATTGGTAACCCAGAGACACATATAAACTGGTGGGATTCACAGTAAGAAAAGCAAGGCAGGACTATTTAATGGACGAACAAACATGGAAAGACATTAAATATTGCACCTATCCTATCATGCTTGGGCCTTGGGCCACACGAAGCAGGCATCACGTATGTTGGAGGGCTAGGTGATATTGCGAATGCGTGTGTGGAGGTTTCCTTTCCTCTTTTTTTACATGCATGTTTCCTCCTTTCCTTTTTTCTATGTGTGCGTGCAAGTTTTCTTATGTTTGAGGGTTAGGTGATATGACAGATGCGCGTGTGGAGATTTCCTTTTCTCTTTTCTTTTCGTATGTGCATACTTTCCTCCTTTCCTATTTTATTTTTGTGTGTGCAAGTTTTCTTTCAGGAAGCCCGCCCGTGCATCGCGTGGCCCATGGCTAGTATCGGAGCGCATCCAATTGTTTGACATGATGGATAATTTTCTTCAACTTTAGAATTAATCCTATGCGTGGGACAAAATAAACAAAGAAACACACATTCCTTTATTAATAGGCACATAGAAATTTAGCGTCCACTCTAACGTCACAAAAAAACATTTGTTGCTCCTACGTTGGTTGTTTGATTTGGAGAATTGATTTATATAGGATTTTTCATAAGAATTCTCGTACATTTTCCTATTGGATACAAGATGACATGGTGTTTGATTTCTCTTGGTAGAACTTGTGCCATCATACACTCTTTCATCCAACTTCTCGTATTTATGTAATTCTATAGGATACAAGAGGACATGGTACTCTATTCCTGCGCTTTTCCCTATTATTGCGTTTGAGAATCCCACAAATCAAAGTGACACGATGTAATCAAACTTTTTGAAAAGAATCATTTGTTTTCCCGCGATGCAATCAAACAAGCCAAAATCTTGTAGGATTCAAGTAGCATGCACTAGTAGGGAAAAGCCTAGCAGTAGCGCGGGTCAGATGCTTAGCAGTAGCGAGGGGGGCGGCGCTACTGATACAACGCTACAGCTAACGTTTAGCAGTAGCGCGTTCCAACCAGCGCTACTGTTATCTAGGGGTAGCAGTAGCGTTTGTTGCATAAACGCGCTGCTGCTAATAGTTGTAGCGCCCTCGTACAAAAAGCGCTACTGGTAAGACCATGCTGCTGCTAAAGCCATGGCCCACACTACTGTTATTAGTTTCTGATTTTTTTTTCTGTTCCATATTTTGTGCTGCTGAATTTTGTTTAGGGTTTTATACAATAGTCTCTAGCATATCATACACATACAAATCTGATCATATCATACACATACAAATAGTCTCATCAAATCGATCATGTCATCATCATAATCATCATCCAACACAAAATGATGTCTCTCATCATCATCTCGAAATAGCGATACAAGTTATGACATGTCTCGAATACTTGCAACTACATCGTCATCCATCTAAACAATGATATAGACGAGAAGAGCTATCGCTATGAGTTAGAGCGAAACTATGCAGTACATGAGGCGGCGGTTATGATTCCTCTCGCGCGCTACCGTGAACCTCAAGTAACTAGCTTCTGTTTCTTGTCTGCTTTTGAAGCCTATATGGCTGGCGCCCGAGAACTCCTCCACTTGCGCCTGACACTCGTGCCACTCGTCGTACACTCCCGGAACCTTCCCTATGTACACGACATAGCACCGCTTCTTCGCCATCAAGGATCTAGGTACCTGTTAGAGATGCATCTTCATAAAGAGAATGTACAATCATATGCAACAAAATATACTTGAGCAACACGAAAAAGAAAGGGTATGCAAATAGATGCAACATATAGTAAACATAAATAATCAACGCAGTTTCATCGTACACAAACTAATTAACTAGAGGCACGCAGGTCATCGTACCCAAACTAACAAAGTAGCGTTACGCAAGTTCGGCAGGGACTGTGGACATCACAAAGTTTCATCGCTACAGAAAATTATACAAGTTCGACCGACACATATCATCATCATTGGCATCGTAAATCACTAGAAGTTCCATCCATCCATATCATCGAGGATGCACCCTAGCTTCTTGAACGGCGTGAGGTCCTGTCGTTGCATGCCTATGCGAGTTCGGATGTCAGCTCGCGATATAGGGCCGTGGTGGAACATCCCCTTCTCTTCGACGACTTCTTTCATGATGATCGCCGCAATGTCCCTCTAGATGCTAAAGAAGTCATCTCTAAGTTTATAATCCGCTTCATCTTGGGATTCTACCCACTTGCGGATATGATCATCGCTTTTGGTTGTCATGAGAAGCTGTTGGTGATCCCTTCTGAACTCCATCATGAGATGGAGGAGGTAGAATCCATCGTTCCTGTTTGGTTTCGGGACATGGATGCAGCAGAAGTTAGTTTTATGCGAGAAACCCGGCTTGCGGTTCCTTTGTTTCCTGATCTGCAGGTGGCCACCCCTCATGCTGAAGCCGTGGAGAGCATCATCTAGAATATTCATTACGTGGGTGTAGTCCTTCTTCTCGTAGTTTCTGGTAGGGTCGAAATACACGGCGTGGGAGACTCGCGGGTAAAGAACGATAAGGATGGCGCGCTCGTTGCTGTGGAGAAAAAACACCTCAAATTACTCTCCATATGAGTGAGAAGGAATAATGATTGAAATGTACGAAAGGGTTGTCCAGCACTGACTTACTTTGGATGATAAGGAAGGAGGACAATTTCCTGGTCCTTATTCCTTATCATGAAGTTTTCGAGGTACTCCCTAGCAGTTTTACGCTCAAAGTCACCGAGACTCAGGAAGGACTCGTGCATGTAGTATGGATCCGCCACACAGATTTGCGAGACTTGTTCTCTCTTCACGACGGAGTTCATATGTAGCGCAAAAAGGCGGACGATTGTAAAATTGAGCTGCCTTGTCAGAAACATCTCGAAGATATGGTCAAACCGCAGGAAGAACACCTCCGCGGGCCGTGTGCCGACGTAGCACTTCCCCTCAGGCAGACGAACCGCGTATGTCGGATATCCTGGATCCTTCGAGGCTAGTAGGCTTATCTCAGTCGACAGCACATGGTCGTGCAGTCTCCTGAGATCCCCTGATATGGCCTCCAGCGGTTTCGGTGATAGGATCGGCTCGCCCGCGACATGGAACATGGCCACACCTTTGACGGGTACACGCTCTACAAAATCCGCCGTCTGGCTGCTATGTGCTCTGGCTTGTTTGTAGGCAGCAGAGCCTTTCCTCGGCGGTCTCTTCCTCTCCTTTTTCTTGGGCTGACCTTCCAGACCCTTCATTAACCCCTGCCCCAGTGTTGTCGGGCTAAGCACTGTACGACCCTCGGCTAGTTGAGCCTACGTTGAGGCGGCATCTTCAGGCGTGTCCTGTGAGGATTGCATGAAGAGAGACTTCTTGCAATCAACCTTGCTAGGACGTTCCCGCCCGGGCACATCATCCATCTCCTCATCAGCATGCTGATAGCCCGAGTCGTCATATGGCTGACTCATCATATCTACGTCGTCGTCATAGGCGCGTGTATTGAGGAACCGAAGAGGGTCATCCTCGTCCATCTCATCATCCAATCTTTGTTCTACGGGGCGATTACATCATCCACTATTGGACCCCCTTCCTCGCGTCGTCCGCCGCTCTCACCCGGCACCACAGGCGCTGCTATTTTCATAGGCGGGGTGGTGGTGTTCATACCTGCTTGCTGATGTGTGGTCATTGGTGTGCCCTCGGCCGGCTCCAGACGAAGAAGATTCTTCGGCCATAGCAGCATCCAACCCTTGCAATTTCCAAGCCGCGTCGGGGTCTCGTCGTCCTCTCCCCCGAGCCGTACTGGAGGTGGCAAATCCTCGTGCCCCGATTTCACACTCGACAAGTTAACCCTGAAGTGGCCAACGGGGATCGGCTGGCCGTGGAACGTGAGTTCCAAGGGCTTCGTTATCACTGCCTTTCCCACGTCCACCTTCTGGCCTTTGATCACGTAGAGTACCGTGCACAGGGTTTCGTCGGCCTGCAAAGACATGTCTGCGGCGTAAAACATCTGAAAGGCAACGAAAACGGAATATTCTAGATATATGTTGGTGCGACGTGTAATTACCGTGAGGGCGTCGAGCTCAGCCAAAGACAAAACCCCGCCTAGCACGCCAGAGACAGAGCACGGGCTGCTATGAGCGGGTGCGGGTGTGGGTGCGGGAGCAGGAGCAGGCGCCGTTGCGAGAGCAGGTGATTGATACGTCTCCAACGTATTGATAATTTATGAAGTATTCATGCCATATTCACCTATGTTTACAATACTTTTATATGGTTTTGATGCACTTTATATGATTTATTTAGAACTAACCCGGACTGACGCTGCTTTCAGCAGAACTACCGTGGTGTTGTTTTTGTGTAGAAAATGAAAGTTCTCGAAATCGCCCGAACCTTTTTGACAATTTTTTTGGAACAAAAGAGACACTAGACGCTTCGTGGGAGGGCCAGAAGAGCCACGAGGTGGGCACAACCCACCAGGGCGCGCCAGCCCCCCCCGGCGCGCCCTGGTGTATCGTGCCCTCCTCGTGGCCCATCTTGGCGTGAAACCGACGCCCAAAAATCCTATAAATATAGAAACCATCAGAAATAACCCTAGACTCTCCGCTTCGCCACCGCAACTCTCTGTATCGATGAAAAACCAATCTGGAGACGTTCCAGTACCCTGCCGAAGAGGGGAATCCATCTCCGGTGGCCATCTTCATCATCCCGGCGGAGGCCATGACGAGGAGGGAGTAGTCCACCCTCGGGGCTGAGGGTATGTACCAGTAGCTATGTGTTCAATCTCTCTCTCTCTCTCGTGTTCTTAAGATGTCACGATCTTGATGTATCACGGGCTTTGTTAATATAGTCGGATCATATGATGTTATTCCCTTGCTATCATGTTGTGATGAATTGAATCTTTCCCTTTGAGATATCGTTATGTTGGATTGAATATTGGATTTGAGAACACTTGATATATGTCTTGCATGTGGATACCCGTGGTGACAATGGGGTGTTCTATTGATTCACTTGATATATGTTTTGGTACTCAACTTGCGGATTCCCGCGGTGACATTGGGGTAATCTATGCATAGGGGTTGATACACGTTCTTGTCCTACTTTCTCCGATAGAAATCCTGGGGTACTCTTTGAGGTTCTTTGTGTTGGATTGAGTATTATGAATCTGAAACTGTTTGATGCGTATCGTATAATTAACTCATGGATACTTGTGGTGACATTGGAGTATCTAGGTGACATTAGAGTTGGTCGATGTGTATCATATGGTGTTATTTTAGTACGAACTCTAGATAGATTGATCGGAAAGGATAACTTTGTGTTATTTTAGTACGAACTCTTGGATAGATCGATCGGAAAGGATAACTTTAAGGTGGTTTCGTACCCTACAAACAATTTCTTCTTGTGTTCTCCGCTAGATAAGAACTTTGGAGTGATTCTTCGTTGCACGTTGAGGGATGGTTATGTGATCCAATTATATTAGCATTGTTGAGAGATTGCACTAGCGAAAGTACGGACCCTAGGCCTTGTTTTCAAGCATTGCAATACCGTTTGTGCTCACTTTTGTTACTTGCTACCTTGCTGTTTTTATATTTTCAGATTACAAAAACCTATATCTACCATCCATATTACACTTGTATCACCATCTCTTCGCCGAACTAGTGCACCTATACAATTTGCCATTGTATTGGGTGTGTTGGGGACACAAGAGATTTCTTGTATTTGATTGCAGTGTTGTTTGAGAGAGACCATCTTCATCCTACACCTCCCACGGATTGATAAACCTTAGGTCATCCACTTGAGGGAAAATTGCTACTGTCCTACAAAACTCTGCGCTTGGAGGCCCAACAAAGTCTACAAGAATAAAGTTGCGTAGTAGACATCAGGCTCTTTTCAGGTGTCATTGCCGGGGAGGTGAGTGCTTGAAGGTATATCTTTAGATCTTGCAATTAAATCTTTTAGTTTCTTGTTTTGAACTAGTTTGATTTTTATAAAATAAAACTACAAAAAATGGAGTTTAGGTTGCATCATTTGTTTCGTCTTTATAATGTCTTTCGTGAAAATAAGGATTCAGAAAATTGTGCTCAATTGGTAGAGGAAGAAATTATGAAAATACTTGATGAGAATTCCTTGAATGATGAGCATGATTGTAATGTTGCTAGTATGAACTCTCTGAATATCCATGATGCTAATGATATGCAAAGCCACAAGCTTGGGGATGCTATGTTTGATGAAGATGATATTTTTACTCCCCCAAGTTTTGATGAGCAAATTTATGATGATGATGGCATGCCTCCTATGTATGATGATTATGATGATGACATGTATGCTATAAACAATAATTATAACTATGAAACTTGTCATCATGATTTTAATTTTCAATTTGGTTATGTCAATCATGTATCTCATGATAGTTATTTTGTTGAGTTTGCTCCCACTACAATGAATGAGAAGAAATATGCTTATGTGGAGAGTAATAAAATTTCTATGCTTGTGGATCATGAAAAGAATGCTTTATGTGATAGTTATATTGTTGAATTCCTTCATGATGCTACTGAAAATTATTATGAGGGAGGAACATATGCTTGTTGGAATTGCAATAATATCAAGTTTCCTCTCTATGTGCTCAAAGTTTTGAAGTTACACTTGTTTTGCCTTCCTATGGTAGATGATTCTTGCTCCCATAAATTGTTTGCTCACAAAATCCCTATTCATAGGAAGTGGGTTAGACTTAAATGTGCTTGTCATGAGATTCATGATGCTCTCTTGCATGTTTCAATTACTATTCCTATGTGAGCATCATTGAAATCATCATGCCTAGCTAAAAGGCTTTAAACAAAATCGCTTGTTGGGAGACAACCCGACACTTTTACTTTCTGTTTTTGTGTGTTCACATGATTAAGCTACTGTAGTAATCATGTTTTGTGTCTTTCATTTCAATAAAGTGCCAAGTAAAGCCTTTGGGATGACTCACAAGATGAGTAGAATTGATGCTGAACCAAAACAGAAACTTTTGACTCCAGTACAGGAATTTTCATTTTCTACTGGAGCGTGATAATGATCTGAAATTTTTACAAAGTATTCATATACAAATTCTT
The DNA here is from genome assembly GCA_039707655.1 of Elymus sibiricus. Lineage (NCBI taxonomy): Eukaryota > Viridiplantae > Streptophyta > Magnoliopsida > Poales > Poaceae > Elymus > Elymus sibiricus. Next base: position 138,479,630 of record CM077675.1, read on the forward strand.
TAGGTTTTACTATTTTTTCATATTTTTTAGAGACAGGGAAGTATGTCTATACTACAGATCTTCACAGACTGTTCTGTTTTTGACAGATTCTGTTTTGCATGCATAGTTTGCTTGTTGTAGTGTTCCCATAGCTTATATTCAGTGATATAAATTATGGGAATGATATAATACAGTAGGTATCATGTGGTAACAATTATGAATCTTGTCTTGACAGTACCTAAGTGAATGATTTATCTTTATTACACTAACCCTTCTCACAAAGTTCCGTTAAGTTTTGTGTGATTGAAGTTTACAAGTTTTGGGTGAGACACCGATATGAGGAGAATAAGGAGTGGAAAGAACCTAAGCTTGGGGATGACCAAGGCACCCCCAAGGTAATATCCAAAGAAGACTCAAGCGGCTAAGGTTGGGGATGCTCCGGAAGGCATCCCCTCTTTCGTCTTCAACATTATCGGTATATCTTACTTAGAGCTATATTTTTATTCATCACATAATATGTGATTTGCTTGGATCGTAATTATATTTTGTTATTTTATGTTAGGTATTATTTATAATCTTGTTTTTCAATAAAAAGTTCCAAGAATTGCCTTAGGATGCTTGCATTGCATGTTTGATATGTGCTGTGTGAAAACAGAAACTTTTGCTGTAGTGTTTGAATTTTCATATTTTACTGGAATGTGGAAAGTTTCTGAAATTTTTAAACAGTATTTTCATATAAATTATTTATCATTTCCTAAATTTTCATAATTTTTTGAGTTACATAAGTACACTGGTTTAATAGATTTCTACAGACTGTTCTGTTTGGACAGATTGCTGTCATAGTTTTGTTATCTACTTACCCTATAGTTTCCATAGCCTATATTGGTAGATATAAATTGTGGAAATGATAGTAAAAAGTAGATGATGTTTGAAATTATTATGCAAATTGTCTTGGCAGTACATAAAGAGTTGATTTATTATTATGTGTACTAACCTATCTCACGAGTTCTTTTCGACTTTTGTGTGGATGAAGTTTTTGAGTATAGGTGAAACCATGATATGAGAGGATTGAACGAGATACAAAAGCTCAAGCTTGGGGATGCCCAAGGCACCCCAAGTAAATATTTCAAGAAGTCTCAAGCACCAAAGCTTGGGGATGCTATGCATCCCACCTCTCTTCATCAACAATTATCGGTTAGCCTATGTTGAGCCTAAATTTTTATTCGTTCACTTGATGCGTGCTATTCTTGGAGTGTTATTTTTCTTTTGCTTGCTGTTTAATAAAATAATAAGATCTGAAAATATTTATTGAGAGAGAGCCCTCACATAGCTACTTGATTGTTTACCTACTCATTGATCTTCACTTATATCTTTTGAGAGTAGTTTGATGTTTACTCTTGTGCTTCACTTATATCCTATGAGTAAATTGTGAATGAATTGAATATCATAAATATGAAATTATCAATGTGCTTTATGCTTAGTAGTAGCTTCACATCTGGTTTAGAAAGTAAAATCTATTGAAGTTTGACAATCACAATATTGGTCATACAAGCAATTATTGAATGATTAGTATAAGGAAGAGAACTTTCACATACAAATATATTATCTTGGACATCTTATATGATTGTGATTACCCATTAATTATTTTCCAACTTGAGCAAATTAGTTGAAGTTGGACAAGGAAGACAACGTAATGAGTTATGGTTGTGTATATTTGCATAGAAGTTATATGGTTATGGATCCTCCAACATGTGGTGCTTGTTTAGAACCTTTTGCTAGCCAACACTTCATACTAAGTAGAGATACTACTTGTGCATCCAAATCCTTGATCCAAGTTTCTTTCATAAGAGTCCACCATACCTACCTATATATGGTATTTCACTGCCATTCCAAGTAAATTTGCATGTGCCACCTCTAAACATTCAAATGAACACCTGTTTTGTGTGCCTGGACCGCTCATGGAGCGACAGGGGGTGGTCAATATCTTCCATGTTAAGCGGGTTATTCTCATGATGAGTGTTTATTCACTCGTCCTTGTACGATAGGGGCGGTAATAGGGATTCCAGTCCCAAAATAAAAAATGCAAATAATTAAACAAAACTCCCCCAGGAATGTTGTTGGTATGGACAGTACCCGTGGATTCAGCTAGCCGTGGAGTGTGTTTGTTGGTGGAGGGGGAGTAAACCTTTACTTTTACCGCTTGGGAACCGCCGCTAATGTGTTTAACATGGAAGATATTGATAACTCTTGGTCGTAACGTTGATAGGAATGGTGCACCTTCCAAAATTATATTTATCTCTGATTTAAGCTTTGAGCTCTGGCACCTTTGCAAATCCCTGCTTCCCTCTGCGAAGGGACAATCTATTTACTTTCATGTTGAGTCAACTTCTTATTCCAACCACAGTCTATTAGTTGGCAAGCATCATGTGGTGGGGAAAGATCCAAACATATATATCTAGTCAAATATATTTGATCATGATTTATTATTGTTGACAATTATCTCTATGATAAATGAGTTGGGAGGCGAAACATTAAGCCCCTATCTTTCTCTGTGTTCGATGGATGCCATTTGTTCTAAAAATATGCTTTGAGTACTAGCAATCATAGAAGATTATATGATGATTGAGTATGTGGAGCTCTTACTTAGACTTTGTTGAGAATAAGTTGAATTGCAATTGTTTGGTGACTAAGAACATAGGTTGTTAAGTTTCAAGATAATTCATTGTTTGAACCATGACATGTGAATTGATTGCTCTATCATGATGATTTCTGTGAGAAAAAGTTGCTGGTTATGATGCTAGAAAATTGACTGAAATTATCAATGATCAAACTTATATATTATGCTAGCATTCACACTTCATAAATTAGTTCTTTTATCATTTACCTACTCGAGGACGAGTACGAATTAAGCTTGGGGATGCTGATACGTCTCCAACGTATCGATAATTTATGAAGTATTCATGCCATATTCACCTATGTTTACAATACTTTTATATGGTTTTGATGCACTTTATATGATTTATTTAGAACTAACCCGGACTGACGCTGTTTTCAGCAGAACTACCGTGGTGTTGTTTTTGTGCAGAAAATGAAAGTTCTCGGAATCGCCCGAAACTTTTTGACGATTTTTTTGGAACAAAATAGGCACTAGACGCTTCGTGGTTGGGCCAGAAGAGCCACGAGGTGGGCACAACCCACCAGGGCATGCCAGCCCCTCCGGCATGCCCTGGTGTATCGTGCCCTCCTCGTGGCACATCTTGGCGTGAAACCAACGTCCAAAAATCCTGTAAATATAGAAACCATCAGAAATAACCCTAGACTCTCCGCTCAGCCGCCGCAACTCTCTGTATCGACGAAAAACCAATCTGGAGACGTTCAAGTACCCTGCCGGAGAGGGGAATCCATCTCCGGTGGCCATCTTCATCATCCCGGCGGAGGCCATGACGAGGAGGGAGTAGTCCACCCTCGGGGCTGAGGGTATGTACCAGTAGCTATGTGTTCAATCTCTCTTTCTCTCTCTCGTGTTCTTAAGATGTCACGATCTTGATGTATCACGGGCTTTGTTAATATAGTCGGATCATATGATGTTATTCCCTTGCTATCATGTTGTGATGAATTGAATCTTTCCCTTTGAGATATCGTTATGTTGGATTGAATATTGGATTTGAGAACACTTGATATATGTCTTGCATGTGGATACCCGTGGTGACAATGGGGTGTTCTATTGATTCACTTGATATATGTTTTGGTACTCAACTTGCGGATTCCCGCGGTGACATTGGGGTAATCTATGCATATGGGTTGATACACGTTCTTGTCCTACTTTCTCCGATAGAAATCTTGGGGTACTCTTTGAGGTTCTTTGTGTTGGATTGAGTATTATGAATCTGAAATTGTTTGATGCGTATCGTATAATTAACTCATGGATACTTGTGGTGACATTGGAGTATCTAGGTGACATTAGAGTTGGTTGATGCGTATCATATGATGTTATTTTAGTACGAACTCTAGATAGATTGATCGAAAAGGATAACTTTGTGTTATTTTAGTATGAACTCTTGGATAGATCGATCGGAAAGGATAACTTTAAGGTGGTTTCGTACCCTACAAACAATTTCTTCTTATGTTCTCCACTAGATAAGAACTTTGGAGTGATGCTTCGTTGCACGTTGAGGGATGGTTATGTGATCCAATTATATTAGCATTGCTGAGAGATTGCACTAGCGAAAGTACGGACCCTAGGCCTTGTTTTCAAGCATTGCAATACCATTTGTGCTCACTTTTGTTACTTGCTACCTTGCTGTTTTTATATTTTCATATTACAAAAACCTATATCTACCATCCATATTGCACTTGTATCACCATCTCTTCGCCAAACTAGTGCACCTATACAATTTGCCATTGTATTGGGTGTGTTGGGGACACAAGAGATTTCTTGTATTTGATTGCAGTGTTGTTTGAGAGAGACCATCTTCATCCTACACCTCCCACGGATTGATAAACCTTAGGTCATCCACTTGAGGGAAAATTGCTACTGTCCTACAAAACTCTGCGCTTGGAGGCCCAACAAAGTCTACAAGAATAAAGTTGCATAGTAGACATCAGTGATGTTGCGGTTGTGATGGCCACTGAGTTGCTCCTGACGAAGCTGGGCATGGGAAAATCATGCGCCGTCTTGTTTGGATTTTCCTTTGTCCAGTTGATGATAGCCGGGATCAAGTTAGTAGCGAAATCATTTCTACAGGCATCTACGGCTGCAGCGACTACCTGCTGGACCAACTCATTTTTCTCCCGAGCTGCTTTTTTTGCGTCCTCAGCTTCTTTCGTCCCGAACACAAGCTTAACCTTCTCGTCGATGTCCGCCTGACTGAACTTATTTTTCTGCTTCTTGGCCTCTGGGCCCTCATTGTAATAGACCTTCCACGTGGCGCCGGAGACGGCGCCGTGCACACGTCCATATTGCGGCCGCTGGTACAAAGGGAGTCCCTTCAGTTCGTTCAAGGCCCGGTTGAGAGGGGTGTCCCACTCGGGCCTCATCGACGAAGACTCGCTTTCGACTGCAAGCTTGTGTTGCTGCTCCTGCAAAAGGAACGTGAACCGTTTACAATTGTGTAGTCTAACTTGATCAGAAGCTAAATGTAAGGTGTGGTAAAAGAATAATTACCAGTATTCTTTCCAATTTCCTCGTGATCGGGTACGTATAAAAAACCTTCTTTTCCTTGTCCCACTTGTAATGGGCCCTGATGAAGTCACGCTCCAAGGGGGCGGTGAACTTCGCGAAGGGGTCTGGGAGACCCACGGCTTCACGTTCCGCGTCCTCCTTATCCCATATGGGCCTTTTGCCAAGGTAGCCACGGCTTCTTGTTGGGGAATGTTGCATGGGAAACAAAAAAATTCCTACGCTTCACCAAGATTAATCTAGGAGATGAGCATCTACGAGAGGAGAGATTGCATCTACATACCCTTGTAGATCGCTAAGCGGAAGCATTAAGAAACGCGGTTGATGTAGTCGAACGTCTTCGCGATCCAAATCGCAAGCCGTCCCGCGATCCAATCACGATCTAGTGCTGAATGGATGGCACCTCCGCGTTCAACACACGTACAACTTGATGATGTCCTCGCCTTCTTGATCCAGCAAGAGGGGCGAAGTAGTAGATGTGTTCCGGCAGCACGACGGCGTGGTGACGGTGGTGGTGAAGACCAATTTACGCAGGGCTTCGCCAAGCACAACGGAAACTATGACGAAGGATAAACTAGAGGGGGCGGGGTTGTCGGCACACGGCTTGGGGAAATCTTGATGTGTTCTGGGTGCTAGCCCTGCCCCTCTATTTATATGTTGAGCCCTGGTGTCGTTTCTTGGAGAAAGAGCCTCCTCAAAGTCGGTTTAGCACGCAAGGCAAGAGTCCTCCTCGGACTCCAGGACCAGACGCCAGGGTCCTTGGTGTCTGGCCCAAGACGCCAGGTGTCGGTGTCAAAACCGGCGGATCTCGGGTAGGGGGTCCCGAGCTGCGAGTCTAGGATCGATAGTAACAAGGGGACGAAGGAGACGATGTTTATCCAGGTTCGGGCCCTCCTATGGAGGTAAAACCCTACGTCCTGCTCGATTATATTGATTGTATGAAGGTTACAAAATTGATCTACCTCGAGATCGACTAGCTAAAACCCTAGATGAGTTTCTCTGCCTTACATTATAAAACCCTCTCAGTTTATATAGACACCGGGGGGTACCTAGGGTTTACACATGATAGGTCTCCTGCCGAGGATGGAAATGTCAATTTCCTCATCTTGACTTGGAGTGCACGACACGCCTTCGCGGCTTCCTTCTGGAACGTGGGGTCTCTATGTATCCGGCCCTTCCTGTGATAGCTAGAGAGCGGCCCATCGAGCCGGCCTATTGGGAGATAGGCCAGCGGCCCGAGGACCCCTTAGTCCAGGACTCCCTCAGTAGCCCCCGAACTAGGCCCCAACGCCAAGAGTCTCAGCTCTGGAAGCTTCTGTGACCAGAGTCTTCGTCTTGTGGGGTGAGTTCTTCTTCCCGTAAATGATCGGCTTAGACCAATCCGGCTTCCGATGACACGCATTTCATCTGATCCTACGATCGTCCGAACACCATGAATTGCTTAGCCCTGAAGGCTAATCGTCAAAGTGCAAACAATGTTTTCTGACGCCCCCTTCTGACGAAGGGTCGTGGCCTACCACGACCGCTGAACCAGTTATGAAAACTCGATTCACGGTTCGAGGCCATTTTTACATTGACACGACTCATCAATGTATAGATCGTGCTCCGTTTCACACGGGATATAATCAGAACCCTAGGCTTATTTTGCGCGTGCATAATGGCACGCACGCCTTGGGAAGCGGAGAGACTCACGGCGTGGTAAAAGGAGGCTAATCGGCATGACGCCTCATAAAAGGGAAAAAAACCCAAGGATTGCTCACGCTTCCCATTCGCATCCTCTGCTTTCCCAATCTTCCCAAGCTCCAAGAGCCCAGATCTAGTTCTTCCTCAACTTCCCCTCCGAGCTTAGCCATGGCGGGCTCGGGCTCCATGGGCAAGTGGGAGGCCTCCACGGTCACCGACCAGGATATCCGGGAGCTAAAGCTTGCCGGCTACCTCCCTGCCAACGTCTTCCACCGTGCTCAAGAAGCAAAACAGGTCGTCCCCACCCCCAAGCCAGGCGAAAGGGTAGTTTTTGTCCCCCATTTCATCCGGGGAGTGAGCTTCCCGCTCCACCCCTTCGTCAGGGGTCTCATGTTCTTCTACGGGTTGGACTTCCATGATCTTCCCCCGAACTGCTTTATGCACATCTCGGCTTTCATCATTCTTTGCGAAGCCTTCCTGCGGGTCGAGCCGCACTTCGGCCTGTGGCTCAAGGTCTTCAACGTCAAGCCGAAGACCGTCGCGGGCGAGCACGTAGACTGCGGAGGGGCGGTAATCAGCAAGCTCACCCGCGTCGAGTGGCCAACCGGCACCTTCATTGACACAATCAAGATCTGGCAGAAAGAATGGTTCTACATCACCGAACCCCCTACGATATTGACCTCATGGCTCAGGAAGGGCCTCGACTGGGGGTCGGATGCAGAGGTGAAGTTGCTGCAGAAGCGTATTACCTCGGTGATCGAGGCCAAGGTGGAGCTGGTCAACGTGGTCCAGGTCATGCTCCACCGCCGTATTCTTCCCTACCAGTGCCGGGCTTCCCCAATGTGGGCTTATCGGCCTGAGGACGAGCCTACCGTGCGCCAACTCTTCCGCACTACCCGTGAGAAGTTGTGGAAGGCATTATTCAAGCCTCAGAAAAGCTGGCCGGCCAAGGAAGAGGATTCGGGCCTAAGCGCCGATAACCCACCTACCAAGGTACTGTATAATTTTAATCCACTGACTCTGTTTCTTCGACAAAAAGACTGAACGCCTTCTCCCTTATTTTCGCAGAAATGGTTGAGCAAAGCCGCGAGAGTTAACTGCCCGGCTCCACAACCCGAAGATCCCAGGTCGGAGTTGTTGACGGCGATGCTCGTTGTGGCGCCGTACTCGGCGCCCGAGAAGAAGGAGAAGAAGAAGAAAGCCAGAGAGGGTCTCCGCATAAGGGACCAGCCGGACGCCGCGTCCGAGGAAACCCATGCCTCCTCTAGTCATGGGGAAGAGCATGAAGACGGGGGGAAGGCGTTTCCCCCCTCACAAGAAAGAGGGCGGCGTCGCCGGACGCCGCGGAGGATGCAGCTCCTCCTGCCCTGAAGAGGGCGCGCCGGGCGAGGTTGATCCTGCCCGACGACAGCTCGGACTCTGATGCAGAGTCCGAGGACTTTGAGAGGGTTCCCCGAAGGAACTTAAGGGTCAAGCCCCCTGCTCAAAGGTATGAATCCGAAGACTCCCTGGGTCATTTATGCAAAGTTTTTAATGTTTTAAATGCAAGAACATCTTTCAATCTGCAGCCCACCGCGCGTTCTCCCCACTGACCAAATATCGGATGGGTAGTCTCCGCCCGCCGAGCTAGCGGAGAGTGGGACTGCATCGCACCCCACACCTCCAGGGGCCGCGAAGGATGCCGTAGAGGTGTCATCCCGCCAGGCTCACAGGCGGTGGGGGTGACCATGCCATGGCCGAGGTTGATGCCTCGGCAGCCGAAGGCCAGGGGAGGAAACTCCCCAGGCTGCTGAGGACCAGGGGGAGAATACTCCCCTGGCCGCCGAGGAGGAAGGGCGGAAGGATGCCCAGTCCCCTCCGAAGACCTCTCCGGAGAATGCTATGCCTCTGGCGCTACTGACTCAGTCCCCGATCAGAGATCGGGCTGGCCGGTCACCACCGGTGCCACCGACGACTGGGTGGCCGATCATAGAGGAGGCTCTAGCAAGCGCCCCCATCTTCGAGGATCACCGCACTCTTATGGGTGCGGTTCTGCAAGGCATTCAGTCCGTTGATAACGGACTGAAAGAGGCCTTTAATGGTCTCTTGACGGGCTTCAAGGTGAGTCACGTAATACCCTTTTCCCGAACCGTTTTAATTTTATTAAGTTTATGCTATCCTTATATATGCAGTAGTCCCCGAGCCCCGGGTGGGTAACACACCCGGGGGTCAAATATTCAGGAGTGACCAACTTGTATAAGGCACCATTAGGCCCGCAATGCTCTAAAAGCCCTTAAGAGGACCGAACATAAGGTCATATCCTTGACAGTTCGGGGGTTGGAACGCACATAACCGGATATATGTTTTTATTTTTTGTAGGCCTCGTCATCGGCGGCGGCCGTGAATGCCGCTGAGCTTACCGAGCTAAATCGGAAGCTCAAGATCTCCAAAGAGCAGCTTGATAGCCTGAACAAGAGGTTCGACGAGGCACAAGGTAACCCGAATTGTGACATCTGGGCTGTATATCGGTAATGATCCGCACTGGTGAACTAGTGTATATATTTATTTATTGCTTCCACAACTTCCACTTTGGAGGTTGAAAAACTCAAGGCCAAGCTCCAGAAAATGAAGCAAGAGGCCGCGGATGAGAAGGCGGCCGCTGAACAAGCAGTAGACGCGCTTTCCACTTTGATAGCTGTGAGTGCCAAGCATGAGGCCCGGGTGGAGAAGGTGCAGCAAGAGCTCAAGGATGCCGGCACGAAGTGCGAGGCCCTTGAACAAAAAGGCAAAGAACAAGCCGCCGAGCTAGCCGCACTGAAATCCGAGCTCCAGAAGGAGCGGGTGGACAGGCGGTCCTTTGAAGAGGAGGTTCGCCAAGTCAAGGCTGTCGTAGATGGTAAGCCGTATTCACTACAATGCGCCTTTGGTGGTAGCAGGTTTGCTTTGCTCACCTAGGTGTGGCGTTCCTCAGGCGTCTGTGCGGATCTCCAGAAGAGTGCAGTGGACGCGAACAAGTTCTATGCTTCGCGGGAGGAGGATGATGAGTCTCGGCTATTCTGGGCACAATTTGAGTCCCCTGAGCGCCCTCCTCTCCTGATCGAGCAGATGAAGCAACTGGTGGAGCTGCACAGAATGGCGGAGCTGGCCATGAAGGATCTCTGCATCCGACTGTGGCGTGAAGAGCTGTTGCCGAGCAGCTACTTCGGCTTGGTGCAGAAACTATGCGATGCTGCGCCTCGGATTGACGCGCTAAAGCGTTCTACATGCATCGAGGGAGCTCGGACGGCCTTTCCAAAGACCATGGTGCACTGGCCGAAGCTCAAGCCGACCGAGATGGCCAACGCACCCCCGCCTCCTGGAAAGGGGCATAGGCGCCCCGAGCTATACTTTTCCGCAGTGATGGAGGGTGCTCTGGCAATAGAGGCCCAATGCTCCAAAGATGTTTTGTATGAATGAGCGCGTTTGTAATATGTCCGAAGACTTTTTAACGCTTTATAATTAACGTTGCATGGTTTATCATGTCTTATAAGTTTGTAGTATTTATTTTGACTCCCATGTGGCCGTTTAATCTGAAAGTTGCGAGTCGTCGGCTTCAGCCCCCACGTAGATACTACGCGAGGTGTCTCTGCCTCTGCACTGTGACCTTTAGCCGAGGTATCGGTGCCCGAAGGCGGTAGCGCGAGGGGGACAAGGCAATCGGACTATCATGCTTTATTGCTTTCACTTAGCCGTAGGAGCATAAAAAATTCGGGGGCCGATAACCAGCCCCCAGTGTGTTGTGATGTTCGGATGTACCAGGGCCGAAGCCAGCATCACATGGTTTGTACAAGGACGAAACCCATTGTATAAAACAGAATAACCTCTATCGATCTTGTAGAATGACACTTATGCTCGGATTTGCAGACCGGTTCTCGCTTACTATGACGGTCAGTTTTTGGTTTTCTCCCCTGAGGTGCTTGACCAGGTGAGCTGGAAACACAATCGCAGTGGTTCTCCCTTTGCCCTTTTAGCCGAACGAGCGGAACGTAAGAGGGCAAGCACAGGAGCCGGGCAACCCAACTATTGATCCAAGACATAGTTCGGATCCGATGCATATAAAGCAAAATCCAAGACGCCGAACACACGACCAGTTGTGCTGGGGTGATGCTCAGGGCAATTTTTTAAATTCGAGCCCCCGGTCTATTAGCCGGTTGCATCATAATGTATACCGAGCAGTTGCGCAAGAGGCGTTGTCAGGAACAGGGTATGTATAAAATACAATGAAGTGGCCATGTATAATGGTCTTGTATTTGCTCAATAATTCTTATAGCTCAGATTGCCGAAGCAACTGTTTACAGGTATTTGAAGATGAAATATAAAATTTACAGAGGAGAGGTTGTACCAGGGGTCTTCGATTGATGGCTTGACGTCCTCGATGTGCCCTGTCGCCAATCTGCTCCTGTGCCTCCTAGGGAGTTGTGTTCCTTTAAGGGTGATGCTGTCGGCGAGCAGACTTTGGGAAGAAGATCTTGAGAAGTCGCCGAAGGGTGGGTGAGCTTTACGCTTTAACAGGTCCTTGACGGTACCTATGATATGTCCGAGGACGTGTACTGGTAGTAGTTTGGTCCAGCCGAACACTTACCCTTTGATAGTTATTCCCCATTGCTGCCCATGGAATCTTGAGTGCAAAGTTGTGCCTTCTCGGCACGTGTTTGACGGGTATTAGGGTTGTGCAATGGGGAGTGTGTACCTATTTTTGGGGAGGAGAAGATTCTTGGAGTTCGGACTGAAACCGAGCTCGTTTGTCAACCTTACGTGCCTTTATGGCAGATTTTGGTGTTCGCCGATCGTCCTCGTAATGGAATTCGACCGCCAGGGCCAATGCATGTTCCTCTGTTCGGAGGGAACGTTCTGTGTTGCCGTTGACAGTAATGACCCCCTTGGGCCCGGGCATCTTGAGCTTGAGGTATGCGTAGTGTGGGACGACATTAAAGCAAGCGAACGCTGTGCGGCCCAGCAGGGCGTGATAACCGCTGCGGAAGGGGACAATGTCGAAGATCAAGTCCTCGCCGCGGAAGTTGTCGGGCGAACCGAACACTACTTCCAGGCTAACAGAGCCTGTGCACCGGGATTCGACACTTGGGATCACTCCTTTAAAGGTAGTGTTGCTAGGCTTTATCCTTGACGGATCTATGCCCATCTTTTTCACCGTATCTGAGTAAATCAGATTGAGGCTACTTCCTCCGTCCATTAGGACTTTAGTGAGGTGGTACCCATCGATAATGGGGTCTAGGACGAGGGCCGCCGACCCCCCATGACGGATACTGGTCGGGTGATCTCGTCGATCAAAAGTGATCGGGTATGCCGACCATGGGTTAAACTTCGGGGCTACAGGCTCTACGGCGTAGACCTCTTGAAGGGCACGCTTCCTCTCCTTTTTAGGTATATGAGTGGCGTATATCATGTTCACAGTCTTTACCTCTGGAGGGAACTGCTTCTGACCTCCATTGCTCGGACCGCGGGGCTCCTCGTCATCCTTGCTGCGTGGGCCCTTGCCTTGCTCTTCGGCTGCGAGTTTGCCGGCCTGTTTGAACACCCAACAGTTACGGTTGGTGTGGTTGGCGGGCTTGTCTTAAGTGCCATGGATCTGGCAAGGCCTCTCCATGATTTTGTCCAGCGGGGTGGGTCCGTCGCGATTGCCTTTAGGAGGCTTCTTCCGCTGCCCGGACCGAGGGTTGCGGAAGCCGGCATTAACGGCCGTGTCGTCGGCGTCGCTAGTGCTGTACCGGTGTTTATTTTTGTTGCGTCGCGGTTTCCCGTTTCCACCCCGGACTTCGGAGGTGCCGGGGTCTTCGGGGTTGTGGCTTCGTCTCGCTAGCCAGTTATCCTCGCCCACGCAAAAGCGGGTCTTGAGTGATGTAAGGGCGGACATGGTCCTAGGTTTATCTTGACCGAGCTGGCAAGCCAGCCATTCGTCCCGAATATTGTGCCTGAAAGAGGCTATAGCCTCGGCATCTGGGCAATCGACGATCTGGTTTTGCTTGGTCAAGAACCGATTCCAGAATTGTCGAGCAGACTCTCCTGCCTTTTGGACGACATTGCTTAGGTCGGAGGAGTCCGGAGGCCGTACATAGGTACCCTGGAAGTTAGATCGGAATGCATCCTCGAGATCCTCCCAGCTCCCGATAGAGTTTTCGGGGAGACTGTTTAACCAGTGCCGAGCTAGCCCCTTAAGTTTAAGGGGTAGGTACTTGATTGAGTGGAGGTCGTCTCCTCGTGCCATGTGAATGTTTAGGAGGAAATCCTCGATCCACATTGCTGGGTCAGTTGTTCCGTCGTATTGCTCAATGTTCACGGGTTTAAACCCTTCCGGGAACTGATGCTGCATCACCTCGTCGGTGAAACACGGTGGGTGGGCAGCGCCTCTGACCCGGGCTATATCGCGCCGGTAGTCGGCGTCTGTTCTGGCCCGGTTTTGGTCCCGACCTCTATTGTTTCGGTGGAGCCAGGGCCGGTACTCATCCCGTCTACCGGGGGAGTACCCTCTAGATCCGTAGATGGATCTCGTGCGGCCTGTTCTATAATCCAGGTCGTGTCGCAGGTCGTACCTGTCCTCAGGCTCCATTGGCTCTTTTCTCCTTCTGCGGGGTATCGCCGGCCTGTAATCGGCATCGCCAGCCGTCCTATCTCGTCCTCGGGGAGGGCGGTCTGGCTGGTCGTATGGAGTGTGCTTGGGGGACAATGTATTAGGGAGCTCGTCATCGAATTGTGGCAGGAGCCGTCGGCGTGGATAGCTCTTGGGTTGGTCCAATAGACCAGTGCCGTATTCTTCTTCGGCTGACAGGACCCTCGTCCATCTATCATTGAGGGTATCTTGTTTGGCCTTGAGCTGCCGTTCCTTTGCCTTTAGGCTTCGGGCAGTAGCTATAAGCTATTGCCGAAACCATTCCTGATCCTCCATGTTCTCGGGGACGACGAAGTCCTCGGCTTCCGGGGTGTCCTCCTCCTCTACATGGGGGAGGTAGTTGTCATCCTCGGAATCGTTTGGATCTTCGGGGTCGCGCTGGTCCTCCGGCCTTTCCTGGTCCTCTAGCGGATGCTTGGGGAAATCGGGATCGCCGAGGTCTTCCGGGGTATCGTTTTCCCCGGTGCCAGCATTAGCTTCCCTTCCCTTTTTTGTCTATGATCATTTCCGCGGTTTCCGGTGCCTTGACGGCGCTTCACCCGATTCATCACCATTGTTTGCGGGTGTGCGCTCGCCGTATCGGCTGGAGTATCCACCATGTAGACGTCATAGGTGGAGGTGGCAGTCCATCGCCCGATGTTGACGGGGGTGGGAGCGGGATCCTCTTCATCCATTACTTCTGCCTCCTCGGAGGCGTAGTCCAACATATCGGTTAAGTCTTCGATAGTGGCTACGAAGTGGGTGGTGGGTGGGATGAAAAAAAAACCTCTTGACCCGCTTTAAGACCGATCTGAACGTGGATCGGGGTTGGGTCGTTAGTAAGTTTCATCGATAAGATCCGATCTAGAGGTTCGTTGAGCGTCAAGAGCTCGATCGGGTCAATTTGCTCAGCGCTTTCGGAGTTATCCTCCGATGCGTCCGTACAAGAAGTGTGTTCGGCATGAGCTGGTTCCTGGCCCACTGGCGCTATGGCCGGATCTGGACTAAAAGCCAGACCATCGCTGGGTTTAGTCCTGTGAGCGGGGTCGAGAGCGACATCCGAGGTCAAGGCCTCGGAGTCCTCGGGTGCGTCAGATGAGACCGCGAGCCCGGTGAGTAAAAGATCGCCCCGAGAGTCTACGGAGAACTCTAAGTTCCCGAATCTGACCTCTTGATAAGGGGTAAAACTCCCGACCAGGCCAAGACGGCCGGTCGGGTCAGCGTGCAGCACAATGCTGCCGAAAGCGAAGATCTGTCCAGGGACGAAGGGTTCCATGTTCCGGACTTCTTCGTTATTGACCACGCGAGCCATCGATTCCTTTGGCGATCACAGCGGAACTCTCAATGAAAGCACCAATGTCGGTGTCAAAACCGGTGGATCTCGGGTAGGGGGTCCCGAGCTGTGAGTCTAGGATCGATGGTAACAAGGGGACGAAGGAGACGATGTTTACCCAGGTTCGGGCCCTCCTATGGAGGTAAAACCCTATGTCCTGCTCGATTATATTGATTGTATGAAGGTTACAGAATTGATCTACCTCGAGATCGACTAGCTAAAACCCTAGATGAGTTTCTCTGCCTTACATTCTAAAACCCTCTCGGTTTATATAGACATCGGGGGGTACCTAGGGTTTACACATGATAGGTCTCCTGCCGAGGATGGAAATGTCGATTTCCTCATCTTGACTTGGAGTGCACAACACACCTTCGCGACTTCCTTCTGGAACGTGGGGTCTCGATGTATCCGGCCCTTGCTGTGATAGCTAAAGAGCGGCCCATCGAGCCGGCCTATTGGGAGATAGGCCAGCGGCCCGAGGACCCCTTAGTCCAGGACTCCCTCAATGATAATGGGATCACTGGGAATGGCGGCATTCGTCCTCATGATCGGGCTACATCTATGGATAAGGACAGGTTAGCCCCCTTATACATTCCCGGACGCGGGATTATGGGGCCTCTAAGAACCTGCAGCAGGTCTATGATATTATACACTTTGTGTTCCGGAATGTTCTTCTGCGCAAGGTTGGAAATCAAGATGAGATTCATGGGTACTTTGTTGATCTGCTCGTTGCCATGAAGACTAAAGCTAGCTCTGGAGCTACATTTGATGTTTCCAAATGGATGTGGGAGGAGATGTACTCCATGGTCGTCTACCGGAAGGTTCCCACCTATGCTCCTTATATTATGAGTTTCCTCAACTCTGTGTGGGCTGTTCGTCGGCCTGGCGAGCCTCTCACTTCTCCAGACAACCTCATTGTGCATGAGGTCAAGCAACTCCGGAAGAAGAAACATCTTGCACCTCGCCCCGCGGCCCTGTAGCCGGCCGCCCGACGCCCCCCTGCCCCCCTGGTGAGCTCCTGCCCCTGGGCTCTCCCCCTTTTTTCATGTTTTTTCTTTTCCTGTTTTTTTCCTGTTTTTTAATAGATGTTTATTAGGTAGTTAGTTTATTAGGTAGTTAGTTTATTAGATAGTTAGTTTATTTTCTCTTAAATTAGATAGTTAGTTTATTAGGTAGAAAAAACTTAGATAGAAAAGAAAAAACATAGAAGAATAGAAGAAAAGAAAAAAAACTAGAAGAAAAAAAAGAAGAAAAGAAGAAGGAAAAAAGGAAAAAGGAAAAAGGAAAAGAAGGAAAAATAAGAAGAAGATAAATGAAAAGAAGAAGGAAAAGAAGAAGAATGAAAAGAAGAAGGAAAAGAAGAAGAAGGAAAAGAAGAAGAAGGAAAAGAAGAAGGAAAAGAAGAAGGAAAAGAAGGTAAAGAAGACGAAGAAGAAGAAGAAGAGGACGAGGAGAACAAAAGAAGATGTAAGGGCATTCTCTTGCCGTAGTGTTTTGGTGATGATGACAACTCACTATGTTTCTAACCGGGTGTCAAGTTATTCAGGTACTTCATGAGAGACACAAGACGGTTAGATATTCCCTCCAAACGGAAAAGGTCGAAGACGGTGTTCTCTACGTTTTTATTATCTTTGGTCGTAGGGATCCCGTACTATTAAGAGGGAATCCACATTGGAAAGTCTTGGGTGAATCAGTTCTTTCGCACATCCATCTTCACCCAACTCTCTCCTCTACATCATAGAGAGAGAGGCCCCTCTTTCCTTAGTTGCTTGCCAGGTGCACCGCTGTCTCGACCTAATGCAATGCTCGCTCTAAGATTTTCGGTTTGACCACCACTTCAGGGGTGATACCCTGGAGGTGCTGCCACTGTGTTATCCCCAGCGGTTGTACCGCTGCCCCCGGGCGGTTGTACTGCCAAATGCTGGGTAACCCAGGGTGGCAGCTCTGGGCGGTTGAACCGGCCCAGCACCGGGCTACAACCAGACTTGGTTCTGTTTAGCTCCGGTTGTTGGGTGGACCTGGACCGGTTGTACCGCTATATTCGTATAGCCCGGTACAACCGGGGTCCGGGGCTCTGGCCGGGCTGCTGCATCCGAGCCACCTTTCTATTGTGGTCCGGTGGTAGGGCGGTGGTTGGCCAGTTGTACCGGTCTTAACGGTTATACCAGTTGTACCGCCCGCCACTCCGGTTGTACCGCTCCATGCGATTCTGGCAGTAACGGTTGGAAACGGGGGGGCTATATACGGAGGTGCTTCTTCCACCTCTCCCTCATCTCTTACCTCTCTCTCTCCACCATTGATGCCCCTTGAGCTTTCTTGCCCGATCTCTCTCTAGCCACCCAAACTTGTTGTCTTGCTAGGGATTGAAGGAGGAGATCTAGATCTACACTTCCACCAAAGGAAAATTGATTCCCCCATACTTTCTTGTGTGGATTTTGTTAGTCTTGGGTGTTTGAGCACCCTAGACGGAAGAGGTCACCCCGAAGCCATATTCCATTGTGGTGAAGCTTTGTGGTTTCGTTGGGAGCCTCCAATTAAGTTGTGGAGAGAGCCCCAACCTTGTTTGTAAAGGTCCGGTTGCCGCCTTCAAGGGCACCACTAGTGGAATCACGGCATCTCGCATTGTGTGGGGGTGTGAGGAGAATACGGTGGCCCTAGTGGCTTCTTGGGGAGCATTGTGCCTCCACACTGCTCCAACGGAGACGTACTTCCCCTTACCGGGAAGGAACTTCGGTAACACATCCTCGTCTCCATTGGTTCCACTTGTGGTTACTTCTTACCCTTACATTGTGCAAGCTATTTGTATTGTTTATCTCCTTGCTTGTATGGTTATTGTTGTTAGCATCATATAGGTTGCTCACCTAGTTGCATATCTAGCTAACCTATTTGGTGCTAAGCCTAATTTGTTAAAGAAAAGTTTAAAAGTGGTAGTTGTCTATTCACCCCCCCTCTAGTCAACCATATCGATCCTTTCAGAAGAAGAAGAAGAAAAGGAAGAAGAGGAAGAAGAAGAAAAGGAAGAAGAAGAAAAGGAAGAAGAGGAGGAAGAAGAAAACGACACCCTGACACCCCGACCCCCGACGCCACCGACCCCCGACGCCACTGACCCCCGACCCCCGACGCCACCGACCCGCGACCCCCGACGACACCGACCCCCGACCCCCGACTCCACCGACCCCCGACCCCCGACGCCACCGACCCCCGACCCCCGATGCCACCGACCCCCGACCCCCGACGCCTCGGACCCCCGATCCCCGACGCCACTGATTCCCGACGCCACCGACCCCCGACCCCCGACGGGGTCATAGTTTTGTAAATTATGAGTTAGGTCCCATATTTTCCCATTTTGTTATAAAAAACATCATATTTGTGTTGATCGGGTGGATTTCAATGTGCAGTTGTTCGACGACCTACCCCATGCGTTGGACGAGCTCCCCTGCTGCGTTCGTGGGTGAGCACAAATGACATCTCCTCCCCCCCTTAATTTGCTCTGTTCCGGTCTTCGTGCCGATGAAACCTGCTAGCTATAGGTGTCTTCAATTCAACAGTATGCGTCTCTCGTTCGAAAGGGCGGCATCTATAAATATGCATGTCTTTGCATATTTATAACCGCCATTCTTTCGAATTGTCCAACGTTATCCATGGACAGCCCGAGTATGTGTAGATTGGGTTCGTTTTCCCGTATGCTCTGCTCCGGATCCGATGCAGAATTTCGTCAGTGCCTCCCTGTTGTTCTCCGGGTACACATCCTCTCTGCTTATTGCCGAGACGTGTATTAGGAGAACAGCGGGGAGGTGCTGCCAAAATTCTACGTCAGATCCGGAGCAGAGCATGGGAAAACGAACCCAATCTACACATACTCGGGTGGGATTAGGACCTATCTTTACCTATTAGCGTGTAGGTTGCATGGACGTAATAAAACTAACAAAAACTTGATTAACTGATGAATATATATGCCGAATTATATATATATTTATTGTGTGTCTAGTAGCTACGCAAGATGAGTGATCGTGCGTGGATGTATACCGATCACACTAGTCAGAAAGACATGACCAAATAATGGTTAACAAATACCAAGGGGTTTGTGAAAGCCGCATTTGCAAATGGTCAGGATATAACATGGTGCCCCTGTCCCCAGTGCGACAACTTTAAAAAGCAGACAGAGGGTGAAATGGGTAAACACCTGCAGAAGTGGGGTTTTACGCCTAATTATATGGTGTGGACTTTTCATGGTGAGTCTGCCCAACGTGCCAGAGCTGAGGTGGTTCGTCGTCGCACCAACGAGCATGGTACCGGGATCGAAGACATGGTGCAAGACTTTGATGATGCTTGGGATTTGGACGATGAGATGGAGGAATCTGCAAAGGCATTCTATGAAATGTTGGAGTCTTCAAAACGTCCTCTCCACGAGCACACCGAGCTTTGTCAGCTGGATGCCATCGCGCAAGTAATGGCTCTGAAGGCTCAATTCAACCTGGGAAGAGAATGCTACGACGCGATGATGACAATATTTGGACGCTTTCTACCCAAAGGCCATGTACTGCCTGCAAACCTGTACCAGTCGGACAAAATCCTCCGTGTACTTAAGATGCCCTATGAGAAGATAGATGCCTGTGAGAATGGATGTGCCTTATTTAGGCTTGAGTATGCGGACTTGAACTATTGTCCCATTTGCAAGTCTTCCAGGTATGTTGTGGTAGACAACGGTATGGGTGAGAAGAATCAGACCAAAATCCCCGTTAATGTTCTTCGCTATATGCCAATCGTACCAAGACTTCAACGTCTTTTCATGGTCAAAGAGACGGCCAGACAGATGACATGGCACAAATTGGGCAAAAGAACCAAACTAGATGCATATGGGAATCAGATGTTGGTACACACTTCAGACGCTTTTGCCTGGAAGCACTTTGATGCATTACATAAGGATAAAGCAGCAGATCCAAGGCATCCTCGAGTCGCCATCAGCACTGATGGGTTCAATGTGTTTGGTATGATGGCAACCCAATACAGTTGTTGGCCTGTATTTGTCATTCCACTCAATCTCCCCCCGGAGAGATTATGAAAAGAAAGAACATTTTCCTGACGTTGATAATTCCAGGGCCCAACTATCTGGGGAAGAATATGAATGTGTACATGCAGCCGCTTAAGGATGAATTGCAAGAAGCTTGGGATAATGGGATCAAGACATACGACGCCGCTACAAAACAAAACTTCATGATGCATGTGTGGTACATGTACTCGATGCATGACTTGCCGGCGTATGCGCTATTCGTTGGCTGGTGTGTGCATGGAAGGTTCCCGTGCCCCACATGCAAGGAAGCTCTTTAGTTTCGTTGGCTGCAGGCGGGTCACAAGTTTTCTTGCTTCGACTTGCATAGACAGTTCCTGGATCCTCGCCATAAGTTCAGAAAAGACAAGAAGAATTTCATCAAAGGTAGAGTTGTGAAAAACTCTGCACCACCTGCGTTGACAGGCCAACAGACCCTGGATCAGATAAACGCTCTCAAGCCTGATCCAGAGCGTCCAGGGTATTTCAAAGGGTATAATTCGCAACACGCCTGGACTCACAAGACATGCTTATGGGATCTGCCTTACTTCAAAGACCTCCTTTGCCCACACAACATCGACGTCATGCACACTGAAAAGAATATCGCCAAGGCCCTTTTTGGTACATTGTTCGGCATAGAGGGGAAGTCAAAGGATAATCCTAAGGCTAGAGTCGATCAGGAGGCTCTATGTGATAGACCGTTACAAAACATGCGACAACCGAAAGGAAAGTAGAACTGGACAAAGCCAAAGGCATGGTTCAATCTTGGAAGGCCAGCTATGAGGGAAATGATCTTGTGGGTGAAAATGCAGTTGATGTTCCCCGATGGGTATGCAGCGAATCTAAAGAGGGGAGCGAGTCTTGACAAACTGAAAATATTTGGTCTCAAGAGTCATGATTGGCACATATGGCTTGAGCGGGTAATGCCGGTGATGTCACGTGGCTTTATCGCCGAGGATGAATGGCTAGTACTGGCAGAGCTGAGCTATTTCTTCCATTCTCTTTGTGCAAAAAACTATCGCCCGTCGTGCTATCTGAAATGGAAGAGTTGGCGCCGGAGTTGATATGCAAGTTAGAGAAGATCTTTCCACCGGGCTTCTTTAATCCAATGCAGCATTTGATTTTGCATCTACCGACTGAGGCAAGATTGGGGGGCCCGTGCAAAATCGTTGGTGCTACGCAACTGAGAGGATGCAGAAGACACTTCGAGCAAAATGTAAAAATAAACGTTGAATTGAAGCATCGATGGCCGAGGCATTCATTACCTAGGAGGCGGCAAACTTTGTGACAGCACACTACGAAGCCAAAAATCGTCATTTGCATAATCCGAAGCCTCGATACAATGATGGCGACCCTAAAAAAGGTCGATCCAACCTCAGCCTATTCAAAGGGAAGCTCGCACCAGCCGGTGCTTCGAAAGGAATAGCGTTGGATGTCAAAGAATGGCGGACCATTTCGTTGTATATCTTCAACAACCTAACAGAAGTGCGGCCGTACATCGAGTAAGTTCTCGGTACATTGTTTCGCAACTTCTAATTCCTTTGAACTGCTCTTATTAGCGGATATTTGATACAGTTGATACGTCGCCAAATTCTCGGATGGAGCGGTGATCCAAAAGGATTCCATCGAAGAGTATGAGCTTCTGGCAAAGCATGGAGGCGGCTATCCCGGTTTCATCTCTTGGTTCAAACAAATGGTAATTTCCATTAGACCATTTCATTTCTTCATCTAATTTGCGGCTAATGCAACAATCCCTTCGTAATAAACTTGTAGGCTAATTCAGAGTCTGTGGACGCCGAATTGAGACAAGTCGCTAATGGTTTTGACTATAAGGTCCGTTCATTTGACAAATACGACATCAACGGGTATCGCTTTCGTACCTTTGGCAAAGAGCTATCTATGGCCGACCGAAAGTCTACAAATTGTTGTGTCTCTGCTATCGGCGAAGGAGGTACCGAGTATTATGGAAGAGTTGAAGCAATTTATGAACTTCTATTCTATGGTGAAAACCCACCGAACGTCGTAATCTTCAAATGCTATTGGTTCCAGCCGAAGGAGACTAGAAGGACTCATGAACATATAAGGCTAGTCGAAATCAAACAAATCACCCATTTAGATGTTCCCGATGTCTATATTACGGCTCAACATGCGACCCAAGTTTTCTATCTACCGTGGGCCTGCCAAACTGATCCAAATCTGAATGGTTGGGATGTTGTTTATGAAGTGCCGCCACATTTTAGACCACCTCCCCTCAATGAAGAGGATTATGAACCTCACATTAACCCAGACACATATGAAGGAGAATTCTTCCAAGAAACACGTCTTTCCAAAAAACGTTTCATGAACCGCTCTACTTCACCCCAGAACATTGAAGTAGACAGCGACTGTGAATCCGACTTCACCCCTGAGCCGGAACAAGAAGAGCCGGAACAAGAAGAGGTTACTGCTACGGATGACTTGTCAATGCTTGACCGATTACATAAAGGAGGCCTTCCACATGTTGTTCCCGATAGTGATGATGATGATGCATTTATTGATGATAGTGATGATGATGATCCCGGAGCATATATAGATGATCAAGATTATTATCAGTTCATGTCAGGTATTCAATTTTTATTATATACATGATGATGATACACTTAAATTTTATACATGTCGGTATTCAATTTTTATTATTCATGTTGGTATTCAAATTTTTTATGTTGTACTAATTTCGTTCACTCTTTGTCATGCCAGGTGTTAAAAGATGGTGGGCGCGGGTCCAGAGCATTCCGCGGCTCAGTCTTTGTCGGCGCGTGGTGGGAGGGGTACTTCTATTCCACCACAGCATCTCTGGAGAGCGTTGCTCGACTATATGCAAACACAAGCGGGAGCTTCTTCGTCGACGTCGTTGCCCACCGGGAGAGGAGGTCGGGGGAAGAAGAGAGGTACACGTGCTCGTGCTGGGAGAGGTAGGAAGGCTGCTACGCCTTCCTCGCCGCCACCCCCAGCTGATTCACCCGAGCATAGGACTGCTAGGGTGGACCCGTCTGAGGAGGAGGCTACGTGGACTCCGGTCCACGAGCCTAGGGTGGACCCGTCTGAGGAGGAGGCTAGGCGGACTCCGGTCCACGAGCCTAGGGTCAACGAGCCTTCGTCCCACGAGACTCTTGTCCCACAGGCTTCGTCCCACGAGACTCCGGGGTAGAGCAGGGATCAGGGTACGTCCCAGCAGACCCAATGGGATTGCTGGCCGGAGCCGAGTGGCCATGCTGATTGTGGCGGGGATGGGTTTTCTGATAGCGAGGACGAGGTGGTTGAGGGGGGGAAGGTCTACCAGCGTGGTGGTACACGGCTGCCCCCCACCCCCCCGTGCCGGCGACCTGCGAGCAGAGGTGGTTGATTAGGCCTAAGGGGGAGAAGTAAGTGCATTTACTCTTTTTTAACCTTTTGCCTTCACGTTTCTTCAAATATCTAATGCGTTGGCTTTGTCATACTGCAGGGGTTGGACTCATGCCAAGGGTGCCCACAGGCCCAACTCCGTCCTTGGTGTGATTTGCCGGCACAACTTTCCGGGGTTTGTCACGTTGCCCGGTGAGGGCCAGGTTCGAGAGCTAGGATTGACCTGGGAGCACTGCTTGGCTGCCCCGGCCCCGCCGGAGACGAGGATCGATGGTGTCTTGTGCCACACGAGGGCCGACATGGTGATTAGACAGTTTTGGGTAAATTTTCCTTTACACAATTAAAACTCAACAATAGCTATTTATTGTACTAATCAGTGTTGTCTCGTTTGATTGCAAACCTTCTATAGGTGTGAGGAGGGGTACGAGGAGGCCGCGGCAAAGGCTATCGATGGCGAGTGCAAGAGCCTACTACAGAACTTACGGCACAAGGCTCGACCGTAGGCTGTTCGAGACTACTACGCCTCGCTGAAAGTTAAGAAGGAAAAGATGAAGTGCCGCTGAAATTTTCTGGAGAAGGAGCAGTACATGAAGGTAATTACCATTTCTTAAGGCCTTGTACTTAGTTTCCTTGATTTGATTCGTAGGCGTAGCGCTCAAATTAATCTTTACTCACTTAGGTGCCCCCGAGATGGTGTGCAGATAAGATGGATTGTTGGGAGGCGTTGGTGGATGAGTGGTGCTCAGAGCAATGGCGAGCCATCCACAACAACGCCAAGGACCGGCGTGCCAAAATGGCTGGTGTGCCACACCATCAAGGCAGCGCCGACCTATATCAGTTCGGGGAGAACTGGGTATGTGGTTTGCTTCATTATTCATGCAATTCATTCTTAATGCTTGCTTGAGCCCTTTACTAATACTTTGTTCCTCTCTCTATTTTTTAGGCGCATCACAATAACACGGAGGTGCCAGGGATGTACGACCTCTATGCCATGGCCCATACTGCCTCGTACAAGAAGGCGAAGGCATTCTCTGAGTCTGACCTCGATCATCCCGAGAACTTCACCAACATCTCCTCCCACCACAAGCTCGTGAGGTACAGAGATGTGGGGAAGGAGGTGAATGGGGAGGACTTCAACCCGAGCCAGCATCCTATTGATCCAGAGCTGGTGATGATGGCTGGCGGCGGGAGGCCCTATGGCTCGATAGCCATTAGAGATGGACTTATAAGGTCTTCTCGCACTCTCCGGGAGATCAAGGCGTGCCAAACGAGCTCCTGTCCTGAGATAAGGCCTCGTCCACGGCCAGTCGAGCTTGCCATCGAGGTTAGTCATACGGACTCAGATAGCTTTCCTCCATTACATTGTGTGTGCGAACAAAGATGATTACAATGCTAACGAGGAGTTGTGTTGCAGGCTGCTCTGCAGAAAGAGAGAGAGAGGCAACCCAAGCGCTTCTGGAGGAATAGGCCCGGCAGGCGGCGGAGGAGAAGAGGGATTTGGAGGAGAGGACGGCTAAGTTGTTGGAGGAGGAGAGGGCACGGAACGATGTGTCTAACCGGGCCATGTACGAGCTCATCGTGGTAAGTTTCTTCTTCATATTAGCCAAATCATGCACTACAGGTTCGTTTCATTAATAACCAATATGATTGACTTGTCAAAACCAAATGTGCAGTCTCTGTGCGAGAAGAACGGCCAGACCCCTCCGCCGATGCCAGTCACTACCACGGCGGGAACGGTGAGTTTCATTTGAATGGTCATTAGTTACTAGTCTTAACATTTCAGTGTCATCATGCTAACGAGACTTTGCAAATGATCTTTGGTGCAGCATAACTCCCGAGCCGCATCGCACGACCCTTCTCCAGGGCATCTTTCTCCAGGCCCGAGCAACCCCGGTGCTTCACCTCCGTGATGACGAGGACGATAAGCCCTAATATGCCACTTACTTGGCTCATTTTCTCAAAGAAAGACAAACTTAGCACTTAGACAAAATTACGTACTTTCGGTCTGTCGGAGCTCCTTGTGAGAGTTTCATGTCTCTTCTTGATGGAGGAATCCCGACTGTTGTCGCGGGGGTCGTTTCTTCTTCTCCTTCTCTCGATATATACCTTGGTATATTGCGGGAGAGGAGAAGGGGAAACGACCATCACCGACGGTCGAAATATTAGTGTTAGGTAGTGTCCACCAACATACACCACCATATAAGTGTGAGTGAGTGCGCACCATACACACCATGAGGCATGAGAGTTTTTGTAAGGAAAACCTCAAAAGACCGAAAGTCAAGCTCAACAAATGGCATAATAACCTTAGTTAGCTCATAAATGTCATATTTTACCTAAGTTAGCTTTGTTTCCTCTAAAATGACATAGTAAGCTTACTTACCTCCAAAATGACATATTTTACCTAAGTTAGCTCTAAAATGACCTATACTTAGCATTGTTTTCTCCAAAATGACATTGTAAGCTTACTTAGTTGATTAGCTTCGAAATGACCTATTTTACCTAGGTTAGCTCTAAAATGACCTATACTTAGCTTTGTTTCCTCCACAATGACATAATAAGCTTAGTTAACTCAAAAATGGCATAATAGCCTTGGTAACCTCATAAATGCCATATATTTAGCTTATTATCTTGTAAAATGACACAATAAGCTTAGTTAGGTGAAAAATGGCATAATTACCTAGGTTAGCTCTAAAATGACACAAATAAGCAATAAGAAGAAGAAAAACAAGAGGAGAAAGAGAAAGAGAAGAAAAACACTTCTTCATCATCATCATCTTCTTCTTCTTCTAGATCTTCTTCTACTTCTTCTAGTATTCTTCTTCTAACTTTCTCATTTCCAATTTTGCAGGTTTGATTCACTTCACGACAGCTTGCTTTGATGGAGTGCTAGTGTTTACTTTCTGTTTTCATTTTGTATCGATGAACTTATGTGAAACTTTCTACCTATGGATGAAACTATTGTAATATGGATGAAACTATGTATGTATGGATGAAACTATTGTAATATGGTGAAACTTGCACTTTTGATTTGATATGTTTGTTGGATGATCATATTCATATGGCATGGATATGGGTTTTGTGAAATATATATGTATATCATACATTTTGCTTGTGAAAATGCTTGGATATATCAAAAATAAATATAAAAGAGGCAATATGGTCACTTTGCCGTCTGCCACCGAAGGCAAAGGTGGCTTTGCCGTTTGCCACCGACGGCAAAGGTGGCTTTGCCGTCTGCCACCGACGGCAAAGGTGACACATGGCAGCCGCCTGTGCAACCTGGGAACACCAGGCCTGGGTCCATTTGTCCCCTTCGCCGTTCGGGGGCAGACGGCAAAGGGGTTGGGGGCTGACGGCAAAGGGGGCCGATGGCAAGGGGGGCAGACGGCAAAGGGGGCACACGGCAAAGGGGTGGGGGCAGACGGCAAAGGGTGCCGTTAGCCACCTCACGGGGCTAACGTCAGTGCTACACCATCGAGCCTCTTTGCCGTCTGCCCCCTGACGGCAAAAAATCTTTGCCGTCCGGTGAGCCCAGGCAGACGCCGAAGAACTCCTTTACCGGAGTTCACAATGCCGAAACTGTGGCCGTCTACCGGCTAATGGCAAAGAGGTTTGCCGTCCGCAGTCCTATCCTTTGCCGTCTGCCATGGCAGATGGCAAAGTGCCTGATTCCAGTAGTGTATCCCATAGCTGATAGTAGATGGGTAAGTCCGGTTCATTGTGTCCCTAAGAAAGGTGGTATTACCGTTGTTCCTAATGATAAGAATGAACTCATTCCACAAAGAGTTGTCACTGGCTATAGAATGGTAATTGATTTTAGAAAATCTTTGCCTTTCATTGATCAAATGCTAGAGAGACTATCTAAGCACACACACTTTTGTTTCCTAGATGGATATTCTGGTTTCTCTCAAATACCCGTGTCACAATCCGATCAAGAGAAAATCACCTTTACTTGCCCTTTTGGAACCTATGCTTATAGACTTATGCCTTTTGGTTTATGCAATGCACCTGCTACCTTTCAAAGATGTATGACTGCTATATTCTCAGATTTTTGTGAAAAGATCGTGGAGGTTTTCATGGATGATTTTTCCGTTTACGGAACTTCTTTTGATGATTGCTTAAGCAACCTTGATTGAGTTTTGCAGATATGTGAACAAACTAATCTTGTCTTGAATTGGGAGAAGTGCCACTTTATGGTTAATGAAGGTATTGTCTTGGGGCATAAAATATCTGAGCGAGGTATTGAGGTGGATAAAGCTAAAGTTGATGAAATTGAGAAAATGCCATGTCCTAAAGATATTAAAGGTATTCTAAGTTTCCTTGGTCATGCTGGTTTTTATAGGAGGTTCATTAAAGACTTCTCTAAAATTTCTAGGCCTCTTACTAATCTTTTGCAAAAGGATATTCCTTTTGTTTTTGATGATGATTGTGTGGAAGCCTTTGAAACACTCAAGAAAGCCTTAACCTCTACACCTATCGTTCAACCACCTGATTGGAACTTGCCTTTTGAAATTATGTGTGATGCTAGTGATTATGTTGTTGGTGCTGTCCTAGGACAAAGAGTTGATAAGAAATTGAATGTTATCCATTATGCTAGTAAAACTCTAGACAGTGCCCAACGAAACTATGCTACTACTGAAAAAGAATTTTTAGCAGTTGTGTTGGCTTGTGATAAATTTAGATCCTATATTGTTGACTCCAAAGTTATTGTTCACGCCGATCATGCTGCTATAAAATACCTTATGGAAAAGAAAGATGCCAAACCTAGACTCATTAGGTGGGTTCTCTTGCTTCAAGAATTTGACTTACATATCGTTGATAGAAAAGGAGCTGAGAACCCCGTAGCTGATAACTTGTCTAGGTTAGAAAATATCCTTGATGACCCACTACCTATTGATGATAGTTTCCCCGATGAATAGCTAGCTGCAATAAGTGTCTCACACAACACACCTTGGTATGCTGATTATGCTAATTACATTGTTGCTAAATATATACCACCTAGTTTCACATACCAACAAAAGAGAAAATTCTTCTATGACTTGAGACATTACTTTTGGGACGACCCACATCTTTATAAAGAAGGAGTAGATGGTATTATTAGGCGTTGTGTACCTGAGAATGAATAGGAACAGATCCTACAGAAATGTCATTCCGAAGCTTATGGAGGACATCATGCGGGAGATAGAACTGCTCATAAGATATTACAATCTGGTTTTTATTGGCCTACTCTCTTCAAAGATGCTCGTAAGTTTGTCTTGTCTTGTGATGAATGTCAAAGAATTGGTAATATTGGTAAGCGTCAAGAAATGCCTATGAATTATTCACTTGTTGTTGAACTATTTGACGTATGGGGTTTTGATTACATGGGGCCTTTTCCTTCCTCTAACGGGTACACTCATATTTTAGTTGCGGTTGATTATGTCACTAAGTTGGTAGAAGCTATTCCAACTAGTAGTGCTGATCACCACACTTCCATTAAAATGCTTAAAGAGGTTATCTTTCCGAGGTATGGAGTCCCTAGATATTTAATGACCGATGGTGGTTCACACTTTATTCATGGTGCTTTTCGTAAGATGCTTGCTAAATATGATGTTAACCATAGAATTGCATCACCCTATCATCCTCAATCTAGTGGTCAAGTAGAACTTAGCAATAGAGAAATAAAATTAATATTATAAAAAACTGTCAATAGGTCTCGTAAGAATTGGTCTAAGAAATTAGATGATGCACTTTGGGCCTATAGAACAGCTTATAAAAATCCTATGGGTATGTCTCCATATAAAATGGTATGTGGAAAGGCTTGTCATTTGCCTCTAGAATTAGAACACAAAGCATTTTGGGCAATTAAAGAACTCAATTATGATTTCAAACTTGCCGGTGAGAAGAGGCTATTTGATATTAGCTCACTAGATGAATGGAGAACCCAAGCGTATGAGAATGCCAAGCTATTCAAAGAAAAAGTAAAAAGATGGCATGATAAAAGAATCCAAAAGAGGGAATTCAAAATAGGAGATTATGTTCTTTTATTCAACTCTCGTTTAAGATTCTTTGCAGGAAAGCTTCTCTCCAAATGGGAGGGACCATATATTATTGAAGAGGTTTATCGTTCTGGAGCTATCAAGATTAATAACGCCGAAGGTACTAACCCGAAGGTGGTCAATGGCCAAAGAATTAAGCATTATATCTCAGGTACGCCTATTAACGTTGAAAGCAATGTTATCCAAACCATGACACCGGAGGAACACATAAAAGAAACCTTCCGGAATACTCCAGAATACTTAAAAATAGGAGGTGCGTGATACGGTAAGTAAAAGGACTCCAAAAATTCCGCAAAAATATTTTCAGTCAGTTTTGGAATATTTTAGAATTTTAGGAATAAATAAATAAACCGGAAGGTGATCGAGGTGGGCACGATACACCAGGGCTGTCCACCTCGGATGCCTTCCCGACTCCGTTTTCTTTCCAAATACTTGCTTCCCAAGAATAAAAATTCTCTATATATACCCCCGACTGTTTTGACGACCGCATCACAGAAAAATCCTCTATTCTTGTTTCTTGGTGTATTCCTATCAGATCTGTCAAGTCAGGCATCATGTCTTACCCCTCTCCTAACAATGTGGAAGAAGATGACTGGCTAATGAAGATAGAGTTGAAGAGGGAGGAGCCGGAAGAAGCCTACAAGGAGGAGAAGGACAATGAAGCTAAGGTGGATTATCTCCCTGAAGGAGATCAATCTACGCCAGCAAAGGAGGAAGAGGAAGAAGATATCCTTCAACCTTATTACAGTCATCTCACCCCTACTGAAATCGAAGCTTTTAGAGCCTTCGAAGTGGTTCATGTTCAGAATAAATATCTCATCCGTGAAAATATCTTGATGCAAGAACACATCTACAACCTTAGGAGAGTCATCCACAAATTGGAGCATCTTTTGAAGCTAAAGTGCGACATCACATCACCATCACCTACATCAACACCTCCACCTTCTTCATCACCACCACCGAAGGAGACTTGAGTACATGGGTATGGGCACTCCCCTTGGCTTGAGCCAAGCTTGGGGGAGGTGCCCCGGTATCGTATCACCATCACTTTTATTCACCTTTACCTATTCTAGTTTTATCTTTAGTTTCCCTTTGTCTTAGTTGAATAAAAGTTTAGCAAGATCTATTTTCGTGTGTTAGTTTCGTGGCCTACCTATCTATGTAATCGAGTGAAAGTTATATAATAAAGTTTAGTTTGAGTTTTTGCTTCTCTACTTTCTTGTTGCAATCAAATAAAAGAAAGACAAATAAATGAAAAGAATCATATGCTAATCTTATGGTGAGTAATGACATCACATAAGGAAAAGTATAAGTAGTAAAATTTATTGGAGATTGACAAACATAGCATTGGTCAATGATGCAATTCATGAAAGAATTAATTAGGGAAGAGAAGATTCACATGCAAATACACTATCTTGGACATCTTTTATGATTGTGAGCCCCCATCAAATATTATATGTCAAAATTGTTGACGTTGGAGAAGGAAGACAATGTAATGATTTATGTTTGTTCATATCCACATAGAAGTTATATTGTCATAGATCCTTTAACACGTGGTGCTTGCTCAATATCTTTGCTAGCCAAAAATTCCGCACTAAGTAGAGATACTACTTGTGCATCCAAAAACCCAAACCCAAACTCTTTCCTTGAGTGTCCACCATACCTACCTATGGATCGAGAAAGATCCTTCAAGTAAGTTGTCATTGGTGCAATAAGGCAATAAAAATTGCTTCTAAAAGTGTTTTGATCAATTAGTGTAAGAGAAAATTGAGCGTTATACGAACTTATGATGGCAAAGTAATAAAAGCGACGGACTGCATAATAAAGGTTGCTATCATAGGGGGCAATATAGTGTGACGTTCTTTTACATTAAGGGATTGGGCATACAAAAAAATAAGCGCATGACAACCTCTGCTTCCCTCTGCGAAGGGCCTATCTTTTACTTTCATGCACTTACTTTTATGCAAGAGTCAAAGTATTCTTCCCTATCCCTTTTTACTTTTTCTTTTGCAAGCATCATGTGGTGAGGAAAGATCTAGGCACATATATCCAGTTGGATGTGGGTGGGCATGAGTTATTATTGTTGACATCACCCTTGAGGTGAATACATTTGGAGGCAAAACTATAAGCCCCTATCTTCCTATGGGCCCGGTTGAAACTTTTTGTTCATGGGTATGCCATGAGCGTTAGCAATCATAGAAGACTAAATGATGGTTGAGTATGTGGACTTGCCAAAAGGCTCCGACATGAGACCCTTCCTGAAAATATGATGAATTGTAGTTGCAAAGTTGACTGAAAACATAGTTTGTTGGTTCCAAATAAGGTTTATGCTTCATACTTCTATGTTGTGATGAATTGTTACTTGTTCATGAGAAGCTTTATGATAAAAATATATTGAAATAAGTTCTTATGTTAGAGTTTGTTTCTGTTATGTTAATAAGCATGATGCTTCTATGTCCGTATTTTGTTTTTATCGACACCTCTCTCTCAAACCATGTGTACATGCTTTTCAATATCGGCTTTCGCTTGAGGACAAGCGAGGTCTAAGCTTGGGGGAGTTGATACGTCCATTTTGCATCATGATTTCCTACTGTTATTTACTTTGTTTTTTTGAATAATAATTCTTTGGGGAGTGATTCTAATGCCTTTTCTCTCATAATATGCAAGGTTTACACAAAGAGGGAGAATACTGGCAGCTGGAATTCTGGACCCAAGAAAAGCACATCAGAGATACCAATTCTGCACAACTCCAATGAAGCTAAAACTTTACGGAGATTATTTTTGGAATTAATAATAAATATTGGACCCATAAACCACCAGAGAGGGGGCCCAGGGTGCACAACACCCACCAGGGCGCGCCAGCCCCCTCCCGACGCGCCCTGGTGGGTGGTGCTCACCCAGGCCCACTTCCGGAGCCCATCTTCTGGTATAAATTCCCAAAAAACCTAAACAAATTAGGAGGAGTACTTTCGGGATGAAGCACCGCCGCCTCGAGGCGGAACTTGGGTAAGAGCACGTTTGCCCTCCGGCGGAGCGATTCCGCCGGGGGGAACTTCCCTCCCGGAGGGGAAAATTGAAGCTAACGTCATCACCAACACCCCTCTCATCTTTGGGAGGCCAATCTTCATCAACATCTTCAACAGCACCATCTCCTCTCAAACCCTAGTTCATCACTTGTGTTCAATCTTTGTACCGGAACCTCAGATTGGTACCTGTGGGTGACTAGTAGTGTTGATTACCTTGTGTAGTTGATTACTATATGGTTTATTTGGTGGAAGATTATATGTTCAGATCCATTATGCTATTCATTACTCCTCTGATCTTGAGCATGATTATTATTTGTGAGTAGTTACCTTTGTTCTTGAGGTCACGGGAGAAGTCATGTTGCGAGTAATCATGTGAATTTGATATGTGTTCGATATTTTGATGATATGTATGTTGTGATTCCCTTAGTGGTGTCATGTGAACGTCGACTACATGACACTTCACCATTCATGGGCCTAAGGGAATGCATTGTGGAGTAGTTATTAGATGATGGATTGCTAGAGTGACAGAAGCTTAAACCCTAGTTTATGCGCTATTTCGTAAGGGGCTGATTTGGATCCACATGTTTAATGCTATGGTTAGACTTTGTCTTAATACTTTTCTCGTAGTTGTGGATGCTTGTGAGGGGGTTAATCATAAGTAGGTTGTTAGTTCAAGTAAGAACAGCACCTTAGCACCGGTCCACCCACATATCAAATTATCAAAGTAGCAAACACGAATCAAACCAACATGATAAAAGTGACTAGACGAAATTCCCGTGTACCCTCAAGAACACTTTGCCTATTACTAGTGATTGTTCTGGCCTGTCCTTTGCCTTAGAAGGATTGGGCTACCTTGCTGCACCTTGCTTACCGTTACTATTACTTGCTCGTTACAAATTACCTTGTTATCAAACTATCTGTTACCTACAATTTCAGTGCTTGCAGAGATTACCTTGTTGAAAACCGCTTGCCATTTCCTTCCACTCCTCGTTGGGTTCGACACTCTTACTTATCGAAAGGACTACGATTGATCCCCTATACTTGTGGGTCATCAATCCCAAAGATGCACCCTGGCAAGTTTGAGCCATTAGAGCCGGAAGAACCTCGCAAGTGCTATGGGAACCAACTCGGATGCATCCTACGGGAATGCGCGAGCATCAACGACGATGACTTAAGGGGTAAAGAACATTTGATGCAGTTGCTCCTAACAAAGCTACACAAGAGATTCTAGTTCCCCGACCGGGATAAGGACATAGAACACCCGTGGGATGATCCTGCCATGAAAAAGATTAACAACCACGCCTTGGGCATGTTCAGCAATGATTTGGCCTCCTGGAAAGGGAGGGTGAAACGAGCTATTGAGGCCGATGAACCCCTGGCCAAGATTCTGGAGGAAAATCCGACACTTACAGAAGAGGAGTTGCAAAAGTTCAAGGACACTTGCGCTACCGAGGCAGCCAAGGAAAAGACTGAGAAATTCAAGGCACTTCAGCAAAGGAACACGGGGAACCAACGCCTCGGAAGTGTTGGAAATATGCCCTAGAGGCAATAATAAATTGGTTATTATCATATTTCCTTGTTCATGATAATCGTTTATTATCCATGCTATAATTGTATTGACCAGAAACTCGGATACATGTGTGGATACATAGACAACACTGTGTCCCTAGTGAGACTCTACTAGACTAGCTCGTTGATCCAAAGATGGTCAAGGTTTCCTGACCATAGACATGAGTTGTCATTTGATAACGGGATCACATCATTAGGAGAATGATGTGATGGACAAGACCCAAACTATGAACGTAGCATATGATCGTGTCAAGTTTATTGCTCTTGTTTTCTGCATGTCAAGTATATGTTCCTATGACCATAAGATCATGTAACTCACTGACACCGAGGAGTACCTTGTGTGTATCAGACGTCGCAACGTAACTGGGTGACTATAAAGATGCTCTACAGGTATCTCCGAGGGTATCTGTTGAGTTGGCATGGATCGAGACTGGGATTTGTCACTCCGTATGATGGAGAGGTATCTCTGGGCCCACTCAATAATACAACATCACAAGAAGCTTGCAAGCAATGTGACTAAGGAGTTAGTCACGGGATCTTGTATTACGGAACGAGTAAAGAGACTTGCCGGTAATGAGATTGAACTAGGTATGGAGATACCGACGATCGAATTTCGGGCAAGTAACATACTGATGAACAAAGGGAACAACATACGGGGTTAACTGAATCCTTGACATAGAGGTTCAACCGATAAAGATCTTCGTAGAATATGTAGGAGCCAATATGGGCATCCAGGTCCCGCTATTGGTTATTGACCGTAGAGGTGTCTCGGTCATGTCTACATAGTTATCGAATCCGCAGGGTCTACACACTTAACGTTTGGTGACGATATAAGTATAGTTGAGTTATTATGTTGGTGACCGAAGGTAGTTCGGAGTCCCGGACATGTCGAGGAGCTCCGGAATAGTCTGGAGGTAAAGATTGATATATGGGATAATAATGTTTGGTCTCCGGAAGCATTCCGGAATTCACCGAAAGGGGTTTCGGATGTTTCCCGAAATGTTCGGGTACGAGAACACTTTATTTAGGCCAAGGGGTAAAGCCCACGAGGCTTTAGGAAGGTGCAAAAGGAGTTTTGCGAAGGCCAGGGGCTAGATGCCAGGGACCCTGGCGAGGGAGTCCTGTACTAAGGGGTCCTCGGGCCGCTGGCCTATCTCCCAATAGGCCGGCTCGATGGGCCGCTCTCTAGCTATCACAGGAAGGGCCGGATACATCGAGACCCCACATTCCAGAAGGAAGCCGCGAAGGCGTGTTGTGCACTCCAAGTCAAGATGAGGAAATCGACATTTCCATCCTCGGCAGGAGACCTATCATGTGTAAACCCTAGGTACCCCCCGGTGTCTATATAAACCGAGAGGATTTTAGAATGTAAGGCAGAGAAACTCATCTAGGGTTTTAGCTAGTCGATCTCGAGGTAGATCAATTCTGTAACCTTCATACAATCAATATAATTGAGCAGGACGTAGGGTTTTACCTCCATAGGAGGGCCCGAACCTGGGTAAACATCGTCTCCTTCGTCCCCTTGTTACCATCGATCCTAGACTCACACCTCGGGACCCCCTACCCGAGATCCGCCGGTTTTGACACCGACATTGGTGCTTTCATTGAGAGTTTCGCTGTGATCGCCAAAGGAATCGATGGCTCGCGTGGTCATTAACGAAGAAGTCCGAAACATGGACCCCTTCGTCCCTGGACAGATCTTCGCTTTCGGCAGCATTGTGCTACACGCTGACCCGACTGGCCGTCTTGGCCGGGTCGGGAGTTTTGCCCCTTATCAAGAGGTCAGATTCAGGAACTTAGAGTTCTCCATAGACTCTTGGAGCGATCTTTCACTCACCGGGCTCGCGGTCTCATCTGACGCACCCAAGGACTCCGAGGCCTTGACCTCGGATGTCACTCTCGACCCCGCTCACAGGACTAAACCCGGCGATGGTCTGGCTTTTAGTCCGGATCCGGCCATAGCGCCAGTGGGTCGGGAACCAGCTCCTGCCGAACACACTTCTTGTACAGACGCATCGGAGGATAACTCCGAAAGCGCTGAGCAAATTGACCCGATCGAGCTCTCGACGCTCAACGAAGCTCTAGATCGGATCTTATCGATGAAAATTACTGATGACCCAACCCTGATCCATGTTCAGATCGGTCTTAAAGCGGGTCAAGAGGAATTTTTCATCCCACCCACCACCCACTTCGTAGCCACTATCGAAGACTTACCTGATATGTTGGACTATGCCTCCAAGGAGGCAGAAGACATGGATGAAGAGGATCGCGCTCCCACCCCCGTCAACACCGGGCGATGCACTGCCACCTCCACCTATGACGTCTACATGGTGGATACTCCAGCCGATACGGCGAGCGCACACCCGCAAACAATGGTGATGAATCGGGTGAAGCGCCGTCAAGGCACCGGAAACCGCGGAAATGATCATAGACAAAAAAGGGAAGGGAAGCTAATGCTGGCACCGGGGAAAACGATACCCCGGAAGACCTCGGCGATCCCGATTTCCCCAAGCATCCGCTAGAGGACCAGGAAAGGCCGGAGGACCAGCGCGACCCCGAAGATCCAAACGATTCTGAGGATGACAACTATCTCCCCCCTGTAGAGGAGGAGGACACCCCGGAAGCCGAGGACTTCATCGTCCCCGAGAACATGGAGGATCAGGAACGGTTTCGGCAACAGCTTATAGCCACTGTCCGAAGCCTAAAGGAGAAGGAACGGCAGCTCAAGGCCGAACAAGATATCCTCAATGATAGATGGACGAGGGTCCTGTCAGCTGAAGAAGAATACGACACCGGTCTATTGGACCAACCCAAGAGCTATCCACGCCGACGGCTGCTGCCACAATTCGATGACGAGCTCCCTAATACGCCGTCCCCCAAGCACACTCCATACGACCAGACGGACCGCCCTCCCCGAGGACGAGATAGGACGGCTGGAGATGCCAGTTATAGACCGGCGATACCCCGCAGAAGGGGAAAAGAGCCAATGGAGCCTGAGGATAGGTACGACCTGCGACACGACCTGGATTATAGAACAGGCCGCACGAGATCCCTCTACGGATCTAGAGTGTACTCCCCCGGTAGACGGGACGAGTACCGGCCCTGGCTCGACCGAAACAATAGAGGTCGGGACCAAAACCGGGCCAGAACAGACGCCGACTACCGGCGCGATATAGCCCGGGTCAGAGGCGCTGCCCACCCACTGTATTTCACCGACGAGGTGATGCAGCATCAGTTCCCGGAAGGGTTTAAACCCATGAACATCGAGCAATATGACGGAACAACTGACCCAGCAGTGTGGATAGAGGATTTCCTCCTCCACATTCACATGGCACGAGGAGACGACCTCCACGCCATCATGTACCTACCCCTTAAACTTAAGGGGCCAGCTCGGCACTGGTTAAACAGTCTCCCCAAAAACTCTATCGGGAGCTGGGAGGATCTCGAGGATGCATTCCGATCTAACTTCCAGGGCACCTATGTGTGGCCTCCGGACTCCTCCGACCTAAGCAATGTCGTCCAAAAGGCAGGAGAGTCCGCTCGACAATTCTGGAATCAGTTCTTGACCAAGAAAAACCAGATCGTCGATTGCCCAGATGCCGAGGCTATAGCCTCTTTCAGGCACAATATTCGGGACGAATGGCTGGCTCGCCAGATCGGTCAGGATAAACCTAGGACCATGTCTGCCCTTACATCACTCATGACCCGCTTTTGCGCGGGCGAGGATAACTGGCTAGCGAGACGAAGCCACAACCCCGAAGACCCCGGCACCTCCGAAGTCCGGGATGGAAACGGGAAACCGCGACGCAACAAAAATAAATGCCGGCACAGCACTAGCGACGCCGACGACACGGCCGATAACGTCGGCTTCTGCAACCCTCGGTGCGGGCAGCGGAAGAAGCCTCCTAAAGGCAATCGCGACGGACCCACCCCGCTGGACAAAATCATGGAGAGGCCTTGCCAGATCAATGGCACTCAAGACAAGCCCGCCAACCACACCAACCGTAACTGTTGGGTGTTCAAACAGGCCGGCAAACTCACAGCCGAAGAGCAAGGCAAGGGCCCACGCAACAAGGATGACGAGGAGCCCCGCGGTCCGAGCAATGGAGGTCAGAAGCAGTTCCCTCCAGAGGTAAAGACTGTGAACATGATATACGCCACTCATATACCTAAAAAGGAGAGGAAGCACGCCCTTCGAGAGGTCTACGCCGTAGAGCCTGTAGCCCCGAAGTTTAACCCATGGTCGGCCTACCCGATCACTTTTGATCGACGAGATCACCCGACCAATATCCGTCATGGGGGGTCGGCGGCCCTCGTCCTAGACCCCATTATCGATGGGTACCACCTCACTAAAGTCCTAATGGACGGAGGAAGTAGTCTCAATCTGATTTACTCAGATACGGTGAAAAAGATGGGCATAGATCTGTCAAGGATAAAGCCTAGCAACACTACCTTTAAAGGAGTGATCCCAGGTGTCGAAGCCCGGTGCACAGGCTCTGTTAGCCTGGAAGTAGTGTTCGGTTCGCCTAACAACTTCCGCAGCGAGGACTTGATCTTCGACATTGTCCCCTTCCGCAGTGCTTATCACGCCCTGCTGGGCCGCACAACGTTCGCTCGCTTTAATGTCGTCCCACACTACGCATACCTCAAGCTCAAGATGCCCAGGTCCAAGGGGGTCATTACTGTCAACGGCAACACAGAGCGTTCCCTCCGAACGGAGGAACATGCATTAGCCCTGGCGACCAAATTCCATTACGAGGACGATCGGCGAACACCGAAATCTGCCATAAAGGCACGTAAGGTTGACAAACGAGCTCGGTTTCAGTCCGAACTCCAAGAATCTTCTCCTCCCCAGAAATAGGGACACGCTCCCCATTGCACCGCCCTAATGCCCGTCAAACACGTGCCAAGAAGGCACAACTTTGCACTCAAGATTCCATGGGCAGCAATGGGGAATAACTATCAAAGGGTAAGTGTTCGTCTGGACCAAACTACTACCAGTACACGTCCTCGGATATATCACAGGTACCGTCAAGGACCTGTTAAAGCGTAAAGCTCACCCACCCTTCGGCGACTTCTCAAGATCTTCTTCCCAAAGTCCGCTTGCCGACAACATCACCCTTAAAGGAACACAACTCCCTAGGAGGCACAGGAGCAGATTGGCGACAGGGCACATCGAGGACGTCAAGCCATCAATCGAAGACCCCTGGTACAACCTCTCCTCTGTAAATTTTATATTTCATCTTCAAATACCTGTAAATAGTTGCTTCGGCAATCTGAGCTATAAGAATTATTGAGAAAATACAAGACCATTATACATGGCCACTTCATTGTATTTTATACATACTCTGTTCCTGACAACGCCTCTTGCGCAACTGCTCGGTATACATTATGATGCAACCGGCTAATA
The DNA here is from genome assembly GCA_039707655.1 of Elymus sibiricus. NCBI lineage: Eukaryota > Viridiplantae > Streptophyta > Magnoliopsida > Poales > Poaceae > Elymus > Elymus sibiricus. The sequence continues at coordinate 138,518,897 of CM077675.1, forward strand.
GACCGGGGGCTCGAATTTAAAAAATCGCCCTGAGCATCACCCCAGCACAGCTGGTCGTGTGTTCAGCGTCTTGGATTTTGCTTTATATGCATCGGATCCGAACTATGTCTTGGGTCAATAGTTGGGTTGCCCGGCTCCTGTGCTTGCCCTCTTACGTTCCGCTCGTTCGGCTAAAAGGGCAAAGGGAGAACCACTGCGATTGTGTTTCCAGCTCGCATGGTCAAGCACCTCAGGGGAGAAAGCTGAAAACTGACTGTCTTAGTAAGCGAGAACCGGTCTGTAAATCCGAGCATAAGTGTCATACTACAAGATCGATAGAGGTTATTCCATTTTATACAATGGGTTTCATCCTTGTACAAACCATGTGATGCTGGCTTCGGCCCCGGTACATCCGAACATCACAACACACTGGGAGCTGGTTATCGGCCCCCGAATTTTTTATGCTCCTACGGCTAAGTGAAAGCAATAAAGCATGATAGTCCAATTGCCTTGTCCCCCTCGCGCTACCGCCTTCGGGCACCGATACCTCGGCTAAAGGTCACAGTGCGGAGGCAGAGACACCTCGTGTAGTATCTACGTGGGGGCTGAAGCCGACGACTCGCAACTTTCAGATTAAACGGCCACATGGGAGTCAAAATAAATACTACAAACTTATAAGACATGATAAACCATGCAACGTTAATTATAAAGCGTTAAAAAGTCTTCGGACATATTACAAACGCGCTCATTCATACAAAACATCTTTGGAGCATTGGGCCTCTATTGCCCGAGCACCCTCCATCACTGCGGAGAAGTATAGCTCGGGGCGCCTATGCCCCTTTCCAGGAGGCGGGGGTGCGTTGGCCATCTCGGTCGGCTTGAGCTTCGGCCAGTGCACCATGGTCTTTGCAAAGGCCATCCGAGCTCCCTCGATGCATGTAGAACACTTTAGCGCGTCAATCCGAGGCTCAGCATCACATAGTTTCTGCACCAAGCCGAAGTAGCTGCTCGGCAACGACTCTTCAGACCATAGCCGGATGCAGAGATCCTTCATGGCCGGCTCCGCCATTCTGTGCAGCTCCACCAGTTGCTTCATCTGCTCGATCAGGAGAGGAGAGCGCTCAGGGGACTCAACTTGTGCCCAGAATAGCCGAGCCTCATCCTCCTCCTCCCGTGAAGCATAGAACTTGTTCGCGTCCGCTGCACTCTTCTGGAGATCCACACAGACGCATGAGGAACGCCACACCTGGGTGAGCAAAGCAAACCTCCTACCACCAAAGGCGCATTGTATTGAATACGGCTTACCATCTGCGACAGCCTTGACTTGGCGAACCTCCTCTTCAAAGGACCGCCTGTCCACCCGCTCCTTCTAGAGCTCGGATTTCAGTGCGGCTAGCTCGGCGGCTTGTTCTTTGCCTTTTTGCTCAAGGGCCTCGCACTTCGTGCCGGTATCCTTGAGCTCTTGCTGCACCTCCTCCACCCGGACCTCATGTTTGGCACTCGCAGCTTTCAAAGTGGAAAGCGCGGCTGCTACTTGTTCGGCGGCCGCCTTCTCATCCGCGGCCTCTTGCTTCATTTTTTGGAGCTCAGCCTTGAGTTTTTCAACCTCCGAAGCGGAAGCTGTGGAAGCAATAAATAAATATTTACACTAGTTCACCAGTGCGGATCATTACCGATATACAGATCGGATGTCACAATTTGGGTTACCTTGTGCCTCGTTGAACCTCTTGCTCAGGCTATCAAGCTCCTCTTCGGAGATCTTGAGCTTCCGATTTAGCTCGGTAAGCTCAGCGGCATTCACGGCCGCCGCCGATGACGAGGCCTACAAAAAATAAAAACATATATCCGGTTATGTGCGTTCCAACCCCCGAACTGTCAAGGATATGACCTTATGTTCGGTCCTCTTAAAGGCTTTTAAAGCATTGCGGGCATAATGGTGCCTTATACAAGTTGGTCACTCCTGAATATTTGACCCCCGGGTGCGTTTTTGCAAACCCACCTGGGGCTCGGGGGCTACTGCATATATAAGGATAGCATAAACTTAATAAAATTAAAACGGTTCGGGAAAAGGGTATTACGTGACTCACCTTGAAGCCCGTCAAGAGACCATTAAAGGCCTCTTTCAGTCCGTTATCAACGGACTGAATGCCTTGCAGAACCGCACCCATAAGAGTGCGGTGATCCTCGGAGATGGGGGCGCTTGCTAGAGCCTCCTCTATGACCGGCCACCCAGTCGTCGGTGGCACCGGTGGTGACTGGCCAGCCCGATCTCTGATCGGGGACTGAGTCGGTAGCGCCAGAGGCACAACATGCTTCGAAGAGGTCCTCGGAGGGGACTGGGCATCCTTCCACCCTTCCTCCTCGGCGGCCAGGGGAGTATTCTCCCCCTGGTCCTTGGCAGCCTGGGGAGTTTCCTCCCCCTGGCCTTCAGCGGCCGAGGCATCAACCTCGGCCATGGCATGGTCACCCCCACCGCCTGTGTTCGGCTTCAAAGGAGCATGGCGGGATGACACCTCTGCGGCATCCTTCGCGGCCCCTGGAGGTGTGGGGTGCGATGCAGTCCCACTCTCCGCCAGCTCGGCGGGCGGAGACTCCCCATCCGATATTTGGTCAGTGGGGAGAACGCGCGGTGGGCTGCAGATTGAAAGATGTTCTTGCATTTAAAACATTAAAAACTTTGCATAAATGACCCAGGGAGTCTTCAGATTCATACCTTTGAGCGGGGGGCTTGACCCTTAAGTTCCTTCGGGGAACCCTCTCAAAGTCCTCGGACTCTGCATCAGAGTCCGAGCTGTCGTCGAGCAGGATCAACCTCGCCCAGCGCGCCCTCTTCAGGGCAGGAGGAGCTGCATCCTCCGCGGCGTCCGGCGACGCTGCCCTCTTTCTTGTGAGGGGGGAAACGCCTTCCCCCCGTCTTCATGCTCTTCCTCATGACTAGACGAGGCACGGGTTTCCTCGAACGCGGCGTCCAGCTGGTCCCTTATGCGGAGACCCTCTCTGGCTTTCTTCTTCTTCTCCTTCTTCTCGGGCGCCGAGTACGGCGCCACAACGAGCATCGCCGTCAACAACTCCGACCTGGGATCTTCGGGTTGTGGAGCCGTGCAGTTAACTCTCGCAGCTTTGCTCAACCATTTCTGCGAAAATAAGGGAGAAGGCGTTCAATCTTTTTGTCGAAGAAACAGAGTCAGTGGATTAAAATTATACCGTACCTTGGTAGGTGGGTTATCGGCGCTTAGGCCCGAATCCTCTTCCTTGGCCGGCCAGCTTTTCCGAGGCTTGAATAATGCCTTCCACAACTTCTCAGGGGTAGCGCGGAAGAGTTGGCACACGGTAGGCTCGTCCTCAGGCCGATAAGCCCACATTGGGGAAGCCCGGCGCTGGCAGGGAAGAATACGGCGGTGGAGCATGACCTGGACCACGTTGACCAGCTCCACCTTGGCCTCGATCACAGAGGTAATACACTTCTGCAGCAACTTCACCTCTGCAGCAACTTCACCTCTGCATCCGACCCCCAGTCGAGGCCCTTCCTGAGCCATGAGGTCAATCTCGTAGGGGGTTCGGATCTGAACTCGGCAGGCACCGCCCAGCTCTCATCCCTTGGTTCGGTGATGAAGGTGCCGGTTGGCCACTCGACGTGGGGGAGCTTGCTGATTACCGCCCCTCCGCAGTCTGCGTGCTCGCCCGCGACGGTCTTCGGCTTGACGTTGAAGACCTTGAGCCACAGGCCGAAGTGCGGCTCGACCCGCAGGAAGGCTTCGCAAAGAATGATGAAAGCCGAGATGTGCATAAAGGAGTTCGGGGGAAGATCATGGAAGTCCAACCCGTAGAAGAACATGAGACCCCTGACGAAGGGGTGGAGCGGGAAGCTCAGTCCCAGGATGAAATGGGGGACAAAAACTACCCTTTCGCCTGGCTTGGGGGTGGGGACGACCTGTTTCGCTTCTGGAGCGCGGTGGAAGACGTTGGCAGGGAGGTAGCCGGCAAGCTTTAGCTCCCGGATATCCTGGTCGATGACCGTGGAGGCCTCCCACTTGCCCATGGAGCCCGAGCCCGCCATGGCTAAGCTCGGAGGAGAAGTTGAGGAAGAACTAGATCTGGGCTCTTGGAGCTTGGGAAGATTGGGAAAGCAGAGGATGCGAATGGGAAGCGTGAGCAATCCTTGGGTTTTTTTCCCTTTTATGAGGCGTCATGCCGATTAGCCTCCTTTTACCGCGCCGCGTGTCTCTCCGTTTCCCAAGGCGTGCGTGCCGTTATGCACACGCAAAATAAGCCTAGGGTTCTGATTATATCCCGTGTGAAACGGAGCACGATATATACATTGATGAGTCGTGTCAATGTAAAAATGGCCTCGAACCGCGAATCGAGTTTTCATAAATGGTTCAGCGGTCGTGGTAGGCGACGACCCTTCGTCAGAAGGGGGCATCAGAAAACACTGTTTGCACTTTGACGATTAGCCTTCAGGGCTAAGCAATTCATGGTGTTCGGACGATCGTAGGATCGGATGAAATGCGTGTCATCGGAAGCCGGATTGGTCTCAACCGATCATTTACGGGAAGAAGAACTCACCCCGCAAGCCGAAGACTCTGGTCACAGAAGCTGCCAGAGCTGAGACTCTTGGCGTTGGGGGCTAGTTCCGGGGCTACTGAGGGAGTCCTGGACTAAGGGGTCCTCGGGCCGCTGGCCTATCTCCCAATAGGCCGGCTCGATGGGCCGCTCTCTAGCTATCACAGGAAGGGCCAGATACATTGAGACCCCACGTTCCAGAAGGAAGCCATGAAGGCATGTCGTGCACTCCAAGTCAAGATGAGGAAATCGACATTTCCATCCTCGGCAGGAGACCTATCATGTGTAAACCCTTGGTACCCCCCGGTGTCTATATAAACCGAGAGGGTTTTAGAATGTAAGGCAGAGAAACTCATCTAGGGTTTTAGCTAGTCAATCTCGAGGTAGATCAATTCTGTAACCTTCATACAATCAATATAATCGAGCAGGACGTAGGGTTTTACCTCCATAGGAGGGCCCGAACCTGGGTAAACATCGTCTCCTTCGTCCCCTTGTTACCACCGATCCTAGACTCACAGCTCGGGACCCCTACCCGAGATCCGCCGGTTTTGACACCGACAATCATCATAGCCAAGGGCATTGCAGAAAGCATGCCACAGAACATGGAAGAATTCATCACGACACATGAAGGAAAGATGACGATCTGCATCATTGCCAAAGTGGACCATGGCATAGAACTGGTGAATAAGCTGCACATCAAAGACACAGTTGAAAGTCATGAGCTTGATCAGGTCAAATTCTTCGCATAATGCCAAAGCCTCGCCAAAGTAATCCATGTTGTTCCTCTAGTGCTCGATGTCATTGTCCATTGCTTGGCATACTTGTTCTTGTGATGGTCATAGAGCTCATGCACGATCCGCAATTGCAACTCATTTCTGAACTGAGGGGAGGTCCACCTGGGAGCAACGGGAACCTCATACGGATTTTGAAGACGGACCCGCTCCCTGTCAACTTGCTTCCAGGAATGCACGGGCTTGGCAGTTTTCTGCTTGGCGGCCAAGGACTTCTCACGGCGAGTGGGATTGGTGGGGATCACAACTTCCTCATTATCAGACTCTTTGACAATCCTGCACCTGGGGCACGTTTCTTGGTCTTCTTCCGAGGAGCAGATTGAGAGCTGGAACCACCTGCAGACACGCACACGAGAAACACAGAAGGGAAACCTAGAAAAGATGAGAAGATTGTACGCAAAATTAAGAATAAATTAGGTGCGAAGATAAGAAACAAGAAAAGGGGGCAGGAATCAGGGAGTCCGGTTGAACCGGTTACCCTCGCGGTTGTACCGCAATAGCGATTATACCGCTAATTAGAGCGGTTGTACCGCTGCTGGGAAACCGGTGGATCCGGATTCTGAGAAATGCACCCCTCTTTGAGGTCTCTAAGCATCACAGCTAATTGAAACTATAATATACGATCTTATCCTGTCAATAGTTTTGACTAGAAAACACGGGAACCAAGCAATGCTCTAACAATGGTGGATTCAAAGGAAATCCAAGAACGGGGAGGAACTAGGCATTACCGGCATCCATGGGAGAAGATCGGGGAAAGGAAGGGCCTCCACGGAGCAGATCCGGGAGGAGGCCACGGATCCAGGGCGCCGGAAGCACTCCGGCGCGGTGGTGGCGGCGGCCGGCGACTAGGGCACCAGGGAGGAGTCGGGCACGAAGGGGAAAACTGAATACCCCTTCGGCCCGGCCCTCCCGAACTAAGTACCGGTTTGCGCGACCGGTTGTACCGCTCCGAGGAGCGGTTGTACCGGTCCAGGTACAGGGCCTGGGGATTAGCGGTAGAACCGCAGGCACCCACGGTTGTACCGCTGGGACGGGACAACTGGTGGATTAGCGGTTGAACCGCTTTTCGCACCGGTTGTACCGCCTGGCCACAGACACCACCACCAGGAGATCAAAGCGTACAATTGGAAAAGATGGGTTCCGGGATGAGAAAATCTTGGGATAGAAAACAAAAGCAAGGGAGTATGGTGGGGGAAAAACTCCATGGTTGGAAGAAATCAAAACGCAAATAGAATACCATGAAGAATGCCCACACCTAGGACTCAAAAACACAAACTTAAGACACAAAGAAGAGCAAAAGGGGCGGTGGCTGAGGCCACCTATGTTTGAGTCAATTGGTATGGCACCGCGAAGATTTGAACCTTCGGCCCATGACCAAAACTCGTCTTTGAAGCACAAGTGTCATTAAAAATGACTAATGTGAAAGACTTGATCAATTTATACATAATAGGAGGAGGGATAGTTCATTGAGAGAACTAGACTCCCCCTATGTCCATGCCTACACCTAAACAAGACATGATGATGAGTGTGGTGGGGTGTGCACTAGGTCAAGCCACGTTGCTCGAATCAATGATATTTAGCTCATGCCTTAACTCGCGAAATCTTGCTTCATCCAATGGCTTCGTGAAAATATCTGCAAGCTGTTCCTTAGTATAGAGATGAATAAGATCAATGTCTCCACGCTTGATGTGATCCCGGATGAAGTGATGATGAATCTCAATATGCTTAGTCTTGCAGTGTTGAACCGGGTTGTTGGAGATCTTGATCGTGCTTTCATTGTCGCAGTAAAGAGGCACTTTGTCACAGTTGACCCCATAATCCTTTAAGGTTTGCCTCATCCAAAGAATCTGAGCACAACAGCTTGCGGCAGCTACATACTCGGCCTCGGTGGACGAGAGAGAAACACAGTTTTGTTTCTTGGAAGACCAACTTACCAGAGAGCGGCCAAGAAATTGGCAACCTCCGGAAGTGGACTTCCTTTCCACACGGTCTCCCACCCAATCCGAGTCAGTATATCCAATGAGATCAAATGAAGCACCTTTGGGGTACCATAAGCCAAAGTTTGGGGTATGAGCCAAATATCAAAAGATTCGCTTGACAGCCACATAGTGACTCTCCTTAGGCGCGGATTGAAATCGTGCACAAATTCCCACACTCAACATGATATCCGGCCTAGATGCACAAAGGTAAAGCAGAGATCCAATCATGGAACGATATACCTTCTGATCCACAGCTTTACCATTGGGATCACTGTCAAGTTGGCATTTGAGTGGCATTGGAGTGTTGGCCTTGGGAGGATTGAGCTCATCCATCTTGAACATCTTGAGCATGTCTTGAGTGTATTTGGCTTGGTTGATGAAGGTTCCTTGGCTTCGTTGCTTGACTTCGAATCCAAGGAAGAACTTCAACTCTCCCATCATAGACATCTCAAACTCTTTGGTCATTAGTGCGGTGAACTCATCATTAAAAGCTTTGTTAGAAGAACCAGAGATAATATCATCTGCATATAGTTGGCATACAAACAAGTTCCCGTTAACCCTCTTAGTAAAAAGAGTGGGGTCGATTTTCCCAATTTCAAACCCACGATCTTGCAACATCTCGGTAAGGTGCTCATAGCACACACGTGGGGCTTGTTTAAGGCCATAGAGTGCCTTATCGAGAACGTACACATGATTGGGGAACTTGGGATCCTCAAACCCCGGGGGTTGCTTGACATACACCAACTCCTTAAGAGGACCATTAAGAAAAGCACTCTTTACATCCATTTGATATAATATGAAGTCATGATGAGAGGCATAAGCAAGCAGCATGCGAATAGATTCAAGGCGAGCAAAAAGGGCAAAGGTTTCACCGTAGTCGATACCCTCGACTTGGGAGTAGCCTTGAGCCACTAGTCTTGCCTTGTTACGAATAATAATGCCATGTGCATCTTTCTTGTTCTTAAAGATCCATTTGGTTCCAATGACATTGTGATTCTCTTTTGGTCTTGGCACCAATCGCCACACTTTGTTATGCTCGAAGTTGTTGATTTCATCATGCATAGCTTCAAGCCAATCCTCGTCTTCGAGCCCATCTTGTACCTTGAGGGGTTCAAAGCAATAAACAAACGCATGATGTGCACAAAAGTTTGTTAATTGACGACGAGTAGTTACCCCTCTTTTCAAGCTTCCGTAGACGTTCTCTAGGAGGTGTTGCTTGGTCTTAAGCTTGGAAGCAATCTTGGCAGCTCGTCTTTCAAGAATTTCCTCCATGGAAAGTTGAGGCTTGGTAACTTGACGAGCATCGGTACTAGCACCGGCTTGCTCATGATCTTGAGCATGATCTTGATCTTTAGCTTGACCTTGATCTTGAAGTTGATCTTGGTCCTGAGCTTCATCTTGATCTTGAGCTTGCACGGGGGTGTGAACAAGATCTTGAGCATCATGAGACGTAGACACATCACTAGCAAGTTGATCTTGCCCTTGATATTGATCACGGGGTTGAGGGTCATCACTTTGTTCTTCGGAAGCATGTGGGTCGTGCGTCGGTGATGGTTCCACTTGATTGCAACATTGTCCTTCTCCTTCAGCCACAAGGGGTTCCTCAACGGGTAGGAAGTATCCCACGCCCATTCTTCTTATGGCTTGGGGAGGAATTTCATCACCTACATAACAAAGACCACTTTGCTCCACTTGGGAGCCATTATTTTCATCAAACTCTACGTTACTCGTCTCCTCAATGAGTCTGGTGGACTTGTTAAGGACACGGTAAGCATGAGAGTTTGCAGCATAACCAACAAATATGCCCTCATGGGCTCTAGATTCAAATTTAGACAGACGAACACCTTTCTTGAGAATGAAACACTTACAACCGAACACCCGGAAGTATTTGAGGTTGGGCTTGTTCCCGGTAAGAATCTCATAAGGAGTCTTGTTCAAGCCTTTGCGGAGATAGAGCCGATTTGATGCATGACACGCGGTGTTGATGGCTTCGGCCCAAAAGTTGTACGGAGATTTAAACTCTGCCATCATGGTTCTTGTCTCATCCATTAACGTCCGGTTCTTCCTCTCCGCAACACCGTTTTGTTGAGGGGTGTAAGGTGTGGAATATTGGTGCTTTATCCCCTCATCACTGAGAAACTCATCTAGGGTGTAGTTCTTGAACTCAGTGCCGTTGTCACTTCTAATCATCAAAATATTTGCTTCATGTTGACGTTGGACTTCATTTGCAAAGTTGATGACGGTCTGTTGGGTCTCACTCTTCCTCTTGAAGAAATATACCCATGTGTATCTCGAGTAATCATCCACAATCACCAAGCAATACCTTCTTCCTCCAAGGCTGTCAAAAGATGGAGGCTCGAAGAGATCCATGTGAAGGAGCTCGAAGGTCCTCTTTGAGTAGATTGTAGTAGTTGGACGATGAGCTTTTTCATGTAGCTTTCCTTCGATACAAGCACTGCAAGCACGATCTTTGGCAAAACTCACATTTGTTAGTCCGAGAATGTGATCCCCTTTGAGGAGACTTTGCAAAGATCTCATATTGACATGGGCTAGTCGGCGATGCCAAAGCCATCCCACATCAACTTTAGCCATTAGACATGTCGCGGTCTTAGTGGGTCGCTCCGAGAAGTTAATCACATAGAGACCGTTTTCGACATTCCCAACAAAGGCTACTTTAAGAGTCTTGCTCCACAAAAGGGTCACGGTATCAATGCCAAAGAAGGTACTAAAACCCATGAGTGCAAGTTGACGAATGGAAAGTAAATTGTATGCAAGGGTCTCAACAAGCATGACTCTCTCAATGGTTAAGGTCGGAGAGATAACCACCTTGCCAAGACCCAATACCTTTGAGATTGCATCATCGCCAAATGAGACTTGAGTGGCCACGGATGCATCGGGTCGATCATCCACCACCAAGTCCTTGCTTCCGGTCATATGATTTGTTGCTCCGCTATCGAGCAACCATGAGACTCCCCCGGAAGCAAAGTCCTACAATAGATCAATGCTTGGATTTAGGTACCCATTCTTGAATGGGTCCTTTCATGTTAGTGACAAGGGTCTTAGGAACCCAAATAGACCACTCAATGTACTCATAAGAAGAACCAACATATTTGGCATAAACATGCCCATCACTAGCACGGCACAAAACATAAGAGGGTTAAAATCGCCGGCCCTGTTGGAAGGAGTGATCTTGCCCTTCTTGGCACTATAACTCACAACCTTATCCTTCTTCTTCTCATGAGTGATGTTCCCCGCTTTGACAAATGTTTCCTTGAGCGGAGGAACCTGCGTGGTCTTCATCTTCTTCTTCTTTTTGGACTTGGGTGCAAACCCAACTCCTTCCTTTGCAACCACTTCCTTTTGATTGCTCAAAAGGTCATTGAGATTCTTATCACCTTGGATACATGTCACAAGGCCTTTCTCAAGCTGCTCCTTCAGCTTAGCATTTTCCTCCACAAGATGTGCATGCTCACAACACGGGTTAGTAGCAGATGCATTATCAATTAAAACAAAAGGAGGACACGTGGCAATTTCCTTAGTGAGTTTTACTTGGAGTTAATCATGCGACTCTTTTAGATAAGCATGAACGCTCTTCCATGCCTTGTGAGCATTGTCAAGAGAGTCAAACTCATCCTTGAGTCGAGCATGGTCAACCCCAAGTGCAACCTTTTCAGATTTAAGAACACGGTTAAGAACGATAGCATGATCATAATCTTTACGTAATTTAGCAAGGTCGTCATTTTGTGACTCCTTAAGAGTCAAATGAAGACCTCGCTCTTCCTCTAGAGCAATAGAAAGATCTGCTATCTCATCGGCATAATCACGACTATGCCCTCTCATCTCCTCAAGATATTCTTCTTGAGACTCAATCGTGTCATTGGCCTCACCAAGTTGTTCCAAGAGAGCAACGAAGTGCCTCTTGGATTCTCCCTTGAGTTTGCACATGAACTTGTCAAACTCATTCTCGCTCTCTTTCGCCTCCTCATTTTCATCCACACAATCTAACAAAGACGGAGTGGAAGAAATAGCAGTTTTAATGTTTGAGGTTTTGGCATTGGAGGTTACCTTGTTGATACCTTTGGCCATGAGGCACCTAGCAATGTGGTTCTCGTTGGGAGCGTCGAAGAGTGACACCTTTGTTGGGGTAACCGATGCAATAGCCACAGATGCCATTGCCATTCCTTCACCACTTGTGTCTTCGTCATCCACATCATCATCGGAGGCATACTCTTCTTGAGCCACCAACACTTTGTGAGGAGCCTTCTTGGTGAAGTTGGACTTGTTGGGAAAAGACTTGGCCTTATCTTTGCGGATGAGCTTGCCACCATTGTCTTCCCTCTTCTCATAAGGACAATCCACCACGAAGTGACTCACATTACCACAGTTGTAGCAGGTCCTCACACGTTGTTTGCCCTTTGACCCGCTTGAGTTGTTCTTGGAGAAATTTGGCCTTGCGTTTCTCTTATTGCCCCAGAATTGCGAATTGCCTAGACGCTAGAGCCATATGCTCATGGTAAGCATATTTGGTGTCCTCGGGGAAACCCTCTTCTTCTTCTTCTTCTTCTTCTTCCTCTTGACTGACCTTGGCCTTCAAAGCAAGGTTGGGAGATGATTTCTTTGACCACTGCACTCGAGCAAGAGCATTATCTGCGGTCGTGTTCAAGATGTTCATTGCAATAAATTCATCCAACACATCGCTAGAGGACAAGTTGTGAAAGTCCGGCCTTTGGCGGATGACGGCAGACATGGCCTTGTTGAAGGGCATGATGGCCTTCAGAAACTTGCGTTTGATCCATGTGTCATCCACATCCTTGCTGCCGTGATCTCGGAGGGCAACGGCAAGAGTAGTTACCCTCCTATAGAGCTCACGCGGTTCCTTATCTTATATCATTACAAACTCATCTGACCGATCAAGCACGACCTCATAGTTTGACTGTTGAATGCTTGAGCTGCCCTTGTACATGGAGACAATGTGTTCCCAACACTCTTTGGCAACAGTGAAGGGTCGCAGGTGAGGTAGGTCTTCGGTAGGAACTGCAGGTTGGAGTATGAACAAGGCGGAGGAATTTAGCTGTTTGTCAGCCTCTTCTCTTGGAGTGAGGTTGCGTGGATCACGAGGATAGTATCCTTCTTCAATGACTCTCATGAGTTGAATTGAGTTGTGATCCAAATGAGACTTGATATGAAAAACCCAAATAGCAAAATCATTCTTAACAAGTTTAGGAGGAGGGCCGAGATTAACTATATGAGGTGGGTGCACCGGTCCTCCATAGACTAAGGGAGGGGGGAACTAAGGCAAAGGTCCCCAGCCCATTAATTCCTTGAGAATGAGTGTCCTGATCAGCACTAGCCCCCTCCTTACCGGAGTTGACATCCGATGTCGAGTTAGTGGGATTAACCACTTGCACCGCATCGGTGGAAAGTTTAAGAGTATCAAGGAATCCTTTAAACATGGATTTGACCTTGGTCGTCATGGAGGATTTAAGCGAGGAGATGGCCTCATTTAAATCCTCACGAGAGACCGTGTTCATACCCATGGCCTCGGGGAGTTCAACCGGCCGGTCCCCGTCATTAACCATACTCTTCGGGTGGTGAAACCCTTAATAAAGAGACGTAGCTCTGATACCAATTGAAAGGATCAATATGGTTGACTAGAGGGGGGGGGGTGAATAGACAACTACCACTTTTAAACTTTTCTTTAACAAATTAGGCTTAGCACCAAATAGGTTAGCTAGAGATGCAACTAGGTGAGCAACCTATATGATGCTAACAACAATAACCATACAAGCAAGGAGATAAGCAATACAAATAGTTTGCACAAAGTAAGGGTAAGAAGTAACCACAAGTGGAACCAATGGAGACGAGGATGTGTTACCGAAGTTCCTTCCCGGTAAGGGGAAGTACGTCTCCGTTGGAGCGGTGTGGAGGCACAATGCTCCCCAAGAAGCCACTAGGGCCACCGTATTCTCCTCACGCCCTCACACAATGCGAGATGCCGTGATTCCACTAGTGGTGCCCTTGAAGGTGGCAACCGGACCTTTACAAACAAGGTTGGGGCTCTCTCCACAACTTAATTGGAGGCTCCCAACGAAACCACGAAGCTTCACCACAATGGAATATGGTTTTGGGGTGACCTCTTCCGTCTAGGGTGCTCAAACACCCAAGAGTAACAAAATCCACACAAGAAAGTATGGGGGAATCAATTTTCCTTTGGTGGAAGTGTAGATCTAGATCTCCTCCTTCAATCCCTAGCAAGACAACAAGTTTGGGTGGCTAGAGAGAGAGATCGGGCAAGAAAGCTCAAGGGGCATCAATGGTGGAGAGAGAGAGGTAAGAGATGAGGGAGAGGTGGAAGAAGCACCTCCTTATATAGGCCCCCCCTTTTCCAACCGTTACTGCCAGAATCGCATGGAGCGGTACAACCGGAGTGGCGGGCGGTACAACCGGTATAACCGTTAAGACCGGTACAACCGGTCAACCACCGCCCTACCACCGGACCACAACAGAAAGGTGGCCCGGATGCAGCAGCCCGGCCAGAGCCCCGGACCTGGCAAAGTCCTAAGCGGTACAACCGCTCCGGACCCCGGTTGTACCGGGCTATATGAATATAGCGGTACAACCGGTCCAGGTCCGCCCAACAACCGGAGCTAAACAGAACCAAGTCCGGTTGTAGCCCGGTGCTGGGCCGGTTCAACCGCCCAGAGCTGCCACCCTGGGTTACCCAGCATTTGGCGGTACAACCGCCCGGGGGCAGCGGTACAACCGCTGGGGATAACACAGTGGCAGCACCTCCAGGGTATCACCCCTGAAGTGATGGTCAAACCGAAAAGCTTAGAGCGAGCATTGCATTAGGTCGAGACAGCGGTGCACCTGGCAAGCAACTAAGGAAAGAGGGGCCTCTCTCTCTATGATACGGAGGAGAGAGTAGGGTGAAGCTGAATGTGCGAAAGAACTGATTCACCCAAGACTTTCCAATGTGGATTCCCTCTTAATAGTACGGGATCCCTACGACCAAAGAGAATAAACACGTAGAGAACACCGTCTTCGACCTTTTCCGTTTGGAGGGAATATCTAACCATCTTGTGTCCCTCATGAAGTACCTGAATAACTTGACACCCGGTTAGAAACATAGTGAGTTGTCATCATCACCAAAACACTATGGCAAGAGAATGCCCTTACATCTTCTTTTCTTCTCCTCCTCCTCCTCTTCTTCTTCTTCTTCTTTACCTTCTTTTCCTTCTTCTTTTCATTCTTCTTCTTTTCCTTCTTCTTTTCATTTATCTTCTTCTTATTTTTCCTTCTTTTCCTTTTTTCCTTTTTCCTTTTTTCCTTCTTCTTTTCTTCTTTTTTTTCTTCTAGTTTTTTTCTTTTCTTCTATTCTTCTATGTTTTTTCTTTTCTATCTAAGTTTTTTCTACCTAATAAACTAACTTTCTAATTTAACAGAAAATAGACTAACTACCTAATAAACTAACTACCTAATAAACATCTATTAAAAACAGAAAAAATAGGAAAAGAAAAAACATGAAAAAAGGGGGGGAGAGCCCAGGGGCAGGAGCTCACCAGGGGGGCAGGGGGGCGTCGGGCGGCCGGCTACGGGGCCGCCGGCGTCGGGGCGGCGGGGCAGAGGGCGTGGGGCGGCGGCGGCGACGGCGGAGTTGCGAGGCGGGGGCGCGAGCGGGGCGGGGAGGGTGCGGCCGCGGGGCGGGGGCGCGGGGCGGCGGCAACGACGGCAAGAGGGAGAGGGAGAGAGAGATGAGCGCATGGCCGGGGGGGGGGGAGTGGGGAACGGTGGGGCGGAAGCTACCGTTAAGGGAAGACCCTCTTTACTGTCCGCTAACAGACGGCAAAGAGGGGGACCCTCTTTGCCGTCTGTTAGCGGATGGCAAAGGGGTGACCTAGCCAACGCCGTGGCCCCGTGGGGCCCACTATCCTCTTTGCTGTCTGCCATTGTCCTCTTTTTCGTCCGCTGGCAGACGGCAAAGAGAGGACAGAGGGCATAACTGAATTTTGCCATCCGTCCTTTCTTTGTCGTCTGCTTTCTCATAGCCGACGACAAAGTCCTACTTTGCCTTCAGCTGGCAGACGGCAAAGGGATGGCTGACGGCAAATACTCTGATTCCAGTAGTGATAGATTATACCTACTTGCAGAAGCTTTAATATTTCAGTTCTTACCACTTCTCTCATCTTAGGATTCAATCGCCGTTGGTGATCAACAACGGGTTTAGCGTCTGGTTCCATATTGATCTTGTGCTGACATAGAGTGGGACTAATGCCCTTAATATCATCAAGAGTATATCCAATAGCAGCCCGGTGCTTCCTTAGAACTTTCAATAATCTTTCTTCTTCATTTTCTGAAAGGTTAGCACTAATAATAACATGATATATCTTTTTCTCATCAAGATAAGCATACTTCAAAGTGTCAGGCAATTGTTTCAACTCAAACACAGGATCACCTTTAGGTGGAGGAGGACCTCCAAGAGTTTCAATAGGCAAATTGTGTTTCAAGAGAGGTTGTTGTTCGAAGAAAATTTGATCTATTTCATTTCTTTCATGCATGTGCATATCATTTTCATGGTCGAGAAAATATTGTTCTAGTGGATCAGTAGGAGGCACATCAATAGAAGCAAGACCAATTATTTCATCTTCACTAGGTAATGTTTTATCACGAGGTTGTCTACTAAACTTGGAAAAATTAAACTCATGAGACACATTACCAAAACTGACACCAACATTTTGTTTTTCACAATCTATCATAGCATTGACGGTGCTCAGGAAAGGTCTACCAAAGATAATGGGACAAAAATCATCTTGTGGTGAACCAAGAACTAGAAAATCAGTAGGGTATTTTACTTTCCCACACAAGACTTCAACATCTCTAACAATCCCAAGTGGTGTGATAGTATCTCTATTAGCAAGTTTAATAGTAACATCAATATCTTCCATTTCAGCAGGTGCTATTTCATTCATAATTTCCTGGTATAAGGTAAAAGGGATAGCACTCACACTAGCACCTAAATCACATAAACCATGGTAGCAATGATCTCCTATTTTAACTGAGACAACGGGCAAGCCTTCTATAGGTCTATGTTTATCTTTCTTATCAGGCTTAGCGATTCTAGCAGCTTCATCACAAAGGTAGATGACATGCCCATCAATATTTTCTTCCAAGAGATCTTTAACCATAGCAACATTAGGTTCTACTTTAATTTGCTCAGGGGGTTTAGGTGCTCTTATATTACTCTTACGAACCACGGTTGATACCTTAGCATGTTCCTTTATCCTAACAGGGAAAGGTGGCTTTTCAATATAAGCGGTAGGCACAACAAGGTCAACATTGTAAAAGATGGTTTCTTCTTTAGCTATGACCGGTTCTTTAATTTCTTCTTTAATAGGGGGATGGTATTTAAACCACTTCTCCTTAGGGAGATCAACGTGAGTAGCAAATGCTTCGTACAAAGAGGCTACTATCTCAGAGTCAAGTCCATATTTAGTGTTAAACTTGTGAAAAGTATCGGTATTCATAAAAGATTTAACACAATCAAATTCAAGCTTTATACCTGACTCATTACCTTCGTCGAGTTCCCAATCTTCAGAGTTGCGTTTAATTCTTTCCAAGAGATCCCACTTGAAATCAATAGTCTTCTTCATATAAGAACCAGCACAAGAAGTATCGAGCATGGATTGATCATTATGAGAAAACCGAGCATAAAAATTCTGAATGATAACTTCCCTCGATATATCATGATTGGGGCATGAATATAGCATTGACTTAAGCCTCCCCCAAGCTAGAGCGATACTTTCTCCTTCACGAGGCCAAAAATTATATATATAATTCCGATCACGATGAACTAGATGCATAGGATAAAACTTTTGATGGAATTCCAATTGCAAACGATTCCAGTTCCACGATCCAAGATCATCACATAGCCTATACCATGTTAATGCTTTTCCCTCCAAAGATAAAGGGAAAAACCTTCTTCTTAACTTCATCTCCGGGTAAATCTGCAAGCTTAAATAATCCACATATTTCGTTCACATATAAGAGATGCATATCCGGATGTTCAGTTCCATCTCCTGCATAAGGTTTAACAAGCAAGTGTTCTAGCATACCCGAAGGAATTTCATAAGTAAAATTTTCAGTAGGTGCTGTAAGTTGAGGGGCAACTAATTGTGGTTCCGGTCGAGGTGAAGATACCCCGAACAAACCCCTCAAAGGATTGTTCTCCATAGTAGCAAGTATCAATAAATTTCAGCACGTAATATAAGTTTTTCCTTACCGATTTCCACTTACCAAGAGCGCTTCACCCCCCGGCAACGGCGCCAGAAAAGAGTCTTGATGACCCACAAGTATAGGGGATCAATCTTAGTCCTTTCGATAAGTAAGAGTGTCGAACCCAACGAGGAGCAGAAGGAAATGACAAGCGGTTTTCAGCAAAGTAATCTCTGCAAGCACTGAAATTGTAGGTAACAGATAGTTTGATAGCAAGGTAATTTGTAACGAGCAAGTAATAGTAACGGCAAACAAGGTGCAACAAGGTAGCACAATCCTTTTGAGGCAAAGGAAAGGCCAGAACAATCACTAGTAATAGGCAAAGTGTTCTTGAGGGTACACGGGAATTTCGTCTAGTCACTTTTATCATGTTGGTTTGATTCGTGTTTGCTACTTTGATAATTTGATATGTGGGTGGACCGGTGCTAAGGTGCTGTTCTTACTTGAACTAACAACCTACTTATGATTAACCCCCTCGCAAGCATCCTCAACTACGATAAAAGTATTAAGACAAAGTCTAACCATAGCATTAAACATGTGGATCCAAATCAGCCCCTTACGAAATAGCGCATAAACTAGGGTTTAAGCTTCTGTCACTCTAGCAACCCATCATCTAATAACTACTCCACAATGCATTCCCTTAGGCCCATGAATGGTGAAGTGTCATGTAGTCGACGTTCACATGACACCACTAAGGGAATCACAACATACATATCATCAAAATATCGAACACATATCAAATTCACATGATTAATCGCAACATGACTTCTCCCGTGACCTCAAGAACAAAGGTAACTACTCACAAATAATAATCATGCTCAAGATCAGAGGAGTAATGAATAGCATAATGGGTCTGAACATATAATATTCCACCAAATAAACCATATAGTAATCAACTACACAAGGTAATCAACACTACTAGTCACCCACAGGTACCAATCTGAGGTTCCGGTACAAAGATTGAACACAAGAGATGAACTAGGGTTTGAGAGGAGATGGTGCTGTTGAAGATGTTGATGAAGATTGGCCTCCCAAAGATGGGAGGGGTGTTGGTGATGACGATAGCTTTGATTTCCCCCTCCGGGAGGGAAGTTCCCCTGGCGGAATCGCTCCGCCGGAGGGCAAAAGTGCTCCTGCCCAAGTTCCACCTCGAGGCGGCGGCGCTTCGTCCCGAAAGTCCTCCTCCTAATTTTTTTTAGGTTTTTTGGGAATTTATACCAGAAGATGGGCTCCGGAAGTGGGCCTGGGTGAGCACCACCCACCAGGGCGCGCCGGGAGGGGGCTGGCGCGCCCTGGTGGGTGCTGTGCACCCTGGGCCCCCTCTCCGGTGGTTTCTGGCTCCAATATTTATTATTAATTCCAAAAATAATCTCCGTAAAGTTTCAGCTTCATTGGAGTTGTGCAGAATAGGTATCTCTGACGTGCTTTTCTTGGGTCCAGAATTCTAGCTGCCGGTATTCTCCCTCTTTGTGTAAACCTTGCATATTATGAGAGAAAAGGCATTAGAATCACTCCCCAAAGCATTATTATTCAACAAAACAAAGTAAATAACAGTAGAAATCATGATGCAAAATGGATGTATCAGGGATCAGCAGTCGTCCGACACCGAGTTTTTTAGGTTTTCGTATCCTCTGCTTCTTCGCCTTTTTGTTTTCGTTAGCGGCTTCAGCGCCGGTACCTTCCCCGCCGGTCTCGTCGCCGCCATCGGTGTCGATGTCGGCGTCAGTACCATCACCGAGGCCGCCCTGCAAACCTTGACTGTGCTTAGCAGCCAAAAAGTCGAGGTAGTTATGTTCATCCTCATAATCCATCTCGTCTGCATCGCGGTCAGAAGGCCCGTTTCTTCGTTGTTCGACATGTTTCCTACGATTAAGTCTCCTCGTTTAATTCTTAAACTATAATAAAATGAGTAATGACATAAAAAAGGTCTATGGTTTGTCGGAATACCGTTTCATTCCCGTCGCAGCAAATCCCGGCACTCGATATGCCTACTTTCTAGCACAAGTCATGCCAAAATTCACGAGAAATTTCGGCATGACCTTTGCTAAAAAGTGGACATATCGAGCGCCTGAAATTCACCGGAACGGAAATGAATCAACATTCCGGCAAAACATAGGCCACTCGGATCATTTACCCTGCGCATAACCATCATTTTCCAAATATCACATGTCCAAATATCACATGTCCAAAATATCACATGTCCAAATATGACATGTCCAAAATATCACATGTCCAAAATATCACATGTCCAAATATGACATGTCCAATATATAACTTGAAGAAAAATGCAAGAAGTCCTTTTTCTTCACAATATTTGGAACTAGTGTTAATCAATTCTGTTTTTTCTTTAAATAGCAACAATTGCTTTAACTAAAAAAAATACCTAGAATTCTGTTAACTACACCTAAAACACCTAAAATATCTAAATTGCCTACTAGAACCTCCACCAATAAAACTTCTATGAATAAAACACCTAACCCTAAATTTTTGTCCTAATTTCAAAACCTAGCTAAATTTCTGTCCTAATTTGAAATCTAGGGTTCATACTAACTAGGGTTAATCCTAACTAGGGTTCATAATCTAGCACTAACCTAGGATATACAGAGAGCAGAGAGAGAAGAGGGGAGGGGAGAGGAGGGCTTACAACGGGGAGGTGGTTGTCGGGGCAGACGCAGCGGGAGGTGGAGGAGGAAGCGAGCCCGGGGGTGGCTGTCGGGGGAGACGGTGGCGCGGCGGCGACGAGGTTGGCGCAGAGGCGAGGCGACGACGCGGCGAGGGCTCCGGCGACGCTCGAGGGCAGGGGCTCCGGCGGCGAGGGTGGGGCGGGGGCGAGGGTAGGGGCTCCGCCGGCCAGGGAAGAGAGAGAGAGGGGTTGGGATTTGGGGGAGGAATGAGGAGGAAGGGAGCCCGCGTGCTGGCTAAGTCAGAGTTAGCAGTAGCGCGGTTTTAGAACCGCGCTATAGCTAACTTAGCAGTAGTGCGGTTTTAGACACGCGCTATAGCTAACTTAGCAGTAGCGCGGTTCTAAAACCGCGCTACTGCTACCCCTGTGTATTTTCTTTTCATTTTCTCCTTTTGCTTTTTCTTTTCATTTTATTTTTCTTATTTCCTTTCTCCTTTTTTCATTTTATTTTCTAATCCTTTAATTTTATTTTGTAATCATTTCGTTTTCTTCTTTCCTTTCTCATTTTTCTTTTTGTTTTCTTTTCCGAAAGAAGACCAAGCTGGGAAGAAGGGGAGCGGAAATCGGATACAATTACAATAACTCAGGCGACGGTTTATATTACACATCATTTCACCGATAACGATTAAGTGCATACACAAAATAAATACATATATATAAATGATGCATGGTTTCTCAGCGTCGACGTTTTTGTTTTTGAGTGAGCTTCTTTCCCTTCTTGTTCCTTGACGAATAATTGAGCCCCTCATTGTGACTTTTCCTTTTCCATGGAGTACGATCTTTCTTAGGTAATGTAGTATTGATTCTTCTTTTGATGTATGCTTCATCGTCATCGTCATCTTCCCTCATCTGGTTGCCGTAATGGTTGTAGTCTTCCTCGTTGGCGACTCCATCCATTCCAATGATGTTCCTTTTGCCTCTCCTCACGACAACACGGCTGGGATTGTTCGAGTCGGTTATGAAGAAGCATTGTGTCACGTGCGTAGCGTGTACCCATGGCTCGTTTTTTGCGATGGCGTTCACGGTAGCACTCTTGGCGTCGGGTATAGACATGGTAGTGAAATACCGGTTTTCTCTTTCGACATTCTTAGCCCATCTGACACGGAACATCGTCGCGCTGTGCAGTCCAGAGTAGTCAAGCTCCCAGATCTCCTCGACCCTTCCGTAGAATCTCTCAGTTGCGGCGTTGTCGCCGGTCATGCATTCCATCGTCACCCCTGAGTTTTGAAAATCACTGTTCATATCTTTGGCCTCCGTGTAGAACGTGTATCCATTGATATCGTATGCCTGATAGGTCACGAGGTTGACCGCGGGGCCATGTGCTAAGGCGTATATGAGCAATCCGTCCTTAGAGCCCTCTTCCGGGGGATTAGCAAGAATATGCTCTTTGAACCAATACAGGAAAGTGGAGTTGTGCTCTCTAGTAACTTCGGCGTTCGTCCTGCATAGCCCCCGGTCACGATACTTCTTTGTGATGGTTTCTTTGTGAAGTGTCACGAAAGGATCTACCACATCTAGGTGATGTAGCACTACTAAGTTTGCTATGTCAAAGTCATTGCGTCGATTCGAGTAGGCCACATGCAGTTCCCTGCGACCGTTGGAGTGACCTTCTCCTTCGAGCCTCCCAAGGTGCTTCTTAACGGGCAAACCAACACCAGGCCGGTCTCCGCCATATAGATAATTCTCGCAGAAAGAGATGCACTCTTGTGTCAGATAGCCCTGGACGATGCTTCCATCCGGACGGGACATGTTACGAACGAATCCTTTGATGACCCCATTCATCCTCTCGAACAGCATCATGTTGTGCAGGAATGACGGCCCCAGGTCTATTATGTCGTGCACAATGTGGACACACAGATGCACCATGACGTCAAAGAACGCGGGGGGGGGGGGGGGGAGTACATCTCAAGCTCATTTAATATCACAACGATCTCTTCCTGTAGCCTTCAGAGCTGCTTCACACTGATCGACTTTCGAGAGATGACGTCGAAAAAGTTGCAGAGACCAATAACCGTGTCACGGACGTGCGTGTCCATTATCCCTCTAAGGGCAACATGTAGTATCTGCGCCATCATCACATGACAGTCATGGGACTTCATCCCACTGAACCTTTTCTTCTTCGTGTCCAGAAATCTGCTTATCTTCCCACAGTAACCGGAACTAACTTTGATTCCGGTAAGGCACTTGAAGAATTGATTGATCTCAGCCGGACTTAAGGTGAAGCAAGAAGGGGGGCAATAATCCTCTTCCTTCACTTTTTTGCCCTTCTTCTCCCGCGCCTCCGTCTCCGTCTCTGTCTCCTCTGACTTTTTAAGGGGCGGCATGTGCAGATCTTCCCTGATTTTCAAATCTTGCAAGTCTTTTCTTGCCTTCGGCCCATCCTTGGTCTTATCCGGCATGTTCATCGGTGTCGCAAGCAAGCTCTCAAGGACATTCTTACAGATATGCATTTGATCAAGGCAATGAGGCGTGTCGAGTTTGTGCCAGTACTCCAAGTCCCAGAAAACAGACCTCGTCTTCCATACCCTCAGCAGCGGCTCCGGTGCCTGTTTCATCATCTTTCCTGGCGCGGGGCAATGTTGCCAGTTTTTCAACAGCTCATCGATTTCGGCACCGCTCCGCTTACGTGGATGTCCTCGATGCTCAGCCTCACCATTGAATAGATCTCCACGGTTTCTCCACGGGTCGTCCTTCTCGAGCCATCTTCGATGCCCCATGTACACGATTTTTCCAGACCCGCCTTCTTTCCTTGACGTTAACTGCTGAGACGTTGTATCATCCATGCACCACGTGCATCCGCAATATCCGTGGCACACCTGTCCTGAGACATATCCGTAACCGAGATAGTCGTGCGCCGTCGTGATCAGCATGGCTCTCATATAGAAATACTCGCCTTTGCTGGCGTCCCATGTCTTGGCCGGTGTTTTCCATAACGTGTCTAACTCCTCTTGAAGTAGCCCCAGATACAGATTAATATTATTTCCCGGTTGTTTTGGCCCTTGAACCAGCATGCTCATGTGTATGTACTTCGACTTCATGCACAACCAGGGGGGATGTTGTACATCCATACAAACATGAGCCATGTGCTATGGTTGGTGTTCTGGTTGCCAAACGGATTCATGCCATCGGTACACGCGCCAAGAACGATGTTCCTTGCATCACATGCAAAATATCGATATTCGTCGTTGAACGCCCTCCACTGGCTTGCATCCACGAGGTGTCTCAGCTTCAGATCATCTCCATCGTCGGGCTTTTTCCTCTCCGCGTGCCAACGCATGAGCTCTGCTTCCTTGGGATCTACAAAATAATGTTGCAGACGGGGAGTGATCGGTAAGTACCATACAAATTTCTGGGGAGATTTCTTTCCGGCCTTCTTGTATCGAGAAGCATTGCACACCGAACAGCTGGTTTTTTCCGCGTGCTCCTTCCGATAAATGATGCAATTGTTGATGCATGCATGGTATCTAACATGCGGTAGATCAAGAGGGCACACGATCTTCTTGGCCTCATCCACACTAGTAGGACATACATTCCCCACGGGAAGAACATCCTTTAGGTACTTGAGAAGCTCATCGAGGCTAGTGTCGGTCCATTTGTGTTTAGCCTTCGTCTTCAGAAGTTCGAGCGTGAAACTCAAGCGGGTCACCTCGGGATCGCAACCATCATACAATGGAGTGTTCGAGTCTACTACTAGTTGCTCCAGCTTGGCCTCCTCTCTAGAAGCAGCTCTGTCAGTACTCGTCTCCTTGCGAAGCAGGTCTCGAACATGAGGGTCCCGCACGATTGAACTTAGTAGCGACGAAGTCTGCGGCGTGTAGTCCACGTTTTCTCTGCCGCCATGTCCGTCCTCTTCCCCGCCGCCATGTCCGGCCCCTTCTCCGCCGCCATTATCGGTCATCTCTTCGTCTTGCCCCGTGTCGTCATTGGCTGCCCCATCGGCGTCCTCCTCCTCCTCCTCATCATCATCATCTTCAATTATCCACTGAGTATAGCCATCCATGAAACCAGTCATGAGCAGGTGCGCCATCAAACGACCATCCTCATAGGGGTCGAGCCAAACTCCTCCTTTGCATCTTCGACATGGACATAAAATCTCTGTCCGGTTATTTTCATTCATGTCTTGCACCGCCGACCGAAACCACCTTTCCACCATCGTTCCACTGACCATCACGAACGCATGCGCGGTAATAATAAACAATTTGATTATAAAAATGCATGCATGCATCAAAGTCATACAAAAATTCGTCATGACCTTCCCTAAAAATAGGACATATAGAGTTTGCCCGAAATTCGCCGAAACAGAAATAAATCGACATTTCGGCAAAACATAGGCAACTCAAGCACAATTCGGCGGCAACTCATGCCACACACACAATTTCCATCATATCGCCCGATTATGTCATATCGCACACATACACATATTTCCATTCTTGCAAAAGCACAAAATTTTAATCACCTATCGTCTCAAGATCAAGCACGGTGATGATGATGAGTCGATCGGTGTCGCCACACACCTAGGGAATGATCAAAAGTGGACAAAGCTTACTTCTTGACATGGCTAGATCTAGTTAGGGAGGTACATAGGTCACTTCATTAAATGGGTAGATCTACCTAGCTAGTTGGGGAAGGAGATGACTCTAACTAGTGGAGGGTGAGGAAAAAGAGAAAAGAGTTGCATTAATGAAGGTGGTGTAGTTAGCTAGGAGCAATAAAGAGAGAGAAAGAGAGGTAGAAGAAAGAGAGTGATGGGGGGAGAAGTAGTGAGGAAGAAGCAAAGTGAGGGAGAGAGGAGGTGGGAGCTAGGGGAAAGTGAAAGGAAGAGAGGATGATAGAGGGAGTGGGAGAGGGGAGGAAAAGGTGGTTGCGCTTTAGCAGTAGCATGGGGAAAAAACGCGCTGCTGCTAAAAAAGTAGCAGTAGCGCGTTGCTGGGAGACGCGCTACGGCTAAGTGGGGCCCGCCATGTGGCCAAGTTCAAACTTAGCAGTAGCGCCCTACCCTAAAAACACGCTACTATTACTTTGTTAGCAGTAACGCGGTCTACAGAAGGGCGCTACTACTATACCTAGCCTGTTGGCAACGGTGTGGCAATTATAGTAGTAGCGTGTTTTATTCTCGCCGCGCTACTGTTATGTGGGTACCAGTAGTGCCCATTGTGACCACGCGCTACTGCTCATTAGCAGTAGCGCCTCCTTCTAACCGGCGCTACTGATAAGCTTCTGTGTATAAGGTTTTCCCTAGTAGTGATGACACGAGCCGCAAAATGTTGAGATCATAAATTACACTTTACACACGGGTTCTTTATACGAATTCCATGAAACAAGCAATAAAGTTCTAAAATACTTCATACTGCAAGCTATGTTATGGCATGAATGTTGGGGAACGTTGGATGGGAAACAAAAATTTTCCTACGCACACACAAGATCTATCCATGGTGATGAGCATCTACGAGAGGGAGAGTGAATCTACATACCCTTGTAGATCGCTAAGCGGAAGCGTTTAAGAAACGCGGTTGATGTAGTCGAACGTCTTCGCGATCCAAATCGCAAGTCGTCCCTCGATCCGATCACGAACTAGCGCCGAACGGACGGCACCTCCGCGTTCAACACACGTACGGCTTGATGACGCCTTCACCTCCTTGATCCAGCGAGCGATGATGAAGTAGTGGTTGAGTTCCAGCAGCACGACGGCGTGGTGATGGTGGTGAGGAACAATCTCTGCAGGGCTTCGCCAAGCGCTACGGAGATTATGATGGAGGAACTAGAGGGTTAGGGTTGCCGCACACGGCTTGGGGAAATCTTGATGTATCCCGTGTGCTAGCCCTGCCCCTCTATTTATATGTTGAGCCTTGGGGTCTAAACTTGGAGTAAAAGCCTCCTCCAGGTCGGTTTTGCCCGCACAAGGTCGGTTTGGCCCGCAGGGAAAGAGTCCAACTCGGATCCCTGCCGAACCGTGCACAGCCGCACACAAGCGGTAGTACCGCTTCACACAAGCGGTAGTACCGCTTGGGCGGTAGTACCGCTTCACACAAGCGGTAGTATCGCTCGGGCGGTAGTACCGCTTCACCAAGCGGTAGTACCGCTTACGCGGCAACAAAACTACTTTTGCACTTTCCAATACCTCGTGGGCTTTTATCCCTTGGCCCATATAAAGTGTTGCTGCACCCGAACACTTCGGTAAACATCCGGAACCCCTTCCGGTGAACTCCGGAACTCTTCCGGAGATCAAAACACTATTATCACATATATCAATCTTTACCTCCGGACTCTTCCGGAGATCCTCGTCATGTCCGGGATCTTATCCGAGACTCCGAACAACTTTCGGTCACCAACATAATAACTCAATTATACTAATCGTCACCAAACGTTAAGTGTGTAGACCCTGCGGGTTCGAGAACTATGTAGACATGACCGAGACACTTCTACGATCAATAACCAATAGCGGGACCTGGATGCCCATATTGGCTCCTACATATTCTACGAAGATCTTTATCGGTCGAACCTCTATGTCAAGGATTCAGTTAATCCCGTATGCTGTTCCCTTTGTTCTTCGGTATGTTACTTGCCCGAGATTCGATCGTCGGTATCACTATACCTAGTTCAATCTCGTTACCGGCAAGTCTCTTTACTCGTTCCGTAATACAAGATCCTGTGGCTAACTCTTTAGTCACTTTGCTTGCAAGGCTCAATGTGATGTTGTATTACCGAGTGGGCCCTGAGATACCTCTCCGTCACACGGAGTAACAAATCCCAGTCTTGATCCATGCCAACCCAACAGACACCCTCGGAGATACCTGTAGAGCACCTTTATAGTCACCCAGTTACGTTGCGACGTTTGATACACACAAGGTATTCCTCCGGTGTCAGTGAGTTGCATGATCTCATGGTCAAAGGAACAGATACTTGACATGCAGAAAACAATAGCAATAAACTGACACGATCAAATGCTACGTTTACAGTTTGGGTCTTGTCCATCACATCATTCTCCTAATGATGTGATCCCGTTATCAAATGACATCTCATGTCAATGGCTAGGAAACTTTAACCATCTTTGATCAACGAGCTAGTCAACTAGAGGCATACTAGGGACACAGTGTTGTCTATGTACCCACACATGTATTTGAGTTTCCAATCAATACAATTATAGCATGGATAATAAACGATTATCATGAACAAGGAAATATAATAATAACCAATTTATTATTGCCTCTAGGGCATATTTCCAACAATGAATCCATGGCATAACACAAAATATACCATGACAAGGATTCTTTTATATGAATTCCATTGCCTGAATCATAAAATAAATAAAGTACAAAATATGCAATGACATGGGTTCTTCTATCCGAATTCCATGCCATCAGGCATAAAATGAACGAAATGCAAATTATGCTCTGTCATGGGTTCTTCTCATATGAATTCCATGACATAAGCCATGGAACAAAGGAAATACAAACTATGTTATGCCATGGGTTCTTCTCATATGAATTCCATGTCATAAACCATAAAACAAAGGAAATACAAATGCTACGTCATGGGTTATTTCATACGAATTCCATGGCATAAGCCATAAAATAACAAAAATATAAATTACGCTATGGCATGGATCCTTTCATATGAACTCCATGGCATAAGGCACAATTAAAATACAAAATATGACATGACATGGGTTCTCGCATATGAATTCCATGGAGTGATCCATAAAATAAACGAAATGCAAATTACGCCATGTCATGGGTCCTTTCGTATGAATGCCATGGCATAAGCCATAAAACAAAGGAAATAAAAACCATGTTATGTCATGGGCTCTTCTCATATGAATTCCATGGCACAAGCCATAAAACAACGGAAATACAAATTATGCTATGGGTTCTTTCATATGAGTGCCATGTCATAAGCCATAAAACAGCGGAAATACAAATTATGCTATGGGTTCTTTCATATGAGTTCCATGTCATAAGCCATAAAATAACAAAATATAAATTATGTTATGCCATGGGTTCATTTATAAGAATTCCATGCCATACAAATAACAAAATGCAATTATGGTAGGTCATGGGTTCTTTCAAGTGAATTCCGTGGTATAAACCATCAACCAAATAAAACACAAGTTATACTCTAAGCATGGATTCTTTCATATGAATTCCATGACACGAGTTACAAGTACTGAAATACATGCTTACATCCTATGCATCTAAACATGGGGCCAAATCAAGCCCGGCCAAAATCAACCTTAATTTTACACCATAAGATAAATGAAGTTGAACACGAACAAAATGTGTTGTGTGATAGAGAAACATATGGCAAAACATTAAACATAATGTCGTCGAAGAAAACCTACGCAGATAGACTTCAAGTCCCCCCAGGCCGGAGTTCAACGTCGACCGCGGGGACGATTTTTCTTGTAGCATATTGTAATAGAAATGTTGTAATTCTTAAGCAGGGGTTTTCTCTTCGAAGATGTAATAGCAGATGTTTTATGTAAATGCAAAGAGCCCTAGAAATAAAGTACCTGCAATGTTTAACCCCTTTAATTATTTTATGCATGTATGTATTTAAATTTATTCATTCTATTGGACACGTATTTTCCCGCCCAGGTACATCGCCAGTAACCACTAAGACAACTAGCTCCCGAGGCCCCGGTTCCTAGCAGTTTTTTTATCGTTTTTTGGACTGGTGTTATTTATTTTTGTTTCCTTTTCTACTCTATTTCTTTCCTTTTTCTTTTCCTTTTATTCACTTTTTTCTTTTCTCAAAATGCATGAACTTTTTCTAAATCGATGAATTTTTAAAAAAAAATCGATGAACTCTTTTAAAATTTGATGAAAATTTTCTAATTTTGTGTTTTTTTTCTTCAAAATTAGCGATTTTATTCCAAAATCGATGAACTTTTCCAAAAAGACTTATTTTTTTCAAAATCCATGAACATTTTTGAATTCACGTGTTTTCTTGAATTTTGCAAATATACGTATTTCTTATTTTGTTTTAAAAGTCAACAGTTGACTGGTCAACTAGTCAGCCATGTACTGACGAAACAAAAACGGATGGGTAGCTACTGGCCGAGCTATCGGCTGAGCGAAGCCAGCGGTACAGGACATCACACTTTGCTGGCGCGGGCGCGCATGAGGCTAGCGAGGACAACTGGCGCTTAAGGCGTCCAATAGAAGATTCCTTGATTCATTGCAGAGTTGGTAGCTGTAACAGATGGATCACCATGTCATAAGGCCAATTCTTTTGCTGATTTTTTTGGGCTTCCAGAATAAGCTACCCCCTACCTAGCTTATTCTAAACTAGACTTTTAAAATTAAAAAATTGATTGAGCTTTAACTACTAGACTTCTAAAATAAAAAAGTTGATTAGGTTTCTAGAATAAGCTAGGCTTCTAGAATAAGCTGGATAGGAGGCAGCTTATTCTAGAAGCTAGCAGAAGAACTGACCCATAGCATGGTTGCGAAGATAAGAACACTATCGAAGGTGACCAAAGCCTCGTGGGTAGAGTTATCCCCGTATCTCTTTTTTTCCTATTTCTAACAAATTCCTTATCTTTAAAGTCAACTTGCATCATTTCGTCACCGTGGCTACACCACTTTAGATATTGCGTACTACAAACATATATTAGTATCCAGAAAGCAACGTCCCCAACCGCTGCTAAAAATTAAAAAGATAATAGAAGAGGCTCACCTCTCAGGAGTGCCCCTTTTTTATAAGGCGTTTCAGACTGTTCTGTCTGAAATGTCTACAACGTTTTATAAAAGTGAACAGAAAGAGTGCTAATTTTCATCTCACTTTGGTTAGTTTTTGCCATAATTTCATATGGACCCCGGGTTCATTAGTGAAACCCATTGCGCTTCTTTTCCACACGTGCATGAAAAAAGAGGTACATAGTTCATACTGCATACACTGAATACTCCATGGGAAGCAAAAGAAGCTAACAGCCTAACACAAGAGTGCACTGTACCCCGATTGTCACAAATCCAAAACAGAAAGTCATGAGCTGTTCACTCACTCACTCCATGAAAATCACCACAGTTGGACCATTTGGCATCTTCCCTAGGAAAAAAGCATTGTTGCTAAGTTTCCAGAGGAGCTAAATAACCTCAGCTACTCCCATTCCCATACCAAGATTTCATTAACTTCACGAACAATTGCAGGCATCGATCCATGAGACTGCAAGTTGACCAAACAGATCGAAATCTGAAGCAATGGGTTCTTCAATTTATTTTGTCCCTTGGACTATCTAGGACCTATATAAATGCCAGTGATCCAATGAAACATGGCAGTGATCATCAAACCACCTCAAGTTGGCCTTTGATCTTGAGCATGCAGTAAAACTGGCAGGCCATGTGGCTGCGAGCTAGTCAAGTACTTTCTCCGTTGCAAACCGTGAGGCGCTCACACGTCGCAAGATTTAGTTTTGACCAAAAAAATAGAGAATTAATATGTGATTTGACACAGAAGTGATATCAACTATTCCAACGACATCTCACAACACACATTTTTGTCTAATTGCTGGTCAAACATAAATTTGACATGCATGAACCGCCTTACATTTTGCGATGAATGAAATAATGGGTGCGCCTTCAGTGCTGCCACTCCTTCCAAGTTCCAGAAATGGAGAAGGGCTTCTAGCGATCACCAAACATTATAGAAATGACAGATAGTAGTGTATTCTAGCAACAATGAAACATTCTAGAAAAGACTGGCTAGTAGTAATACAGTTACGAATCCCTGCACACATTCAGCTAAAACCAGGATGAACATAAGAGGAGAAAATTGACAAGATTCAGTTGTGCATTTGTCTTCTTATTTCGGATTCCTGTTTCAGTAGAGTTTGGTAATTTTAATTTCCCATAGCATCGAGTAGACTAACATTTGAAATTATGTGCCAATTTTTTTTTTTGGAATCTTCATGACCATCAAAAGAACTTACCAGAGTTGATAATTAGAAAAAACAAAACGGTTATTGTACCAGTGGCACTCCCTCTTGACTGTTGACTTGACTCCACACTCCGTGCATTCTGCTATATATCCAAAACAAAGAGGTGACTACTTTCGGAGAAAAAAAAATAGTTGGCAACTTTCATAAAAAGAAAAACAGGTGACCACTTAACTAATAGTTCATCACTATTTTATACACGCGCTGTGCCTCAGATCCTCATTAACCTATTCAAATTAAGAGAGCATCAAGCCGTAGCATGCCGACAAGTTTTGACACTGCCTGTAGACCCTAGTTATACAATTCACGAGGCCTGTTCGTTCAGAGAGTTGTGGGAGCCATATATCAAACACATACATTGCTCATCCAACAGCGCCAAAACACTATATCCATGCACTATCATTCAAGTTTTAACAGTTCAAAAAAAAATAGCATTCAGGTTTAAAATTCATAAATCTGTTCTAGTATATCCACTTCATGTCACAGACAACCCTAACAAACCAAGAAGCAATACCATGACATGCAAGAATATAGATCTGGGGGTGCAAGTGAGCCTTTTGGCTTGCATTTGCCAGGAATAGCAGTGCATACAAGAAACTCAGCATCAGACGTTACCTGAGCAACTGCTTCTCTTCGGATCAATCCCCTCCAG
The DNA here is from genome assembly GCA_039707655.1 of Elymus sibiricus. Classification (NCBI taxonomy): domain Eukaryota; kingdom Viridiplantae; phylum Streptophyta; class Magnoliopsida; order Poales; family Poaceae; genus Elymus; species Elymus sibiricus. The sequence continues at coordinate 138,550,749 of CM077675.1, forward strand.
CATCCTTCACATTCACAGTGAACTCGTACTCCTGATCACAGCCCAGATAGGAATCTGACATCAAGAAAACCATGTAATCTTTCTTCCCTGCTTCTGCAGGAGCGATGAACTCGAGCTTCAGGCGAGCCCTCTGCTGCAGTGCAACCCACTTGATTGCCAGCAACTGGTCGCTGGAGCTATCACCAATCACTAGCCACCAGCCTTTCTGCCTGGGCTTAGGATACCTCGGGGCATGAACTGGCCCAACCTCAGATGGCAAGTTTATCATGTCACGCTCTAGAGTAACCTGCAAAGTTACCTTGCCACCGGGCCTTACATAATCACCTTCACAGACTTCATATGCCATCTCGATGTTCGGGAACCGTTTGATGAATCCGATGATGTCCTTGAGCTGAGAGTTTGGTAACTGCAGCAGATTCTGCATCTTGTCTGCACTCATGGTAGCAAGATCAAAGATGTTCTCGATGCCATTTTCCTGGCATCTCCCAGTTAACTCCTTGGTGAAGTTGGGGAGTTGAAGCAGCACAGAATCACGATCCCACATGCCTTGTGTCACCATCTGACTAAGCTCCATGGCATTAAGAGACAGACTGAGCCATCCATTGCTGGAGATAACATCAACCAATGACTTGATCAATCTGGGTGCATGAAGGAGTATCTCCAGTTGGTCAGCTGCCAGGTTCCCTACAACCATCTGCCTTGAGAAATGTGCTTGCAGCAGCGCGTTCGCTTTGACGTGTACATCATCATTCCTAGAATTCTCAGCACAAAATCTCTGGTGCCGAACTAGCCTCTCAATGGATTCTTCCTCACCTCGGCAACTTGAAAGCTCTGCATATTCTGATGCAGAAGCTAAAATCTCCAGGAGACCTTTCATCTTAGTCTTCCGGGTTAGCATCGAACTGAACCGTTCGATAGTCTTGTAGCTGATGTAATAGTACGAGGCTATGAGACCAAGGTTGAGGGGCTTCAGATACGTATCCTCCTCTATAACCAGTGGCGAATCTAGCATTACAATCAAGGGTAGGCTCAAAACATCAAGTTTCTAAGCCTAATTAGCAATTGCATTGTGATTCTTGCATGTAAAGCACCTAAATATAATTTTTAAGTGATATATTTAGCTGAAATATGTTTGTGGAGGGTAGGCTTAAGCCTGATGATGCCTACCTAGTAGACTCGCCACTGTCTATAACCACACACTTGCTTGACTCAAGGTCGTCCAATACTGTCTCCACTAGCTCAGAAAGATGATCAGACACATGCCTGTGACCTGTTCCCAGCAGATTGTAGTAGTTAGGGTTCTTGGTCAGCCTCCAGTACATGAAAGTCCAAGTAAGATAATCCACGGCAGCTTGCTTGTTTTGTACAACACCACAAACAACTTCACCATTCATATGATCATGCAAATTATGGTGAAGATGGCTCTCAACAGGGAAGGCCTCTGAAAGGAACTTCCTGTAGTATTCCTTGCGAGGTGCATGGCACAATATAACACATTTCCCTGAGTTATCTTGAAGAGGCCTGCTGGCATGACCTGTCATTCGTAGCAGATCAGCGACTGGATAGTCAGTGATACTGCCCCAGCCATCAGGATACTGTGTTCCCATCACAACAACCAAATGGGAAGGCAGTGATCTTCCCCAGCACATTGTGCTGCTCACGACACACACTTGGATCTTCCCACAAAGGAAGAGCTGAGTCACAACTTCCTGATCAAGATCACATAGAGCATCATGCAAGTAGCCTACACCACATTTCAGCGTATTCACAAGTGTTTCTTCATTGACACCTGTCGTGTACGTATCCATCTCATCTTCTGACCCAAGAAGGAAAGGAGTTCCACAACCTTCAGACTTTGAGTATGCGCACAAGTCCAACGCAGTAAACCTTGCATGCTTAACTGTCGGTACAAATACCAGGGCTGGCTTACCATGTTTTGCATGTTCCCTGATACCATTGTACGTAGGCTTTGCCATTGCTTGCATCCTTGCCTCATAGTTTGCTATATCCACACCCTGAATGTGTATCTCTAAAGGTACCGGCCGCACTGCTGGAGGAAAATTGAAAAGGCCATGAGAGGTGGCACCAATCCACTCCCCGAGATCTTTAGCATTCGCAAGTGATGCTGAAAGCGCTACGATCCGGATGTTGCTGCAGATATGATTTGCAATACGCCTCATCCTTGAAACAATGATATCCAAAACATGTCCCTTCTCAGATCCAATTAGGTGAAGCTCATCTACGATAAATAAGCTGACCTGTTGGATGTGTTTCCTCTGTTTCCACCGGCGTGAGAGTGCATCCCACTTCTCCGGAGTGCTAATAATAATCTCCCCTTTATCAAGAAGCTTCAAATCAGGTGCATTTTCACCTGTTAGCTCAACTACACGGGCGAATTCTCCAAATTTCATCTTCCAGTCCCTGTATCTTTCTTTCGCCAGAGCTTCAATAGGTGCTATATACACAATTCGCATGTTGGTTTCACCAGATACTGCTTTTTGATGGTTCCTTAGTATAGCAAACTCCGCACATATGGTCTTCCCGCTGCCTGTTGGCGCAGCAACCAAGACACTATCATCACTGTTATACAAGACATTGAACACTTGAGTCTGAATGGGGTTGAAATGTTTCCAGCCACTATAAAGGCCTTCATATCGTGCATTCCTTAGTGCGGTAACAGGTAGTGGTTGCAGATCAAGCAGTTCAGTCGGTGGAGCATGTTTTTCTGGAAGAACCAGGTGCCTGAATGAGACTGGAAGAATTGTCCGAGATCCAAGCCACTTGTCAGATACGACATGTATGAAGTACAGAGGGGGCAGTGGCTCAAATATTGGCACTATGAAGTTGAGTGTATGATCTTCATTTAGCCATTGTTTCTTAAGCATGAAGTATTCATGGTGAAGAATGCACTCGCTGTCATTGTCCTCAACTAGAATCCAAAAAGGTTCAACATATCCATGTATCTTATCATCCCACTGGAAATCAGGTGTAAGAGTCAGCTCAACCCAAAACTGTACTAGTAATAGGTTGGACATGGGCTGAAAGGTTCAACTTTGGTAACTGGTGGATGCACTGGTGTAACCGTCTCCCCATCTTGGGAAAACGGATCAGCTCACCAATTTCCTGTGATGATAGGTCAAAGTACCTCTCCCAAGCCAATTCCTTTTTCTCCAGTTTCATCAGGATTTCGTTTGGAATGCCAGGAAACTGGCTCAAAGGAGTTTGGACACTCCACATCTGCTTATCAATCATCGTGCAAAGATTCAGAGCCTTCTCTGCTAGTTGAGACCATCCTCTCTTCAAAACTATCTCAAATATTGCTCTTGAGAGGCGACCAGCACTCTGCATCATGGAGAAGAAAATAAATATGTAAGAACGACAACTAAATAAGCAAGCAATTCAAATCAGGACCTGCATTCAGAAGAGGGAACACGTTACCTGTTTGATATAGACCATATCAGAGCCAAGGGAGAGACCCTCTAGCTTAAGCCCAGAAATATATGCTTGGAGCAGAACACTGATCTTTGTGCTGGGCTCCTCCAAGCTCTCTTTCACAGGAATTGGCACACGATCCAATAGCTTTTCCAGCTCCATCTTCTCATCTTTTCTGACAGTAACATACTTAAATTCTTCACTAAGAGAGAACAATTGGCACAGCTCAATATAACCCATCGTAGGCTTCAGGTACTCGTTGTAAGTTGAAATAGTCCTGTGACTAATATAGTAATAACTAGAAATCCTCCCCAGGTCAGTAGCCTGAAAGTATCCAGTTCTCTTATCATACTTTATCAAATTGTTCCTATCCAACAGATTTGCAGCTGAGTGTACCTGCAGCAGCACAGAGGTACAGGAATCAGCAGTGGAGCAGGAGAACAATGTTAAAACACAAGCATACAACACCTTACGAATATATGGATGACACTTCCCTACAGCTTTGCACTAGTGTCAAGATTGCGAGTTGACTACTTCCATTAACCGAGTTTCTTTGCTACTCTACAAACACATCTGGTGGCAAGACTCTGCTCAAAGAGACAACAGAACAAAATATGAACCCACGCAAGCAGAGGCGCTTTTTGCTGTTCCCGGGTGCAGCATCCAATTATAAATCACTCTCCCTCCGTTCACTATTATAAGAGATGTTCTAACTTTTTTCTAAATCAGATGTATGTAGAAACGTTTTAGTGTGTTTGTTCACTCATTTCAGTCCGAAATATCCAAAACATCTTATAATAGTGAACGGAGGGAGTACCTTTTACTATGATGCTACTGTACCAAAATATAAGACGTTTTTGGTTTTGCATAGGGCACAAAAAACGACTTATATTTTGTTACGGAGAGAGTATCCTGTAATGGACCAAGAACGACATTACTACATTCCACTGAAAACACAGTGTTGTATGAACGTATCATTTCAATGTACCCAGGAAATTTTTCAGGAGAGATCATTTATGCTGAACAACCGTTCAACACTAGAATTTAAAGAGATAGAGACCACAAACATATCCGGACACAGCTTAGAGAAAACCCTAGGAAACAGGTGGCAATACAAACATGCGATTAGAGGATATATTCAAGCACAATAGCCAACACGATGCTGGATAAAGAAAATAAAAGGACATGTAATTACTATGAACCTTCAAAAAACAGAACATAAGTATGGCATGTGCTTACCAAGTCAGCTCTCCTTTCATCTAGTGTTCTGTCTCTCTCCATGATATCTTCAGGTAGGCCATACAATGTTGGATTCCGGAGCATCCGGATGTAGAGGTAAGTGTAGCCAAGCCAGGAGCATGCCTCCTCGGCATTCTGAATAGTTCCCAGAACAATCTCTGCATTTAACTGATCGGCCAGTTTGGATATAAACTGACTCTCAATAGGCAGCTGTTGATTCATAAGAGACAGGTAGTATTGCAATTCACTGTGGCTTGTTAAGATTATACCCTCTCCATGTGTGTCATACTGAGGCCTGCCTGCACGACCAAGCATCTGCATGACATCCAATGGACTTAGTTCTGTCCAAGCGCCCTTTTCTGAATTGTAAATCTGGGTACCCTTTATTATAACAGTGTGTGCAGGTAGATTGACACCCCATGCAAGGGTGGCTGTCGAAATAAGGACCTGTATATGCTTATCAACAAAAAGTTTCTCAACAAGTTCACGGTCTACCCTTGCTAACCCAGCATGATGAATAGCAAACCCATATGGCAAAAGGTCTTTAAGGTCACTACTTTTGACAAGTTCTGCATGAGCACAAAGGATCTCTTGACTTGCACTGTCATCCTTCAGAAAGCGAGCCAACACGTCATTAGCCAATGCGGTGTCTCTGATGGCACGAGCAGTTTGCGCTGTCTCCTTCCTCGAGTGCACAAATATAAGCACTTGGTGCTTACCAGCAGCAGCCATAACCTTCTCATAACAAATCTCATTCATCAACTGAAACCTCTGCAGTGGCTTCTTCGCTGTGATTCCGATGTACTGCTGAGCTAGAGGGCAAGGTCGGTAACTGTTATCAAAATGGAAGAGGCCGTCTGAACGAACACGCAAGAATACTGCAATATCTTCATAATTGGGAAGAGTTGCAGAGAGGCCAACTAGGCGGATATGTTCCTTGGTCGTTTCAATCTGCCGTACTGTTCTAGAAACAATACTCTCCAGAACAGGCCCTCTGTTATCATGGAGTAGATGGATCTCATCAATGATTAGAAGCTTTACCATTTGAGTGTAGATTCTATCACCTGATTTCCTTGTGACAATATCCCATTTCTCAGGTGTAGTGACAATTACCTGTGTCTCATCAATCTGCTGTTTGGTCAGGTTCTGGTCTTCACTAAGCTCACCAACAGTGACATTGTACCCTTTCAGCCGCGCTGACAAATTCCCAACAACTTCAGCAACCAAGGCTTTCATTGGGGCCACATAGACAATTTTGTACTTTGTATTATCAAATTCACCATCCTTCATATGCAAACCAATCTGCTGAAGAATTGTAAGCACAGCCACATTGGTTTTCCCAGCACCTGTTGGAGCACAGAGAAGGATGTTATCTGGTTTGTAAAGGGCAGTATCATAAACCTTGCTCTGAACTCTATTAAGTTGCGTCATCCCAGCAAAAGCTGGTCGGGCCCACTCTGGCATATCAGATATCTTCACAATCTTCTCTGCAGATTCATATGGCATAGGTCGCAGCGCTGGCACATGGACTTCCTCGTAACCCCTCTGAGGGGTTCTGAATGATCCTGGAGGAAGTTCGCATTTTTTGCTGGACATCAAGAGACTACCTTGGTGGAAAGAAAGGTTATCAAGATCAAGCAACTGCCTCCCGCCTTTCAACCATCCACTTTCAATATACCGATTAACTGCCTTACTTTCTCTCGCACCATCAGTCCCAGCACTGTCATTGTTGAGGAGCCTCTTAGCCTCATCCCTGATACTTCTCTCCAGATTCTTCTGCCTCTCCTTTGCAGATGCTCTCGTTGCATGTAGCTGCTCCAAAATTGGAGCTAATCTTGGGTTACTCATCATCTCTTCTGCTATCTTCTTCCGCTGTTCCTGATCTCCAGCCCTGGCTAAGAAGGTACACCAAACTATCTTGAGTCGGTTGTGAAGCAGTAATTTAATGAGATCAAAATTTTCGTAGTCCAGCAGCGTGACAAGCCGATTCTCAATATCTCTGTCGTCACCCTCGGCGATCACCTTCAAGATCTCCTCGGCAAGCTTCTGGCTGTGCTGGGGGTCAATATTTTCATATGCTTGTGATATCTTCCTCTGAAGCCAGTAAGCATCAACGTCTTGCACGTCTAAAGTCAGACCCTTGTTGCAGCTCTGCTGCCTCTGCATATCATCGTCATACAACTCACCATCCGTTTGCATAGCTCCAGGAACGTTCAACTCAACTAAGTCATCGTCATTCTCATCATCCAGCTCATCTTGCACCTGATCAAGACAAGCAAATGAAAACCCTGTAAGTTCATGTAAGATGGTTCAGTCAGGCAAATCAACAGAGAAATTCTAGACAGAAGATTCAGCTACATGTGCGTACCTGATAAATGTTACTCTCCTTATCATCCTCATCCTCTTCGAACTCAACAGTAATGCCAATATCATCATCATCGGGTGGCATGTCTGTGCCTTCACCAGAAGGCACACCCGCGGAATCACCGGCGATTGCGTCATGGAAATCGGTGATTTGCTTCCCAATGGAGACGAGCTGGTTGAACATCTGATCCGAGACAGGGTTGATGAGCTTCTCGATTCCCTTCTTCTTGTCAGGGTTCCTGATCCTGTCGTCCTTGAGGGCGGCAAGCACCTCGTCCGCGGCATCGGCAAGCACGTCGAGGGGCTGCCCGCCGAGCTGCCGCTGGATGACGCCGAGCAGCGCCTCGTAGGCGGTGCGCGTCTCCCTGGTCCGGGGCTTGTAGAGGGCATCGTGGGCGAGCGAGAGCACGCTGTCCTCGGGCCGCACGGGGGCGGCGCCGCGGCGCATGCGCTTGGAGTCGCGGCGGGGCAGGTCGGCGGAGGCTGCCGCATCGCGCGCCTTCTTCCCGCGGGACCTGCCTCGCTTCTCCTCCAGCCCGGGAGGTCTGGTCCGGACGGCGCGGTCGCCGAAGCTCCTCGCGCGGATCCGGCCGCTGAGCGTCTGCGGCTCGCCGGTGGGCTCGTGGTGCGCGCCGCGGGGGCGCGAGCCCGTGTTGACGACGAGGTTGGAGTTAGCGCCGTAGTCGTACTGCCTCGAGCGCGCGCGCGCCTCGGCGCCACCGCCCGGGCTCTCCATGGCTGCAGGCCTGCAGCTCGGATCGCGGAAGAGCAGGGATGGAATCAGTTGACACCAACGGTACCCAATGTGGATCGAATCGGAGAGGTCAGGCTAGGTTTGGGAGGGGCAGGGGCCAGGGAGGGCTCGTTACCTTGGGTTCGGCGAGTGGAGGGCCGGCTGGGCGCCTCCCGGTCGACGCGTGGCTCCTGGAGGAGAAGCTGCGGCGTCCGGTGGCGGCGCGGCGTGCCGTATCCTACTCGGCACGTCGGAGGCGGGGAAGAGGGGTTTGATCTGTGGCGACGGTGCGGGGGACTGGAGTCGGTATCCTCGTGGAATAGTATGCCGGTGCTATAGGAGACGAGCCATGGTCGGTTGGAGACGAAGCGCGTGCGGAACCGACTATGGCGCGCGGGCGCGGCCGGAGGCGGCGCAGAGGGTCAACGGGGTCTCCCTCCGAGAGCGACCTCGTGGGCTCTGGCCACCGTCCATTCGCGAGCAGGGCATTCAAAGCCCAACAAGCCCATGAAGCAGAGGCCCATTTACAAGGTGGTGACCAGGCTGACCTTTTTTTCTTTTTGTAAACACCGGCTCATTTTCCCTTTTTTTTTCTGAGCTATTCTTTTTAGAAAAAAAAGGTTTCCACTGGTTCCATTTTTTATAAAATGCAACTAAGTTTTTTTTGGCAACATTGGGTATTTATTTCATGGCCATATAGAGTTACAATCGATAGCGGCAAGTTCAACAACACAAGTAGGGGGTTGGTTAAGACAACACACAATGCTACCCCAACTACGCCCAAAGTTTGCTAAACAATTTGCAACCAAGTTGTTTACAATTCCAAGTTTTCAGAAGAAAGTAGAGTACCTTCAATAATAACATCAACTGATAAAAGGTACGTAAAAGAACCAAAAACTAAGCTAACACCATTACCACATGATCGGTAGAGGTCCTCAGCAATTGGTGTTCTTGAGCAGGTATCGAAGCAGGGCTTGTCAGGCGGTAGATTCACCAAACGATCCTCAATAATTCGAACCTCTTCTTGTCCAAGATACACATGTCGGGTCCATTTGAGCGAAGTGTGCAGCATTGCATAGCAATCTCAACACATGAAACTGCTTTTCTACGCAGCATCGAACCTCCCCGATGCTTATTCAGATATGGCCCTAGAAGTACAAGTCATTTTGATTTTTTTATAAGGTCCACATGGTAGTCGCGCTAAAAGCATTAAGAAATACTCCATAAACATTTTTAGACCACAACTTGGAAACTGAATGCAAGTTTGCGCCTATATGATCATAAATGAACAACCGCACATATTATCTACAACATAGTCAACAAAAGGTCATCTTCCTCCGAAATTTGAGTTTTCTTTGCCGCCCATGATTTCCCCCTCTTCCCATGCTTCGCCTAGCGCAAGTTCCGGTCCGAGCCTTCGCCGGTGATGATGCGGCGTCCCCTCTCCGGCTCGGGCTTTGTCTAATTCGAGTGAAGGTTGAAGCTAAAAGCCCCGCTTCCCCCCGCCCAAACATACTAAACCTTCGACTCGCTCTCGCGGTCATCGTTTCCCGTTCGCCCACTACGTGACATTATGGGAACACAGTGCCCGACAGTAACATTCATTTCTGCATGCCTTCCCTCCTTCCTTCGTAAATCGTCTGCCACCATGGAAAATTACAGGCAACTGATGATTCACAATTTTTCTTTTATGCATAAAGGGTTATAATTTATTCCCTCCGTCCGAAATTATTTTTCAAAAAAAATAAATGTATCTAGATGGATTTCAGTTCTAGATACATTTATTTTTTATTTATTTTTGCGACAAAAAATTTTCTGGACGGAAGGGGCACATAGCATAAACTGGACTCTTTTGATCCAGGAACCCCAAACTATTTTGACTGATCAAACCCCAGTTGGCAAGACGACATGAGTTGGCAGCTCGAAAGCGACGTCCGGCCGGAGGCCAACGGAGGACGACCATGTGTCGCAGTTGGAACTCTCTGGTCGCTTTTCCGGCGAGACACCTGTGCCCTTTGGCTCCTTTGTTTAGTGTGCTACTGCTAAAGCCTCGCGACTCACGGACACGGGTAGGTTTGATTCTCCACGAACTCGGAAGGATCAACTGAGCGGTACATGGTGCTCCCCTGAACCGTGCCTACCGTTTCGTCTGCTCGAATCACGTAACGGAACCGTCCGCTCTAACGTCGTCCGTGACACGGCGGCAGGGCGCCGCTGTGTAGCCGTCGGCGCAAAGCTGGACCGTCGATCGCTCGCGCACGGAGAAAAACTCCTGTTTGGCGCCCTTTCCACCCTCCCCTCGACGCTCGACACGCCACGCGCCCCACCCCGCCGTGCCACGCGCCCACGAATCCGCACCACGCGGCCCCGCCCCGCCTCCCCAACCACCTCGGCGACGCTCCGCTCCGCTCCCGTCCACTCCACAGCCCGCATAGTGCTCCCGTGTCCTGTCACAGAATCCCGCAGATTCCCCTGAACCCGGCGAGGGCGAGCAACCCCGCCATGGCCGCGGCGATCCTCCGCCGCCTCAGCCCCGCGGCCGCCCAGCGCGCGCCCCCTCGGCTGCTGCCACTGACGCTCGCCCGCGCGGTCTCCGACTCCACGGAGCCGCTGACAGTCGAGACCTCGATCCCCTTCACGGCCCACATCGTGGACCCGCCGTCGCGCGAGGTGACCACCACGCCGCGCGAGCTGGCCGCGACCTTCCGCGACATGACGCTGATGCGGCGGGCCGAGATCGCCGCCGACTCGCTCTACAAGGCGAAGCTCATCCGGGGCTTCTGCCACCTCTACGACGGCCAGGAGGCGGTCGCCGTGGGCATGGAGGCCGGCATCACCCGCCGCGACGCCATCATCACCGCCTACCGCGACCACTGCCTCTACCTGGCCCGCGGCGGGGACCTCGTGGCCGCCTTCGCCGAGCTCATGGGCCGCGTCGACGGCTGCTCCAGGGGCAAGGGCGGCTCCATGCACTTGTACAAGAAGGACGCCAACTTCTACGGCGGGCACGGCATCGTGGGCGCGCAGGTGCCCCTCGGCTGCGGCCTCGCCTTCGCGCAGCGGTACCGGAAGGAGGGCACCGTCACCTTCGACCTCTACGGCGACGGCGCCGCCAACCAGGGCCAGCTCTTCGAGGCGCTCAACATGGCCGCGCTCTGGAAGCTGCCCGTCATACTCGTCTGCGAGAACAACCACTGTCAGTTCTTGAGTTTCACTTCTTCTTCAGACTCTTCAGAGTTCAGAGTGTTCGTCAATGCAATTTCCAGTTATAATTAACTGTTGGATTTGTTCAGACGGGATGGGGACGGCCGAGTGGAAGGCCTCCAAGAGCTCGGCGTACTACAAGCGCGGGGACTATGTGCCCGGATTGAAGGTACTACAGAGTCGGAAGTGCTCTGCTTCTGATAAAAATTCTGAAGCTGAAAGTTTGGTCGTGGACAGTGGTGTTTGTGTTTCATTTTAGTTAATACTGTATCTGGTAATGGTGTGATATAATTGTGTTTGATGCAGGTTGATGGTATGGATTTTCTTGCGGTGAAGCAGGCTTGTAAATTTGCCAAAGAACATGTTCTGGAAAATGGACCGATTGTAAGTATTCAGGAAACTTGGACACTTTCTACCATCTACTTTCTGTGCATGTATGTAGTTCAGGTGGATCCATCGGGGATGGGTTGGGTCAGAATCAATGAAAAAAATTGCGTGCTATGTAGCATGGCCTTTAAAATATGCTATTAGCGCGCTATAGCGTACTACGTATTAGCGAGACATTGTACATTGAAATTTTTAGCGAGACATTTCTCAGAACGCTATAACGTGCTATTAGGGGCGTTATAGTGCGCTATTTTTTTCAGTGGTCAGAATAAGCTGCTGGTTCTTGGTTTATTTCTCATTGCACAAAATGTCAGATTGTTTTCATTTTGTTTGCTATGTTACACATGATTTTCTGAGTTAGGATGAACTGTTATCAATTTTCTAAACGTTTTTCTGGATTTTTCTAAAATAATTTGTCAGTTAGCGATTGACCAGTGCATACATTGAATGTCAAAGGTTGTACTCCCTCTGATCCATACTAATTGACGCACACTTAGTTGAACTTTTTAATTGAGTAGTATTTTTTCCTACAGATTATATTTTTAACATAACTCCTTGGTAAGATGTTCATGTGTATTCTCCTGGTGTTTCAGATTCTTGAGATGGACACATACAGATACCATGGCCATTCTATGTCGGATCCAGGCAGCACTTACCGCACTAGAGATGAGATTGCAGGAATAAGAGAGGTCAAGATGGCTGATAACTCTCTGCTTGAAATTTGTGTTCCACCAAAGATTGACCTTCTGAGCTTAGTTGTTTGCCATGATATAACAGGAGCGTGATCCGATTGAGCGGGTCAGAAAGCTACTATTGACCCATGACTTGGCAACAGCCCAGGAGCTCAAGGTATGCATTGTATCTAGAAAATTAAATATCAGAAGGCATATGACCTAGAATCTTAAGTAGCTCCATGCTTTCACTGTGACAATCTATTCTTTCTTCTAGGACATGGAGAAGGAACTCAGGAAGGATGTTGATACTGCAATTGCCAAAGCAAAGGTATGAAATGCAGCTAGATGTCTTGAAAGTTGTTAGACTTATTTGAAATAATTGGGCTCATGAGGTGCCTTGCACAATTCAATACCTGCAGGAAAGCCCAATGCCGGATACATCCGAGCTGTTCAAGAATGTATACGTCAACGACTGCGGCCTGGAGGTAAGCAGATGCCAATGATGAGATGCTGCAGTACTATTTTTCATGTGTGCAAAGAACCCAGATCCATGTATATCGTATTTTCAAATTTTCAAATCACACTCTTATTCCAAGTCCTTGCTGAGATCATACTCCATTTGACAATGACTAGGCTTGGCAGTTCCAATTTAGCTTCAAGTAACCTTCCGAACTGGATAGGATAATGCATCTTGAACTAATCATCTCTCTTCGGCATGATGCAGTCTTTTGGGGTGGACAGGAAGGTGGTGAGAACCGTTCTTCCATAGGCTGCCAAACGAGAAGCTTTGGCTCTGTCAGACTGTTACGCTGGTGTATGATACGTGCTGGGGCGACATAATAGAGTCCACGGAATCCTTGGTTAGCTGTATTGTGGACGTTTCTGTCACTAAATAAGTCTGTATATAGAGACGCATGAACATTCGGACTCTGTACCGCATTGCGCTAGTCATTTCCCAATTTATCGTGGACTTCAATTGGGCTATGCAGCTTAATTTCTGCTATCATCTGCTTAAGGCATTCTATCGATTAACATACCATGCAGATCTGATTTTGTTTTAGCACTCATGCAGATCTGATGATCGACTATGAATTCAGTTATTGTGCACAGCTGCGGAGCTACAAATTAATTGTTGAGCAGGCCAGAGTGGGCAAGGTGAAGGAGAAGAACAGAATATCTGCACCCAAGCCCTAAGGCCAACTTACAGCATCTCCAGACTCCAACAGCGCGCTGGAAAACAACAATACAGCAGCGCGATCAAAACTAGTGTTTCAGCAGCCGCTCTAAAATCCCGCGCGCGGTAAACAAGGTTCAGCGCGCTGGGGAAACGGCATAGCGCGCTGCGTATTTGGTGCGCTCGCTCGCGAGTGCTATAAAATCTGGGCTAATGTAGGTGGGGCTGTCGAATTGAGCGTCGTGTTTTTGTGCATCTGTTGGAGCAAACGCTCTCCAGCACGCTAAAAAACGTTATTTCGGTGTTGTATAATTTTTTTAGCGCGTGTCTGTTGAAGATGCTCTTAGGCTAACTCCAACACAGTACCGCATTTGGTCCACCCATGTCCCCCTGTCCATTTGGGCCGAGACGAAACAAATACACGGCTTCGGGTGTAAAATCCGTCCACCTCGGACGTGTCTGTTTTAGTCGATACTAAAAAATACCACGGCCTAGCGCATAGCCTCGGGCGCAAAATCTGCCCGTCTAAACCCATTTCCGGCGCAAACTGGGGCCGGACTTGCATCCATATGGACCCATGCGTGTCCTTCCGGTGTCCCGTCCTCAGACCTGCATGTCAGCCGTCCAACCACGTCCCTAATGTGTGGACGGACCCGCATGTCAGCCGTCCCCCGTCGAGGTCCTTTTTAATGGCTAGCACGTGAGCGTGGATTGACCGGTCCACTTCCGTCGCCTTCCACACTCCCCCTACCCCCACGCGCCCGACAAGCCCTAGGTCGCGCTGCCCACGTTCCGCTCCTCGTCGGCGGCAATGGGGACGTAGAAGTGGATCTCGGGGAAGTTTGGAAAGCACGACCATGAAACGGGTCATCCTATGGCATGTCGGGGCCGAGGAGCGTTGTCCGGTTTTCAATCTCGCCGCCCACCACCACGCTGCGCCGTAGGCCCTACATGAAGGTGGAGATGTGCCAGCACAACTGGGACACGACCACCCTGTTGTCATGGCCCAATGCCCACCTGCCAAACGGGTGGCATTTCAGTCTGGATCGGGTTCCTGTGCCCCCCATCCCGGCGAGCGACCGTGCCCGTCTGTTGAAGATTAACCGCCAGCAAGCGCAACTGCTTCCATATCTCCTCCACGACTCTAGGTGCAGTCGTGCTCCCGCCCCACCCCGTGTGCGTGCTCCCAGCCCATCCGCACATGCGGGCGTCTGTGGTGCACACGTTCGCCCTCAACCTCCCCGCCACCACCACCACCAGCCCTCGACGCCGAAGAGGAGGACGAGCTCATGAAGAAAGTGCTCGAGGACTCCAAGGCCTAGTACTAAGGCAACCAGTGGGAAGGCATGGATGTGTAGCCCGCCTTGCCGGACGCGAATGACGTAGCCGTCTTAGAGCCGGAGGACAGGATGGTTTTGGAGCCGCCAGCCGTGCCCTGGGACCCAGTGTTGGTTGGGCAGTTGTGGACATGGACGTCGACGCTGCCCTGGACGCTGGAGTGCATGTCAGCCCCGCCTGTGCCCTGGGATATGTGGTCGCCGTCACTTTTCGTGTGCACCAGTAGTGCAGCCACTGCCGCAGGCGCCGCCCGCCCACATGTGATACAAACGATTTTTACCCCCTTTCCGCGACATAGTTTTAATCCGTCACCTTGCCTGTGTGGGCGATAGGGGGGCCTATCCCACACGACACAGATAAATCATCGGCGATGCCTTCGTCCGGTCACACACGCCAAACAAAAATAGAGCGTGTACGATTGGGAGGGCCATCACAAACAGACATATTGCAAAAGTCGTGTGAAATATGCTTAGCATCCCACACAGGGAATCCCAAAGATATGTTTCCGTTCGTATTGTACATCATACATAATTTTCTGCATAACATCATCTGTGATAGGGGTCTCCATCACACACGATAGTTATAATTCCGTCGATTGCGTCATTCAATACATCACTCACGGTGCCTAGAAGAAACTGTTTGGCATATGACCGTCCATCACACACACTTGTTATGTGAAAACGTTTGTGATAGGGTGGCCTAACACACACAGTTGTCGACCGGAAGTCATGTGTGATTGTTCACTGATCCAACACGCCAACTTTCTATAAACCGTGTGGGTTTGTTGAGGTCATCGCCCATGATGTTTTCTTAGAAACCGTCTGCAATAGGAAACCCAATAATCAGCCGATTTTCTCTATTATTTATAGTTCATTTAGTAATCAAATTAACATTTCATATCAAGACACAATATATTTCTTATTCGTATTACGGCAATCAGGATTTCATAATTGAATTACATCAGAGTACAAAATCATATAGGCATATACTACCTAGCTACTCAATTGCACAACAGGACAAAGTTTCAAATGCAACATCTAAAACCTTTGGAAGGTAACATCATAGCTGGTAAATAGACAGATGAGTCTCGTCTACAAAACTGTTGAAGCGGAAAGCGGATATTGAGCCTTCAATGATGTTGAAGGTCCTTGCAACTTTAGGCCAGTGCCTGTGAATGATTGCCCGCCCATCCTTCGTCCTCTTGAGGAAGACTTCAATATTATACCGTTGGTGCTGTATGAATACCTTCCTCGCCTCTTGACCATACAGGTGGTTTGAGACTTAATCATCGATGAACTGCATTGAAAAGGACTGAAAAGAAGCATATGCATAAATATCTTTTCTAAAAATTGATATGGCGCAAAGGGGAAAGGACAAGGTGAAAGAGATAGTACCATCCTATAGTTGACTGATGTCTTCTTCATTGTGTAGACAAACATCTTGTTATTTTTTGTCGCTAAGTTCTTTTTCTTAACAATTTTCTGAGTTTCTTGATTTGAATGATATTCAAGGACACCTCATTTCCCCACATGTAAAAAGGGTCGAATAGTGGATCTAAACCTCTCACAGCAGGACCTACATGTGCAAGAACAAATCATTAAAAACCTTAATATTAGAATGGTTCCCGCAATTGCATAATAGTGTGCTATTAGCCAAAGGACCATGGATGTGTAAACCTCGATGGTAAACTTCAGTGTCTCCCATTGTTTCCCCCTACAACATATTTAAGATGGATATTGATCAGGCTATAAGTGATATTTGGCATACTATCAGTGAAATATGTTAATGAAAAATAAACACATTACATATCCAACAGATTAATTCTAGCCACATGGAAAAGCCAGTTATCTAAACCAAGCGTGCTAAGAACTAGGAAATATAGCAATTGTATATGTTTCACATGTAGTTAGTACATCCAAATTTGATTTATTTCTCACATGCATAACAGTACAAAATTATACGAAGAACAATCAAACATCACATTGTAGAATTGAACTAAATAGTTAAATGACCAACACAACAAATGAACCAAACAGTTAAATGATCAAGACAACAAATGAACCAAACAGTTAACTAAGCACCACTTTTCACAATAGAACATACTAGAAGGTCAAATTGCAAGTAGCATTACATTGGACATTTCACTAGAATTTCTAAATGAAAGACGGGAGCAGCACAGGCAACAGGTAAACCAAACATGCTTAACCGGCGTAGCTAGCTAAACATATGTCCTTAGTGACAAAGCTAAGAAAAACAAGCTATTCCTCATCGTTGAAGATATCGATGACAATGGGCTCCTTCAACTTGGAAGAGGGCGAGGCCTCCACACCATGGGTGTGACGCCCCCATTCTTGTCCGTACGCTAATCATGCACACAATGCGTATGACCAAGATTAGGGACTCACTGATTGATACCACAACACGACAAAAGACACAATTATAAAGTCATACAGCTCCATATTACAAGCCAGGGGCCTCGAGGGCTCGAATACAAAGCTCGACATAAACACGAGTCAGCGAAAGCAAATATATCTGAGTACAGACATAAGTTAGACAAGTTTGCCTTAAGAAGGCTAGCAAACATAAACAGCGGATCGAAAGAGGCGAGGCCTCCTGCCTGGGAACCTCCTAACTACTCCTGGATGTCGGAGAAGTCTATGTCGTAGTAAGCTCCATCCTGCTGGTAGGGGCCTCCGTCGGGGTAGTAGTAGTCGACACCTCCAGCGTACACCATCTTCTGGGCTCCATCGTCTGAAGATCGTATTGAGGGGGAAAAAGAATGCAAAGCAGCAGTGAGTACTCATCCAAAGTACTCGCAAGACTTACGTCAGAATTATGCTAAGTATGCACCATTATCAAGGGAAGGGGTATATCTGGACTGACTGCAGAAAGCAAGAATAGGGAGAAGGCCTAGTCCTATCGAAGACTAGCATCTTCAGCATCTTGCAGCATTAGAAGAGAGTAGACCTGCAGCTCATATATAGTCATATTGTTGTAGCAATTTTATTAAGTAAACACGCCCAGAGATCCTTTCTCGACTCCCTGCGAGGAAGCAATCCCAGAGCCACAATTTATTTTAATTAATTTATGATTATAGTTGTAGTAGGTCAAAGCACAACTCCAAGTCGTCCTGTTACCGTGGACACGGCTATTCGAATAGTTTACTTCCCTGCAGGGGTGCACCACATTCCCCAACATGCTCGATAAGCTCCGGCCGGATACAATTTTCTGGTCATACCCGGCCTCGGCCGATCGACACGACGTAGTCCTACCTAGGCTCAACAGAGAGGCCAGCACGCCGGTCTACATCCTAATGGCTCGGGGTCTTGGGCCATCGCCCTCGCCATCCTGCACGTTACGCCCTCGGCCGGGACCAGTCCTAGCATGCCTTAGTAACAAGCACCATGCGTTCCAGACCACCCGAGCGCGAGTCGAATCTCGTGGCATCTGAAGAGCTTTCGGGAGAATGTACGCCGCCGAGCAGCCCATACTGATTACCCCACGTGGTGGTTAGTTCGTATTAGGCCAACGACCTAACTCAGATTAAATACTCAACCCATTAGCAATTTTATTAGTGTTCAATAATACTCGGGTGCCTTCCGGCGCACCCCACCAAGTCTTCGGATGCCTTGCGGCGCATCCCACCAAATCTTCGGATGCCTTGCGGCGCATCCCACCAAACCTTTCTCACACGGGTACCCTTGGGGCCGACCCGTCTCAGAACTGTCGGGAACTCAGGTCCACCACAACCAGGGTGGTACCGCCTGTCCCTTCAGTCCCGTCATGTTAGCACAGTGTCAAGTCAATAGTAACTGTGTGGTTATACGCCGAGTGGATACTCGAGGAATCACCCTCGATGAGTTCCCACTCGAGGTAGGTGTATGACAAGAGTCGCTATCGATAAGTGGGGAGGAGGAATCACCCTCGGTACCCACGATCGATTAGCTACGCTACATAATTAACATCGTAAGTGCTAAGTGAGGTATCACCCTCGACACTCGATGGTAGCTCTGCAGTGCCATACTAAAGGGGTGTGCGGTGGTGTGAGGGGTCTGGCTCGTCGGTCAGTTGACCGAGTCTTCGGGTCTTCGAGTCGTCGAGTCGTCGATGAACAAGCAGGGGCAACTGGGACTCAGGGGTCACGGGGGATTCCTTGTCCAACCTATACTAAGCAGTTGATATGATAACATGTGTAGTAGCAGTTCATCAAAAACAGGCTATGCATCAGAATAGGAGCTAACGAATACAGTAGCAAAATTCTAATGCAAGCATAAGAGGGAGAGAGATGGGTGATATCGGAATGCTCAAGGGGGTTTTGCTTGCCTTGCTGCTCGACGACAAAGGGCTGAACGTCAGGGGCGTAGACGTACTCGGCGGCAGCGTCAGTCTCCGGGACTACGTCGGCACCGGGCTCTACCGAGAGAGAAGAGGGGGAAGAAACAGTAAATACAAAGCAAACAATCGTAACACAAAGTATGTCATGGCGATACGCAGTGACGGGTGTGCCCTAACGCAGTGTTACACGATACCGAGAAAGGGGGAACCCATCCGGGAAGGTTTTCCCGGTTCCGGACAAATGTCGGACAGATGACCGGAGGGGGGGGGGGAATGTTCCAGGTTTGCGGTGCCAGAGGCATGTGACAGCTAGGAGGCAGTGCAAGGTTGCCTAAAATCATGTCTAAATCATATTAGTTATTTTTAGAATTTAAGTTGGATTTATTAACCGGTAGGCATGCACTATTCGTTTACCGGAATCGGGCTAAAGTTACGGTCTCATCTACGTAGAGGGTCCCGACATGAAAACAGGTAGCACGGTTAGATTCATGGGATTTTTCTGATCAATTTTCATGTATAAAGTTTTTTGATCTGAGTTACCGATTATTTTCTATGATTTTTCAAAGTTTTAATCATTTTCTGGAATTAATTTAAATTAATCAGGAATTTCCAGCAAAGGAATATGACGTCATACTGGTGCCATGCTGGCGTCAGCAGTCGGCTGGCCAGCTGACTGGTCAAACTGACAGGTGGGGCCCACCTGTCAGCCTCAGCAGGTTTAACAGAGGATTAATTAAACTAACAGAGTTAATTTAGGGGGGTGGCCCCCACATGTCAGTAGCTAATTAGGTTAAACTAATTATTTAAATTAGTTAAACACGTCATTAGGGTTTAACTAAACCTGGCCCACATGTCAGTGGCCCAGGGGGAGTTGGACCCACATGGCAGCGGCTGGGGCTGCCCAGTCAGCCAGTTGACTAAGTCAACTGGTCAACCAGGGGCTTGGGGCCCATGGGTCAGCGACCCTGCGGTTGGGGCCCGCACCTTGCCAGCTCAGCGCCGGCACCGGAGAGGGCTCCGGCGAGCTCCTCGCGGCGGCCGAACGCCGGCGACGTTCGGATTTCGCGCACGGTTCACCATTTCGCGCGTTTTTGGGCTCTATCGAATGAGCGAGCAACGCCGCATCCAACGCAGGCGGTCCCGCGAGCTGGGAAGGTCGGAGGCGACGCCGGCGACGAGTGGAGGCGGCGGCGGCTTCGGGTGCTCGTCGGGGTGGGTGCTAGGGGCCACGAGAGGGGGCGTGCGTGTGTGCGTTGGGCTCTACGCGAGGTGAGGGTCGAGTTGCGCACGGGCCCGGGGCCATTTGGTCACCGGAGCATCGCCGGCGCCGAGCGCAGGCGGCGGCGGCTTTCGGGTCTTCGTGGAGCCGGCGACCTAGCGCGCGTGCGAGCGATCTGCGAGGCTTGGCCGCACCACATGAGTGTCCCGAGCACGATGGCGTGCTCGGACGGCCACGACAACTACGGGGACCGCGGCGGCGACCATGACAGCGGAGCAGAGCTCCGGCAATGGCGTCGGCGTCGCGTGCAGCTAGCTATGGGCATGCAGAAAGGAAACCGGCGGGGAGAGGAAGAGCAGAAGCTCACCGAGCGGCTCAAGGAGGCCTGCGAGTGGCTTAGTAGCTGCAGGGGGTGCTGGAGTCGCCGGAGATCGCCGGTGGCCGAGGCGGAAGGGGGCGAGGGAGATCCGCCAATGTAGAGGTCCCCGGCTCCAACGAGCAGCGCAGGGAGACGATGCAGTTTGCGGCGAGGCCGACGGACACGACGGAGGGAGCCGGCAGTGGCTATCGCCGCGGCGGAGCAGGCAAGCGGCGGCGGTTGTGCTCGGGACAGAGAGAGGGAGAAGAGCGCGCAGCGCGAGCAAGGAGGAAGGAGAGGGGAATGAGGGTGAGGTGTCCAGGGGAGTGGCTCGGGGGCGAGCCTTATCCCCCTCGCCAACTGCCCCGGCGCCGTGGCGGCAGGCTGGCGGCGCGGCGAGAGTCGGTCCAGGGCGGCGTCGACATGGGGAAGGGAGCAGGTGAGGGAGGCCGGGGTGGGCTGGGCCGGCTGGTTCGGGCGGCCGGTTGGGTCAGGCCCAGTGAGGGGGGGGGGGGTTGATCCTTTCTTTTTCTTTTTTTAATTTAGTTTTTGTTTTTATTTAGATTTTCTGTTTTATTTTGTTTTTAGCAAAATACCTTTTGTAAAAAGGTGGGACAAGGTCCATTATTACCATTGCATTTTTATATGTTGGCACAAATTATTTGAGGGCCATTTGAAAACAAATAAAATCTGCAAAACTTCAAGAGGACATTTAAAATTGTTTTGGCCACTGTTTTCAACAATATTGGGCATTAGAATACCCTACAAAATGTTGGTTCCTATTTGATAATTACCTACTGATTATTTGCAAAACAAACAGCATTTTAGTTTTCATGTCTGAAGAAATTAATTATTTGAATTTATTTTAAATTTGTATTTGAGTTGGATCATTTCTTTAATTGCATTTTAATTATGATGATCATGATGACATGGCATTATTAGTGTGGGGTTACTGTACCTAACCACCGGGGTGTTACAACTCTCCTTGTCTAACAAGAATTCTCGTCCCGAGAATTAAGAGGTAGGGGAAGGGAAAAATTCTAGTTACGAAATTCTAACGAGTCTTCTAGTTCTTGGTTGCTCTTCTCGGAGAGGTTGATCCATGGCATTTGATGTCTTTAACTTGCTGTATCAGGGCATCATGATGAAGTCGTCATCCTTTCTTCGGGATCTTCATCGTCCTACGAATGCGATAAGAGGGAAAACTCTAGAAGAACGTATCTCCACAAAGCTGGGCATCTGACGGTGAACTCATGGAAGAAGACCTGAATTAATGATCGAGTTGTTACTTAGGGAATTCATTGAGAGCCATATGCGGTGGTTCAAAAGTTTCAAACGGGTAGGCAATCATTCGATGCCTGATCAGTAGGTGAAAAGGGGGTTCAGCGCAACGAAATAAATATTGCGTCTGACACAAAATAGACCATCCCTTAGGCGGTGGCTCGGAAGTTACATACGAAGCCAAATGCAAAAGATACCTTGGAATCAAAGTGGCACAGGAGAGTCAGGTTTCGATCCTGTGGAACTATGGGTTATGGGTCCATCATGTGGATTAAGAGTAGGAAGAGAGGTGACATCTTGCACGGTCTTGCCAGCAAGACATGTCAGAGGATAGTCTGTCTACTATGTCGGCAACAACATCGGTACCAAGGGCGGGGACGAAGAGAACCACCTTCCTGCTCGTCGAAACGAGGCGGACCAAAAGGCAAAGTTCTCGTCCACCGGCGGTTACCGGAATGTTAACAACAATAGTAACAGGGTCTTACTGACAGACTTGTTCACCGAGGTGTTTACCTAAGCAGAGAACTTTTACTACTTAGATCATATAATCTCAAGAGAGGTTAAACGATCAACCAGACCAATGGAAAGGAAAATTGTGTTCATCACATTAAACAGACCAATGGAAAGGAAAATGTGTTTATACTCAAGCTTTAGGAGTATACCTTTCCCAAGGAAAAACAGAACATGATATGCATGACATGATAGCAAGTAGATAACCAGTTAGGTAAAAGGGGCGAGGAAATCCATGACATGCCCATACAATGGGGTTTGAATAAATGATCAGGAAACAATTAGCATTGAGCTTACATTATTCCTTTTGATGACCGACATACCACATCCATGCTTCGGGATAGCAATGATATGGTGTTTCAGGTGAGGGATGGAGTTTGGACACATGAAGGATCCAGCAGGAACAACTTATAACATAAGTCTTACAATTCTCCCATGGAAGAATGGCAAACCTTGCACAAAAAGGAAACTATAACAATAGGTCCTCCAGCCAGGTGTGTTAGGCATGGCATCACCTTACCGGGCCATCAAAAGACATTTATTATAACTCCTGGAAATATGTTTCAACCACCATATCTGACTGAGACTCAGATCTGGCTGAAAAAACAGGTACTTCAGATGCTTGGTACTACTACAATGGGGATGCGAGATCCACGGAGGTGTGGATGTGGACGCGGTTACTTTTTATTGCAGGGAGATGGGGTGTGGAGATACTCGATCCTTATCTGCGTGAAGACGAGACGGTAAACTCCACCCATCCACCGACCCATGAGCTAGGTAAGAGTTTCACTATGCGCGCCTTTGTTGCATGCATGGCACGGAGGGACACGGGTGACACTTACCGTACCGACGCATGCATAGACAGACTGACCAGGCTGTGTTTAACAGTGGTACCTCTCCACTTTGGATAAGAACACCTGAGAGGTCACCGTGGACGATAGGCCTGGGATTGACCACCGATCGACCATAACATATGGCACGTGGCCATGGATGGAGGTCTCTGCAAGACGGGACACTGCTACGCGCGAAAGGGGTCAAGATCTCAGCGTCGGCTGCAGCACCAACTCCGGCAGGAACATACGAGATGTAACTGTATGCCGCCTCCAGTACAAGATGAAGATTTTCAGCATGCTCTTCTTTATTCCTGGAGTAAACCAGGATATCATCTAGATAAACCACGACGAATTTATCGAGGTAACCCATGAATACATAGTTCATCATTAAACCAAGGAGAGAATGAGAAGGTGGCTGATGGACTCAGCGACAATTTATCGAGAATTCCAAACGGATGGAATTCCACAACTATGTGAACGAGATGACATTTGTCAGCTCAAATGATATAATGTTGTATGATCGAGGAAAACATACATCATTAATCATTGGTTGAAAAGTGCGTCCGAAATATGACCTTAGGCAGCAAGATCAATGTTAGAGTGACGATTCAATAACCAACAGCCTAAGAACGAACTGTGGATCGTTAACTTCAAAGTAATAGGGTTGCTAGAAGCTAGAATCAAAGCAGCATCATTTGATGGTGAGAAGCATCACTATGCCAAGAATTTCTAAGAGGTGGAGCAATCCTCCCAACATTCTCGACACAAAAGACAGTAATACTCCAGGGTAGAACATAACACAAGCTGGACAGCAAGTTGCATCCATATCATGGACAAATTTGCGATGAAAGGAAGTCAAGGAGGTTGTCGATGATCACAAAAAATCATCGAGGGCAAGGAAGGTATTTCTCATCAAGAACTCAGTTGACGTCTCAGAAGAAGTCAAGTCGTGGACGATGATCACGACACCATTTGTCGAGAGTTTTCAAGAGAATGCAATCGAATAGCGACTGCGTCAAAAAAGGGAATGACGACGTGGAAGGTTATAGGAATAACAGAGAAGATGCAAGCTCACTATCGGGGTTGCTTTTCAAGACAAACAACATGATGTTGAAAGCTCGACGTAAGCAATGCTCACACTCTGAAAGGTTTGCGTACCAGAGAAGGACGAGGTAGCACAGTCAAAGATAGCAAGACAAGGATGTAGCCGATAGTCTAGGAATGACCAGATTGACTTGATATTCCCAGTAACAATTATAAGGGGTATTGAATTGCAGTGTGGAATAAATTTTCCAATCGGTGTTCTCGGTTGACAACAATCCCAGAACCCGTGGAGTGATTAAGATAAGAACAATTATCACCTTATCAAAGGTGATAAGATGTATTGCAAAGGCGTAGATACCAGAGGGTAAAACTCGAAGGTATAATATGATAGAAGTAGAACTGGATCATTGACCTGCGACAGCAGATACTTTAATCTTGTCAAAAATTGACGAGGCATCGGAATGAATTACCTTCGGATAAATTAATAAGGATAGTATGGTCAGAACCATAAGTGCAACCGATCAAATTAAGGATACCGACAGAACCATACGGATGAATAATTATTTTGCAAGGAGCTTCCGAGACGGTCTACATCATTTCCATGAGCATGAACACAAGTTCAATGTTGACTCCCACTTCATCAATGTATAACATTTCATTCATTTCTTGCTTTGGACAATGTTGTAGTGTTGAAAATTTAGCTGGCAAAACTCCATAAGAGTATGGCCCGTGAACACTTTCAGGTTCTCACGGATTTGGGAGGGTATAGGTTCAACCCATCGAGGAATCTTAGGAACATATACCACAAGCTTCAAGAGAAATTAACACAAGCTCGAAGGTAGAGCATGGTTGGCAAAACAGAGGATACAATTTACCAAAGGCATTATGTATCAGGTGAAGAACTCACAAGGTGATTGAATATGAACGACACTGTCGGACAATAATCCAACAATGGATCGGACGATCCACAACGAAGCTGATGTGAGCATCGGTACTCAAATAGAGGAATAAGGAATGCGGAGGCATCAGATTCAAGAAACACCTGAATAGTCCGATGCTTAAATACAAAGGAATTATGATCTCCAATTTGAAGGATCAGAAGCAGTCGCTCTGATCAAGGATGGATAAGTGGAAAAGATTTAGTCGGACAATCAATAAAGGTCTGGATTGCCGAGAACCAACTCATGTCCGGAAGGACGTCTGAGCCGGAAAGATAATTTAAACGGATCACCTGATGAATGCGTGCATACGCACACATTGAATCAATAGGCTCAAAATGGCAAAGGCAAGGGATGTCAACGAAGACTACTAGACATATGGAATTAACCATAATGCCAGCAGGCAAGAATTTCAAGAGCAACAAGCTGCAGAGGATTTTCGGAAGATCGAAAAGTATTTCGAAGAGTTTTGTGAAACACATGGACAACTGGGATGAACGAATCCTCGACAATTGTGAGGAATTATCCGTAAGGCTTCCATGCGGAAAAGAACCATAAGGCAGTAAACTCAAAGGGCTATCGGGGCAATGTAGAGTATTTCGGGGCATCTTGTAATAACAAGAGTAACGGAGAAAAGATTGTATGAATGACTAGTGCAATTAGTCATCCATAGGGACATATCGGAGGTAGGACTCGCAAAGGTGATGAGCACAAAGGTCTCGGGAAAACATCGAAAGGGTAACTTCTGAATCTTCTGACGAAGCAGGTGATCTTCTGGTACGAGGGCTCTCCGGGAGAAGTAGTTACGAGAACCTAGAGTCAGAGTTAATAAAATCTTTAACCCGAAAGAGAAGAGAGATCAGAACCCAGAGTATAGACGAGGAATAAAAGATCCTAATACCACCCGATTGAGATGTGGGCCCGTAAGCCACAGCATCAGTGTTAGTAAAGTTTTTTCAATGACTAGACTCAACTTCGGCCAAGGAGTTGGAAAGGGGGCTACCTACAGGCAGTCGGCTCTGATACCAACTTGTGACGCCCCCATTCTTGTCCGTACGCTAATCATGCACACAATGCGTACGACCAAGATTAGGTACTCACTGATTGATACCACAACACGACAAAAGACACAATTATAAAGTCATACAGCTCCATATTACAAGCCAGGGGCCTCGAGGGCTCGAATACAAAGCTCGACATAAACACGAGTCAGCGAAAGCAAATATATCTGAGTACAGACATAAGTTAGACAAGTTTGCCTTAAGAAGGCTAGCACAAACATAAACAGCGGATCGAAAGAGGCGAGGCCTCCTGCCTGGGAACCTCCTAACTACTCCTGGACGTCGGAGAAGTCTATGTCGTAGTAAGCTCCATCCTGCTGGTAGGGGCCTCCGTCGGGGTAGTAGTAGTCGACACCTCCAGCGTACACCATCTTCTGGGCTCCATCGTCTGAACACGGTAATCGTATCGAGGGGAAAAAAGAATGCAAAGCAGCAGTGAGTACTCATCCAAAGTACTCGCAAGACTTACGTCAGAATTATGCTAAGTATGCACCATTATCAAGGGAAGGGGTATATCTGGACTGACTGCAGAAAGCAAGAATAGGGAGAAGGCCTAGTCCTATCAAAGACTAGCATCTTCAGCATCTTGCAGCATTAGAAGAGAGTAGACCTGTAGCTCATATATAGTCATATTGTTGTAGCAATTTTATTAAGTAAACACGCCCAGAGATCCTTCCTCGACTCCCTACGAGGAAGCAATCCCGGAGCCACAATTTATTTTAATTAATTTATGATTATAGTTGTAGTAGGTCAAAGCACAACTCCAAGTCGTCCTGTTACCGTGGACACGGCTATTCGAATAGTTTACTTCCCTGCAGGGGTGCACCACATTCCCCAACATGCTCGATAAGCTCCGGCCGGATTCAATTTTCTGGTCATACCCGACCTCGGCCGATCGACACGACGTAGTCCTACCTAGGCTCAACAGAGAGGCCAGCACGCCGGTCTACATCCTAATGGCTCGGGGTCTTGGGCCATCGCCCTCGCCATCCTGCACGTTACGCCCTCGGCCGGGACCAGTCCTAGCATGCCTTAGTAACAAGCGCCATGTGTTCCAGACCACCCAGGCGCGAGTCGAATCTCGTGGCATCTGAAGAGCTTTCGGGAGAATGTACGCCGCCGAGAAGCCCATACTGATTACCCCGCGTGGTGGTTAGTGCGTATTAGGCCAACGACCTAACTCAGATTAAATACTCAACCCATTAGCAATTTTATTAGTGTTCAATAATACTCGGGTGCCTTCCGGCGCACCCCACCAAGTCTTCGGATGCCTTGCGGCGCATCCCACCAAATCTTCGGATGCCTTGCGGCGCATCCCACCAAACCTTTCTCACACGGGTACCCTTGGGGCCGACCCGTCTCAGAACTATCGGGAACTCAGGTCCACCTCAACCAGGGTGGTACCCCCTGTCCCTTCAGTCCCGTCATGTTAGCACAGTGTCAAGTCAATAGTAACTGTGTGGTTATACGCCGAGTGGATACTCGAGGAATCACCCTCGATGAGTTCCCACTCGAGGTAGGTGTATGACAAGAGTCGCTATCGATAAGTGGGGAGGAGGAATCACCCTCGGTACCCACGATCGATTAGCTACGCTACAGAATTAACATCGTAAGTGCTAAGTGAGGTATCACCCTCGACACTCGATGGTAGCTCTGCAGTGCCATACTAAAGGGGTGTGCGGTGATGTGAGGGGTCTGGCTCGTCGGTCAGTTGACCGAGTCTTCGGGTCTTCGAGTCGTCGAGTCGTCGATGAACAAGCAGGGGCAACTGGGACTCAGGGGTCACGGGGGATTCCTTGTCCAACCTATACTAAGCAGTTGATATGATAACATGTGTAGTAGCAGTTCATCAAAAACAGGCTATGCATCAGAATAGGAGCTAACTAATACAGTAGCAAAATTCTAATGCAAGCATAAGAGGGAGAGAGATGGGTGATATCGGAATGCTCAAGGGGGTTTTGCTTGCCTTGCTGCTCGGCGACAAAGGGATGAACGTCAGGGGCGTAGTCGTACTCGGCGGCAGCGTCAGTCTCCGGGACTACGTCGGCACCGGGCTCTACTGAGAGAGAAGAGGGGGAAGAAATAGTAAATACAAAGCAAACAATCGTAACACAATGTATGTCATGGCGATACGCAGTGACGGGTGTGCCCTAACGCAGTGTTACACGATACCGAGAAAGGGGGAACCCATCCGGGAAGGTTTTCCCGGTTCCGGACAAATGTCGGACAGATGACCGGAGGGGGGGGGGGAATGTTCCAGGTTTGCGGTGCCAGAGGCATGTGACAGCTAGGAGGCAGTGCAGGGTTGCCTAAAATCATGTCTAAATCATATTAGTTATTTTTAGAATTTAAGTTGGATTTATTAACCGGTAGGCATGCACTATTCATTTACCGGAATCGGGCTAAAGTTACGGTCTCACCTACGTAGAGGGTCCCGACATGAAAATAGGTAGCACGGTTAGATTCGTGGGATTTTTCTGATCAATTTTCATGTATAAAGTTTTTTGATCTGAGTTACCGATTATTTTCTATGATTTTTCAAAGTTTTAATCATTTTCTGGAATTAATTCAAATTAATCAGGAATTTCCAGAAAAGGAATATGACGTCATGCTGGTGCCATGCTGGCGTCAGCAGTCGGCTGGCCAGCTGACTGGTCAAACTGACAGGTGGGGCCTGCCTGTCAGCCTCAGCAGGTTTAACAGAGGATCAATTAAAGTAACAGAGTTAATTTAGGGGGGGTGGGCCCCACATGTCAGTAGCTAATTAGGTTAAACTAATTATTTAAATTAGTTAAACACATCATTAGGGTTTAACTAAACCTGGCCCACATGTCAGTGGCCCAGGGGGAGTTGGACCCGCATGGCAGCGGCTGGGGCTGCCCAGTCAGCCAGTTGACTAAGTCAACTGGTCAACCAGGGGCTTGGGGCCCATGGGTCAGCGACCCTGCGGTTGGGGCCCGCACCTTGCCAGCTCAGCGCCGGCGCCGGAGAGGGCTCCGGCGAGCTCCTCGCGGCGGCCGAACGCTGGCGACGTTCGGATTTCGCGCACGGTTCACCATTTCGCGCGTTTTTGGGCTCTATCGAACGAGCGAGCAACGCCGCATCCAACGCAGGCGGTCCCGCGAGCTGGGAAGGTCGGAGGCGACGCCAGCGACGAGTGGAGGCGGCGGCGGCTTCGGGTGCTCGTCGGGGTGGGTGCTAGGGGCCACGGGAGGGGGCGTGCGTGTGCGCGTTGGGCTCTACGCGAGGTGAGGGTCGAGTTGCGCACGGGCCTGGGGCCATTTGGTCGCCGGAGCATCGCCGGCGACGAGCGCAGGCGGTGGCGGCTTTCGGGTCTTCGCGGAGCCGGCGACCTAGCGCGCGTGCGAGCGATCTGCGAGGCTTGGCCGCACCACAGGAGTGCCCCGAGCACGATGGTGTGCTCGGACGGCCACGACAACTACGGGGACCGCGGCGGCGACCATGACAGCGGAGCAGAGCTCCGGCAATGGCGTCGGCGTCGCGTGCAGCTAGCTATGGGCACGCAGAAAGGAAACCGGCGGGGAGAGGATGGGCAGAAGCTCACCGAGCGGCTCAAGAAGGCCGGCGAGTGGCTTAGTAGCTGCAGGGGGTGCTGGAGTTGCCGGAGATCGCCGGTGGCCGAGGCGGAAGGGGGCGAGGGAGATCCGCCACTGTAGAGGTCCCCGGCTCCAACGAGCAGCGCAGGGAGACGATGCAGTTTGCGGCGAGGCCGATGGACACGACGCAGGGAGCCGGCAGTGGCTGTCGCCGCGGCGGAGCAGGCAAGCGGCGGCGGTTGTGCTCGGGAGAGAGAGAGGGAGAAGAGCGCGCGGTGCGAGCAAGGAGGAAGGAGAGGGGAATGAGGGTGAGGTGTCCAGGGGAGTGGCTCGGGGGCGAGCCTTATCCCCCTCGCCAACTGCCCCGGCGCCGTGGCGCAGGCTGGCGGCGCGGCGAGTGTCGGTCCAGGGCGGCGTCGACACGGGGAAGGGAGCAGGTGAGGGAGGCCGGGGTGGGCTGGGCCGGCCGGTTCGGGCGGCCGGTTGGGCCAGGCCCAGTGAGGGGGGGGGGGGTTGATCCTTTCTTTTTCTTTTATTAATTTAGTTTTTGTTTTTATTTAGATTTTCTGTTTTATTTTGTTTTTAGCAAAATACCTTTTGTAAAAAGGTGGGACAAGGTCCATTATTACCATTGCATTTTTATAAGTTGGCACAAATTATTTGAGGGCCATTTGAAAACAAATAAAATCTGCAAAACTTCAAGAGGACATTTAAAATTGTTTTGGCCACTGTTTTCAACAATATAGGGCATTAGAATACCCTACAAAATGTTGGTTCCTATTTGATAATTACCTACTGATTATTTGCAAAACAAACAGCATTTCAGTTTTCATGTCTGAAGAAATTAATTATTTGACTTTATTTTAAATTTGAATTTGAGTTGGATCATTTCTTTAATTGCATTTTAATTATGATGATCATGATGACATGGCATTATTAGTGTGGGGTTACTATACCTAACCACCGGTGTGTTACAATGGGTGCCCTCCTCGTAGTGGTGAGTGGCCTGATCCTGCCCCGGCACCAACATGCCGGCTATGGAGCTGAGGTAAGCACGGGCACGTTGAGAAAACACCTCGTAGTCTTCGTCAAACGCACTGGAGGTGCCCTCGAGAAAAGACCACGAGTTGTCTTTTATAGTAGCCAACCGCGTGGCGGCATCCGCGCACGAGGCGTCGATGGTGGCCTCGACGATGAGGTGCTCCTCTAAGATCTGGGGATCGACACGCATGGCAGCCATCACTGCCTCATCCGCGCGTTCGGACGCGATTTGCTTCTCCGCTAATCTGAAAATATAAAAACAGCAAGGTAGCAAGGGCAAACAGCCAGCAAAATGTTATATAAATGCTTGGAAACAAGGCCTAGGGTTCATACTTTCACTAGTGCAACCTTTCAACAATGCTAACATAATAGAATTACATGATCATCCCTCAACGCGCAACAAAGAATCACTCCAAAGTTCATATCTAGCGGAGAGCATGAGATGAAATTGTTGTAGGTAGTAAGAACCACCTCAAAGTTACCCTTTCCGATCAATCTATTGGGCTATTCCTATAGATGTCACAAACAGCCCTAGAGTTCATACCAAAAATAACACCAATGATACATATCAATCAACCCTAATATCACCTAGATACTCCAATGTCACCTCAAGTATCCGTGGGTTAATTATTCGACACGCATCAAACAATTTCAGATTCATCATATTCAATCCAACACAAAGAACTTCAAAGAGTACCCCAAGATTTCTATCGGAGAAAGTAGGACAAGAACGTGTATCAACCCCTATGCATAGAATACCCCGTTGTCACTACGGGAATCCGCAAGTTGAGTAACAAGACATACATCAAGTGATCTCAAATCCAATATTCAATCCGACATAACAAAATCTCAAAGGGAAAGATTCAATTCATCACACCAAGATAGCAAGGGAAGAAGACCATATGATCCAACTATATTAACAAAGCCCGTGATACATCAAGATCGTGCCATCTCAAGAACACGAGAGAGAGAGAGAGAGAGAGAGAGAGAGAGAGAGAAAAATTAAACACATAGCTACTGGTACATACCCTCAGCCCCGAGGGTGAACTACTTCCTCCTCGTCATGGCCTCCGTCGGGATGATGAAGATGGCCACCGGTGATGATCTCCACTCTCTGACAGGGTACTGGAAAGGCTCCGGATGGGTTTTTCTTCGATACTAAGAGTTGCGGCGGTAGAGCAGAAGTTCTAGGTTAATTTCTGAAGGTTTCTGTATATATAGGATTTTTCAGCGTTGGAATCATGCCAGCCGGAGCCACGTGGGCCCCACAAGCTAACAAGGCGCGCCCAGAGAGGGTGGGCGCGCCCTGTTGGCTTGTGGCCCACAGGTGGATCCCCTCCGGTGGTTCTTCGCTCCGGTATTTCTTATTTTCTCGAGAAAAAATCATAAAAAAGCTTCGGGCGATTCCGAGAACTTTTATTTTCTGCACAAAAACAACACCACGGTAATTCTGCTGAAAACATCTTCAGTCCGGGTTAGTTATAAATAAATCATATGAAGTGCATCAAAACCATATAAACGTATTGTAAACATAGGAGAATATGGCATGAATACTTCATAAATTATCGATATGTTGGAGACGTATCAGGTGTCTTCCCACTGATCAAACTAGAAAAGGGTCCACGAACCAGACCCAGTCAAGATGGAAGACCCAATGCGGAGGACGGGAAGCCGGATTACGTTCTGCCAATATTGGGAGCCTCCTGATCATTGGTAGCATGCCATAGGTTGACCTCTAAGGTATTTGGCTCGGATAATCTCCAAACAAAGGCTACCCTCGTTATTGGCAGTTCGTCGCAACCATTTGGTCAACATCACGGTATTCATACGCTTGGATGACATAATCCCAAGGCCACCCTGATCCTTGGGTTTACAAATTCCAATCCAATATTATCTCAACGAAGTGTAAACGAAATATCTTATGGTCTAGGCTGAATATTGGGTCCCAATTTGGAAAGGAGTGACTTGGGCTTTTGCTGGATTTACACCCTTTTAGATGGTTGCTTTGTGATGGTAATTGCATTGGTTTCTGCATGAAATTTGGGATGGTGATATGACTTTAAAAACCCAATTTTGGGATATTTTTGAAATCTGTCAACAACAAAATAGTACCGTTGTCCAAGTGTGGGATGGCCAAACTCTTAAGCGGACCTTTAGGAGATGTGTGGATCCTAACTTCCTGAATAAATGGCATGATCTTTTGGATGTCTTGTCAAATTTTATTCCTAATAAAATTGTTGATAAACCTACCTGAACCCTTGAACCGTCTGGTATCTATTCGGTGCACTCTTTTTACAATATAAATAACTGGGGAGGGGTTTCTGCTCATATTTAGTTAAAGTTTTGGAAGATCACGATTCCCGCATGATACTTGTTTTTTGTTTGGTTGGTTTCAATAACAAGATTCTAACAAGAGACAGTTTGGTTAAGAGACAACATGTAGATGATTTGACCTACCTTTTTCTGTGGCGAAGCTGAATCTGTTCACCGCTTTTTTTATTGCATCATTGCAAAAGAGGTTTGGAGGACCGGTGACGAAGTTTTTAGGTTCAATCCCCTCTCCCAGGCAACATGTCTATTATCTCACATGTGGTGTATCTATACCTAATAATAAAGGGGCAATTGCTTCTTGTGGTACGTCATGAAAATTGCCCCAAAGTTGCAAAATATTACCCATCAATGCCACATATTAGTAATAAAAAACGTTTCACACAGCAAAAACTTCGCTTGGACCGGCCCATGCAGTAGGGACCTCCTATATTGCGCTCTGCGCGTTGGGAGAAGACGCAACACGTCCGTTTGGGCCGGCACATGCCCGGGCAGCCTGTTTTTTAAATTTCCTTTTTAATTCTTTATTTTTATTTTCCATTTTCTTTTTTTCTACTTTAAATAATTTAGGACATCAAAAAAGTTCTGAAAATATGCAAAACGAGAATTTTGAAATAAAATGTTTAATAAATCATAAAATGTCCGTGGATTCAAAAAATGTTTGCGATTTTGTAATAAAATGTTTGCTTATTAAAAAATGTTTGAAATTTTGAAAACAAATGTTTGTGAAATAAAAGAATGCTCATGACTTTTTTTAAAGTTCGCGTATTAAAAATATTAATGAAACTGAATTTTTTTTTACCAATTCAAAAAATGTTCATGAATGAAAAAATATCCTAAAAATTAAAAAACTGTTCGTGACTTACAAAATAGTTTATTCATTCATAAAAATGGTCGCTGATTCAAAGAATGATCGTGCATTTTAGAAAATGTGCGTTAAATCAGAAAAATATTCGTTAAATCAATAATATATTCGAATTTCAAAAATTGTTCCACGAATTTGTAAAAAAAAATCATCGATTCAATAAATGTTCACCAATTCAAGATTTTTTTAAATGTTTGCAGATAATATAAATTGTTCATGAGTTCAAAAAATGTTCTTGATTTTAGAAAACCTTCAACAATTTGTAAAAGTGTTCACAAATTTAAAAAACTTCACGATTTCAAATATGTGCATGAGTTTAAAAAATGTTCATAATTTCAAAAATTGTTCATGATTTCACCAGAGAGTAATAGTGTATCTCGTTGATGTAGCAAAATATAGTCATGGCTAGCCCTGGCCATGGGCAGCCCGGCCTGGCCCGAAAAAGCCCGACCCGGCCCGGCCTAACCTTGCCCACGGGCCGGGCTCGGGCCTAGATTTTGAGCCCGGTGGTCGGGCCGGGCCGGGCTCGGGCCCGATGAAACTGGAGTTTACGCTTACGTCGGGCCGGGCCTGCCGGGCCGGGCCGGGCTTTTTCGGGCTTGGGCCCAAAAATTAGGCCCGACGGCCGGGCCGGACCGGGCTCGGGCTTGGGTTTTTAGCGCCGGGCTTTTTTCGGCCCGGCCCGAGACCCGGCCCGGCCCGAGGTATGGACAGGTATAGTGATGGCCATTGGAGATTATAATTTTTTTCTCCCGTTGCAACGCACAGACCCTTTTGCTAGTCAATATTCAAAAATGAAAAAAATTGTGGTTGGTATGTCTTGTATTTCTTCCATTTGGATCTTATGAACATTATGGAATGATCTTTGTTTCCAGGGTGTAGTGTGGAAAGATACTCGAGTTATTCTGGGAAAAGTAAGCACACTGCTTCATCAATGGAAGATCGTCTAATAGACGGTCAAGAATGCGCCCTCAGCAACAAGCTTTGCTGGTCG
Source organism: Elymus sibiricus (assembly GCA_039707655.1). NCBI lineage: Eukaryota > Viridiplantae > Streptophyta > Magnoliopsida > Poales > Poaceae > Elymus > Elymus sibiricus. The sequence continues at coordinate 138,585,658 of CM077675.1, forward strand.
ATTCCATTGCACACCCCTTCTTTTACTTCCAAGTGATCCTCAGAAGCTCTCCTCAGATTTACCTAAAGCTGGTGATATGTAATGGTTACTTCTTGCTGGCTGTTTTCGTTTGCTCGCTATGTTGCAATTTTAACCTTTCTCGCTCACCTACTTTGGTTCACCCCGAGCGTTGTGAACAAGACCATCTGTTTGTTTGCCTCGTTTAATAAAAGGGTATTTTACATTTATGTCCCTAACTTGAATCCACTATTCAGATTTACCTTCAATTTCGAAGTGTGCTCAAATTTACCCCTCTACTGTTAGTTCCCCTTATGGAAATGCCTTTCCATGCCATTACCGTTCGGTCAAAGGGCCTTGACCGTCTATTAGACGTTTTATGGACATTGTTGCCTCTGCCTCCTTATCTCACTGACATGAGGGACCCACTCTAAAAAACTAAAGGAAAAAACTCTTTCTCTCACCTCCCGCTCTCTCACTCACTTACATGTGAGGCGCAACCGAAATAATAAAAATAAAAAACTTTCTCTCTCATAACCTCTCTCTCTCCCTAGCATGTGGACCATGGGACCCAAGGGTCAACGCGTAGCCAGCCATGAGCGGCTGCGTGCACCAGCGGCTCGCTGTAGGGAGCCGGAAGACTACGGGAGGAGGGCGAGGCACGTGGTGTAGCTGCACGAAGCACGCGAGACACGCTGGGCACGACAGGGGTAGGCGGGCGCGCGCACGGCCTATCCAGTCATGGTCGGTCATGGAAGCCGGCTTCGAGCATAGGGCATCAGGCACAGAAACGAGTAGAGGAAGCTGTGAATAGGGCCGCAAGCTTTCGGTGACGACGGCAAGAAGGTAGGGTAGGTCAACGGTGGCTCGAGGCAGTCGAATTTTGACCGGAAGAGCGACGACCGTGGTGGAGGTCGAGGTCCCGGGCGTCGTCTACGGGCGGCCCCAGGCCCGATTCACCGCGCAGGGCGGAGGAGAGGTGCCCTACGGAGCTCATGGACATGCTTGTCTTGATCTATCTGGCCTCCGGCGATAGCTGCGAGCAGTGGCGTTATGCTAGAACGGTGTCTTCCCCGTCCATGGCGTCGTCGTACACCGCCATCCACCTCGACCTCTATGCCCTCCACCAGAACACCCCGAGCCTTCCCCCCGCTCCTCACACGTAGACGCGCCGCCCCTCGCCGGCGACGGTGAAAGCACATTTGCTCCCTTGGTGGTTTTGGTAATTAATAACAACATATAAGTCATTGAACTAATGTTTCCACCAAATATATTTCAGGAAATGTTCAATGATAGGATTGGCAAAAGGAGATTGTGGAGATACCCCAAGATGCAAGGAAATAGGTTGGCCAAGATTCAAGCGAGAGGACTCTACATTTTATATTTGTGAGAAATCACTTTGAGTCCATAGGAAAGCCAATACTATTAAAAGGGGTAAGGTTTTGCTGGTGAACAATATGCTCAAACGTGCACAAGTGATAGTCGCCAAAAACATCCACAAGCTCTCCCACTAAAGTCTGTCCTAAGCCAAACACTCAAAATCGGTGCAACCAACATTCCAATCCCGGTGCCACCGATTCCAAACCCTAGACAGACTCAGCCAAACCCTACTCACTTCGGTGCAACCGATTCCATACCGGTGCCACCGAGTTTAGGTTGCCAACTTTCTGTTACGCAAATTCACATTTTCGGTACCACCGAGAATGTTGGATCAGCGTCACCGAGATTGGAATCTGACCGTTGGTCACCTTATCGGTGCAACCGAGTTTCCTATATCGGTCTCACCGAGATTCAAAAATTGCCACCTTTTGGTCACTTCGGTACCACCGAGATTAACACATCGGTGTCACCGAGTTGGTCATTTTCTGTGTAACGGTTGGATTTTTGGGGATGCCTATATATACCCCTTCACCACCACCTACTCGAAAGAGAAGCACTCAGAACTATTCCATACTTGCCCCATCCAGTTTTCTGAGAGAGAACCACCTAGTCTTGTGTTGAGGTCAAGATCTTCCACTCCAACCATATGGATCTTGATTTCTAGCCTCCCCAAGTTGCTTTCCACCAATCCCATCTCTTCTACCAAGCCAAATCTGTGAGAGAGTGATTGTGTGTTGAGGAGTCTATCATCTTGAAGCACAAGAGCAAGGAGTTCATCGTCATTACCGAGCCTATTACCTTTTGGAGGGTGGTGCCTCCTAGATTGGTTAGGTGTCGCTTGGGAGCCTCCTACTTCGTGTTGTGGAGTGAACCAAGAAGTTTGTAAGGGCAAGGAGATCGCCTACTTCGTGAAGATCTACCCATAGTGAGGCTAGTCCTTCGTGGACGGAAGCCGTTATGGAATAGTCAAGGTTGCTACTTCGTGGACCCTTATGGGTGGAGCCCTCCATGGACTCTCGCGACCGTTACCCTCCGTGGGTTGAAGACTCCATAAACGTGGATGTACGATAGCACCACCTATCGGAACCACGGGAAAAATCATCGTGTCTACAACTGCGTTTGATCCTCCTACCCTTTCCCTTCTATACATGCTTGTTGTTACTTTCCGCTGCTATACTCTTAGACTTGCATGTGTAGGGTGTACTTGACTTGCCATGAAATGCTAAAAACTGCCAACCCTAAAATTTGGTATAGGCAAAACTTTTATTTGGTCAAGTAGTCTAATCACCCCCCCTCTAGACATACTTTCGGTCCTACAAGTGGTATCAGAGCTTTGGTCTCCATTGCATTGGTCTCACAACCTAGGAGAGTATGGCGTCTAGTGAGGGAAGTTATCACCGTAGAGGTCCGTACTTTGATGGCACTAATTTTGCTAGTTGGAAGCACAAAATGAAAATGCATATTCTTGGTCATAACCCTGCCGTTTGGGCTGTTGTTCGTGTTGGCTTGCAAGGTGAATTCTTTTCGGATGGAAAGGAACCGGATCGTGAAGCGACCGTGGATGAGTTGAAGATGTTGCAATACAATGCTCAAGCATGTGACATCCTCTTCAACTGCTTATGCCCCGAAGAATTCACCAAAATCAGCCGTCTTGAGAATGCAAAAGAGATATGGGATACTTTGGTTGATATGCACGAAGGAACCGAGTCCGTGAGAGAATCCAAGTTAGATGTTCTTCAAGGTCAGCTTGACAAGTTCAAGATGAAGGATGGTGAAAGAGTTGCAGAGATGTACTCTAGGCTAGCTCTCATCACAAATGAGATTGCCGGCTTGGGAAGCGAAGAAATGACCGACAAATTCATCATCAAGAAGATACTTAGAGCTTTGGATGAGAGATACGACACCGTGTGCACATTGATCCAAATGATGCCCAACTACAAAGATCTCAAGCCTACGGAAGTCATCGGAAGGATTGTTGCTCATGAGATGACACTCAAAGACAAGGAAGAGCTTCATCACAAGTCTAGCGGTGCTTACAAGGCCACGAGTGATGCTCCCGCGACTTCAAGCAACAACCTTGTCACCAATGAAGAGATAAGCCTCATGGTCAAGAAATTCAACAAATTCTACAAGAATAGAGGCAAAGAAAGAAGCTCCAACTCAAGATATGATGAGAAGAGTTCGTCAAGTCGTGACCGCAATTGCTACAATTGTGGGAAGCCCGGACACTACTCCAATGAGTGCACGGCTCCCTACAAACGAAGAGAAGAGTCACCTCGAAGACGAAGCTCAAGGAATGAATCACCTCAAAGAGAGAGAAGGAGTAAAGATGATCGTTATGAACGAAGACACTCAAGGAGAAGTAGAGATTCGGAGAAGAAGGACAAGTACACCAAGAGCTACACAAGAAGGAAACATCAAGCTCATGTTGGTGAATGGGTTTCCGGCTCCGACTCCGACAACAACTCCGAGAGAAGCTATCACTCCGACTCCGACTATAGTCAAGATGATGGTGTTGCTGGAATTGCTCTAGTGACTACCAACTCCCATGATCTATTTGACTCACCAAACGAAGGAAGTGGAAGTTGCTTCATGGCTAAAGGCCCCAAGGTATCACACCCCGAGTATCTTGATTTTGATAGTGATGAAGATGATTTGCTTTGTGATGATGACTTGCTTTGTGATAAAACTAGTGATGTTGATCAAAATGAACTTGATAATTCTCATGCTAGTCAAGATAAGTCAATTGATGATGATAAGGTGAAAATAGAAGAACTAACTAAAGAACTAAACACTCTTAAGTTAGCTCATGAATCTACTCTCGAAGATCATAGAGAGCTTGTGAGAACTCATGAGAAGCTACGCTTCGAGAAGCTCAACTTGGAGCAAGAGCATGAGTTTCTCAAAGCTATCAATGATGATCTCCGAAAGAAGACTTCATCCTATCTAGCCAAATGACTACTCTTGTCTACTTTCATGCCACAAGTTAAATCTAAACAAACTAGTAACAAAGGCAAGAAAGGTTCTTCATCTAGTAGCAACAATAAAAATGCAAAACCCAATGATGTTGCTTCTAGTAGTTCTATTGATTCCACTAATGATGGTTCTCTTAGCCAAGTTACACTTGAGCAAGAAAATGCTTTATTGAAAGGAATTATAGAAAAAGGTATCTACAAGAGTCTTGCCGGGTGTAAGCAATTTGAGGAAATTGTACGCAAGCACGGAGGATACCGGAAGAATCGTGGTGTTGGCTACTTCAACGCAAATGGAGTTGAATGGGAAGAAGGTCAATATCCCGAGCCCAAGTTTGTTCCTCAAAAGGAGAAGTATGAAAATACTCTTCCCAAGGGGACAAGCACTCAAGATGACCTTCCACCACAAGACCACAAGCTCAAGGGCAAGAACAAGCTTCAAGAGGACATTGACTCATATGAAGAAGAATCCCTAGCTATGGTGGAGTGGGTTCCCAAGGCTACGTCAAGCTCAACTTCTACAAAGACTACTACAACACCAAGGATCCCCATCAACTTAGTGTGGGTCCCCAAGAAGAAGAACTAGTAAGTTCTTGAGGGGTGACTCCGCCAATGAAATTCACTCACATTCATTATTGGCAAGAATTATTTGCAATCAACATTAACTCTATACAATAGTTCGAGGAGTCACACATTCCCTCAAAGGTAAGCAAGGGACAAGGTAATCAACAAATCAATGGACATCATAACATATGGTTTGCACTCCATGTCCATAGATATCCTTGTATTTGTCTCTTGTATGTTGGGACTAACCCATGTAGGTGAGAAGAGTAAGGAAACAACAAGGATGCTCCCAACTCTTGGTGATCTTCATCAACCTTGAGCATCCACAACTACCTCACCAACATGAAGTCTTCATCGACAAAACCCAAGGTTAGTTTATCCCTCTTATGGGGGGATGTCACATCTAGGGGGAGCTTTACTCTAAGGCTTGAGCTAAAGTATCTCTTAGAATGTGACAACATTAAATGCTTTATGTAAAAGTGGTAACCCCACTTGTGCTTAAACGATGAGTATGACCTATGATCAAGTATTCTTACTTGGATCCTAAGTCAAATACTCATATATAGATGACTTTGTCATCGCCCAAGTGCTTGTTAGATGCTAGTGTGTATGTGCATGTTTGTCATGATTTCATTTGACATCTTATTGTGTGAGCATGTTGGTCTGCATTTATTTTCTCATTTGAGGACATCCAATTGTTGCTATTTGGCTTTCATTTTATCTTTTGCCAATTGGATGGACAAGAATGCCTAGGACCACTCTTTAGCTATCTATGCTTTCTCACCTCATATTCCTTTCATGCTGCATCACAAAATTTGAACAAGTACTTTTCGATCCCTCTGTGTGTGGAGCACTCGGAGTTCCGTATCGACAAGGACTGACCATTAAAACCTCCCAAGTGCATCTCGGTGGAACCAACCCCACAATCACGGTCTCACCGAATGCCTAGGGTTGATCTGATTTTCTATCTCGGTACTACCGATTCCATATTTTCGGTTACACCGAGTTTCCCTGTCAACTGACAGTTCAGAAACTCGGTGACACCGAAAATCTAGAATCGGCGTCACCGACAGTGGTGGGTATATATACTGTGGACCCCGACGTTTTGAAATTCATCCTCAAATTGTCGCGCCTTAGAACCCTAAGCTGCCGCTTCGAGACCCCTGGTCGTCGCCCTTGTCTCCCTGCGCTCCTCCGCCGCTGGGAATCGCCGCCGTCGACGAAATCTTCTCCATCGTCGCCGCCGTAGTGGATCCGTCGCCGAGTTAGGGTACGGATTCGTCCTCCTTTGCGCTCCCATCTGATTCTTGCGCATTGGATCTGCTTTTCTCCATATGCCACCTGTTGCACGTCCTCCTATCCACAAGAAAATCCTATAGACTAGCGAATGACTGATTTTCTAGGGTTTGCCTTCCGCCCGATGCAACTCGGTAGAACCGAATCAAGAAAATCGGTACCACCGATTTTTCTCTCTGTGTTGCTGAGAACTGTCTCGGTGAAACCGAGCACTCCTTTTCGGTCTCACCGAAAAGGGTGCCAAGTTTCTATTAATAGGACAGTCAGTCTCGGTGTCACCGAAAATTTTGCTTCGGCCTTACCGATTTGTATCTGACAGAATGCAAAACTTTGAAAATCCTTTGTTCAAACTTTCAAAAACCAGCCTTATTTTGTGATGACTCATTCTACTCTGCTCCTCTATATTCTATTCACAGGGTCAGATATGTCAGGAGCTGAGGACAGTGAGAACAGCTTCAGAGAGCAAAGTGTTGAGATGGATTCAGGCACTAGTCCTGAGTCTAGTTCATCTTCAGATCCAGGCACTCCCAGTTCCCATGGATTGCCCAAAGCTGCTACTAGGGCTAGGAAGAAGCTAAATTCAGATGAGGAGGATTCAGACTTCGTTCCAGAAGAGATTCTTGCTAAGAAGCAAGAGAGGGCTGCCAAGAAAGCTGCCAATGAAGCCACCTCTTCCATGAGGGAGGTTGGCAAGACATATGCTAGCTCTACAGCTATGAGAGCACCTGAGAGTGCTAGAGCTACCATGACTATTGAGCCCCCTCGTGAAGGTGCTAGGACAAGAATGGCTCTTCATCTTGAGTCACCTCCAAAGAAGTCATTGCCTAAGAAGGCAGGTGAAAAGACGGGTACCAGGAAGAGGATTGTTTATGCTGTTAGCAGGCAGACCTCCATGTTTGAGGACCCTGAGGAGGCTGCTGCTGCTGCTGCTGCTGCTGCTGAGGAGGAGGAAGAACATGTTGAGAAAGCCCCTCCCAAGAAGAAGCAAAAGAAACTGATGTCTGATGCTATGCCCAAGAGTGGTACTTCCAAGAGTACTAAGTCTGCTGCAAAGAAACCTGCTGCTGAGAAGCCCAAGAGATTGTCAAGGCAAATTCCAGCTTCTGAGAAGAACAAAGGAACCACCTCCAGAGTTGAGGATGAGGATGCTATGTCTGCTTTAATGAAGCTTAGGCCACACCTTCCAGTTCCTCCAGCTACCACACCAACTCCATCCACGACATCTGCAGAGATCTTTGCCGACGCTGTTCTCTCGACTCCTTCATCAACTACCGGAGGAGATCAGCCCAAGAACGCTTAGATATATGCCTTTGAACTTTTTGGTAACTTGTTGCCAAAGGGGGAGAAGTGTATATAGATCTTTAGGCTTCGAGTGAGAGAGCGTTTTGGTTGTTATTCGCTGTTTCAAAAACATTTGATCTTTTGGTTGCTTGTGATACATGTTTGTGGTGTTTGATCATACGCTTTATGTGTGATGCTACTATTTCCTATCATCTTAATGCTTATGAGATGATCTTTCACCATTGCTTGATTGTGTTGTGCTATGATGTTCATTCTAATTATTCTCGCACACCACCAAGTTGTATGTGACATGAGAGAAGTGCCCCATATACCTAATCGATTGTGCATTTGCACTCAAACGCAAATCCAAAATAATGCACAAATTTAGGGGGAGCTCTTGCTTATCACATACTTCTCAAAGCGACGATTGTATTCATTGATTATGTCATATGTCGAAGCTTTGATCTATATGTTGTCATCAATTACCAAAAAGGGGGAGATTGAAAGCACATTTGCTCCCTTGGTGGTTTTGGTAATTAATAACAACATATAAGTCATTGAACTAATGTTTCCACCAAGTATATTTCAGGAAATGTTCAATGATAGGATTGGCAAAAGGAGATTGTGGAGATACCCCAAGATGCAAGGAAATAGGTTGGCCAAGATTCAAGCGAGAGGACTCTACATTTTATATTTGTGAGAAATCACTTTGAGTCCATAGGAAAGCCAATACTATTAAAAGGGGGTAAGGTTTTGCTGGTGAACAATATGCTCAAACGTGCACAAGTGATAGTCGCCAAAAACATCCACAAGCTCTCCCACTAAAGTCTGTCCTAAGCCAAACACTCAAAATTGGTGCAACCAACATTCCAATCCCGGTGCCACCGATTCCAAACCCTAGACAGACTCAGCCAAACCCTACTCACTTCGGTGCAACCGATTCCATACCGGTGCCACCGAGTTTAGGTTGCCAACTTTCTGTTACGCAAATTCACATTTTCAGTACCACCGAGAATGTTGGATCGGCGTCACCGAGATTGGGAATCTGACCGTTGGTCACCTTATCGGTGCAACCGAGTTTCCTATATCGGTCTCACCGATTCAAAAGTTGCCACCTTTTGGTCACTTCGGTACCACCGAGATTAACACATCGGTGTCACCGAGTTGGTCATTTTGTGTGTAACGGTTGGATTTTTGGGAATGCCTATATATACCCCTTCACCACCACCTACTCGAAAGAGAAGCACTCAGAACTATTCCATACTTGCCCCATCCAGTTTTCTGAGAGAGAACCACCTAGTCTTGTGTTGAGGTCAAGATCTTCCACTCCAACCATATGGATCTTGATTTCTAGCCTCCCCAAGTTGCTTTCCACCAATCCCATCTCTTCTACCAAGCCAAATCTGTGAGAGAGTGATTGTGTGTTGAGGAGTCTATCATCTTGAAGCATAAGAGCAAGGAGTTCATCGTCATTACCGAGCCTATTACCTTTTGGAGGGTGGTGCCTCCTAGATTGGTTAGGTGTCGCTTGGGAGCCTCCTACTTCGTGTTGTGGAGTGAACCAAGAAGTTTGTAAGGGCAAGGAGATCGCCTACTTCGTGAAGATCTACCCATAGTGAGGCTAGTCCTTCGTGGACGGAAGCCGTTATGGAATAGTCAAGGTTGCTACTTCGTGGACCCTTATGGGTGGAGCCCTCCATGGACTCTCGCGACCGTTACCCTCCGTGGGTTGAAGACTCCATAAACGTGGATGTACGATAGCACCACCTATCGGAACCACGGGAAAAATCATCGTGTCTACAACTGCGTTTGATCCTCCTACCCTTTCCCTTCTATACATGCTTGTTGTTACTTTCCGCTGCTATACTCTTAGACTTGCATGTGTAGGGTGTACTTGACTTGCCATGAAATGCTAAAAACTGCCAACCCTAAAATTTGGTATAGGCAAAACTTTTATTTGGTCAAGTAGTCTAATCACCCCCCTCTAGGCATACTTTCGGTCCTACAGACGGCCAACAACCGAGCCGCGAAGTCTAGCCATGACCAGGTGTAGGCCGGTATTGACCCTGACAGTGGGTCTCATGGTCCACATGTCAGGGAGAGAGAGGGGGTTGTGTGAGAGAAAAAATATTTTACTTTTTAAGTTGTCTGAGTCCACTTGTAAGTGAGAGAAAGTGTGTGTGAGAGAGTTTTTTTTTCTTTTTTAACTCTCGAGTAGGTACCATGTGTAAGTGAGAGAGAAAGTTCTTTTTTGTTTTTACTATGAGGTAGGTCCCATGAGTAAGTGACACTTGCGACTACACGCGGGTCAACCGAAGGCCGTCGGCGTGTGGGTGGGCGATTCTGGGCGCTGGCGGGCGATGCCGGAGAGGAGGACTCCGACGATGATGAACGTCATGTCGTCACTCAGCCGGAGGTTGCGTCACTGACACCTTCGGACGTCATTTGTGAGTCCTTTCAGATTGGGTATTCCGAAGAGGATGTCGCAGGGCTAGTGGATGCTGTCATTCCACATGATGATCCGGCGCGGAGAGGGCTTCCGGAGACGGAGAGGATGGAGGTGGCGCAGCGTGTGGTGCATCGCAGAACAGCGGCGACGGCGATCCGGCCGTGGCATGGACCACTTCCTAAGGTACGGTTACCGAAACTCACCCTTTCAGATTTCATTGATGATTCATCTTGGACAATGGTTCAAAGGAAGAACAAACGGAGAGGGAAGGTGATGCCGGCGCCGGCGCCGGCGGCGAGCTCGGCCGCTCAGATCCAAAAATTACGCACCGAACGTTTGAAACTGCTCCTCGGCTCAGTCGGGCCTACTAAGAAGTCCGATATGGTCGTGGGCTGTACTCGGGCTGGGTATGAGGCCCAGCCAACAACCCAAGCCGTGCGGGAGGGAGAGAACGTAGGGACACCGATTTGTACATCGATCGATGGTCTTCTTGCATCACGGTCGAGTTCGTCTAGGGTTCGTAAAAAAATCGTTGTGCCTGGCTTTCCTTCGCTCGGGGCAGGACGTGCTGCCAGGGTGCGTGGTTTGCCGGCGGCGACAACTTCTTCGCCGCTGCCGCCGGGCATGGCTGGACGCGGCATACCTACACCGCCTGCGAGAACTGCTCTTCCACTGGCTAGAACGGAGCAGCAGCAGCTGCTGCAGCCGCCGCATGGGGCGCGGGCGGCCGGTGCCGAGGATGGCAGCCAAGGGGCTGGCCGGGGATGCAGAACCTATGCTGGAGGCCGCGGGTTTGCGTCACAGGCCGACAACCGTAAATATGCGAGAGGATATTGGGGTGATGATGGCTACAATGCGTACGGCGAAGGAATTCATCGTGGTTCATCTTCCACCGGTGGTGGCCGGGGAGATGGAGGAGGCTGGGGGTATGAAGGACCGCCCGGCTCTGTCATCGAGGGCGCATCTGGCCCGATGCATCGTCAGCGAGGCGGGTTCCATGCTTCCCGTGGTGGCCGGGGTGGAGCCAGGCGGCCTCCTCCTTGACGTTACCCTCCGCCTCCGCTTGCTGACCCACCTCCCAAGGCGGGGGAGGAGGCAGCTCCTGTGACGGCGCCGACTGGGCCCTTGGCGGCCGCTGGTTCGACTGCAGTTACACCGGTACTCTCGGGGACGGCGTTGGAGGCCGTTAGAGCCCTCGCCGATGTCAATGTGACTAAGTCGAAGGGTGTTACTGCTCGGGATGCTGGTTCAGACAAAGCTTCGGACAAATCTGAGGGGGAAAGATTAACAAAGTGGGCACGTAGGAAAGAAAAGATGAGTTGTTACCGGTGCGGCGGACTGGGGCACTTCGCGGCCGAGTGTACAGTGGAGCTATGTGACCTGTGTCGGAAACCGAAGCATGATTCGGGAGAGTGCCCGTTTCTCTTGGGGCCAAAACCAGTGGTTACGATTTATGGGGCTTGCTGTCCGGAACTTGTTTTTTTGAGTCTCCCCGCTCTTCATCGACTACTCCGACTCCGGAGAGTTCCAGGACCGGGATTGTGCGAGTAACCCGTGGCATGATGACTAGAGATTAGAAAGTGCGGCGGTTGCGGGAGTTGGTGTCTGCCAGTTTCTAGTGGAACCCTGTCACGCTTGATGAGCAAGTTTTTAGGGTGGATTTTCCTACCAAGGAGGATCTTGCGAGGCTTCTTACTTTTGGGATGAGCAAGGTTCCAAACAGTTCGTGTGTTCTTGAGTTTGAACCATGGACACAGAAAGAACCGGAGGGTTCTCCCTTACCTCAGCTTTGGGTCAGGTTCTTGGGAGCCCCACAGGTGGCACTTGATGATGTAAGGGTCACTTGGAGCCTTGGTTCCCTTATTGGTAAGACTGAGGTGGATATGCCTTTTACGCGATCGCATGGAGTGGCTCGCCTGTTTGTTAGCGTCATCAGTATTGAGCATATTCCGGACACGGTCAGATGGACATATGATGGCAAAAGTTTTATGTTGGATATTGAGATTGAGGAGAATGCTGAGTTTCAGGAGTTGGCCAAGCAGGTTGACATGGATACTGACGAGGGGCATGACAGAGATGGGCAGCTTCAGAGAGAACCCACTCAGGGAGATGTGACTGACAGGGGGGCAGCTCCACTGGCCAAGTCGGCTGAGACTGGTAATAATAGGGAGCAGTCCAATGTACCTTCCTCATCTCATCAGCTACGGTTCGGATCGTTTGGATCATCCTCGGCTCCGAGCAGGCTTTGGGGTGCCAGGGTGGAGCTTGATGATCCGGAGGAGCAGGAGCTTCCTCCACTTTCACCACCTATGACACCGCATTTATCCAGGACACCTCCCTTGAGGGCGGAGGCCTCGCCCAGGGCGGCCAGGAGTACTGTATGCTCACCCGTCGTTACTCCAACCAGGGAGGACGGGCTGAGCAAGACTTCTGCTTCACCTCTCGGCGTCCAGGGGTCGACGGGGGTGGTTGGGATGCTGGCTGGAGGCCATACCCCAATTGCCCCGTTGATGTCATGGGTTCCTGCCGGTGATGCTACTCAACATTACTCAGAGACAGGTGGTGGGATCTCTAGCGTTGCTGCGCCGGCGACAGGAGGTCGTCCGGTGACCGACAGCACAGGTGGGATCTCTGACGCTGCTGCGTCGGTGATAGGAGGTCGCCCAGTGATCGTCAGCGTGCCAGCTAGCCCGGTTGGACGGGGGGCAGGGGGGCCCTCTCTGACCGTGCCCTCCACCGAGGAGGTCGTCGCGTTCGGAGGCATCCCGGACCCGGCGGCCGGGGATAGGAGGACGAGCCGCCGCCTTCAGGATCAGCCGGATCCGGATGACTTGCTGATGGGCCGTGCCATGCGGGCGGCTAAGCTTCGTGACATTGAGGCGACGACAGGTATGGCCGTAAACACGAGGTGTTCTATTTTGCATTTTTCTGATGATGAAATTATTTCGAATGCAAATAAACTAGGGGTGTCTCTGGGTAGCAATGGTAAGGAAGTATCAAAATCTGTTAATAACCTTTTAGACTTAGAGTCCGAGAGAGCTACGGTTATGTTGCGTAATATTACGGCGGTAAAGCCTATGAACAATGCTGAGATTAATGAACTAGGGATGGGGGCTATAGAACGTCTATGTGAAGATCTTGTGCCATCATCTCTGATAACTAAGGAGGATGAGGACATCGGTATGGAGGGGTATGTGGCCCCCACGCAACCGAATGAGTGCTCTCAGACAGTGACCAGTTATGTGGACCGAGTTGCTGCAGAGGTTAAGCCAAAACGATCCTGGAAAAGGAAGGTGTATCCTGTATCGGCAGTCCGCCGGAGTGCTCGATTTAAGACTGCAAAGAAATTTCATGATGAACGATGAAAGGAATATTTTGGAATAGCAGAGGTCTTGCTGACTTGGCTAAAAGGAGGTTTCTAGCGGAAGCAACTCTTGAGCACATGCTTGATTTTATCGCTTTAATGGAAACTGGTAGAGATAATTTTACGTCTCAGTTTCTAGGCACGCTCTCCGGTGGTATTAACTTTGACTGGCACTGTTTACCTCCAAGAGGAAGGTTCGGAGGGATCTTACTTGGGGTTAGGTGCGAGACACTAGAAGTCCAAAATGTGGATTTGGGAGACCATGCCATCAAATTTAGAGTGCGCTCCAAGGAGGATGGGTTCCAATGGGCGCTAGTGGCGGTGTATGGTGCGGCTCAGCCAGAGTTCAAGATGGACTTTTTGGCTGACCTTGTTCGAATTTGCGGGAACGAGAGGTTACCGATCTTAGTGGGCGGTGACTTTAACATAATTAGGCGAAGAGATGAAAAGAATAATGATAACTTTGATGGCAGATGGTCATTCATGTTCAATACAATCATCGAAAGCCTAGACTTACGAGAGATAGAGTTCACGGGCAGAAAATTCACCTCAGCCAACACTTTACCTAATCCAACATTTGAGAAGTTGGATCGGGTACTAACTAGTGTCGAATGGGAGCAGAAATTCCCACGGGTGACGGTGCGAGCGTTGTCTAGGGTCATATCAGACCATACCCCATTGTTTGTTGACTCCGGAGAGGCAACCCATGTGGGCAACAAGAATGCTTTCTCTTTCGAGTTGTCATAGTTTGAAAGAGAAGGATTCATGGACCTCATAGCGAGAGAATGGGCGAGGGTCAAGGGGGGGAGATCTAATGTTGATAAATGGCAAAATAAAATTAGACATCTAAGACAGTTCCTTCGGGGTTGGGCAAAGCATGAAAGCGGCGTTTATAAGCTGGAGAAACAGAGGCTTCTCGAACTTATAAATGAGCTAGATATAAAAGTTGAATCCATGCTGTTGGATGATAATGAGAGGGCATCCAAAGCGGAGGCAGAACATAATCTTAAACAACTCCTCAGAGAAGAGGAGTTGAGATGGGCACTTAGAGCGAAAGTGCGTCAGGTAGTTGAAGGGGATGATAACACCCATTTTTTCCATTTGATTGCTAATGGAAAACATAGAAAGAAGAAAATTTATCAACTCGAACAGGATGAGGGTACAATCGTTGGGCATGAAAACCTAAAGTTGTACATCTCGGAATACTACAAGAAACTGTTCGGTGCCCCAGAGGACAATACAGTGTCCATGGATGAGTAGTCGGTCGGTGATATACCTCAGCTCGGGAAAGACGAGAATGAGATATTAACTGCACCGTTCACGGAGAAAGGGGTGTTTGATGCAATATCGCAAATGAAGAATAACAAAGCACCAGGGCCGGATGGGTTTCCGGCTGAATTTTATAAGAGATGTTGGCACATTATTAAGGGTGACCTACTTCCGATGTTTCAGGACTTGTTCGATGGGCACTTGCAGCTATACCACCTAAACTTTGGGACTGTTACGTTGTTGCCAAAGAAGGAGGGGGCGGTGCGTATTGAACAGTTCAGACCCATATGCCTTCTTAATGTGAGTTTCAAAATATTTACTAAGGTTGGGACCAATAGATTGACGCAGATTGCGCATGCTGTGGTGCAACCTAGTCAATCGGCGTTCATGCCAGGTAGAAATATTCTGGAGGGTGTGATTGTCCTTCATGAAACCCTTCATGAAATTCATTCGAAGAAACTAGATGGGGTTATCTTCAAGGTGGATTTCGAGAAAGCATATGATAAAGTTAAATTGCCATTCCTACAACAAGCATTACGTATGAAGGGTTTTGGCGAGCTCTGGAGGAAGCAAGTCGAATCATTTGTACAAAAAGGGAGTGTTGGAATTAAAGTTAATGTTTATATTGGTCACTTTTTCCAAACTCACAAAGGTCTTCGGCAGGGAGACCCAATGTCCCCAATCCTATTTAATGTAGTTGCAGACATGCTTGCAATACTAATAGGAAGGGCTAAATAGGAAGGCCTGGTAGGTGGATTAGTGCCTCATCTAGTTGACGATGGGGTGTCCATTCTACAATATGCTGATGATACTATTCTCTTTATGGAGCATGACATAGCGAAAGCAACAAACATGAAACTTATCCTCTGCTTATTCGAACAGATGTCGGGTTTAAAAATCAACTTTCACAAGAGTGAATTGTTTTGCTTTGGGAGAGCCAAAGAAGAACAAGAGGATTATAAACAGCAGTTCGGATGTGAATTGGGTAGCCTGCCATTCAGCTACTTGGGCATACCTATTCACCATCGTAAGCTATCAAATCAAGAGTGGAAGTGTATAGAGGATCGATTCGAGAAGAAACTGAGCTGCTCGAAGGGTAAGCTTCTGTCTTATGGAGGAAGGCTAATATTGATTAACTCGGTTCTTTTGGCAGAGTGATGAAGTTAAGAAAAAATATAGAGGATTGGATTTCTATCGATTCCGCTTCTTTTGGCAGAGTGTATAAAGGATTGGATTTCTATCGATTCCGCTTCTTTTGGCAGAGTGATGAAGTTAAGAAAAAATATAGACTTACCAGATGGGACATTATATGCAGACCCAAGGACCAGGGAGGTCCGGGAATTTAGAATTTAGAAGATAGATAGACGGAAGAAGAGCTACTAAAATCACATATGCATTTGGCTTTATTTCAGCACAT
Source organism: Elymus sibiricus (assembly GCA_039707655.1). Classification (NCBI taxonomy): domain Eukaryota; kingdom Viridiplantae; phylum Streptophyta; class Magnoliopsida; order Poales; family Poaceae; genus Elymus; species Elymus sibiricus. The sequence goes on from CM077675.1 coordinate 138,601,647, forward strand.
TATTCATCCAAAGATTACATAAATACACCTGGTCTTACATCCGTTGACAGAAATGATGTTTAAACTATTTCTTGCATGGATCTGGGAGCGGCGCACCGCAGAGGCACTTGTTGTGCCGGAAGCTGTAGACATCCAACCTCGCTAAAGCTGCCGGAACCTGGCCGCACAGCTTGTTGTAGCTCACGTTGAACTGCCGCAGGTTCGTTACATTCGCCACCTGCGCTGGGATGCCGCCGCGGATGGCGTTGTGGCTCGCATCCATGGCTTGCATATCCTCCGGGAACTCCACGCTGGAGAGGTCGAAGCTGAGGGCGTTGTGGGACAGGTCAATGCTTCCCAGCTTCTTTGTCCTGCCGAAGAACACGGACGCGTCGCCGGTGAGAGCGTTGTGGGAGAGGTCGATTTGCAGGAACCCGATTGCCGCGAAGTCGGTCGGGATGGGGCCAGAGAGGTGGTTGTTGGAGAGCAAAAGGAGTGGCAGAAGAGTGGATCTGGAGAAGAGTGGCGGGAGCGGGATGGTGCCTTTGAGACTGTTGTTTCTGAGGTCGACGGAGTCCAAGTAACGGAGGCCCCCGAGCGAGGCCGGGATGGTGCCGGAGAGGGAGTTGGAGGAGAGGGTGAGTTCGTGGAGCTTGGTCAGTGCGCTCAGGAAGGACGGGATGGGGCCCGAAACGGCGGTAAGAGAGATGCTGAGTGAGGTGAGCTTGGATAGTTTGGCGATTCCCTTGGGGATCGGGCCAGAGATGGCCGGGAGGTAATAGAGGTTGAGGACGAGAAGCTCGGTGAGGCCGGAGATGGCGTCCGGGATGGTGCCCGTGAGGTTGACATCCGCGAAGAAGATGAGGGCGATGACGCGGCCGGCGTCGTTGCAAGTGGCGCCCTGCCATTCGCAGCACGGGTGGAAGGAGCCGAAGGCAAGTTTTCACCCGGATCAGTTCGAAGGGATCCAACTCTCGTGCACGGGCCGCCGCCACCACCAGCACCACCAGGCAGAACCCTGGAGCTCCGGCAGACCAGCGAGCCGCCGGCACTGCCGCATCCAGATCGCCGGCCATGCCGGGCCGCCGCCACCCCCCGCGCCGTCCGGGTCAGAGATGGAGCCGCCGACCGCGCACAGGGACCACCGCCGCCTGCACACGCCGGAGCGCCGCCGCCACATGGCTCCGGCGAGGACGAGTTGGAGGACGAGGAAGGCATGTGCCGAGGGTGGAGTGCTCATGGTGCTCCAGCGGAAGTGACCGGTCTCTCACTTGGGTTGGGTGCCTCCTCCATGAACAGCCGGGCACATATATATATCTGGTACATTTGACTGCTTGAGACGATGGGAATTCTGTGGCGATCATTCATGCGCACATAAATGATCATTGACCATTGGTGTACTGGACAACGAAAAAGAAGATGATGGGAACTTTTTGGCAGCAAGCCTGGCGAGGCAAGCACCGGTCAAAACTTAGTCAAAATCCTAGATGCTCACTGCTGGTCAAACTTGACGGGTAGACATGCATGCATGCATACAATCTGCATGCCATCCTCGACTACTACTCCTTAGGCCAACTCATCGGACGTCCGTTTTGTCCGGATTTCGTCCGTTTGGGATGGGAATGGAGAGTGTCCGCCCGTATTTGCATTTGCGTCGGCCGGGCGTCCAACGCGCGGCCGCATCTTCGATCCCATCTTGCCCCATGCATGCAAATGTTAGAGAATCAAGGATGTTGGTCGCGGCCGCGGTTCGCACTAGTTCACGCCGGCCGGCAACACAGCCGGCGGCCTACAGTCTCATGCTGGCAACAAAGCCAGCGGCCGGCACAGGAGCCAGCCCTCAAAAAGAACAAGTTTTTGACGCCGGCAACAAAGCCAGCGGACGGCACCGGAGCCAGCCCTCAAAAAGAACAAGTTTTTTACGCCGGCAACAAAGCCAGTGGCCGGCACACTAGCCAGCCTTAAAAAAGAACGGACGTCGGCCACGGCTCGAGGCCTCACCTAGTTCAGGCCGTCGCAGGCGAACATCTCCTTCTGTCGATTCGCGAACCAAACCTTCCTCTCCGGTGACATGTTGTTCTTGTCCACGCTCATGAACGCGAGTGCCACCTCTTTAGCTTTGATGTCCGCCATGGTGGCCTCGATCTCGAGCTTCTTGAGTTGAGCGGCCTTCTCGATGTCAAGCTTCCTCTTCTTCGTTGCCTCCTCTATGTCAAGCTTCCTCCTCTCTGCGGCCTCCTCCATGGCAAGCTTTTTGGTTTGGAGCTCTAGATACATCTTCAATTGCTCCTCCTTTCCTTTGCTCCTCCTTTCGTCCCTCATTTCCTTTTGGCTCATCATGTTCTCCGAAGTGCCTTGCAAGGCAATGGCCGACGTGTCATGCCTCTCATCGGCCTTGGAGTTTGTCTTGCCCCTCGGCCTCTTGAGCAAGTCTCCCTCATCAGCCACGGCCTTCTTCCCTCCTTTCTTCTTTCGAGCGGCATATTGGTCTTTGAACTTGGCACAATCTTTGATGAGCACTCAACAATGCGTGAGAGTAAAAGGCGTGTTCTTGTGCCGGGCCTTGAAGGCTTCCAAAGATTGAAATGCCTACACAATAATTCATGATGACGCTAATGTAATAGCAAAGGACGCAATATGTATGAAAATGAAAAGCAAGCCAACATAAATGGCGCGAAGTTCATACCAAGTCACCAATGCCAAGGCCACTCATGGGACGGGCTTGGACGCTCTCAAGTGCGGCACAATACTTGTTGCACTCTTGTTGAATGAACCCCCATATCTTTTGGATTGAGTTGATGTTGCGAGTACTCTCAAATTCGTAGGGGGCAAACTTCCTTCGCTCATGGAAGGTTTTGTGAACCCTTGTCCAAAAGATGAGACCTTTTTGCTCGGCGCCTCTAATCAGAACCTCTCCTATCTCAATCCAACTCTCACAAATCAATTTGTTCTCTTTTTTGGTGTATGATCCCGTGCGAATACTTTGCTTCCACTTTTGTGCATCGGCCCTTTGGGTGAGCTCATTGATAAACACCAATGTCACTTGCAAAATGTCGAGCTCCTCCTCCTCATCTTCCCAATACAAGTCATCATCATCATGCCATGAGTTGCCATGGCCGTCCTCCTCATCATCATGGCCGGCGAAATCAGTCTCCTCATAGTGGCCGCGGCCGTCCTGGCTCTAGGTCTCATTGGGATCGAAAGTCTGGCCATGGCCACGACCGTCGAGTTGGAAGGCCTCTCCACGGCCCTCGAAGATGACGCTCTCCATGAACGCCGAGCAATCAGGGTCGTCGGCTGTGGGCGCCGGCTGTGCCATTCCATCGAACAGCTTGCGGACGCCGGCGAAGCCTGCCGTCGGACACGACTGGGGCTGCTTCCTTTGCGTCACGTCGGACGTGTGGCCAGCGCCACTGTACCCCGGCGTCACGTTGAGGTCGATGACACCCGCGGGCATGGCCGGAGCGACGACGCTGCCCTCCGGCGACGTGGAGAACCGTGTCTGCCCATGGTTGTAAGACGGCGGACTGGGTGTGGTGGACGAGCTCAGCAACCGGTGCTGAGGAGGGCGACCGACCGACGATCCCGTGCTCGCCGCGGCCAAGGCAGCGACCGAGACGATGGCCGGCGGTGGTCGTGCCAACCCTAGCATGAGGAGGGCATGCGCCTTGGCTACGACGGATTCTCTCTCGTCGGCGTCGGTCTGATGCTGCGCATGACGCCGCATGGCGACGTCGGCGGCATGGGTTGCAGCGGCCTTCGCCTCCGCCGCCTTTGTCTGCCGACCCTTCCTCTTCGCCGCTTCGGCGTCGAGTCGGGCGATCTCCTCCAGCGTGCACCCAGATCGAGGCTTTCTGGGACCCTTGGGACCCTTCTTCTTCACCGGGGGAGCGGCCACGACCGCATCGCCGGGGTTCGTCGGGTCGCCGTCCATGGAGGCGGGAGGGGAGCGGCCGCGCGGGAGGGTTTTGACGAAATAGAGGGGAAATGAGAGGGGCATGCCACCGACGGACAGGCCAGGGGAGGACAAAGGTGTGACGCCCGGATAATTAAGCTACAGTGATCATTGAAATTAAGCACTGTGACACTCTACTAATCATGCCTAGTCATCTTCATATGCAATGCTTAATCACAGTGGTTAAATAAATCAATTCAAAATTCTCTCTGAAAATCAATTCAAATTCAAGTGCAAAACAAAGTTGCTCAAAAATTTCTGGAAAAATGTTCATCTTGTTGGCAATATTCCAAAACAAATGTTGTTAAGGAAAACAACATCACCATCAACTTGATTTGGGTCAGAGCATTTAAACAATGCTAAAACAGCATTAAAAATGCCTATTTTCATTTTTGAAAATTCCAAATGAGTTCAAACCTTGCCCAAACTTTTTGTGACAGCATGGAATATTGTTTGTCAAATATTGGAACAAGTGCCACAATTTACAAAAGATATATGGAAGTAAAAGAAATAAAAACAGAAACTATAAAAGAAAACAAAAAGGGTAAAAGAAGAAAAAGGGAAAAGAACCCCCGGCCTACTGGGCCTCGGCCCACGTAGCCGGCCCAGCCCACCCCGGCCTCCCTCACCTGCTCCCGCGCCGGTGTCAACGCCGTAGCCGCCCCGATCGCCGGCGCCGCACGCGTCGCCCATCCGATCCTTCCCGACGGGGATAAGGCCACCCCGAGCGTCTCTCCCTCCCCCGCAAACCCTAGGCGCCTCCCAGAGCCCTCCCTCGTTCTCTTCTCCTCCTCCCAGCTCGGACCCGAGCGCCGCCGCCGCCATGGCCGGCACATAACCACGGCCCCCGAGCTCCGTTCGCCTCGCCGTCTCGCCCAGAAGCTCCGCCGTCGACCGGCGCGTCCATCCCGACCCCAAGCCCGTGCCCGGAGCCCCTGCTTCGCCCTCGCGCCGTCTTCTTCCTCCTCGGCTCCGACGAGCTTCGCCGACGATTCTGGCTACTCCGAGCCCTCCCCGAGCCCGCTAAGCACATCTGCAGGCTCCCTGTTAGTAACCGCTCCTCTCCCCTCTCTTTCCCGTGCGATTCCGCTGCCGTAGCGCTCGTTTTCACCGGAGCACGAACCGCCCGCCGCTCGAGCTCGTCGCCGGCGTGGTTCCGGCGACCAAATGGCTCCGGGTCCATGCGCATCTTACTTGCCGCATCGCGTACGCCCCGCCCGCCCTTTTAGATCGAGCGTTAGCACCCCACGCCGCCGTAGCCGTAGCTCGCCCGAGGGAGCTCGCCGCCGGCAAGGACCTGGCGCTCGCCTCCGACCGCCCCAGTCGCTCTCACCACCACCATTCGACGCGCGACACCGAGCCGCGTCGAACGCGCCAAACCGCAGCCCCGGGGATGCCCTGTGGGCGAATCCCGAGCTCACCGGAGCTCAGGGACGCGTCCGGCGCTCGCCGGCGCGACTCTGGTCACCGGCGCTAACGTGGCATGGCCTGGGGCCCACCTGGGTCACTGCCAGTGGGTCCCCTGGCGCCATTTGACCGCGCTGACCGCGGTCAACGGACTGACCTGGCAGCCAGTGCCGCTGACATGCGGGCCCCCACCGCTTAATTAACTTAAGTAAAAGGGGTTTTAATAAATAAGCTTAATTACTTTCCCAAATCAGTCACTGACCCAGGGGCCCACTTACTAATTAAAACACTCTGGTTAGTATACTGTGTATGACATGTGGGACCCCCTCTGCTACTGTTCATTTGGATAAGGCTGGCCCAGTCAGCTGCTGACTCAGCCCCTGGCCCCACATGTCAGTGACTGTGGCTAGCTGGGGCTGAGTATAAAAAGTATTTGCCCCTGTTTTGGATAATGTTTTGGATAATTCGAATTTAAATAATTAAAATAATTCTAGAAAATAATAAAAACTTTAGAAAATCATATCTTTTTAACCATAGCTCAGATGAAAATAATTTATATATGAAAGTTGATCAGAAAAATCCCACGAATCTAACCATGCTATCTGTTTCCATGTCGGGACCCCCTACGTACGTGAAACCGCAACTTTTCGCCTGTTTCCGGTAGATGAATAGTACATGCCTACCGGTTAATAAATCCAACTTAAATCCTAAAAATAACTAATATGACTTAGACATGATTTTAGGCAACCCTGCACTGCATCCTAGTTGTCTCATACCTCTAACACCGCAAACCTGGAACATTCCCCCCTCCAGTCATCTGTCCGACAATTGTCCGGAACCGGGAAAACTTTCCCGGATGGGTTCCCCCTTCATCGGTATCATGTAACACTGCGTTAGGACACACCTGGCACTACGTATCGCCATGTCATACTTTGTGTAGCATTGTTTGCTTTATATTTATTGTTTCTCCCCCCTCTTCTTACTGGTAGACCCCGAGACTGACGGTGCTGCCGTGATCGACTACGCCCCTGACGACTAGCCTTTTTGCAGCAGAGCAGCAAGGCAAGCAAAACTCCCTTGAGCATTCCGATATCACCCATCTCTCTCCCTCTTATGCTTGCATTAGAATTTTGCTACTGTATTAGTTAGCTCCTATTTTGATGCATAGCCTGTTTTTGATGAACTGCTACTACACATGTTATCATATCAACTGCTTAGTATAGGTTGGACAATGAATCCCCCGTGACCCCTTAGTCCCAGTTGCCCCTGGTTGTTCATCGACGACTCGACGACTCGAAGACCCGAAGACTCGGTCAACTGACCGATGAGCCAGACCCTTCACATCACCACACACCCCTTTAGTATGGCACTGCAGAGCTACCATCGAGTGTCGAGGGTGATACCTCACTTAGCACTTCCGATGTTAATTCTGTAGCGTAGCTAATCGATCGTGGGTATCGAGGGTGATTCCTTCTTCCCATTTATCGATAGCGACTCTTGCCATACGCATACCTCGAGTGGGATCCATCGAGGGTGATTCCTCGGATCCCCACTTGGTGTATAGACACACAGATACTTGGACTTGACATTTGATACATGTGAAAGACGGGACTGGAGGGACAGGCGGTACCACCCTGGTTGAGGTGGACCTGAGTTCCCGACAGTTCTGAGACGGGTCGGCCCCAAGGGTCCCCGTGTGAGAAAGATTTGGTGGGATGCGCCGCAAGGCATCCGAAGATTTGGTGGGATGCGCCGCAAGGCATCCAGAGACTTGGTGGGGTGCGCCGTAAGGCACCCGAGTGTTATTGATCACTAATAAAATTGCTAATGGGTTGGGTACTTGATCTGAGTTAGGTCGTTGGCCTAATACGCACTAACCACCACGCGGGGTAATCAGTATGGGCTACTCGGCGGCGTACATTCTCCCGAAAGCTCTTCAGATGCCACATTTTTCGACTCGCGCCCGGGTGGTCTGGAACGCATGGCGCTTGTTACTAAGGCATGCTAGGACTGGTCCCGGCCGATGGCGTAACGTGCAGGATGGCGAGGGCGATGGCCCAAGACCCCGAGCCATTAGGATGTAGACCGGCGTGCTGGCCTCTCTGTTGAGCCTAGGTAGGACTACGTCGTGTCGATCGGCCGAGGCCGGGTATGACCAGAAAATTGTATCCGGCCGGAGCTTATCGAGCGTGTTGGGTAATGTGGTGCACCCCTGCAGGGAAGTAAACTATTCGAATAGCCGTGTCCACGGTAACAGGACGACTTGGAGTTGTGCTTTGACCTTATACAACTATAATTGTAATTTAATTTGAAATGAATTGTGGCTCCGGGATTGCTTCCTCGTAGGGAGTCGAGGAAGGATCTCTGGGCGTGTTTACTTAATTAAAATGGTTACAACAATATGATTATATATGAGCTGCAGGTCTACTCTCTTCTAATGCTGCAAGATGTTGAAGATGCTAGTCTTCGTTAGGACTAGGCCTTCTCCCTATTCTTGCTTTCTGCAGTCAGTCCAGATATAATCCCACCCCTTGATAATGATGCATATCTAGCATAGATCTGATGTAAGTCTTGCGAGTACTTTGGATGAGTACTCACGCTGCTATGCCTTTCTCTTTTCCCCCTCGATACGTTGTTGCGTTCAGTTGATGGAGCCCATGAGTTGGAGTACGCTGGAGATGTCGACTACTACTACCCCGACGGAGGCCCCTACCAGCAGGATGGCGCTTACTACGACGTAGACTTCTCCGACGTCCAGGAGTAGTTAGGAGGTTCCCAGGCAGGAGGCCTCGCCTCTTTCGATCCGTTGCTGATGTTTGTGCTAGCCTTCTTAAGGCAAACTTGTCTAACTTATGTCTGTACTCAGATATATTTGCTTCCGTTGACTCGTGTTTATGTCAAGCTTTGTATTCGAGCCCTTGAGGCCCCTGGCTTGTAATATGAAGTTGTATGACTCTGTATTTGTGTCTTTTCTCATGTTGAGGTATCAATCAGTGAGTCCCTAATCTTGGTCGTACGCCTTGTGTGCATGATTAGCGTACGGTCGAGAATGGGGGCGTCACAAGTTGGTATCAGAGCCGACTGCCTGTAGGTAGCCCCCTTTCCAACTCCTTGGCCGAAGTTGAGTCTAGTCATTGAAAAACTTTTACTAACACTGATGTTGCGGCTTACGGGCCCACATATCAATTGGGTGGTATTAGGATCTTTTACTCCTCGTCTATACTCTGGGTTCTGATCTCTCTTCTCTTTCGGGTTAAAGATTTTATTAACTCTGACTCTAGGTTCTCGTAACTACTTCTCCCGGAGAGCCCTCATACCAGAAGATCACCTACTTCGTCAGAAGATTCGGAAGATACCCTCTTGATGTTTTCCGAGACTTTGTGCTCATCGGCCTTGCAATTCCCTACCACCGATAAGTCTCTATGGATGACTAATTGCACTTGTCATTCATACAATCTTTTCTCGTTGCTCTTGTTGTTACAAGATGCCCCGAAATACTCTCCATTACCCTGATAACCCTTTGAGTTACTGCCTTGTAGTTCTTTTCCGCATGGAAGCCTTGCGGATAATTCCTCACAATTGTCGAGGATCCGTTCATCCCAGTTGTTCATGTGTTTCACAAAATTCTTCGTAATACTTTCGATCTTCCGAAAATCCTCTGCAGCTTGTTGCTCTTGAAATTCTTGCCTGCTCGCATTATGGTTAATTTCATATGTCTAGTAGTCTTCGTTGACATCCCTTGTCTTTGCCATTTTGAGCCTATTGATTCAATGTGTGTGTATGCACGCAGTCATCAGGTGATCCGTTAAATTATCTTTCCGGCTCAGACGTCCTTCCGGACATGAGTTGGTTCTCGGCAAATTCAAACCTTTATTGATTGTCCGACTAAGTCTTTTCAACTTATCCATCCTTGATCAGAGCGTCTGCTTCTGATCCTTAGTTTTGGAAATCATATTTCCCTCGTATTTTAACATCAGACTATTCAGGTGTCTCTTGAATCCGATACCTATGCATTCTTTCTTCCTCTGATTGAGTACCGATACTCACATCAACTTCGTTGTGGATCGCCCGGTCCATTGTTGGATTATTGTCCGACAGTGTCGTTCATATTCAATCACCTTGTGAGTTCCTCCCCTGATACATAATGCCTTTGGTAAATTGTATCCTCTGTTTTGCCAACCATGCTCTACCTTCGAGCTTGTGTTAATTACTCTTGAAGCTTATGGTATATGTTCCTAAGGTACCCCGATGGGTTGAACCTATGCCCTCCCTAATCCGTGCGAACCCGAAAGTTTTCAAGGGTCATACTCTTATGGAGTCTTGCCAGATAAATTTTCAACACTACAACATCGTCCAAAGCGAGAAATGAATGAAATGTTATGCATTGGAGAAGTGGGAGTCGACCTTGAACTTGTGTTCATGCCCATGGAAATGATGTAGACCGTCTCGTAAGCTCCTTGCAAAGTAATTATTCATCCGTATGATTCTTTCAGTATCCTTAATTTGATCGGTTGCAGTTATGGTTCCGACCATGCTATCCTTGTTAAATTATCCGAAAGGAATTCATTCCGATGCCTCGTCAATTTTTGACAAGATTAAAGTATCTACTGTCGCAGGTCAATGATCCAGTTCTACTTCTATCATATTATACCTTCGAGTTTTACCCTCTGGTATCTCGAGGATATCACGCCTTTGCAATACATCTTATCACCTTTGATAAGGTGATAATTATTCTTGTCTTAATCACTTCACGGGTTCTGGGATTGTTGTCAACCGAGAACACCGATTTGGAAAATTTATTCCACACTGCAAGTCAATACCCCATGTAATTGTTACTGGGAATATTAAAGTCAATCTGGTCATTCATATACTATTGGCTACATCCTTGTCTTGCTATCTTTGACTGTGCTACCTCGTCCTTCTCTGGTACGCAAAACCTTCTGAGTATGAGCATTGCTTACGTCGATCTTTCAACATCATGGTGTTTGTCTTGAAAAGCAACCCTGATATTGAGCTTGCCTCTTATCTGTTGTTTCTATAACCATCCACGTTGTCATTCCCCTACTTGACGCCACCGTTGTTCGGTTGCATTCTCCTGAAAACTCACGGCAAAAGGTGTCGTGATCATCGTCCACAATTTGACTTCTTCTGAGACGTCAACTGAGTTCTTGATGAAAATTACCTTCCTTGGCCTCGATGATTTTGGTTATCGTCGACAACCTCCTTGACTTCCTTTCATCGCAAATTTGTCCATGATATGGATGCAACTTGCTATCCAGCTTGTGTTATGTTCTACCCTGGAATATTACTGTCTTTTGTGTCGAGAATGTTGGGAGGATTGCTCCACCTCTTAGAAATTCTTGGCATAGTGATACTTCTCACCATCAAACGATGCTGCTTTGATTCTAACTTCTAGCAACCCTATTGCTTTGAAGTTAACAATCGACAGTTCACTCTTAGACTGATGGTTATTGAATCGTCACTCTAACATTGATCTTGCTGCCTAAGGTCATAATTCGGACGCACTTTTCAACCAATGATTAATGATGTATGTTTTCCTCGAGCATACAACATTATATCGTTTGAGCTGCCAAATGTCATCTCCTTGTTCACATAATTGTGGAAATTCATTCGTTTGGAGTTCTCGGTGAATTGTTGCTGAACCCATCAGCCGCATCCTCGTCTCTTTCGTGGCTCATGATGACCATTTAAGCTAGTGTTGGAAGCCTTGAAAGCATTATCTTTGTGCTTAGTTCATGAAGAATATGTTTGATAAAAGACGTGTTTTTCTATAAGTTCACGTGCATTTTTGCCACCGTGCTTATGGGAAAATTTTGTCTCGCTTCCTATGGAATCGTTCCAATTCATTCAGGCATTTGCGAAGTAGTTTTATGGTTTGCTAGAATTGCTACCTTCACTCCATAGGTATTTCCTAGCCCGTCAAGCCACTGATTGATTTGATCTGGGGAAAAGAAGTTCTTTGTAAGAGCTAATCCAGACTAACACGTGGAATTTTGATATCCTCTATGATGGTCGCCAACCAGAACTTGATTGCATTCCATTCTAGAAACTTCCAAATGGGCACGAATGTCTTGACATTGTGTTCATATATCTTGCAGTTTGGCTAATGATTCAAGTCTTGCTTCTGTCGTTCACTCCGAGATTCTTGCAACATCATCTCGTAGGTCTGTGTTGCATCCTTTTCTCCTCAGGCCTTCTTTGTCTGAAAAATCCTGACACCAACCAGTTCTGAATCTCGGACAGTTATGATGGTTGGAACATTATCGAGGATTATAACTTTGGTCTTTATTACTCGGTAAGGTGATGTTGCAGCTAGCACATCTGGCCGGATGACCTGTTGTTATAATGCTTTGTTCGGCAAGGATTGCCACTCTTCCATGGGGAAATTGAATGACTTATTTTATAAGTTGATCCTCCTGGATCCTTTGTGTATCCAAACTCCATCTTTTACTCGAAACACCATATCATTGCTATCCCGAAGCATGGATGTGGTATATCGATCATCGAAAGGAATAATGTATGCATCAATGCTAAATGTTTCTTGGTCAATTATTCAAACCCCATTGTATGGGCATGTCATGGATTTTTCCTCGCCCCTTTTACCTAAATGGTTGTCTACTTGCTATTCTGTCATGTATATCATGCTCTGTTTTTCCTCGGGAAAGGTATACTCCTAAAACTTGAGTATAACCACATTTTCCTTTCCATTGGTCTGTTTAATGTGATAATCACATTTTCCCTTCCATTGGACTGTTTAACCTTTCTTGAGGTTTGTTTGATCTGAGCAGTGATAATTCCCTGCTTAGGTAAACCCCTCGATGAACAAGCCTGTCAGTAAGATTCTGTTACTATTGTTGATAACATTCCGGTAACCGCCGGTGGACGAGAACTTTGCCTATTGGTCCGCCTCGTTCTTACTCTTCGTTCCCCGCCCTTGGTACCAATGTTGTTGCTGACATAAATGACAGGTTATCCTCTGACATATCTTGCTACCATGACCGTGCAAGATGTCACTGCTCTTCTTACTCTTAACCCACATGATGGTCCCATAACCCATCGTTCCACAGGATCAAAACCTGACTCTCCTGTACAACCCTGATTCTAAGTATCCTTTACAATTGACTTCGTATGTGATTCACGAGCTAAATTCTCTACTATGTTTCATCCTGGTATCAAACGCGACATTATTCTCGTTACTCAAGACCCCATTTCAGCTTCTGATTAGGCATCGAATGATTGCCTACCCGTTTGAAACTCTTGTACCATCGCATATTACTCTCAGTGAATTCTTTGAAGTACTACAAGTAGGGTACTTCGTGTATTTCCCTTGAGTACACCGTCAGATGCCCAACCTTGTAGGGATACGTTCTTCCAGAGTTTTCCCCCATACCGCGTTCGTAGGACGATGAAGATCCCGAAGAAACGATGATGACTTCATCACGATGACCAGAATCAGAGGAATGAAGACATCGACAAAAGGGATCAACTTCTTCGAGAAGGGCAACCAAGAACGAGAAAATCCGTTAGAACTTCGTAACCAAAACTTTTTCCCTTACCCTACCTCTTAATTCTCGGGACGAGAATTCTTGTTAGACGGGGAGAATTGTGACGCCCGGATAATTAAGCTACAGTGATCATTGAAATTAAGCACTGTGACACTCTACTAATCATGCCTAGTCATCTTCATATGCAATGCTTAATCACAGTGGTTAAATAAATCAATTCAAAATTCTCTCTGAAAATCAATTCAAATTCAAGTGCAAAACAAAGTTGCTCAAAAATTTCTGGAAAAATGTTCATCTTGTTGGCAATATTCCAAAACAAATGTTGTTAAGGAAAACAACATCACCATCAACTTGATTTGGGTCAGAGCATTTAAACAATGCTAAAACAGCATTAAAAATGCCTATTTTCATTTTTGAAAATTCCAAATGAGTTCAAACCTTGCCCAAACTTTTTGTGACAGCATGGAATATTGTTTTTCAAATATTGGAACAAGTGCCACAATTTACAAAAGATATATGGAAGTAAAAGAAATAAAAACATAAACTATAAAAGAAAACAAAAAGGGTAAAAGAAGAAAAAGGGAAAAGAACCCCTGGCCTACTGGGCCTCGGCCCACGTAGCCGGCCCAGCCCACCTCGGCCTCCCTCACCTGCTCCCGCGCCGGTGTCGACGTCGTAGCCGCCTCGATCGCCGGCGCCGCACGCGTCGCCCATCCGATCCTTCCCGACGGGGATAAGGCCACCCCGAGCGTCTCTTCCTCCCCCGCAAACCCTAGGCGCCTCCCAGAGCCCTCCTTCGTTCTCTTCTCCTCCTCCCAGCTCGGACCCGAGCGCCGCCGCCGCCATGGCCGGCACATAACCGCGGCCCCCGAGCTCCGTTCGCCTCGCCGTCTCGCCCAGAAGCTCCGCCGTCGACCGGCGCGTCCATCCCGACCCCAAGCCCGTGCCCGGAGCCCCTGCTTCGCCCCCGCGCCGTCTTCTTCCTCCTCGGCTCCGACGAGCTTCGCCGACGATTCCGGCTACTCCGAGCCCTCCCCGAGCCCGCTAAGCACATCTGCAGGCTCCCTGTGAGTAGCCGCTCCTCTCCCCTCTCTTTCCCGTGCGATTCCGCTGCCGTAGCGCTCGTTTTCACTGGAGCCCGAACCGGCCGCCGCTCGAGCTCGTCGCCGGCGTGGTTCCGGCGACCAAATGGCTCCGGGTCCGTGCGCATCTTACTTGCCGCATCGCGTACGCCCCGCCTACCCTTTTAGATCGAGCGTTAGCACCCCACGCCGCCGTAGCCGTAGCTCGCCCGAGGGAGCTCGCCGCCGGCAAGGACCTGGCGCTCGCCTCCGACCGCCCCAGCCGCTCTCACCACCACCATTCGACGCGTGACGCTGAGCCGCGTCGAACGCGCCAAACCGCAGCCCCGGGGATGCCCTGTGGGCGAATCCCGAGCTCACCGGAGCTCGCGGATGCGTCCGGCGCTCGCCGGCGCGACTCCGGTCGCCGGCGCTAACGTGGCATGGCCTGGGGCCCACCTGTGTCACTGCCAGTGGGTCCCCTCGCCCCATTTGACCGCGCTGACCGCGGTCAACGGACTGACCTGGCAACCAGTGCCGCTGACATGCGGGCCCCCACCGCTTAATTAACTTAAGTAAAAGTTGTTTTAATAAATAAGCTTAATTACTTTCCCTAATCAGTCACTGACCCAGGGGTCCACTTACTAATTAAAACACTCTGGTTAGTATACTGTGTATGACATGTGGGACCCCCTCTGCTACTGTTCATTTGGATAAGGCTGGCCCAGTCAGCTGCTGACTCAGCCCCTGGCCCCACATGTCAGTGACTGTGGCTAGCTGGGGCTGAGTATAAAAAGTATTTGCCCCTGTTTTGGATAATGTTTTGGATAATTAGAATTTAAATAATTAAAATAATTCTAGAAATTAATAAAAACTTTAGAAAATCATATCTTTTTAACCATAGCTCAGATGAAAATAATTTATATATGAAAGTTGATCAGAAAAATCCCACGAATCTAACCATGCTATCTGTTTCCATGTCGAGACCCCCTACGTAGGTGAAACCGCAACTTTTCGCCTGTTTCCGGTAGATGAATAGTACATGCCTACCGGTTAATAAATCCAACTTAAATCCTAAAAATAACTAATATGACTTAGACATGATTTTAGGCAACCCTGCACTGCATCCTAGCTGTCTCATACCTCTAACACCGCAAACCTGGAACATTCCCCCCTCCGGTCATCTGTCCGACAATTGTCCGGAACCGGGAAAACTTTCCCGGATGGGTTCCCCCTTCATCGGTATCGTGTAACACTGCGTTAGGACACACCTGGCACTACGTATCGCCATGTCATACTTTGTGTAGCATTGTTTGCTTTATATTTATTGTTTCTCCCCCCTCTTCTTACCGGTAGACCCCGAGACTGACGGTGCTGCCGTGATCGACTACGCCCCTGACGACCAGCCTTTTTGCAGCAGAGCAACAAGGCAAGCAAAAACCCCTTGAGCATTCCGATATCACCCATCTCTCTCCCTCTTATGCTTGCATTAGAATTTTGCTACTGTATTAGTTAGCTCCTATTCTGATGCATAGCCTGTTTTTGATGAACTGCTACTACACATGTTATCATATCAACTGCTTAGTATAGGTTGGACAATGAATCCCCCGTGACCCCTTAGTCCCAGTTGCCCCTGCTTGTTCATCGACGACTCGACGACTCGAAGACCCGAAGACTCGGTCAACTGACCGACGAGCCAGACCCTTCACATCACCACACACCCCTTTAGTATGGCACTGCAGAGCTACCATCGAGTGTCGAGGGTGATACCTCACTTAGCACTTCCGATGTTAATTCTGTAGCGTAGCTAATCGATCGTGGGTATCGAGGGTGATTCCTCCTTCCCATTTATCGATAGCGACTCTTGCCATACGCATACCTCGAGTGGGATCCATCGAGGGTGATTCCTCGGATCCCCACTTGGTGTATAGACACACAGATACTTGGACTTGACATTTGATACATGTGAAAGACGGGACTGGAGGGACAGGCGGTACCACCCTGGTTGAGGTGGACCTGAGTTCCCGACAGTTCTGAGACGGGTCGGCCCCAAGGGTCCCCGTGTGAGAAAGATTTGGTGGGATGCGCCGCAAGGCATCCGAAGATTTGGTGGGATGCGCCGCAAGGCATCCGGAGACTTGGTGGGGTGCGCCGTAATGCACCCGAGTGTTATTGATCACTAATAAAATTGCTAATGGGTTGGGTACTTGATCTGAGTTAGGTCGTTGGCCTAATACGCACTAACCACCACGCGGGGTAATCAGTATGGGCTGCTCGGCGGCGTACATTCTCCCGAAAGCTCTTCAGATGCCACATTTTTTGACTCGCGCCCGGGTGGTCTGGAACGCATGGCGCTTGTTACTAAGGCATGCTAGGACTGGTCCCGGCCGATGGCGTAACGTGCAGGATGGCGAGGGCGATGGCCCAAGACCCCGAGCCATTAGGATGTAGACCGGCGTGCTGGCCTCTCTGTTGAGCCTAGGTAGGACTACGTCGTGTCGATCGGCCGAGGCCGGGTATGACCAGAAAATTGTATCCGGCCGGAGCTTATCGAGCGTGTTGGGTAATGTGGTGCACCCCTGCAGGGAAGTAAACTATTCGAATAGCCGTGTCCACGGTAACAGGACGACTTGGAGTTGTGCTTTGACCTTATACAACTATAATTGTAATTTAATTTGAAATGAATTGTGGCTCCGGGATTGCTTCCTCGCAGGGAGTCGAGGAAGGATCTCTGGGCGTGTTTACTTAATTAAAATTGTTACAACAATATGACTATATATGAGCTGCAGGTCTACTCTCTTCTAATGCTGCAAGATGTTGAAGATGCTAGTCTTCGTTAGGACTAGGCCTTCTCCCTATTCTTGCTTTCTGCAGTCGGTCCAGATATAATCCCACCCCTTGATAATGATGCATATCTAGCATAGATCTGATGTAAGTCTTGCGAGTACTTTGGATGAGTACTCACGCTGCTATGCCTTTCTCTTTTCCCCCTCGATACGTTGCTGCGTTCAGTTGATGGAGCCCATGAGTTGGAGTACGCTGGAGATGTCGACTACTACTACCCCGACGGAGGCCCCTACCAGCAGGATGGCGCTTACTACGACGTAGACTTCTCCGACATCCAGGAGTAGTTAGGAGGTTCCCAGGCAGGAGGCCTCGCCTCTTTCGATCCGTTGCTGATGTTTGTGCTAGCCTTCTTAAGGCAAACTTGTCTAACTTATGTCTGTACTCAGATATATTTGCTTCTGTTGACACGTGTTTATGTCGAGCTTTGTATTCGAGCCCTCGAGGCCCCTGGCTTGTAATATGAAGCTGTATGACTCTGTATTTGTGTCTTTTGTCGTGTTGAGGTATCAATCAGTGAGTCCCTAATCTTGGTCGTACACCTTGTGTGCATGATTAGCGTACGGTCGAGAATGGGGGCGTCACAAAAGGCGCGCGTCCCGCCCGTCCGCGCGCTGTCCGTTTGGCCGCAAACGTGGTCCAAACTTGGGCCGGGAATGGGTCGAAAGCAGACATAAAGCGGACATTTGTCCGTTTGCGGCAGCGCGTTGGGCCGCGATTTGTGTCCGTTTACCCCCAAACGACGCGGGCGGACGATTTGGGGTCGTGCGTTGGAGTTGGCCTTATGTTCCTGAGTTTTAATGTTGAGGAAATCATTAACTCGTACCTGCTCGCTCAGTTTGAAAATAGTGATTAATCGGTGAATCGGTCTATTAACTGAATTAACCGTTCGACCATTAATTGGCGGCAATAGGCAAAAAATAAATAGAGACAATAGAACCTGAATGATATAAAATAATCTACATTGCAAATATGAAGTAAATAGCACTCCTTTCTTTTCTCAGTTGATCACGAACATGTATACAACAACAATCATCAACAAAACATCCATGTGAGCGTCAAAAAATCATTAACAAACATGCATACACAATATTTTTTTTGCCGACTTCCGCGTGGGCTGCAACTCCGTGGGGGGCGGTCAAACGACTGCGACACGCATAGGGAAGATGTTGGCAGCCATGCGGGCCTTCTAAAATACGTCAGTTGCAGGAGGCGGAAAGTCACAAAGGTGAAGGGGAAGTAGCAGCGCGCAGAGGGAGAAGGGGAAGCACGGGGCGCTAATGAGGACCTGTCCACGCCATCTAGGACATGAGGAGATGAGAGGAGCAGAAGGGGTGGGAGGAGGGTCAAAACCTAGCTATTTAGGAGTGGGAGGGGCCTGGGAGGGGTTAAGGGCCAAATAGTCGGGCTTTATTTGCTCACCAATTAACGGGCCAACAAGGATTAATCGGCCTAAAAACCGATTGACCGGTCTAACAGGCCATCTAATCGGCTTGTCAAGTTAACGCGATGAATTGGTGTTATTTGATTCGGCCACCCTACGAATAGCGATTAATTGTCCCGTTAACTGATTAATCGGACGGATTATTGAACAATGTTAAATATAAGTCTCTCTAGAGATTCCACCACAGACTACATATGGAGCAAAATAAGTAAATCTTCACTCTAAAATATGTCTATATACATTCATATCTAGGGGCGAGGCGTTTTGGCTCCCGGGTGCAAATGCACCCGGATGAACAGTAACACGAAAAAAAATACTAAATGTTTTCAAAAAATTCTGATTTTTTTTGTGGATGTTCGTGTTAGTGTCGCAAGCATGCTTGACAATTTTCATGTGAAACGGAGCGGCATTATTTCGTCGGTGAAAAAAACAAATTTGGGGTGACATTTTGGGGTAACATTTGATGTTCAATTTGTTTTTTTTTTTTTTTTTTGCATAGCCCAAAATGCTTAACCTTTTTGTCTCAAAATTTGCAGTTAGCATTTGGATATGACTAAGATCACATAAAAATTTTGTCATGATTTTTTTGACATTTGAAAAAAAAATTTGGCCCCGGGAGCATGTGCTCCCGGGAGCCAAATTGAGTTTCCGCATATCTAGTTCATAGTGGAATCTATAAAAAGGCTTATATTTAAAATCGGAGGGAGTACACGTCATGGATGGGCTTACCACAAGAGAGTTAGTGACCTTCCCATGAAGAAAAATCCCATGTGTGGTAGTTAGAATTTTTGTATGAAAGAAAAGATACTTACAAATCCTTTGGATGGATTTGGCTGAGGGCGATGGGAATTGTATGGCAGCTAGCCCGTGGACCACTGGACAAACGTACACCCCGTTTAGATGTAGGTACCTTAAAAGTTAAAGGAAACATTTAATAAACCCAAGTATATGCAAAGCAATAGAGGCCGGGCTATGTTCCTCTTTTCGAAAAAATATGAACAACTATATGGAATTAGATAACCCGCATGAGATTGGTCCGGCCTGATGGCGATTATCGTGCCATACATAGGGTGCAGCGCGGCGTCCGATCCGCCCCACTTCATAGACAAATGTGGACAATTTAGCTCTAATTGAGTCGTGGTGAGTTAGCTCAATTTGTATTGCCGTTCACATGCAGGCCTATGTGGGATGCCGTCCTGCACCCCTAGTCGTACACGAGCGAAGTCGAAAAGCTTGCCGCCTGGGGACGAGCTTCCATGGCAGCTCCAAGCCTCCGTCTTGGAGTCGTATTTTGCCACATGTTTTTCATTGACTAACAAATGCTATGGGTTAAGTTTTTTTAGGCCTTGCAAAAATTCACTACTGAAAATCAGTTCTCATTTAAAATCTGCAACTTCCTTTTGATCATTCCTTTCGCCAGTGCGAGTGTCAATCGCATTCCCTATGTTAACGTAGATAAAAGGGTTGAATAAGGAATCTCCCTATATATAGTTGTAGTTTTATATATCAAAGAGAAGTCTTACACACACCATGGAACAATTAAACGTGCTCTAGAGTGTTCATTGGTGATTTCTGTTTTAACTTGTATTTCAAGCGGTCCAAATCAATTTTGAAATGGAAAAGGGAAGAACATATCAATTAAGATGAGAGATGATGAAATCAATATTCAAGCTTCTGAGGACACAACAGAATAGATAAGAAGATAAAGATGGGGTGGTAAATCTATCTGTCTTGTCTTTGACATGTTTCCTGTTTTGTTGCTCAACTCATTTGCAATTAAAACATACAAGTTGCACACAACAAAGATAAGAAAAAAAAAGAACTATAACTAAGCAGCTGGTTTCATTTCAAGATCCAAGCACATTAATTTTGCTCCAAAGATCTGACAATAGGAATGAACTCGAGAATTGTAGTGACCGAGTGACGATAGACATAGTTTGTGACCGGTGCTTTAATAATTTCAAGATTTTTAACATTCTCAAGTTCTTTAGCTTTAGCAATATGAGCATCTAAAAGATCTTAGAGTGAAACAATGTTATCAAGCATAGTCGAAGCATCATCGTAATTTTCATCAGAAGCAAAAGCATAATCTACTATAAGTGACATAGCAGAGTGTGAAGCATATGTATGTGAAGGTGGTTGTGGTGGTGGTGTCACAAGTTGACTCAAAACAATAGGTGAATGAAAAGTTGCACTAGTACAGAAGGTTGCACCTTTTCTTGTCTTGGATGGAACGATCTTGGGTTAAGGATCTTGAGTTTTTCCATGATGGATAATAAATTCAACAAACAAGTATACTTCAAGTGAACTTATAAATAGAGCGGCACAAGAAAACAGTCTTGATAACCCAGAATTGTAGAGGGTCGCAACAGTCTTCGAGAGAAGTATCACAACCGAAATTTATTGATTTGACACAAGGAGGGCCAACGAATGATTATAAGCCTTAGCAGCTGAGTTGTCAATTCAGCCACACTTGGAAAACAAACTTGCTCAAGAGGATTCATTAGTTGCAAATGCGATGGATGGATTTTCATGGAATTATAGAACAATGATTAAAGAAGTAATTCTCAGCAATTGCCAAGAGAAAAAATGACTTAAAGAGAGAAACAATAATAAAAAAATGTAGGCATGGGGATGGATAATGAATATTGCATGGATGGAATCAATTATGTAATAGTGATAACATAGGGCAACTATAAAATAGATTAAATTCACCTGTCATATGTAGTCATGTATTTTGTCCGTACTTGTACGTGCTTGCAATAAGAACTCGCAGAATATCTTTTTCCCCACCCTTTCATTTTTGCGGGATCCTAATGAAAATAAAGGGTAATTAAGGTACTCCTTCCAAATGTACCAGATCATAACAATAACATTTAATGAATACATGTAATCCTCAAATTACTGTCATTCCCTTTGATACCATGATTATTTTCACTTCAAGGTCTCCGGTTTAGAACTATAATATGCGCATACAACTTACAGATATGATATAATACACACGTACATTCATGAAAATCTTAAATGGTTCAGATCTAAAATCATGACACTCGGGCCCTAATGTCAAACATTAAGCATAGCAAAGTCATGACAATATCGTATCAGAACCTACATGGCACCAGGGATCAAACTCTAACAAGACTGACATTTATTGCATAAGGGATCTCGTCCAATCCTCATCCACCCTGTGTGCCTACAAAGAAATTACTCACACATGAGTAAGGAGATAATGTTGGTGATGATGGAGAAGTGACTAGCGATGACGACGACGAAGAATTCCCCTCCCATGAGGCTACATCAACCTCCGAACAACCCTTTGGGAGAAGAACATTGATGATAGTGGCTATGTCATACAGAAAAATTGGATAAATTACATCAAGTGTTTTCGTGGCAGAAGACATATATATGCCAAAGGGTGTTGGGAGGTATGCCCTAGGGGCAACACGCGCCCCTAGCTCGCGGCCAGGGAGTTACAAGCCCGGGCCACGTGGTGGCCCTGGGCACCCCCAGGCCCCACATTCTTCCTTCGTGGCTCCTTTTCCTTGAAAAGTCGGATATATTTTTATTCAGTTTTATGAAATACTTTAATTTTTCTACGCAAATAACATCATAGCAATTCTGTTGAAAATAACATCAGTCCGTTAGTTTTTATCCAAATTGTGAAAATTAGAGGGTAAAACAATACTAAAAGTGCTCGGCAAAGTAGAGACATATCACACATGTCTCGAAGCCATGGTCAGATTTCCTACTGTAGTGGTCGAGGTGTTTGGAGTGGAGTACTAGCAAGAACCAAATGTCGAAGACACATTATCCAAATTATGCAAATTAGAGGGTAAAATATAGCAAAAGTGCTTGGAAATGTAGAGACATACCACACATGTCTCGAAGCCATGGTCACATTTCCTACGGTAGTGGTCAAGTTGTTTAGAAAGGAGTACTTGACAGAACCAAATGCCAAAGACACAGCAATGCTCATGTCATTTGGACAACCAAGAGGGTTTTCAGGTATGCTCGGATCCTTGGATTGCATGCACTGAAAAATGAAAGAACTGTCCATAGGCTCAACAAGGGCAATACGACCATCATGAAAAGCCCACCATCATTCTTGAAGCAGTTGCATGAAAAGACCCTTAGATGTGGCACTCGTTCTTTGGCATGCAGGTTCGCACAATAACATAAATGTGTTGCACCGGTCTCCATTGTTTTTAAGGTTGTGTGCGGACGAAGTTGTGCGTGCAACTATACTATCAATGGGCATGAGTACAAGATGAAGGTGCTATCTTTGTGATGATACCTATCCTCCATGGACGACCTTTATCAAGACCATCTCTGATTCAATAGGTAACAAAAAAATCCTCACTTTGTTGCAAGAGAAAAGGTGATTTATAATTGTGCGCGAACCTGCTAAACAATGAGGTCCAGAGACAATGTGGGAGACCATGACAGCTTTGTGATCATGAACAACATGATTGTGAAAGGATGAAGATGTGATAATTCATCAAGTTATGAATTTTGAACAGATAGATGATCATGTCCAGCTTCCAGAGCATAAGGCGGCGAAGTTTGAGCAATTTTTTTTTCAAATGCAACATCAGATTCACAATCTAGGAACTCATACATAGCTTCAGAATGATGTGATGAAGAGTTTTATTTATGTGTTATGTCAACAACTAGAACATGCGTCCAGATAAATTGAATTTAAATTTGAATTATTTGATTTCAAAATGTTACATTATATTCGGATTGTAATTAGAACTACTTTTATTTCCGTTGAAGATGCCTTGGCGAGCCCAACCTCGACAAGCCAAACATCTCGTTCCTCACCCCGTGGTTAGCAGTGACTCCCGAGCATGGGCAACCCGGTCCAAAAGCATACATCTGGGCCCGGCTTGGGCTCAGCTTTTCCGCCCGAAGCCCGAAAGCCTGAAAAATCCCAAACATGGCATAAAGGACTATTTTATTAGAAATATAGGTATAACATATCATTTAAGTATTCCGAAATTAATTATTTTAATTTTTTAGGGAAATTATTTTAATCTATACCTACTATATATATATATATAATAATAATATATATTTTATATATATATATATATATATATATATTATATATATATATCTATACCTACTAATAAAGTAAGGTGATATTCTTGGTTTCGTCCCGCAAGTAGATTTTTTTTCGTAGTTTTGGTCACGTACCGACGGTCCGTCTGTCCTATTTTCCTCAAATCCGAGGTGGTACTAATCACGTATCGTAAGTTGACCCTCGCTGTTTTCTCCGCTCGATGCGTCTCTTGTACGTCCCTTGTTTGCTATCGCCCTGACTGGGCCTTTCTGGCGTCCCCCGGTGGGCTGATGCGTGCACACAAATTCAGCCCACCAGACTGTCGACCGAGTGAGATCGAGCAATGAAAATTACTTTATGTGACGAAATCAAGCAGCGAAAATTACGTGAGGATTATTAGGACTCGTATGTAGTACCACCTCGCTCCTTTGCATATAATCAAATCAATTTATATACGCGGGCAATTTTACCCCATCAGAAATCATCAAGAGTAGGAGGGGAACACAGCGAAGAAATTAATCCCACGAAGGAATACCCAACAGAGGAAGGAATGGGGTGTGGGGAAGATGAGCCGGAGCAGAGGAGGCCGGACGAGGCAGCGGAAAAACAGATACCCCGCGGCAACGCCTGCGGGAAGGAGCAGGGGCTGGGAGCGGTGGAAGGGATAGCGCCGCCCGAGACTCCCGGTGGCGCACAGATAGGAGCGCGCGGGGGTGCCGGGCTCCTGGGGCCATTACACGGAAGGTGAACAACGGCTTGGTGGTGAACTCAACCGGATCCTACCGGATCTAGGCATGGGGACGGCGCAGGCCGCGGATCCGGTGGAGCGAGCTTCGTTGAGGCCGGCGGCGCGAGGTGGTCCACCGGCGGAGCTCCGGCGAGGTTGCTACCGGCAGTGGGGATGCAGAAGGGGCGCCGCGGTGGGCGCAACCGGCAGAGGCGGCACGTCCCGACTCTCCCGAGGGGACCTCTGGTTATCAGGGTCGGGGATTTTTTTTTTTGAGGTAAATCAGGGTCGGGGATGGATAACTGTTTCTTTATTTTATTACTTGGGCTGTTTCTTTTTTGAAAAGAGTATTAGTTGGGCTGTTGACGTGGAACCGTGAGGGCGTGAGGCGCTATCAACCGATGTGTTAGCTACAGATATCCCTGAGTTCATTATACACGGATGCACAAGGTATTAGGTACAGATAGATTTTTTTATGTGTGCTAAGAACAAGAACAATAGATTTATTTTCTTGGATACAAAATCCATATATGTACGTGCATTCAAGTTCTATACGTGCATGCTACAGAATTAGTGGCTCGTATTTTTTTTTCCTGAAATCTGCTTATATAATTTCAAAAAGTGTATGCATGCTTTAAAAAATGGTTGTGTGATTTAAAATGTCTTCGTGCTTTTTGAAAAAAATACATGATTTTCCAAAAGGTACACTTGCATTTTAAAATGTTTGCATTGTTTTTCAAAAAAGAGTTTATGTATTGAAATATTGTTTGCATTTTTTTTAAAACACCCTTTTTAAGAATGTGTTCATGTAATTCTAGAAGTGTTTGCATGTTAAAAAATGTTTGTAAATTAAAAAAGGTTACGTGGATCTGGTGATGCTGGAGCATGCGAACTGGTCGGGAAACATAACCTCCGCAACGACATTTCAAGTAGCCAATTTACCTTTCTCCCTAAATATTTCTTACTCTGCTGTCAGTATCACTGGGCTTGGGGTTTAGATTTTGTTAATACCAAAATGTGGGTACTTACCAGCAAATGAGTTGTTGATCTATTTACTTAGTCAAGTTCATTTCTGCTATACCCTGCAAAAATAGTTCATTTCTGCTATGTTCTTCAGTCAAGCTTCAGATTCTAGCCTTGATTAAATGGCAATGATAGTCTCCAAAACCTACTAATGTCAGAAATCTTGCTACCTAACAGGATTTCCAGAATTATGGTGGATCTGGTTTCCATAACATGGGTTGCCAACCGCTATGAGCATTGATTAGTGTGTGGCAGCTGTTTATTAGGATTGGAAAGAAGATTTTAGATGTAGGTGTAGGACAAATTTTGCAAAAATTATGGGTGTGCAGGTACACAATTATATGTACGCAATTTTACAGTGTTCTGAGACTAAAGATTCAAGCATGAATTTGAATATAGTTTCATGGTTTTCTTGCTCACAAGTTTTCTTATATGTACTTCTATTTCTATGATATTGGAATTTATATGCGTACTTAACTGTTCAAAGATATCTGTTTTGTTTATCGATTGTAAATTACCAGGTATCAGTTTGACTCCATGTGAAATGACACACTGTTTGAAAAAAAATAGAACTTGGTACTGTAGTCCAGTTTGGTGGTTAAACTACTCCTTACCTCGACATTCTAATAATCTGTAATAATGATAGTTTGCATTGGTTATGTAATTTGGTGGTTACTTGTAGGAAATTGGTGGCCTGCTGCTATTGTACTTCAAAATTTATGTTGATTCTGTTAATTTTACATTTTTTTATTTACTGCGATTTGCCAAACAAAAGTACTAGCATAATTGGAATATTTTTTTTGTGTTGTTTATAGAGGGAACATAGTCTGATGGGACAACTCCTGAATCAATGTCACATGAGGAAACAACTGACTTGAAGGAGTTGAAGTGAATTGATCACATCCTGATGTGTTTTTGCAAGTTGCAATGGAGGTAGTATACCTTTTTAGCAAAACATTTCTACTTTAGAAAGAAAAACTTATTTCCTGTTACTTACCTAGGCACATAATGGCAGCTATCACATCAGGAGACTGAATTTAACTTATCTATGCTAAGAAACAATTGTTATTTATCTTATCTATGCTAAAAAACATGAGGAAACAATTGTTATTTATCTTATCTATGCTAAGAAACTGGAGACTGAATTTTCCGACAGGGAATGATTCCTTGAGAGTACATCAGCACCTGCAGCTGCTGCTCTCGCAGCTCTACACCTTTTCTTCTTCTTTCCGGACACCCAACAGCCCGATCATGCAAGAACAGCAGCACGAGCAGGCCGTGTTGTGCAACATCAGCAGAGCGCTCTCACTGCAGCGGAACTACTCGGGCGTCTCTTACGACAGAATTCTTGATACTGACATTGAGAGTGTAGAACGGTTGATAAATGAAGCGGCATGAAAACATTAACTTTTATTAAAAATAAGGATATTTCCATGTTTTACCTTATTATCAACGTTTATTAAAATTGACCAAAAAAAGGTGCACACAATGACATATGAACAAGATTGTGTCCTTTTTATCGCCCGGTGCAACGCACGGGCATTTGTACTAGTACTAATAAAGCAAGGTGATATTCTTGGTTTCGTCCTGCGTAGGTGATTTTTTATATACGTATATGGTGGTACTAATCTATATCTATATCTATATACTACCTACTAATAAAGCAAGGTGATATTTTTGGTTTCGTCCCGCGTAGGTGATTTTTTATATACATATGGTGGTACTAATTTAGGACCACCTATATACGACACATCGTTTTGGCATCATATACGTCAATCCGTGCGTCCGTTAAAAATAATTTTGGGCCAAGCAGCCACACAACTGGGCTTTTTTAGGACTTCAAAGAATAATTGGGCCATGTAATTGTGTTGTTGGGTCTTCTCTTATGGCCGGCCAGCCACAACGTATGGGCTATGTGAAGACCGCGAAAAATAAGTTACCATGGAGAATCAAACTCGGTACATCTTTTGAGGTGATTAGAGGCAATAACCAACTCAGCTAAGTAATGCTTGACGTTTAATAGTCCCACCTGCCCTTGTAAACATATTCATACCGGTTAATATACCACTAACTTAGGAACCAACAAACCAGTGGTGAAACAGGGGCAAGCTAATTAAGCGACTGAGATTAAAGAAAGGATTCTATGCTCAAAGGAAGGATTATGGTAAACATGTGGGATTAAAGGAAGGATTGAGGATGGATAATTATCGGGAAGGATTGCTTGGGCTACTTAGAATATTTAAAGAGATGCTGAAAATGCTGTTAGTTTGAAGGAAGTAAACAGTCGGGATAATTAAAAAGAAAAGATTTGTGGGATTGATTAACGTTGTAAACATGGTAATTAATTAAAGGACGTGTGCTTTGCTTGGAGTAAGGCTGGCAGAGAAAATATGGACGTGGCCAAAGATTCCTATTTTTTTCAGTATTTGTATATTAATGCGTGCATCTTTTTAACACAATACAGACGCAAGTGTTCATATATACGCACATATACTCACCCTTATGAACCGTACACACACCATACCCCTATAAGCACCTCGCAAAGACTGAGCCGGCAAATCATCTTGAAATTTTACGAAGTCACCGTAGGCACCTCGTAGTCGACGAAAACGTCTCCTCAACGTGTATCGCCGGAAATTCTAAAATAAATCCAGAAAAAATGCGAGCACTAGGACATGAACCCTGATAGACTAGGGATATCACTGTCCTCCTAACCATCCAACGGCATGTACGTTGGTTCGCTGCTAGAGTATGTTGTCAACTCATCATGGTGTGATTAATCATGTTCATCATAAATAAATGGACAAACGTGACCACCATTGATGATGTCGATGAAAAGGAGAATTAACAACAACGATGGTCCTCTAAGAATGTACAAGAATTTGTTTCTCCTATTGCAATGCACACACAAACTTCGTAGAAAATTCATCTTATCAATCTTGACAAGCCCAATAATAAAAGCAAATCTTATCCTATTGAGTCAACCAAAGTCAATGAGACACGAGGTATATCCATTATCTTCTTCCATAAATAATATCAATATGTCCATCAACCATGTGATCTTATTGTTTATACTTTTAATTAATATTAATTTTATTTATATAGATAAATCGATACATCTTCTCCTTAAAAGCCGATAACATATGTATCATCCTTTCACAATAGAAGCAAGTGTTTTTAGGACCTCTAGAGCTTGCGACCTACTATTTTTGTTTTCTAGAATTGTTAGTGCAAAATGCTAGGATTTCAGCCTTATTATTTTATATTTTGTTATTATTGTGTGACAACGGCGCCGACCGGCGACAACTGTCGGTCACCCAGCCACCTAGCACATGCCAACACCACCTATGCAACAATCATGGAATATATTTCAAACGCAGATCAATGATAACCAATTATGTTTTTACTTGAATATGATAACACATTATAGCTGTATTTAAACACACTTTAAGTGCATTTGGAATTAGTATATAACTTGATATTGTATGGGTCCATGGATCTTGTTAAGCACTAAATATCGCATGTACTATCATTGTGTTTTCTCATATATATTATTCTAACTATTTAAAGAAAATTCATAACATTTTCCGTTGCAACGCACGGGCATTTGTGCTAGTTTAAATAATGCACTGTTTATGTGCTTCGGGCCAGGCAGGCCCGTGCTCGGGCTTTGCAAAGACTGGCCCGAACTAGGCCCGGATCATAGTCGCCCGTCAAGGAGCGAATTCGCTAGTGCCTCTGTGCCCTCCACTTCGCCTCGCCGCAACACTTCCTTCCCCCTCGTCTTCCATGCCGGCCTACCCCAAATCCAGCTGCCACAGCCACCGCCTCTCCCAGCTTCCGCCTGCACGCCACTCCCTGGAGGCGCCGCCGTTCGCTGCACGTTCCACCACCTCTATCCCCGTTCACGGTGACCATCGCCTAGGCCCCACCTCATTGTCCTCCTCTTGGGTGGCCGCCGGTACCTCCACCGTTGCTCCCATGGCGTTCAGTCGAACGATCCCGGGAGAGCCGACTCTGACTGAAGCCCGAGTGCAGGTGTTTTCTTGCCTGGTGGAACTGAAGCCCGTCACCTGTTCGAGGGAATGCCGAAGAGGCGCAGGCTCGGCGAAGAAGCGACCGCTGCGAGCGGCGAGGATCTGATCAGCTCCCTGCCTGACGCCGTCCTCCGGGTCGTGCTGTCCTTTTTGCCCTCTGACGAGACGGTGTGGACGTGCGTGCTCGCTCGGCGCTAGCGCCACCTCTGGAAGTCCACACCCACCCTACGCATCATCCAGGGTGGTATGCTGTATTGGAATGCGAAAGAGATGAATAACTTCGTGAACTACCTTCTACCCCTCCGTGACCGCGTGCCCTTAGATGAATGTGAGATCAGTTACATCAATCCTTGTGGCCTTGACAGTGAGGAATACAATGAGATATTCCGGTTCGTTAATATGTGGATCCACTATGCCGTCTCACTCTGCCAAGCTCAGGTGCTCAAAGTCTGCATCCGCAATGTGCCCGTCTGGCTGATGAATTCGATCCCCAGACCTCAAACAACAAAAGTTCCTAACCGCGGGCCGTTAGCCAACACATCATGCATCGATTCCTAGACATAAAGGTGCAAAACAGTATAAGAACATGGAGTAGCGGTTGAGATTTGGACAACAATTTTAAAACATTTCTTGAAAACTGCGAACAGTTTTGAAATGCCACGATTTTTTATACACCAATTTTTTTTTGAAAAAAGTGAACCATTTTTGTGATTCCGATTTAAAAAAACACGAACAATTTGCAAACCACAAAATAGTTTTCTAAAACACGAAAAATTCTTGAAAATGAACACTTTCTGGAATAATGAACGAATAAGGAAAAATGCGAACATTTTTGGTAATTCTCGAGTATGTTCTGAGAACATGAATATTTTTAATTTTTTAACAAAAATTGAAACCAAGAACTTTTTTCAATTCAGAACAAAAACTTAAAACATGAACAGTTTTTTAAAAATGCAAACAAAATTCATATGTGTATGCTTTTTTGAAATGCGGACGAAATTTGATATATGGGAACATGTTTTGAAATTGCAAACAAAATGTTCAAACTGCGAACATTTTCTGAAGCGTCAACACTACGACGCAGTGAACGGCCCATAGGGTTTTCCGTCAGCGCTCTCATCGCCAGGAAGAAAAACAGCGCCCGCGCTTCCCCTCGAGTGAGCCGGCCTAGCTACGCGGGAGAGTAGCTCGCTCGTTCGGGAAAAAAAAAACATGTCGTTCGCTCGTCCAAAAAAAACCTGTCGCTCGCTCGTCAAAAGTACACACCCTCGCTCGCAAAAAAAAAATTTACGAACAAGAACAAAAAGTTTGGGAATAAAAAAAATTCACAACTTTGAAAAATTCATTATACTCAAAAATAATTAATTAATTCAACACAATTTTGTAAACTAAAAAAAGTTCACAGAACTCGAAGAAAGTTCATGATTTTGAAATATAGTTCACAAATTTGAAAAAGGTTCAGTGATCTTGAAATAAAAATGAATTTCATAAAGTTTATTTTATTCAAAAACATTAAAGAAATCAACATTGGCTTGTGAATTCAAAAAAATCACCGAATTCAAAGCAAGGTTGCAATTTTGAAAAAAAAGTTAAACCAATTTTTGAATAAAGTTCATAGTTTTTTTAAGTTCATTGATTTCTAAAAACAGTTCACCGATAAAAAAATCATCGATTTAAAGAAATCACGAACATGAAAGATTCATAGATTTTGCAAAAAAATCACGAACATGAAAGATTCATAGATTTTGCAAAAAAATCACGAACATGAAAAAATTCATATTAAAAAGCAATAAAGAATTCAACATGCCTTTGTGAATTCAAAAAAGTTTACAGAATACGAAGAAATTTTGAAAAATGTTCACCAGATTTGAATAAAAAGTTCACTGATTTTTTTTGTAAAAAAAGTTATCAATTTTGAAGAAAAAAACATCGGTTTTAAAAAGGTTTATCGATTTTAATAAAATTCATGACTCTGGAAAATGTTACATCCATTCCGAAAAGAAGTTAAATGAAAAAAATTCACACATTTATAGCAACATTAAAATAAAAAAGGAAACCGAACAAGAGCGTTACCAAAAAACAAAAACAAAAGGAAAACCGGTTTGACTTTTAAAACCGAGGGCTTCCCGAGCAGGATAAATAAAAAGAGTGCAAAAACGATATTAAGTTACACCATTCGTGCGATGGCCTAGTGGTTGTGCGCTGCTTCAGTGAATCTCGAGGTCCCGTCTTCAATTTTGGGCGACGCGCTTTTTTTTTACAATTTGAACAGAAAAGGAAGAAAGGAAATGGGTCAGCCCAAGCGCGGAGGCTGTGTGCGCCAGATTGTAAAACACACAATAACTGGCGCTTGAGACGCCAAATAGGAAATCCGAAATGTTGCACACAAAAGAAAAAGAGAAAAGGTGGATAATTTAGGAAACTCCTATAGGTCAAATCCTATTTGACGCCCGCAAGCATCAAAAGGACGTAGCTTTGCTGAAGCCTGGCCACCCGACGCCCCAATTTGGGCCGGCCCATGGTATCTCTGTCTTTTCTTATTTTTCCTTTTTTTCTATAATGTTTTTTTCTTTTTCTGATTTTGTTTCTTTTCTTTTATTTTATTTTACCTTTTTCTTTTTGTATCTTTGCGTATTATAACAATTCATTGCATGTTTATATACGAGAATGTTCATCGTATTTTAAGAAAATGTTCGCCATATTAAGAAAATGCTCAAGATATTTTCAAAAAGGTTCATTGTGTATTTTCAAAGTGTTCAACATATACTGAAAAATATGTTCAATGCGCACTTAAATATTGGTCATCATATTTCATTAAAATGTTCAATTTGTATTTAAATATTTGTTCGGCATATACCACAAAATGTTTAGTCTGTATTTAAAAATTGTTCAACATATACTACAATTCTACAAATGTCCAATGAGTATACACAAATGTTCAATGTGTATTCGAAAATTGTTCTACGTATACTACAAATGCTCAATTCATATTTGAATATTTTTCCACGCATATATTTATATATTTTAAACGTTCATCGTATCTTAAAAAATGTTCATCGCGTATAATTTAAAATCATCATCGTATTTTAGTAAAATGTTCAATGCGTATATTTCGGAAAAATTCAAAAGAGGTTCGATATTTATTGATTTGCGCCGTCAATTTTTTAGGTGACCTTACTTGTTCGGCTGGCTAGTGGAACTAGCTATCCAGAAGGAGGACGCGAGTTCAAGTCGCTTCCGCAGCACTTTTTATGATATTTTTGCACGCGTGAGGTTCAATAAATCCAAATGGACCGGCCATTCGGCGAAGACTCAACGATTTGCCGCCCGCGGGCGCCAAATAGGAGCTCCCCTCCTATTGGGCCCGTGGGGCGCTGGCCAACATGATGCCAGCGCCTCCCGCGCCTCCCCCATGGCCGGCCCATAAGCGGGGTTGGGCGCCCCAGTTTTCCTATTCCGTCTTTTTTTATTGTAATTTCAATTATTTTTCTTCTGTAAAACAATTCGGAATATAAAAAACAAAGTTGAAGGATTTTTTTTCCAGAAATCAAAACATGTTCATGGTTAAAAAACAATTCATGATTTTGAAAAGAAATCTTTGCGTATTGAAAAAATGTTCGTGTATTCCAAAATATGTTCATAAATTTAAAAACATATTCACAACTTCAAAATTCCATGAATTTTTTTGAACTTCATGAAGAAAATTTATATTCAAGAACATTATCTTTTGGAAAAATGGATGAACAAATTTGGCATTCAATTGACATTGTTTAAAAAATGAACGATATTTTTGGAATTTGATGAACATTTTTTGAAAAAAACGATGAACAAAAAATATATATTTTTTTTATAATTTTGATGAATAATTTTAAAATTCAGTGAACAAAATTAGAATTCTATGAACTTTTTTTTACATTGTTGGGAAAAAATAATCTGCTGAACAAATAATGTTCGTGAATTTTAAAATAAAATTCGCAAAAAAATGAAAAAGTAATGAAGAAAAGAGAGAAAAGAAAAAAAAATAGAAATTAAAACAAAAATAAACACACACAAAATAAAACCCGGAACCAAAAAAAAGACATCTCGGTTCAGGAATGTTCTGTAACCTTCCAAAACCCGGTTGGTAAGGCGTCGGTTAGTCGCCGCTACAGCGCCTGAAGGACCCTCTATGGGCCGACCCATGTAGCAAGCTCGCTCACTCCTCTCCTTGTTGAGAGAATAGCCAAACTACCACTAGTGAAAACCGAACATGCCAAAATACCACTAGTGAAAACCAACTTGCCAAAATAACACTCATTTCAATTTTTTCTAGCCAAAATACCACTACTGTCTAACTGAGTCTAACATCATCCAAAAAAGACATATGTGCCCTTACCTCTTCACATGCTAAGCTTAGAATTCAGTAGCAAGTGAGTATGGCAGGATTTCAGCACACTTTCATAGGAAAACAGCACACTTTGACAGCAAAACAGCAAACTTTCACACCATTTCAGCACACTCTCACAGCAAAACAGCACACTTTAACAGCAAAAACAGCACAATTTCACACCATTTCAGCACACTTTCACAGCAAAACAACACTTTTTCACACCATTTCAGTACAATTTGACAGCAAAACAGCACACTATCACAACAAAATAGCACACTTTCACAGCAAAAACATACATCATTTCAGCACAAGTTGGCAACATTTCAGCAGCAATTTTGACAACATTTGAGCAGCACAAGTCTTTTTGACAACATTTCAGCACCAACAATGGTACATATTGGTCCAAAAGAGGATGACATCAACACATAATTGTTCAGACCACTACTCTTCAAACAAAAGAGTGTGGTTCTCATGGTTGACACATCATAAGCAAAAGAGCATTTTTCTCATAAGAAAATGCACTAAACTTGCCGAAGAGGGCTAGGAGCAACGGTTTTGCTCCTTGTAGATGCACTTGGAGGTGAAGAGGCAATTGCAATTGCTGCAACCCTCTGCCTTGTCATTGGAGTTGTAGGAGTGCCAAGTTGAGTACCTTGCTTAGTTGGTGTCTTTGGAGAAGAAGTTGTTGCAATGCTTGCTTCAACCTTTGATTTTTTCCTACAATTCAATATATGTAGTGTTAGCAATTAATATGCAAGACATTTGGAACCAAGTGGAAGAAATTCAAACACACAAAATAATTACCGTGGGGGAGGCGTAGCATCTCGGTCAACATCACTTTCAATCTCCGGCTCCTTGCATGTCTTTTTGAGATGACCTATTTGTCCACACCTTTTGCATTTATGTCTCCTACCTCCACCCTCGGTATAATTCTTTATCCTCCTAGTTCTTGGACGTCCGGCACTCTTGGTAAGTTTAGGAGGAATCATATCAAATCCAGGATTCACCTTGGGCCATTGCGATCTTCCCCTAATTGGCATGAGAACTCCCTTGTATGCCGCTTTGAATCTTGCCACGGAGAAGCACTCGTCAACATATTCCTCTAGCTTGGCTTGTTTGGAGAATATGAACCGGAGAGCATGTGTGCATGGCTTGCCACAAATCTGCCATCTTCTACAAGAACACTCTCTTTTCTCCAAGTTAACGGTGTGCCTCCATCCATTTCCTGAAATCTCAGCTACATTTGGTGATGCTCTTGCTTCCAAGTAATGCAGCCCTCTACTCTTCAGATTCAACTCTTTTATCACACTAGGTAGTATGTAACCTAGAAGTTTTCCAGCCACCGCTCTCCTTTTCTCTAGCATTATCATGATCATTTCCCTAAGCTTATCCAGAAGTTCAACAAGCGCAAGCTGCTTTACCTCCCTTATCCAATTATTGAAAACCTCCGCTAAATTATTGCTCACATACTCAACCTTTGTAATTGCTGAAAATTTGCTTCTTGTCCACACACGGTTGTGATGCATGTGCAAATAGGTTATTGCTTCAGCGCTTTGTGCTTCTATTTCTGCCATTAGTGCATCATGCTTCTCTACTTCATATGTCCAAGCTGCAGGCCACATATTATCCAGTATATCACCTTTGAACTTTTTTTTGAAGTTAAGCATTAGATGCATCATGCATTCTCTATGTTCACAATTTGGGTAGACCGTAGAAATAGCATTCTCCAACCCCTTGCATGCATCCGTATGTATTGCAAGCCCTTGTGGCTCTCCGATGGCCAATTTCAGTTGTTCCATGAACCACACCCAATTCTCTGTAGTTTCCTTCTCAAAAATACCAAATGCTACCGGAAACATCCAACTATGTCCATCCACACCAATTGCGGCTGCCAATTGTCCGGTGTATTTCCCACTCAGAAAAGTTGCATCAACACCCAAATACGGTCGACACCCTGTCAAGAACCCATCAATGCATGGCTTTAAGGCAATGAACAACCTATTGAAAACATGCACAATATCACCCTTCTTGTTTTTAGTTGTTTTGATGTCTATCTCAAATACACTTCCAGGATTGGCTGCCAACAATTCAGCCCTGAAGCTCCACAACAATTTAAAGTTCTCCTTGTATGTGCCTTCCAATTGATCCTTTGCACGAGCTCTCCCTTTCCAAACATCGCTGTACTGAATCTTGATATCAAACTCCTTTTGCAAGCGATCTCTAAGCTGTTTTGCACTCACCGTGGCATCCTCTTGAAGTGCAGCCTTCCCTTTATCCGCAAGCCAATCTCTATTTGCCATTCCTTTGCTGCAATTAGCACTCCCACAAGTATGGTCAAAGGGAAGTTTCTTTACCTACAAGAACAACATCAAGAAACATAAGTGTCAAATAAACAAAATAAAATGAAAGAAATTGTGAAAGGTACTAAGCAAACAAAAGTACTAATTATACCATGAAAGTGTTAGTGTTCTTTAACTTGGAGGCATGTATCCTCCATGGACAATCATTGTCTGTGCATTTAGCCCTGAATCTCTGAGGTTCACTATACTCCGTGTCAAAGGACCAATCTTCTCTAATTGCTAGTTGCCTCAATGCAACTTTAAATGCTTTAGAGCTAGGAAATGTGGCTCCAACTTCGAGTCGAGGATTTTTTTGTCATGGATATAAGTAGGAGCCACATTGTTAGCAAGTAAAGTCTCATCATCTCCTACCACATGTTGTGGATCATAAGAATTGGGAACATCTAGTGTTCCCAATGGGACTCTTGTAGCAACAACCTCCGGCTCGGCATTATTCTGTGACTCGCCATTCTCCTTCGACACATCATTCTCCTCCTGCAAATATGTGCTCTCTCCATTACATCCCACAGGCTCATCATCCTCATACTCCCCTGCATAAGCTTGCTTCGGCCAAAAAAAGAATGGTGCATGAACCGGCTGATCATCCTCCTTCTCGGCAGTGCTAGGAGCATGCTCCTTCTCAGCTACAGCAGGAGCACGTTCATTGTGTGGTTGTTTGCTCTCAATGGTCACACCAAACCGTACAACTTTCGTTCCAGAACATCTATCAAATAATTTAGCTATCTCTGTTTCACAAATCAGTGGGACTGTGTCATCACCGGTTCCATACCAAATAGTCATTCTTTGATCACTAGACCACCTGAACTTCTCCTCCACAGCAGCATTTATCTGAGCCACGGTCAAGTCCCGACCAGCCATAAAATCCCATGTTTTGCCCCTTTTATATGTTTTTCTGCCATCTAGAACAGTCAAGTAAGACTGAACATCTACTTCTACTCTGAATTCGTCCATCAAATCAACTCTGAAACACAAAGACAGCAAATTCTAAAATTTGCTGCACTTGCAATGACAGATACTAGAGAAATAGGTTGAAAAAATTCATACTTTTGCTGAAGAGCCTGTCGAGGTCGAGGTCGATGTGGGCAAGCCGGTCTGGCGTCGTCGGTGATAACTGGAGGCGCGGGGACGAGCCGGTCCGGTATGGAGGTGGCGGTCACTGCAGGGGAACGAAAGTAGGCTTGGCGGACGGAGGAGGGAGAGGGCCGGGCGGGCGGACGGAGGAGGGAGAGGGCCGGGCGGCTCCCGT
Source organism: Elymus sibiricus (assembly GCA_039707655.1). Lineage (NCBI taxonomy): Eukaryota > Viridiplantae > Streptophyta > Magnoliopsida > Poales > Poaceae > Elymus > Elymus sibiricus. The sequence goes on from CM077675.1 coordinate 138,638,690, forward strand.
GGCCTTGGCGGACGGAGGAGGGAGATGGCCGGGCGGGCGGCCGGGCGGAGGAGGGAGACGGGCGGGTGGGCGGAGTAGGGCGACGGGCGGGTGGCCGGGCGGAGGAGGGAGACGGGCGGGTGGCCGGGCGGAGGAGGAGGGAGACAGCGGCGGCGGAGCAAGGTCAGATGGGGAGGGGAGCGGCAGGGAGGCGCCGGCGTGGGCTGCTTCCGCGCGCCGCCATGGCTCCTCCTGTGCGTGCGGGAGAGATTGGATCGGGAGAGAGCAGGAGAGGTTGAGGGTTAGGGAAGCAGGGGCAAATTTGGAATAACAAAAAAACTGACAAGTCACTAACGGGTTGACTCACATAATTTCTTTGACATCTAACGGCAGTGTCATTTTGGCCTGAAAAATTGAGTGAGTAGTGTTATTTTGCCAAGTCGGTTTTCACTAGTGGCATTTTGGCATGTTCAGTTTTCACTAGTGGTATTCTGGCTATTTGTTTGCCTCACTTGCTCGCTCTTATGTTGTCTCAAAAAAAAAAAACTTGCCCGCTCTTATTTTTCTATGGAACTCATCTCTACTACTTCTTTATTACTCTTACTAGTTCAATGCCCGTGCGTTGTCACTGACTAATAACAAAATACATGTACAACGAGAAATACGCTAACAATAACGTATATACAAAGAGAAGAGTCATGTTATATGGGAGTCATAAACTATTTACATGTGATTACATTTCATGCTAGTGATGTGGTAGATAAATGCATCTCGTCATCTTTCTCTTCCCCTCCCTCTCCCCGATCCTTCCTTCTTCATGTTTCATTTTTCCACGCACATTTTTGACTTTTTAGATGGTTTTTTTTTGGGGGGGGGGGGGGGGGGGGGGGGGGTTCGACCGGTATTTCTTAGTTTTTGGGCAAAAAAGAAAATTTGACAGAAAATACTTTTTTGCGTGAAAAAATGCGTTTTTATTTTTTTCCTTCCGCGGCAGGCACGATTTTGCTTCCGCGAGAGGCACGGATTTGCTTCCGTGAGAGGCACGGTTTTGCTTCCGATAGATGCACGGATTTGCTTCTGAGAGAGGTCGTGCCTCTCAAAAACGAAAAAAAGCATTCTCCCTTTTTTTCCTTCTGCGAGAGGCAAGGTTTTGCTTCCGCAAGAGGCACGGATTTGCTTCCGTGAGATCGGAAAAAAAAAACGGTTTTAATGTCGAGAAGAAGGTTTCCATCATTCTAATATTGAGTTGACAAATTTAAAAGTATATATCAGGAACAACTTAGTTCAAAAACAAGGTTACAGAATCATAAAAGAATAAGGACCAGGATCCAACAATGGCTTTGTTTTTTGGTATAGTAGAAATCTAAAGCTATATTCAATAACCTGGAACAAATTACTGGGTATAAGGTCATTCAGCAACTCATTAGCACACACAAAACCCTGGCTGCCAAAACCATTTAAGCATGAATTGTTCAAAGTGACAACAGCCAATGGTATTAAACACCTTAACAATGAAACACTACAAAGATGGACTCAACCTGACACATTAGACTTCATGCGTCAGATCAACGAGATGGTCACATCTCTCCGACTTTGGCATTAGCAGATTTAAATTACAGAATGCGCAGTCTGAAATTGATGCAGTAAGATTACATCCATTGCTAAGGAACCCAAAAGAGCCACAATTCTTACTGCTACGACATACTTAGGGAGAGGCTGCCAAGCCCTCCAATATTTTATATCAGAGTTCGCCCATCCGAATAAGCATATATAGCAACCAAGAAGATACAATATCACACTTCACTCAAAGAACGGACCCCAACGATAATTAGGTGACCTGTAACCTTTTGGAAGGATAGCCCGCCTTGTCATGAATTCTTCATCAAACGGCGCAGCAAGGATGGCACTCCACTTGACCTCTAGTTCCAGTTTGTGGGAATGGTTCTCCCACGTCATCTTACTCGCAGGGTATTTGAGAGTGACAATATTCTTATGGTCTTCCTCTTCATCGCATTCTTCTTGGCCATCTTGCCCGTCAAGCCCAATGTCACCATCATCCACATCGTTTTCATCAGAACTGATATAATCCTCTTCCTCAGGACTGATATAATCATCATCCTCAATCTCAGAACCCGCATCAAGAAAACAAAAATAGAGTGTCATCTGTTCTTCTTCCTGGAATGCGGGGTCAAATACAAGCCGCTGGACAGCTACCAGATTGCGATTTAACACAAGAGAGCCATTTTCTCTCACCAACTCCCCGCTAGGCAGACTGCTATCATAAACAACCATATGATGTCTATAATTTCTGCTAGTCCCAACTGTTATTTTCCCATCGAAGTGGACAATATCATCACTAGGCTGTTTTTTCAGAACAGTGACTTCGACACTAGCTGCCACCGGAAACACCACATTTTGCAATACCAATTTCACTGTACTCTTGAAACTAGGTAGCTGGTCGATGACGCGCTTGTTATACGGGTTATGATGGTACGGTATTACACCTTTGCTAAACTGTGCATCATTATCTGGCTCACCCTTGCCCTTGATCTTTAAATCAAACTCGAAACATAACAAGCCTCTAGTAACCAATGCTCGGCATGGACCTGTCAGAGCTAGCATATCCTTCTGCAGGAGGGTTCAGAAAAATAACTAGAATCGAAACCATGATTCAAGGCAGTTAAACGAGCTTATACGGTTGCACATTAAAACCATTACTGGTCAGATACATCCAAACCATTTCAAAATTATACTCAACATCACTTCGGTTGCTGCATTATTGTTCCTACAAAGGGTCTAGACATTTGTGACTAGTATGGTCAAATGAGCAAGATATAATACTCCCTCCGTTTTCTAAATATAAGACCTTTTAGAGATTCCACCATGGACTAGATACGGATGTACATAAACATATTTTAGAGTGCAGATTCACTCTTTTTTGCTTCGTATGTAGTTCATAGTGAAATTTCTAAAAGGTCTTATATTTAAGAACGGAGGGAGTATATTCTATTATTAAAACCTGTCAACATTAAGATTCAAAAGAAATCCAACTTTACACAGAGATTAAACAAGTGACAGAAACTCAATGGAGAAACCTCTCAGAAAATATAAGGTGGTGGAGTTGATGAAGTGTTGACTCTTTATTGTTGACAGTGAAAAAGTAGATTACTAGGAAACTATAACGACAAAACATAGATGAGACTGTTAATTTGATTACAGGTGCAATTCAAGGTGCAGAGAGGATTTACAGTGAACAGTATAATTAAGTACATCATCTGGATTTGGTTACGATGTCTATTAATTTCGATGAAGCACATAGAACAATGGAACAAACATAATACCACGGAATTGATGAGCTGGGCGTCGTTCCTTTCACGATTGAACAGAAAGACACATTTGTAGTCAACCTCATCCCTCGCAATAATTTTACCATAAACCTCGACCGGGAAACCAGAATCGGCTTTAACAACCCTCACAGAAATGACATTGATGGATGAACCAGCCATGTTAGATGCATCAGGGTCATATGGCGGCCCAAGCAGAACTTTTGCTGTAAATTAACAAGGAGCAGAGATACAAATCAGAACAAAAAAGACGTTGAATGCTTCCGATCAGCAGCTAACCCTACAAGGGAGTTGATGGTTTTGACTTGTGAATGTAGAAGAATAAATACTCACACTTGTCATCAAGGTCGAAGTTGAAAAGATGGAAGCTACAGAAGCGGCTAGGCACTTTATCTTTCCTCTTGGGGTCGTAAATCATGAGCGGCTTAACTTTTTCAACATGCATTAGAGCCAAATTCAACTCATCCATGCGATCCACCAGGTCAAAGAAAGGGAGCTGCTCATCAACCTGGAGGATCGGACTGACATGGCTACCCACCATTACCATAGGGCTCTGCTCAGGGGCGGGCCCAGGATTTGGGAGCTGTGTATTCAAATTTTCAAAACATTCTTTTAACCTATAACCTTGTTACTAAAGCATATAAACCGATTATAGGACCATAGTGTACTAATTGTAATAAAATATATAAAATATATAGAATAGTATAATATATTGTTTATTAAAAATGATCATAATGTTATATACTCCATCCGTCCCTAATTACTTGTCTCAGAAATGGTTAAAAATGTTTGTATCTAGAACTGAAACATCTCTAAATGCATCTATTTTCACGACAAATAATTCCGGACAGAGAGAGTACTACTTATAATAACCTAAACCACTTCATGTCTTAACCGTACTAGTTAATCGTTGTAAATCACCACAAACAAGTCTCAAATTGCAATAAATATTGTGCCGAATTAGAAGGTCTCGACTCTTAAACAAGTCTCAGAATTCAGTATATATATGCAATGTAATCCTATACCGAAATAAGAAGCCGATTAGGCAGATTTACTCACCATTATACACTTGTATTGTTTATGAGCAGAAGAAACTGAAGAATTTTGTTGCTTTGGGAGCAGAAGAAGTATTGAAGTCTGAAGAATGACAGAAGAATACGCGATCAACTAAAACTCACCTCTCGTACCATCGGGCGTCTCCCCTGTGCGGCCGCGCCGCCGCCCGCCATCCGGCCAGGCCTGCCGCAGCCGCCGTCTGCCCTACCGTGTGATCAACCCTACCTCAAGTCCACGGCCACCTGCAAGATTGGAATTTGGGGAGCCGATGCGCGCGTGTGATGGATCGCTCTGCTTTTTTTTAGGCAAATGAATCGCCTCTACTGGTCTTCGTGCGAGCGATCAGACATGCCTGGGCTTCTCGTATTTGTGCTTGGAGAGAGCAGCTGAGATAATGGGCCGCTGGGCCATGGGGGGTGGGGAGGGACAAAACCAGATGGGCTGCTCTAGTATTGGGCTGAATGCGTGCACCCATCTGTTAGTTCCCTTTCTTTTTCCACGCAGGTACGAACAGACCATACATACCTAGTTTTTTGCCTTCCCTAAAAAAAGCCTAGTTTTTTGCCAAAAAAACATGGGTATTCAACTGAATACCCATGAATTGAAGTGGCCCCGCCCCTGGCTATGCTCATCCTGCTTGACAGACGAACCACCAGCCGAAGGAGCAATAGGATCCACTGTGCCCTCAGCAGCCAGTTCATATTTATTCATGTTGATGGGCAGTGCAAACTTAACGTTGCGGGTCGGGTCCTCGCATTTGTCGAAGATGTGCCTCTTCGTCCCCTTGGATAACCCCTTGTAAATCTCCTGCTTGATCTCATGCTGGATATCGCGCCCCTTCAAATACTGGTGGTTATGATCTACTGTAATAGCTGTGATACCCAGGATCGAATGGAGGTCTCCTTGTCCACGCGCGACATCTTGCCGACCAAGAAGGGGTGAGCTTTTGTTGTTTCATGTCCATAAATAAACCGAATAAGAGCATCTCTAGCAGACCCCGTATAATGCCCCGACCCGTAAAATAACCACCATAATACGGGTCCGCGCGAAAAAAGTTGTCCGATCAGACCACATATCGGGCCGCGACCTGTAAAAAAATTTGCGGGGCGCGGTAAAAGTTCGTGAAAGCACATTTGCTCCCTTGGTGGTTTTGGTAATTAATAACAACATGTATGTCGTTGAACTAATGTTTTCACTAAGCATATTTCAGGAAAAGTTCAATGATAGGAATGGCAAAAGGATTGTGAAGATACCCCAAGATGCAAGGAAATGGATTGGCAAAGCTTCAAGCAAGAGGACTCTACATTTTACTTTGTGAGAAATCACTTTGAGTCCATAGGAAAACCAATACTATTAAAAGGGGTAAGGTACTGTTGGTGAACAAGATGCTCCACGTGCACAAGAGATAGTCACCAAAAACACCCACAAGCTCTTCCACAAAAGTATGTCCAAAGTCAAATATCCAAAATCGCTGCTACCAAAACTTTCCACTCGGTGCCACCGATTCCCAAAATCAGACAGACCCATGTCAAACCCTAGCACATCGGTGCAACCGATTCCACTTCGGTGCCACCGAGTTTGGGTTGCCAACTTTCTGTTACCTCGATTCATAAAATCGGTACCACCGAGTTTGTTGGATCGGCGTCACCGAGTTGCGCAATCTGACCGTTGGTCACCTAATCGGTATCACCGAGAATTATATATCGGTCTCACCGAGATTCAAAAGTTGTCACATTTTGGTCACTTCGGTACCACCGAGATTCACACATCGGTGTCATCGAGTTGGTCACTTTAGGTGTAACGGTTGGATTTTTTGGGATGCCTATATATACCCGTTCACCACCACCCACTCGAAAGAGAAGCACTCAGAACTATTCCATACTTGCCCCATCCAATTTTCTGAGAGAGAGCCACCTACTCATGTGTTGAGATCAAGCCATTCCATTCCAACCATATGAATCTTGATCTCTAGCCTCCCCAAGTTGCTTTCCACCAAATCAATCTCTTCCACCATAGCCAAATCTGTGAGAGAGTGATTGTTTGTTGAGGAGTCTATCATCTTGAAGCACAAGAGCAAGGAGTTCATCGACATTACCGAGCCTATTACCTTTTGGAGGGTGGTGCCTCCTAGATTGACTAGGTGTCGCTTGGGAGCCTCCTACTTCGTGTTGTGGAGTTGAACCAAGAAGTTTGTACGGGCAAGGAGATCGCCTACTTCGTGAAGATCTACCCATAGTGAGGCTAGTCCTTCATGGACGGAAGCCGTTATGGAATAGTCAAGGTTGCTACTTCGTGGACCCTTATGGGTGGAGCCCTCCGTGGACTCTCGCGACCGTTACCCTCCGTGGGTTGAAGACTCCATAAACGTGGACGTACGATAGCACCACCTATCGGAACCAAGGGAAAAATCTTCGTGTCTACAAATTGCGTTTTATCTTCTTTCCTACCCTCTACTATACATGCTTGTTGTTACTTTCCGCTGCTATACTCTTAGACATGCATGTGTAGGGTGTGCTTGACTTGCTATCATTGCTAAAATTTGCCAACAATTAAAATTGGGAAAAGGTAGAATTTTTATTTGGTCAAGTAGTCTAATCACCCCCCCCTCTAGACATACTTTCGGTCCTACGGCCCTCAACCTTTAGATTCACGGGGTGGGAGGCCGACCCGAGAGCGCCCTGTATATGCAAAAGACTGTTGGCGGGAGTCCAACTGTCATCGGAACCTTCATGACTTGCTCCCGGACGTCCCCGGTCGTCGCCCGTCCATCCCCGGCAGTCGCCCGCCCGTCCCCGTCCGCCTCCCATCCGTCCTGGCCGACGCCCCGCCCGTCATGGCGGCCGCCCTTCCCGTCTTGGCCAGATTCGGCGACGACGACGGGAGCTAGCTAGCTCCTGGATGGATTCCGCGACGGACGCTTCGTGCAAGCCGTCCTGGATGCAGGCGGCTTCGTATTTGGCCACTCTGTGCGCTCTTCGCCGGTTTTATAGGAGCGAATTTAGCCGACCATGAACACGGGCGAGAGGAAGAAGAACGGGTGAGAAAAAAAATAAGCGAATATTCGATTTTACCCTTCAAGTTTAAGGGGTATGTTCGGCCGCAGCTCAAACCGACTCTTAAAATGCGTTTTTCGCGAACGCATTTTAAGTTTCGTGTTTTAAGGGGTCTGCTAGAGATACTCTAATGCCCCCTTTGTTTGGGCTATAGATTCTTGAAAATCAGCTTTGGGTTGGATTCAGAGAATCGGCTGCAGCTGCAGATTCCTGAAATCTGAAGCAGCCTGTTTGTTTGCCCTGCTTTAGGAAATTAGAAGTGATGTGCAATGTCTGAAACACCCCCGAATACACTAATGAGGTGGCCTTGTGGGTATCGCCGCTAGAGCTTGGGGCGTGGTGCGATGCAGGTCAGGCATGGCGCTGTCGGGCCTTGGGTGAGAGTGGACGGAGCTGGGGATGGCGCAGACAGAGGATAGTGGCTCGAACAGCGGACGGAGCTGGCGGAGCATGCCATTAGCTTGGGCATGGTTGGAGGTCAGGTAGGAGCATAGGCGCTCAGATCCATTCGCTTGGCAGTGGCCGGAGGTTGGGGATGGGCAGAGAGGTTGGACGGACTCCAGGCATGTATGGATGCGGCATACCCGTCCGCTCAGGAGCCGGCGAGGCCGACACTCATGGAGCCGCCGGGGCCGACGCTCGTGTAGCCACCAGAACGGGAGCCCCGCGTCGCGTATCTCCCTGCTCGCTCGAGGGGAAGTATCTATTGGGAAACCGATGGCATTTGGGCTGTAATAACGGGGAGAAAATAGGGTAGACTCGAAGGTGGGTAAGTGGAAGCTCGGGAATCGCTCGGGAATCAGCAAAATCGCAGCTTTCGGCTCGAGACGCCTTGTAGTGTAAATTCTAGAATCGATTCCTAAAATCTATGATGGGAAGCTGGCTGTTTGTTTGAGATTCAGATTTTGGAAGGGGTAGAATCCAGAATCACTAGCCGAAGCTCAAACAAAGACCACCTAAGAAGGTGAGGGGAGTCAATCGACAAAAGTACCGTGTTGGATCCAATTGCCGCCGACGCCGAAAAGAGCGGAGGCTAGGAACCTTGCCAACGATCCGATTGCCACCGGCGCCGACGCCGACGCCGCAAAGAGCATATGTTAGGGTTTCAGTCTTGGGGGATTGGATTGGGTTGGATGGGATTTTGGATTAGATTGACGGCGTCCCAGACGGGTTGCAGGCCTAGCTCGTCTGGCCCAATAGACGCCCCGAAAACAACGAAAGCTCACCCGAGAGAGAAAAATTGGGGAACTGTTTTTCTTCCTGGCGCTGAGAAAGCTGACTAGGAGTTGCCTCTGTGCCCTCCGCTTCGCCTCGCCGCAACACTTCCTTCCCCCTCGTCTTCTCTGCCGGCCTACCCCGATCCAGTCGCCACGCCCACCGCCTCTCCCAGCTTCCGCCTGCACGCCACTCCCTGGAGGCGCCGTCGTCCGCTGCACGTTCCACCACCTCTACCCCCGTTCACGGTGACCATCGCCTAGGCCCCTCCTCATTGCCCTCCTCTTGGGCGGCCGCCGGTACCTCCGCCATTGCTCCCGTGACGTTACAGTCGAACGGTCCCGGGAGAGCCGACTCTGACTGAAGCCGGAGTGCAGTTGGTTTCTTGGCCAGTGGAACTGAGGCCCGCCACCTGTTCGACGGAATGCCAAAGAGGCGCAGGCTCGGCGAGGAGGCGACAGATGCGAGCGGCGAGGATCTCATCAGCGCCCTGCCTGACGCCGTCCTCCAGGTCGTGCTGTCCTCTCTGCCCTCTGACGAGACGGTGCGGACGTGCGTGCTCGCTCGGCGCTGGCGCCACCTATGGAAGTCCACACCCGCCCTACGCATCATCCATGGTGGTACGATGTACCGGAATGCCGAGGAGACGAACAACTTCGTGAACTACCTTCTACTCCTCCACGACCGCGTGCCATTGGATGAATGTGAGATCAGTTGCACCAATCCCTATGGCCTTGACATAGAGGAATACAGTGAGATATTCCGGTTCGCTAATATGTGGATCTGCTATGCTGTGTCACTCTGCCGAGCTCAGGTGCTCAAAGTCTGCATCCGCAATGTGCCCGTCTATCTGATGCGTGGCAATTCGACTCTCGTGTCACAGTTTCTCAGGAGGGTGGAGCTTACACATGTGAATATGTGGAAACATTCTCTAGACTTCTCAAGCTGCCCCGCATTGGAGGATCTGAATCTGTGCTCTTCAACATTTTATGGCCCCAAAATCTCATCCCAATCAATAAGACGTCTAAGTATGACTAAATGTGATTTCAATCTGGATACTGGGTCCCGTATGCGTATCTCTGCCACATGTCTCGTATACTTGCAACTAGCTGATGTTTATGGGACCGCTCCTCTGCTTGAGAGCATGCCGTTGTTGGTAACAGCATTTATCAGGCTTGGTCACGGCGGTTTTGGTACCTGTAGACATGAAGCTTACGGGGATTGTGATGAATGTTTTCCCTATGGTTGCTCCTTGGCTAATTATCGTGACAGCAATGACTCTGTGCTTCTACAAGGCTTGTCAGGCACCACCAGTTTAGAGTTGACGACTATTGATCCTGATGTGGTATGCTTGCTCTTCTGCTTTATATCCCAAAGTCTCCTAGCGGCTAGTATTGCTTGCCATGTACTCCCTCCGTAAAGAAATATAAGAGCATTTAGATCACTATTTTTGTGTTCTAAACACTCTTATATTTCTTTACAGAGGGAGTACTATACATGTGTATTTGTCATCAACTGATATACATAAACTCACATTTTAATAATCTCCTTATAGTTTGCATTGTCACCATGTAACGTATTTGGGTAATCAAATTTTCATGACCAAACCTACTAACCTTTTCATGATAATGAATTCATGCATTATTCTTCAGATTCATCACTTGCCCGCATGCTTTCCATTCAACTAGATTGGCGTGTAGCTTTCCGTTAGATGTGGGACTGGATGGTCAAGTATATGGGGATGTGGTGTAATCAATTGACATGTGCTTGCGCTGAATATAAGCAAGTAGGGAGACCCAGCGTAATTGAGCAACTAAAAGAGAATATCACTGTGATGTATTGTAGTGCACATCTTGAGTGATCTGTTATATGTGGTTCCAGGTTACAGTGACCTTTTTTGTAGTTGCAGTCCATGGTATACTTATAGCACTGATTATTTCAAAAATACATGGAACACATAGTTATTATATCCAGCAAGAAGCCCATACCCATAAATCCAAGCATGTTACTATTTATTGAGATTCTACCACAGGAGTACCGTGTAAGACCCTGATATGCCAACATTTAGCACCATGTTACCATGTTATTGACATATACTTGCAAACCAATGTTTTTGGCCCCAAATTCAGCACTTCTGAAGTAAGCCATTTTGGGCTAAGGGGGACACAAGCCCATTTGAGTTGATACGTACTTTGCCAGTCCGACATGGTGGCAGGACTCTGAGCAAATTTTGGGAATAGTGTGTTACTGTCTTACTGTTATAAAGGACTCAAATGTCAGATATTAGAGACTCAAAAAGTGCAAGTACCAAATCGATAAACAGAAAGCATCAGAGTGACCAGTATATAGTTTTAAGAAATGATTGTGGGTCAGTATTGAAGTTTTACTCACTTCGCGCCCAATAAGTTTTTATACTCTCAGAAATTGTAACTTTCAATATCAGACATTTTGAAGTGTAGGGTTGCGAATAATTAGCCAGTTATGTTAATTCTTTAGGATTCTAAATCTGAAACCTATTCAATATGATGTGTTATAGATATCTGTCTTCTCCAGAAGATCAATCTAGACTTAATAAGACCTACCAAAGCTCCTAGTCATTTCAATTTAATTGGAACATACTATCTAGTACTCCCTCCGTCCCAAAATAAATGTCTCAACAACTTTGTACTGAAGTTAGTACAAAGTTAAGACGCTTATTTTGGGACGGAGGGAGTACTTTTTAAAATTTCAATTGTGATTGTTCTTGCTGCTCGTGCTTGGTCCAGTTCACTTTCAGAAAGGATTTGAAACACTATCCTACATTTAGTATGCTAAAGACATACGACAGTTCATAATCTTCTTACATTACTTTGTAATGCTGAACAAAAGCAAGTAAACACGAGCAACCAACAAATTAAGGAGCAATTTAGCCAACAACGGGCTCATACTTGGGCGCGGCAGCACGCCGCGCCTTCCGCTTGCTAGGTATTACTCAATGAGTGGTGTGTGGCGGCTGACTTTGGTGCACTAGTTAACTTTCTTCAGTGCACACCAATTCTGGAGAAACTTATTATTCAACTTCGACTTGATAAGGTATATGTTGTCCAAGTAGGTAGCTTTGTCCTGTTGGAGGTACTATGTATCATTTATTGATTTGAGTAAAATATTTTGTTAGCTACCGAGACAGAATTCTATGATAGAAACATATGAAAGCTATAACCCAGCCGTACAGTTGGTATTGAAGCATCTCAAGAAAGTAGAAATCAAATGTCATGAGGAAGACGAGGTGGTTCGCCAGATTGTGAAGATCTTGAGTACCTTTGGAGTACTTTCTGATCAAATTGACATCCAAGTTATCCAACCGGCATATGTTTCTGAAAGTAAGTTGGCTATTATTACTTTTCATGACTCGTGTGTTTCCGCGATTTGCATTTGTGTTCAATTTTTTGTTGATAATTACCATCACGAAGTAAGTTACCTATTATCACTCGACTTGATTGTGGCTTTCTATGGTAAAAAAAAAAACTGCACTCTTATGTTACTTTGAAATATTTCAAAGTAGACATTTGCTGTAATTAGACCAAGTTTCATCCCGGTGTAACTGTGAAGGCAGGCATCCGATGTATTGCATATGATCCATCGCTGCCCACCCACTCTCCAATGCTCATTGTGTTCTGTTATGTTTCTACTACAGGTTTCAGCTTCGAGCAGACTGAGATCCTGGATTGATGGTCAATCTTCCGTCTCCTGATCGCTTGCACACCTGTGTTGTAATCCAGAGCTACGAGGTCGTGGCCGTCTGTTGATCTGGATGATGTTCTGGCAGCCTTGTTTAACTCAAACTTGCGCTTTGAGTGAGTGGCGGGACGTCCATGCTAGCTAAGCTCAGGGTCGCTATGGTGGGTAAATTGGCCCTAAGTTTGTTTGCATTTCGTGTGGGTGTCTGTTATGCAGTGGTTGCCCCTGGAAACATGGTCGACGGGACATGCAGCTTGTAAATAATTTCATCCAGCAGAAAGTTTGAATCCTCTTCGAATCACGAGACATGTCGCGACGCCCCCCGCCACGGCATTGCCCGCGCGGTGTAAACGTACCACCGGGCACAGGCAGCAGCTGCTACATCACATTAATCCTACTATTCCTTTTTTTTTTGCGCATAATTACTCCTACTATTCCGTTGCCGTTGGTATCACGTGGCCATCGTCACTCTACAAACCGCACCAAATTAAGCAGCGTGGCGACAAATCGCACGAGCCGGGGTAACATGGCGGAACAGTAGCCGTTGGCGAGACCTGGATCAGAGTAATCAGGTCGACCCCTTGTCTCTCACCGGGCGTCGCGTTGGACGTATGCCTCCGTATCCCGCGCGGCGGCGTGCGTGACCGTCCTGTTGCAACGCGGTCGACGCGGTCGGAAGAGGGAAGACGGCAATGGGATTCATGGTGGTCCAGTCCAAACACGTACTGGACTACGTGCCTGTCCTTGTCGGGACAGCTTAGGATGACCGAGGTCAAGTCGCGGGGCCTTGGGCGGCAGTCTGTGTGAGTGTGTGACAAACGTAACGGGGAATGCGTGTCGCGCGCCGTGCCAATGCCATGTTGCCCGCTGCCGTTTCCAAACCACGTAGCACGGCTAGTCGGCGCAGATCGTCCGCCGGTGGCCCGGGACCGGCGGGATGCGTGTCGTAGATACGCGCCGTCCGTCCACGATGCACGTACGCAGATCTAGAATACTCCTCTAGAGAAAGTGGTCAGCCAGCCGGTCACACCCGGTGCCGGTGAGCCACGCCGGCCGGCCGGCCATGCGTAGACACGCACGGCTCCGCTTCCGATCCGCCGTCACATCCTTGATCCGTTGCGACGCGGTTTCCATTCTCCGCTTGGTGACAGAAATACGTCCACGCGCAGTGGCAGTGCATCGATCGGCCTTCCAGTTTTGAGCGAACGTTCGCATACGAAGTTGCAGCGAAGCAACAAGGCTCGACCGACGCGTCTACGCATTTGGGGTGCACAGCTCTTTCGACCATTCCATTCCCAGCACGTACGCTATAGCACGTCCATATCCATATACAGTACTATAGTGTACATGCGTTACGCGAGTACGCGGCGACGCTGTTTCGGTCGGTATGGTGGTCGCCGCGTCAATGCGCGCACGCATGGGTCCTGTGAAGCCTTCTTCTAGAAGGAGCAAGCTCGGCAAAGCCTTTTGGCTCCTCTACTATTGTGACGCTTTATTTTTTTTTCCTTTCTCTATCTACGACGAAAGGCATGCGTTTATGAGATCCCTTCAAGATTCTCGCGTTTGTTGGTGTCCGATCCGGTTAAGCTCCGGTGCTACAGTAGTACGGAGCAGTATCGCAACATTCGAGTGTAACTTAGCATGAATTTCACAGGATTCAGCAATTGATTATCGCAACATTCGAGTGAAACTCCGTACCTGTGGTGGTATTTTCTACTCCCTCCGTCCCTAAATATAAATCTTTATAGAGATTTCACTATGGACTACATACGGATATATATAAACATACTTTAGAGTATAGATGCATTTATTTTGCTTCATGTGTAGTCCGTACTAAAATCTCTAAAAAGAATTATATTAAGGAACGGAGAGAGTAAAAGAAATGTACTCTTTGACGATGACGCAGACTGCAGATTATTTTTAATTTTTATTCTTTTTTTTGGGAAGAGACTGCCCCTTAACTGAAGGTTAAAACTTGAGCATCAAGCCTCTTAATAAGCCGAACCTTTATTACTTTGGATGCCACATTCTTTCATATACTTCCTCCATTCTATAATATAGTGCGTCCGCATTTTTCGAGATCTATGTTTGACCATAAATTGAATCAACAAGACCGACTTTGAAACAAGACCGACTTTGATACGAATTCAATGGTATAATTTTTGCTCCTGCCGCAATCGGTCTCGTTGGTTAAATGTATGATCAAATTTAGATCTCGGAAAACGTAGGCGCTCTACATTGGGTAATGAAGGAAGTATATTTTCTGTCAGGTGACAGCACGGAGTTGTATGACCAGTGAAATGCAAGTGATGCCATCCTTGCACTTGAGGGTAGCAAGCCACTTTTCATAAGCATCTGGCAAGAAGCTTATACGTGACCCGGCTCGTCTGCCAGGTGTCTAGCAGCAAATACAAACGGCAACTTTTCAACTTTTGCACAGAATATAGTAGCACATTTTAGCACCTCCAGAAGAAAGAAAAGAAAAAACAACTCTTAACAGATCCTTCCCTTTTTTTCCCTCATTTATGATTTGCATTCCGAGGGAGTCCCTTTCTTGTGTGGCACGCTTCTACCAGAAAGCACGAAAATGAATTCATTTTCCGGGTGATTAACTACACATCTTGTCGTCGGATTAGATGGTGGTGGCCTATGCGGCCGGTCTCCCACTTAGAGAAGTACTAGTACTAATCATCCCTCGGCCACGGCCAGCCATAATGCAATACTAGTACCAGTACTCCGTGATTGAGATAAAAATGGAGACGGCACATGAGCTTGACTACGATGTCCATGAAGACGGCAAGCACATGCAATTGTCCTCTTCGTATCAGGTAAAGTATCATCTCCAAATATATGAGTATCAAGCATTGCCGGGTGTGCATGGGCCCGCCCGTCAGTCACCGCTGCGAACTTCTCCAATTACATATTCCGCGCTTGCCACTTGGAGGGAAAGAGACGCGACACGGTGGTCTCGTTGAGCCAAAAGAAGAAGAAAAACATAATTCATACTACTACCGTACTACGTGTCCGTTTGTTCGTTTGCGAGATCAGCTTGGCTGCTGGCAGGGCATAAGTGGACGTGTATATACCCATGTTAGGGTTTGAAGTCCCTGGCGACGACCTGGCGGCGGCGGCTGCGCTGCCTCCCACGTCCGGCGAGGCCTTGGCCTCTGCCGTACCCCTTGCCGTGTGTGAGGTCCGCCCGCACTACGGCCCCGTGGCGGCCCCGTCCGTCAACAGTCGTTACCCCCGCGGAGTCCAGATCAACCTGGGTCTCTACAAGTCCGATGACAGCACGAACCCTAACTGTACGCGCAAGTTCTCTGTAACCGAGCGGACTATATATCCAGAGGTCTTTGGGAGGAAGGAATCACGCGAAACCAAACCACGCACACCCCCAGATCGAAGCAGGCCGCCAGATCGTGTTCTTGGTGATCGTTCGCTTTCGCTCGTCGGGATGTCGTCGAAGTCGCTGGCCCTAGCGATCTCGCCGGGTGCAGGAGAGGTGAATCCAACGGACGGTGGGGGGATAATGGGGCTCCCTTTGTGGACGCTGCCCGCCCGAAGCCGGCCAATGGTGAATCTGACATTGCCCTAGCAGATAGCTCAGCAGCGGGGGCTGCCATCCCTTTAGGCGTCCAGAACAAGGACCGGCCGGTTTCAGTTGGAACCAGGCCGGTGACGGAACGAGGGGAGTTCATTGGACCCGAGGATTTCGTGGAAGGAGAGGATGCAGAGGAAGAAGTGGTTCTGGCAGAGGTCGACTTGGAAGAGGCTGGAGTGTTAGAGGAACCTAAGCGTCCATGGACGGTGATCATGCTGGTATATTCGCTGAAAAAGCCTTCTCCTCATACTCTGTTTACTGATTTGGAGGAGGCATGGAAACTTAGGGAAGATCTAGACTACTCCCTCATTAGCCTGAACAAATATTTTGTGCACTTCGGTTGCGAGGCCGACATGGCGCGCATCCTCAAGGGAGGGCCTTGGCAATTTCAGAATGACCCGCTGATAATCGAGGCCTATGATGGGATGAAGAAACAGTCTGACTACAAGCTAGATACCATGAGAATTTGGGTCCGTATACTTGATATGCCCACGAACTGGAGGACTGATCCGGTCGTCCGTGCGCTCTGCAAAAACCTTGGTGAAGTCATGCAGATGGAGCTGAACACGGGAAACAGTGTCGGTGCCTTTGTGCGTGTCCGAGTGAAGGTGCCAGTCTACCGTAAGTTGGAGACTAAAGTGGCGATGAGGGCTCGAATCAAGGAACAACTGCAGACTGTTGAGTTTGACATCACATATGAGAAATTGCCACACTTCTGCTACTACTGCAGTTTCCTTGGGCACCAGGAGAAGCAATGTGGCCGGAAGCTTAAAGGAGGTGCACCTGATGGGAAATATGATGGCCGGCTGAGGTGTTCGCCACCAAGGCGGTTTATGCAGCAATCAGGCACCATACGTGCTAAAGGTAACCAAGTGGTATTCAGGGGTCTGAACTTTTCTGATGCTGACTCTAGCACCAATAGTAGCAAAGGGAACAGAGGCAAGGGTAAGCGACAGCAGTACCAGCAGCAGCCGAACATCAATATGCATTCCTAGCTGAAAGAACAGGGCAACCCGGCCACGTCTGAATACTCAGCTAATATGATGCAGAAAGTCTCTGGTGGTGAGGATGTGGTCCGCGGGAAGGATAGCCAGGGGCAGCTGCCGGTGGACAGCAGTACCGCGGCGACGGCGTCTACAGGACAGGCGAAAGAAACGATCGTTGCGCCACGCAGCTCCGACATTATTCCGGCCATGCAAAATTTGTCTTCGGAGGCGCGCGCAGTGGATGCAGATATGTCTGACGACTCGAGTACTCTTGGTAAGTGTACAGCTAGTGATCTTAATGCTTCAGGTTGGAAGGACTCCCTAGGTACAGCGCTGGTGGTGCACTCGCATGCGGCGAGGCAGGGAGAGCACAAAGAGTTGATGACCACTCCAAAAAAACAGAAAACTGGGCAGGAAGGTGAGGACAAGGAGGCTAATAACATGGAGGAGGAGATGGTACAAACTACTATGGAGCCGACCGGCATTGGGGGCGCCGGGGAACTGACGGGGTCAGGAGCAATGAATATTCTCAGCTGGAACTGCCGGGGGGCGGGGAACTCCCGGACAGTTCGTGATCTTGCGAGCTTGGTGCAAGCTCAGTCCCCATGTATCGTTTTCTTATGTGAAACTAGACAGTCGAAAGTTAGGATGATGAGGTATCGTTCCCGTCTAGGTTTAAGTGGTTTTGATGCTATTGATAGTAATGGTCTTAGTGGAGGTCTTGCTCTATATTGGCACGAGTCCGTGCAGCTTGATGTAAAAGAGTTAAATGAACGATATATTGATGCTTATGTGACGACGGCGGCGGGTGAGCCGCCTTGGAGGCTTACCTGTGTTTATGGCGAACCTCGTACAGAGGACCGTCACCGCATGTGGACCATTCTTCGTGACCTTCACCACCGTGTGGATATGCCGTGGGTGGTGATGGGCGACTTCAATGAGGCCATGTGGGGCTTCGAACACTTCTCCGACACTCCGCGTGGGGCAGGTCAGATGATTGATTTTCGTGATGTCTTGGAAGTTTGTGGTCTTGGTGACCTTGGTTTTTCAGGAGTGTCGTACACTTATGATAACCGCCGAGCTGGACGCGCCAATGTCAAGGTCCGTCTGGACCGGGCGGTGGCGAATAACGCTTGGAGGGACTTGTTCTCGGATGCTTCAGTCAAGCATCTGGCGGCGCCGTCCTCAGACCATGTTCCAATCTTGCTGAGATGCGTTATGGAGGAGGCGCGGGTGGATGTTGGCAGGAAACGCCGGCACTATGAGGTGATGTGGGAGCGCAACCCCGCCCTCCCCGAGGTAATTTCGGAAGCCTGGGCAGCAGCGGGAAATATGATTAATCTGGGTGATGTGTCTAGCGCCCTCGAAACCCTTATGCTTACTCTTCAGTCATGGAGCAAGAAAAAATTTGGTAACGTTATCAAAGATATTAATAAATCTCGTTCCCGTCTTGAAGAGCTAATGGCTATGAATGCAGATCAAAGAACAATTAGAGAGGCTACAGATCGCATGAATGAGTTGTTATACAGGGAGGAGATGCTCTGGATGCAGCGTTCTAGAGTTGACTGGCTGAAAGAAGGAGACCGTAACACCAAATTCTTCCATCGGAAGGCCGTTTGGAGAGCCAGGAAAAATAGAATTAAGACTCTTGTTGATGACCAGGGTGTGGTGCATACTGACAGCAAGGTCATGGCTGATATGACCACCTCTTATTTCGTCAACCTGTTTACAGCTGACTCCATGTTATGAATGAGGGTCTATGTGCAGAATTCACGGAGAAGGTGATTTCTGATGCTTTATTTCAGATAGGCCCCCTCAAGGCACCTGGACCGGATGGGTTTCCAGCGAGAGTCTTCCAGCGTAACTGGGTCGTGATGAAAGGCCAGGTAATTACAGGAGTGTTGGAATTTTTCAGGACTGGACATATGCCGGAGGGTGTTAATGATACCTCCATTGTATTGATTCCGAAGGTGGATAACCCAGTCAGATTGTCTGATTACCGGCCTATCAGTTTATGTAATGTTATTTACAAGGTTGTGTCAAAGTGTCTTGTGAACAGATTGCGCCCCATATTGGAGGAGATCATTTCGCCTGAGCAAAGTGCCTTCGTCCTAGGTAGAATGATTACAGATAATGTGCTCATTGCTTTTGAATGCATTCACCACATACAATAGGAGAAGGTGCCAGCAAGGAGTTATTGTGCATATAAACTAGACCTTTCTAAGGCGTATGACAGGGTAGATTGGAGTTTCTTGAAGCGAACGATGCAAAAGTTGGGTTTCGCTCACAGATGGGTTGACTGGATAATGGCGTGTGTCACCTCAGTGAGATATTCCGTAAAATTTAATGGGACCCTCTTGGATTCGTTCGCACCGACGCGTGGGCTTCGGCAAGGTGACCCCCTATCCCCGTTCTTGTTCCTGTTTGTGGCTGATGGCTTATCTGCATTGTTGAAGGAAGGCGAGGCACTAGGAAAATTTTCGCCCATCAAAGTATGTCGTCGTGCACCTGGTATTTCTCACTTGTTGTTCGCCGATGAGACACTATTGTTCTTCAAAGCAGAGGAGGAGCAAGCCAGAGAGGTTAAGAAAATTATTAGCACCTATGAGAATGCAACCGGACAACTTATTAATCCAGCAAAGTGTAGTATTCTGTTTGGAAGTTCTTGCATGCAGGCAGACCAGGAGCGTGTTCGTGCTGCTCTGGACGTTCAGCTATCCACTTTTGAGGAGAAATATTTGGGGCTTCCAACCCCAGAAGGTAGAATGTCCAAGGGGAAATTTCAGAACCTACAGGCCCGTCTCACTAAGCGCATTATTACATGGGGAGATACTTTGTCATTGGCAGGGAAGGAGACTATGATTAAAGCGGTCGCTCAGGCTATTCCTACTTATATGATGGGAGTATTCAAATTACCTATGTCGGTATGTGACGACCTAAACAGAATGGTGCGTAATTTTTTGTGGGGTGCAAAGCAAGGGAAGAGGAAAACACACTGGATTTCTTGGCCGCGTATTATGTCACATAAGATGAAGGGAGGCCTGGGATTCAAAGACTTTAGAGTCTTTAATCAGGCACTATTGGCCCGCCAAGCTTGGAGACTTCTAACTAAACCTAATAGCTTATGTGCGCAGGTCCTCAAAGCTCGCTACTACCCTGAGGGACGACTTGAGGATACGGTGTTCTCTGGGAACGCCTCATCCACCTGGCAGGCCATCCAATATGGGCTTGAGCTCCTCAAGAAGGGGTTGGTGTGGCGTGTGGGTAATGGCGAAAGCATTCGTATTTGGCGCGACAGATGGCTTCCGCGACCCCCGTCAGGTGAGCTGATCTCTACACAAGGGACATGCCGGCTCCGAAGGGTGGCTGAGCTGCTCGACGACCGTGGAGCATGGCGCACAGACCTTCTACACCGCCACTTCCACCCTGCGGATGTCGACGTCATCAACAAAATTCGTACATCGCCACGCCTCGCCGAGGACATCCTGGCATGGGCTCCGGAGAAGAACGGTATCTTCACCGTTCGGTCCGCGTACCGCTTCGCGATGGATGAGCGCGAGCATCCATCGGCGAGCGCATCTAGCAGGGCACCGGATGGTCGTCGCGCCATCTGGAAGACCATATGGGGGTGCCCTGGCCCCCCAAAGGTACGCGTGTTTGCTTGGCGGCTTGTGACAAACTCCCTAGCTACATGGGTGAATAAATTTTCCCGTCACTTGGAAATCACTGACATATGCCCCTTATGCGGTCTGGAATGCGAGGATAGATTCCACGCGATGTGTAGGTGTCCCCGTGCAGTGGAGCTATGGAAAGCGATGGCAAAGGACTGGAGTCTCCCGGACATCCGGTCTGTCCGTCATACTGGACCGGAGTGGCTCTTTGATGTGCTAGAGCCGCTCTCGGAACCGTCCCGTATGGCCCTCTTGATGACTTTGTGGCGATCGTGGCACGTCCGCAACGAGATCACTCATGACAAAGCTCCTCCACCAACCGAAGCATCCCGTCGATTTTTACACAGCTACTTAACGTCTCTGCTATGTATCCAACAATCTCCAGCAGATGATTTATGCAAAGGGAAGATGGCACTCACGGACCTGGTGCTCCGAGCTGCACCGGAAACTAGCACCCGGCGCCCGCCCGATAGTAGCACAGGCTACATACGGGGTAGCAGCAGCGAGAACAACTCTGAAGCGGATCCTGCATGCAGTACGTCATGTGTGCTAGCTAGCACGTCCTGTGTACATGCTAGAGCACCACATGTAGATGCTGGTCACACTTGGGATGGAAGTTGGAGCAAGCCACCATAGGGTTGGCTAAAACTCAACGTTGATGGGGCGTTTCAAATGCAGGCAGGGAACGGCGGCATAGGCATGGTTCTCCGAGACACCTCCGGCGACATTATTTTCACGTCCTGTCGTCACTTATTCACATGCAACAATGCTCTCGCTGCCGAACTTGAAGCATGCAGAGAAGGAATTGCGCTTGCCTTGGAGTGGAGCACGCTTCCGTTTATCCTTGAAACGGATAGTACCGAAGCTGCCAAGATGATTTCCAATCCATCGGAGAACAGATCACAACATGCCGCCATCATCCAGGAGATCGCCGCCAGTATGAGGGGAGGAAGAGAGATAGTTGTTAAAGCTATTAGGAGAGGGTGCAATCTTGTTAGCCACCACTTAGCTCAGTTGGGTAGATGTGAGATGAAGACGGCCGTATGGTTACGGTCATGCACTGAGAGGGTTGTAAATTTGTGTGAACTGGATTACCATGGTCCGGGTTAATTAATATACAACCTTTTTTCCCGCAAAAAAAAAGCTTCGCTGCTGGCAGCTGCCCTGCTCCGCTGCCGGGCGAGCCCATGGCCCACGGCCCAAAGCAAGACGGTCCAGCTGGCTCGCAGTCGGCAGTTTCCCCTTTTCCAGTCGGTCTCAGTCCCAAGCGGATCTATCTATCCAGCTGCGCTTTCACGTTACCTGTTCCCCACTTCCCCGTGGGCCCCGGCGACCGGGGCCCACGGCGCCCTCCGCCGTCGCGCCGACGTCACCACGCCTCGCTGCGCGAACACTCTAGCTGCTTCCACCGTTTTACCGTTCGCAGATGACTCGCTTCGGCTTGCCACGAGACCATGACCACGTGAAAATGCCATTCTTTTTTCCTCTGGTAATTTTTTTTTGCGTAGGCGGAGGCGGTCGTGTCGCGGATCCGACACAAATCCCCTCGGAAACCACCTCACCTGCTTGATTCCCACTGATTAAATTAAACTAAACCACTCCAACTCGAGTAATCTCAGGCTTAACTAGCCTGACAACCTCCACAGCCCGTACACGTGCACGCGCAGCCACGTCCAGTCCCGCACCCCCCGCCAGCCCGAACCCAGGCCACGGCCCACGGCCGGCTGCTCCGGCCCCACGGGCCCTGCGGCGGAAAGCGCTCACCGACGCGTGGGGTCGGCCACAACGTGAGCTGTCGTCGGCGCGAGCGCAGCGATAGATAAGATTGGATCCAGCGAGGCCTTTACGCCTGACAGCGCTGTTAATTTTTCGCTGCGAGCCTGCAAAAGTTGCGCGGCCACCTGCTGCTTGGCTTGGCTTCGGCGTGCACACGCGCAAGTCAGATTTTTTTTTTTTGAGAATCCGCAAGTCGGATTTTTTTAATAATGAGATTTAGCCGCACAAAGATGCTTGCTTAGTGCACGGGTTTCCGACTTTCATGACCCTTTCCTCACTGTCCACCGATTTTGCACCTCGAATCGAACCCTTGCCTGTGACAGTTAACAATCTTTTTTTTCCTTTGTCCATGATGGTTTTTCATTCGGCCAATTCACTTGAGTATTTTTCGACCTTTTATTCATACACATTGGCCGTTTTTTATGTCGTTTGCGGGATTCTGATTCCTTGGCATACGTTTTTTCTACACACTTCATGTGGTTTTAGATGATCTGTTCTCCGCGATGGTATGAAATGCAACGGCCGCATTAATCTTGTTTACGCACACTTGTGAGACACGAACGATTCCTTTGTTTTCTACCTAAAAGATATATTTAGCAACTTGCATTTGTTTTACAGAATAACATTACACGAGCTACTCCCCAAGATGCCTTGCGCAAGCGGTAGCTGTGAAATTTGGCCTCGAATTAGCGCAATCTATCGGATGCACCATGCTTGTAGTTAAAAAAATGGGGACGTCTTGTTGTTAATTTTGAAAACAAGTCACTAAGGTCACGAACAATGGTGGGAGGTCACTAGGAGTAGCACTTGCGGTCTTTGGTGATTGTTATCATAATGCTTGTGAGTTCACACGGGCTATTTCTAAAATAGAGAAGCAAAATGTATAGCGTATGAGTTAGTTAGGTTGGCTAGATGTTCTTTATGTAATAGTTGGATGGAGGAACCTCCAATCAAAATTATCCTTGTATTAATCGATGATGTAACTCTTGCTACAAGCTAATAAAGAAGGATAATTGTTTCAAATAAAAAATAACATGCGATATACACTTACGCCTCTCTTACACTTTGCGTGTATTTTTTCCACACAAAAGTTGTGTGTATTTTTTATTACCAAAGTGCAATGTAGGGGATTGTACACCTTTTAAAACACTTGTACTCTCTCCGATCCAAATTAATTGACGTTGCTTTAGTATAACTTTGTACTCGATCAACATTGATTTATTTGAATAGGAGGGAGTAGCTGTTTTTTTCACGACTCAATGTGGGCATATAAAAAAGACACAACGGATATATAAAAAGATCAACAATGAGTTAAATGTTAATTACCAAAATACAACTCCAGAATGATCTATTCCTTATATCAAGGTTTATTTTCTTCAATCACATACAAAAAATGTATGTCATAGAAGTTCAATACTTTGATACACAAAAATGGGTGGCTCTATCTACATGGGTATGAAATTTAGAGCCGAAAAATGCCAATGGAGCCCGAGCTACAATGAGCTCACTTTTGAAAGTCAAATTTCCAAAACGTGATTTTTTTGTGGGCACGCATACACATGTATACTACGTATGTGCAAAATTTGACAACATTATAATTTCACACGTGACGTATATTTTTTAAAAAAAATACACATTTTAAATGGGCCTTTTATATTTGTTGTTGGGTCGGACTGTTTTTTGTACAGCCTACAAATCACAACATTTTTAAACAAAACTTAACACGTTCTTGCGGAATACGTATATGTTTCCACGGAAATGTTTTCAGTTTTTTTTTGAAACTTTTAACTATGCTTTTTGATTTGTTCAAAATACCAAGCTCGCTGGAGCTCGGCCTCCAAAACTCCGCACCCATTTAGAGCTCCTTACTACACATTGTTTCTTCCAGTGTCATGGAGCTTTTGTGTTCCCTTTCCTATTTAGCGACAATGTCGTGGAGCTTTCGTCTTTCCTCTTTAGCAACGATGTCGTGAGGCTTTCGTGCCCCCTTTCTTCTTCAGCGGTGTTCTTGCGTTATCCTATTGCACCGGTGACTACACTTTTGACATATCATCTGAGAATGAGGGGAAAGGAGGTGCATCCGTTATGGTGTAGCACCTGAATTGTCCTCACTAAATACATTATGCAATAGATGGCCACATTCGTCAACCACAACTAGAAAATCTCGATGTTAATTGCATAATATTATTAAGCGCTAGATTTCGTAAGAAAACAACATAGTAAGGATAATATGTTGAAATAAAATTCAACACAAGTTGGAACGGTTGAACAGTAAAATCCTACTTACCTCATAGTTCCATTTTGTTACAACAAGTCAATGTGAACAATAGTATGCAATTAAAGTTGACGAATATTACGAATGATCCAACAAACATAAAGTAAAAAACGACAAATATAGGTGAGGATATCCATCTTAATTTCAAAGCACGTGGTATGGTCTAAAGTCAAATTGTAAATCCCAATTCTTCTGAACAAACCAGACATCAATGTCATTGTAAGAACAAAATATTATTGCCGAAAATATAATGATATATGCAGTAACAAACAAATTATTTCGTCATGTAGCAGAGATAGAAAACACATAAGCAGACATATTCAACTTGACATACATATTAATGTATAAAAGTTTGTGTGTGTTGACAAAATGATTTAATGAAGGAAAAAACTAAAGTTCAATTAATATGCGATGTGGTTACTTCGGAGGCACGCCAAAACAAAGTTGACACATGATTCCATATGTTTAAAACGTGAAGAATGGTTTAATTAGGTCCAAGGAAGGCACATGATGAAATCAAAATGCACTTGTATACAAGCATTTGATTTTCTAAAATTTAAGTTTCTATTCTTCTATATAAAATATAACTTTCCATTTTCATGTCCTTCACTACTATCAACTCATGTCATCATCATGTAACATATTGCTACTACTAGAATAAACATGGACACTGGTAGTACAATTATGCAAATACTGTGAAACCATAGAAGCATGCAACAACTAATATCCTAATATGATGGCCAAGTTTTTTTTGTTTTGGAAATGAGACATAGCACAACTAGAAGCAAGCAGCCACCCGTCAGTATAAAACACGGTGATTGGCAAAAAACTTAATAAGTCTCCAAAGCACGCACAAGACGCCTTTCATGGTGATATTTAAGAGTCATACATAAATATGTCTTGGTGTTTTAGCATGTACTTTATTTGGAATCTTGAGGGTGTAGACAATTTTTTTAAACTGTACTAAGACCGCCAGAGAAAGAACCTCTCAGTTCCAACAAAATGTCAACATGCGAAATAAAATGCAGCAAAAAAACTAGGAAACATATGTCGTCACATCCAATAGATATAAAATGCATAATAATTATAGGTGTGGATATCGATATTAATTTACACATGACGTGGGCGAAAGTTGACCAAACAAATCAAACATGACCGACATTGCTACAACAAAATGATATTCCTACAATATAGTATCGGAATAGGCATTGCCAAATAAAACACCTCACCACACCCTAGATATATGAAGCACGTCATCGAGATACACATGTGGACATCCATTTTTAATTCGCGGAAGCCGTGCGCCTAGACAAATACTCCTACTCATTTAGTGAAGAAAAGCCTAAAGATCAATTAATAAGAAATACTTCATAGACAGGATAGAACAAAAGATATATGGACGCCGGAAACGTGATTCTGTCACTGCCAAGAGATACACAACGTGAGGTCAAAATTCACCATTATACGAGAGTATTACTTGCTTATTTGTTTGCAAAACGTAAGTGCAGGCTTTCCATAGGAAAAATCAGAATCTTCGTTTACTACTACGTAGCACTGTTTATAAAACGTTTTTGGAAACAAATAAAGCATGCAGCAGCTAATAATAGTGTGGCCGAATTGGAAAAATAGACAGATGGAAGTGACGGAGCAGCGTCCAGCGCCGTCTACGCGCTCATTAGTAAAACGTTTACGCGTTTCCCAAACGCGCACGAGACCCCTCCCTCTTTATCACCCCCAAAACCCACCACCATTCCCGTTCCCATTCCCATACGCGCACCGCGGCGCCGATACATACGCCCGCCCGCCCTCCCTCCGCATTACTGCTCCACCACCACGCGGGACAGCTCACCACAGCCTGCGACGCACCGAGAGCGCGCCGCAGGAATCCAAGAAGCCGTCGGCGGCGGCGGCGGCGATGAGGGTGGCCGGGGCAGCCGTGGCGCTGCTCTTCTTCTTCCTGGCCGGCGAGGCGGCGGCGGCGCTGCCGAGGTTCGCGGAGGCGCCGCAGTACCGGAACGGGGAGGGGTGCCCGGGGTCGTCGGCGTCGTCCGCGGCCGGCGTGTGCGACCCGGGGCTGGTGCACATCGCCATGACCCTCGACGCGCACTACCTGCGGGGCTCCATGGCGGCCATCTACTCGCTGCTCAGGCACGCCTCCTGCCCGGAGTCGCTCTTCTTCCACTTCCTCGCCGCCGCGCCGGGCGACGGCGAGCTGCGCGCGGCGCTGGCGGGCTCGTTCCCGTCCCTCCGGTTCGAGATCTACCCGTTCCGCGCCGAGGCCGTGGCCGGGCTCATCTCGGCGTCCGTGCGCGCCGCCCTCGAGGCGCCGCTCAACTACGCGCGGAACCACCTCGCCGACCTGCTCCCGCCCTGCGTGCCCCGGGCCATCTACCTCGACTCCGACGTCCTGGCCGCCGACGACGTGCGCCGGCTCTGGGAGACCCGCCTCCCCGCCGCCGCCGTCGTCGCCGCGCCCGAGTACTGCCACGCCAACTTCTCCCGCTACTTCACCCCGGCCTTCTGGTCCGACCCGGCGCTCGGCGCGCGCGTCTTCGCCGGCCGCCGGCGCCCGCCCTGCTACTTCAACACCGGCGTCATGGTCATCGACCTCCGCCGCTGGAGGGCCGGCAACTACCGCCGCCGCATCGAGCGCTGGATGGAGATCCAGAAGGAGAGGCGCATCTACGAGCTGGGCTCGCTGCCGCCGTTCCTGCTGGTCTTCGCCGGCGAGGTGGAGGCCGTCGACCTCCGCTGGAACCAGCACGGCCTCGGCGGCGACAACGTGCACGGCAGCTGCCGCCCGCTCCACGACGGGCCCGTCAGCCTCATGCATTGGTCGGGCAAGGGCAAGCCGTGGGACCGCCTGGACGCCGGCAGGCCCTGCCCGCTCGACCACACCTGGAAGTCCTACGACCTCTACATCCCCGGAGACGGGAGCAGCGCCGCCTCGCCGGCCTCCGGGCCGGCATTGTCCGCCTGGTAGAGGGAGCTCGTAGCTGCACTGGCTAGATACAGTAATTCTTTTGTTGGTTGGGCGGTTCTTGGCAATGGCAGCGCGGCGGCACCGCGTTGGTGCCGTGGCTGCCGCTGCCGTCGGCTGTACAGGGCGGCGAGGGGGAAGGAAGGGGCGCGGCGATTGCAGCGCGAGGAGGAGGGAGAAGATTGGTGGATAGAGAAAAGAAGAGCTCGTTCTTTTTGGTAGAAATTCAGATTGGTGGCAATGTGGGAGGATTTTGATCTTGATTCTTTTTGGGTGGACATTCTAGGGGGCTACCAATTCGTTGGATTGGTGGCGATGTACAATTCGTTGATAGTACTAGGAAAGACTTGGAATTTTTGTTCTGTTATTGACGATTCTTTCATTCATAATAAGCCTATGTGTTCTTGATCTGAAATTCTCATCTCTACATTATTGTGTTGCGCTTAAATTCAGTTGAATTGAGTGGATTCTCACTATGTGTTGTAGTATCTGATTGACTGATGCTGATGTGGTTTGTACTTGGAAGTCTTGATCTGTCGCTCGAATGTCAATCTGAGCTTCTGCATTTTTGTAGAATTCATAACCGGGGCAACCATGTTGTGCAGATTGAGGGGGGCATAGGCCGGAAACGTTGAACTGAAAAAGGGCAATTTTTGCCGGCAAATTTGTCTGTTCCTGATGTATTACATTCCCATGTGATCGCAAAATTCCTCTGCTATACTCTGTTCATCATTCCTATTCTGCGAGAAATCAATACCACACACAAGAGGCGTGTGACTGGGGAACTTCAAAATTCCCTGTGCCCATTCGATTACCCGCCTGGTTTTCGAACTTTTAGATCTGCTATACTGCTATTTGAACTGCCCTGCAACTACATTTGTTCTAGAGCAACATCTCTAAACATAAACAAGTGAATAGATCATCATTTAGGATGTCAAATCATTTCGCTTACACCACAATCAAAGTGGCTATTGCCCGTTTAACTTATCTGCTCGCCAGCTAGCCCAGGCCACTAATACAATCATCCCAACTGCTGAGGAGCTCCTACTAGTAGCTCATAGCCGAAGCCTTGAAGCAACCAAATGGAATGCCTAGCTCATATACTCCTACTACTAGTTTATGCAGACATGTGAAAGTTCACCCACCTTTACACAAGCACAAGAAAGGTCCAGCCAATGATGAGCTAGGGGAACTGGAACTGCAAGTCTAGTGCAGTTTCCAGTGCAGCTCATCATCAGTGTCTTTTAATCTTGCTTCCTCCTCTCGCTTTGCCTTTCATGATTGATTGGTTAAGAAGGAAAAGGAGAGAAAAAAAGCCATTCTTCTTGGGAAATCCGGCACTGACAATCAATGATGATGCATTTTGTGGTGGCATTGTAGGAGGAACACGTCGTTCTCGGCTAGTGCCGTTTTCATGTGCTGAATGCTGTTCATCCCATGAACAATACAAAGTTGGTTTGTGGCCGGCGATCCATGAACCATCCATCTTTCCGGCTACTGACGAAGCAAAAGCAGCTGAATCCGATCCATTCTGACCTCGGATCAGAAACACCCACGAGACGATCGCTGCAGCCGGCAGCATTTCCTCAACGGCGGTGGCGTATTTGTCCTGAATTGAACGGCGAACAGGAGCCGTCGTCGGCGGAAGTTACTGGGGTGAGTGGTCTGGTCCGGGTGGAGGTGGGCACTGTTCCTGGCTATCACCTCACCCATGGCCATGGCACTGTGGCAGCTGCCGGATTTGGGCGCCATTACTGGCGTTGGTGCCTCCATTATTGATGGTGGCCACCGGATTCAGGTGAGGCGGCAGGCGGCAGGAGGTACACGCGTGCAGTAAACTCGGTCGATGGCTTACGGGGAGAGCCGTCGGCGCCGCGTCGACGGCTTCGGATTCGGCGGCATGTCGTAATGGCAGGGGCTGGTGGCTGGTGCTGGACCGGGAGTGCCTGGCCTCTCGCGGAAGCTGCCGTCTCCACTGAAATCAAATCGTCGTCGTAATGGAACGTGGCAGCAGCGCTGGGTTACGTCGCAAGATTTACCGGGAGAAGGCCGAGGAAAAGGACGGATCGACCGTCCAGTTCTGAAAGTAAAAGAGGCGCAGTAAGAAAGAGAGGTTTCATTTCATTTTCATCAGGCATGATTTGGACTAGAACTGCCCCAGACTAGCAGCTGCGTCCATCCATCGGACCACTAGCTAGCCAACAAACGGTGCGTTGGTCTGTGTACCATGCTTTTGCTAACTCATGACTAACCCTATTTTGGGTGCGATGAATCTCTTTTCATGAATGAAGCCAGTTGCCTCTTGGCTTGTGGAACAAGGATGCAGTGTGCCTCGTCATCTCCCTCTATGTGAAGTCATGCAGAGATCATTGTCAACGCCATGGTCCATGGAACAATCTGAATGATGTATACATTCATCTTTATTACTTATTCAACAAAAGTTTGATAAGAACATAAATCAAGCCAGCCGAAACCATCACTGACACATACACAATCGATAATGTAAAGCGCTCTCACTCCTCATATCTAAAATCGGTGACGTCATCGATCCATCTACGTAACGTATCAGAACCTGCAGCCGATGCAGCAAACCTAAAGCGTATATTACATGCACATGTTTTAGAAACCGCCATCATCATTGAACCGCAGACTCATCTTGAGGAAAGAGATCTGCATCATCCTTGCTAGTCCGGCCATCCGTCAGTGCCATCACGGCGCCAAACGTCATCACCTCTCTGTGCGCAAACTGCTGAGCACGTCATGGTCGCCGCCGATACACCGCAACACCATGCCGCCAAGTACCACCAGCCGACACAACTTGAAGTTTCTGAAAGATTTGTCGTGCGTAGCACCTGCCGAACAAGCATGACACAGCGTAGCACATATCGGCCAGGCATGACTTGACATCTTCACCGAAGCTCCGTGCAAGACGAAGACGCTCTACCGCTGGAACCGTCCACTGGTCCCTTAAGCCAATGCACACCTCCAAGAATGATGCCCTCACGAGGAACGCCACCTGAGTGCCGCCATCATCTGACCGACTGATCAAGGGTTTTCCTCGGAGGTAGTGGAAGGAGGCGTGAACTTAACCACGATATTGCCTCCAAGAAGGAAACCGCCAAGGGTGTCACCGTCACCAGCGGCCGTATACAAGGTTTTCACCCGGATCTTCTCCCACGAGCATCCATCTGACATCTTGTGCATCGGCCAAACCACCTTCAAAGCTCCAGATCTGACCTCCCAGATCCGACGACTAGCCGCAACAGCACTGCCACCGTGGAAGCCCTGGCACACCGGCCACCGCTTGCATGTGCCACCACTAGAGTTCGGGGGGAGGGCTGCCACCACACCTCGCCAAACCGAGAGAGCCGTCGGGAAGGATCTCGTGCTTGCTCGTCACTGTCACTGATCCGATCTAATCCGGAGCCAAAGCCAACAAATCGCCGGCAGAGTTCCGCCTTTGCCAGGACATCAACACGCCATGCCGTCGCTGGTCGCGTGAGCTTCACCCACCGCCACCTTTCAGGGTTGCCGCCCCAGGATCCAGGCGAGGAGACCAGGAGACGCACGCATGCACCCGGCCCGATCTGGCCAACCCGGACCTCCACGACGTCCTCTTCACGCCGTCGCCGTCGGCCCGTCACCAAGCAGCCACGCTGCCGCCCTAGGCCCCCGCCTGAAGCACGCCTTCGCGCCGCCATGGATCAGATCGCGGTCGTGCCGTCTCGCGCGAGGAGGTCCCGCCCGACCCCTCCTACGCGAGCTAGGGAGGAGAACCCCCGCCACCGCCGTCGGCCGCCGGTGGCGGCGGAGGGAAGGGAGGGAGGTGGTGGTGACCCTGGCGGCTAGGGTTTGAGGAGCCGCCCGAGTCGGGGGGACGCGGGGGATCCACTCTGTTTATCTGATGGTCACACAATTTGGTAGAGTGGCAAAAGGAGCATATTAATGTGCGGGTTAGTGGCGAAAGAACGGTAGGAGGAGACGGTGGCGCATTCAAGTATTCGGCTGGCCGGCCGGCTCTGTCTCCCTGAAATGAGTGTCAAAAGAAGGAAGAAATCCTTCAGAATTTGGTGGTGTCTGAAGAAGTGTTCGGCCGGCCAGCAGGCTCTGTCTCCCTGAAATGCTGACAGTGTCCAGTAGTGATGAGCCGTTAGTGTTAGAGAAGGCGACTTAGCACTCAGTGATACTAATACAGTAGTAAAAGATGAACAGCTGAATTTGTACAACACAAATCTTGTCTCATTTTGCATGCTTTTTCCGGCTCACAAGTTTCAACATGATGCGCGTATTTGATTCTTCCTGAAATTTTTCTGAAATGCACAGATGCATAAACCATAACCTTCAAGTACACATTCTTGCCTGTTCATCTGCTTCACGATAAAAACGTAAGTACATTTGCATGGTTTTGTCTGGAAGGCTCCACGAATTCATGACTAGCTCTATTTTGGGTGCGATGAGCCTTTAGGAATCATCAGTAGCTTTATCTCCTTTTGCTGAGCCCACTCGACTATTGGCTTCTAGAACAAGCTTGGAGTGCCTCCTCATGTTCCTCTCCGGAGCAGAGATCATTGTCAACTCCATGGGCCATGGAACAATCTCGCCTCAAGGATCACCGGTGAAGTCCTCTACTGATTACTGATCAGTGCTAGGCCAGGCCTTTCACACGTGCGGAGAGCTCAACTTGTTCTGTTTTCTTCATGACCAGCTCAGGATCAGGAGGAACATGTCATGTGCGGAGTAAGTGGACGCAGAGAGATGATTAGAGGTGGAACGAGTTGCAAAAGGAAGAGAAAATTCTTCAGAATTCAGATGTCCTGGAGTGATTATTCGGCCGGCCGGACGGCTCCGGCTTCCTAACAGGCTCACGCAAGCCGTGAGCTAATGTCTAGTAGTGATGAGCCACTGGTGTTTGAGGGCCATGTAGCACTCAGTTGTAGTGCATACATTGGAGAAAAGAATGCAGCATCGTTGTCTGTGTTAGGAAAATACAACTTGTATTACTAGTAGATCAAAGATGGCATATATATACATGTACAAGGGGATGCCAAAAGGCAAGAATACAAAAGACCAAAAGACCATCATCAATATAACTCTAACACCCCCCTCAAACTCATGGTGGATCCACAACACTGAGTTTAGAGAGGTAAAATCCATGTTGCGCTCTAGTTTGGGCCTTCGTGAAGAAATCCGTCAGCTGTAACTCGGAAGGCACATACTGAAGAGCTATAACATGGTCCCGCACACCAGCGCGCACGAAGAAACTATCAACACCAATATGCTTGGTAAGCTCATGTTTCACGGGGTCCCGGGCAATACTGATAGCACCTGTACTGTCTGACAAGAGTGTAGTAGGTGTAGTAACAGAAACACCAAAATCCTCGAGTAGCCAGCGTAACCAAGTCACCTCTGCTGCGAGAAGAGCCATAGCTCGCAACTCAGCCTCTGCACTCGAACGGGAAACTGCAGTCTGTTTCTTCGTCTTCCAGGCAATGAGAGAACCACCAAGAAAGACATAGTAAACAGAAAGTGACCGACGATCCGAAGGATCACTAGCCCAGGTAGCATCTGAATAGGCCTGGAGCTGTAACGAGGAAAGAAAAGACGGTGAGAGATCGTGCCACGAAGATATCGTAGAACACGAAGAAGGTGACTATAGTGAACCGAAGTGGGAGAAGAAACAAACTGACTCAGTATATGGGCAGGATAGGAGATATCCGGACGAGTGAAAGCAAGATAAACAAGACTCCCAACAAGATGACGATAACGAGTCGGATCAGACAAGGGCTCACCATCAGAAGCACGAAGGTGGACATTAAGCTCCATAGGAGTCTCAACAATGCGCTCATCACTAAGAGCTGCACGAGCAAGAAGATCCTGGATATACTTCTCTTGGGAAATAAAAAAGGCATCAGAGGTGGAGAAAATCTCAATCCCAAGAAAGTAACGAAGAGGACCAAGATCAGACATAAGAAACTGCTCATTGAGATGGGCCTTGACAAAGGCAATGTACTCAAGATCATCGCCAGTGATGATCATGTCATCAACATATAGAAGAAGAAGAGTGCGACCACGAGTAGAAATGTGGACAAACAGCGCTGGATCATGAGCACTAGGCGAAAAACCAGCTGCAGTGACCACAGAGGCAAAACGCTCAAACCAAGCACGGGGGGCTTGCTTAAGGCCATAGAGAGAGCGACGAAGACGACAAACCATGCCATCAGGAACTGAATACCCAGGTGGTGGCTGCATATAAACTTCCTCACGCAACTCACCATTAAGAAAGGCATTCTTAACATCAAGCTGAGACACGGACCAGTGGCGAATAGAGGCCACAACGAGAAGTGTGCGGACAATGGTCATATGGGCCACAGGAGCAAAAGTCTCATCGTAATCACGACCATGCTCCTGCTGAAAGCCACGAGCCACAAGACGAGCTTTATAGCGCTCAAGAGAGCCATCAGAGCGAGTCTTAATCTTATAGACCCACTTACATGTGATGGGACGAACACGGGGAGGGAGAGTGACCAGATACCACGTGCCGGTGCGCTCAAGGGTAGCAAGCTCCTCTGCCATCGCAAACTGCCATTCAGGATGAACAACAACATCTCGATAAGAAGTCGGCTCAAGAATGGTTGAAAGACCATAGCGAGAAGGAGAATATCGGTCAGGGGGCGGACAAGACCGAGAACGAAGACCATAAGTCGGTTGAGAAGGGGAAGGCGACACACTAGAGGTAGAGGGTCCATCAGTAGACTCATCCACAACACGTGGACGACGAGTATAGTGTAAAGGAAAGGAGGGAAGAGGCGGAATCACTGGAGGTGGAGATGGGGAATGTATCGGCGATGAAGGTGGAGAAGGGGAAGGCATCGGTGAGGAAGGTGGAGGGCCATGCGATGAAGGAGGAGAAGAAATCATAGTAGAGGACGGTGTCAGATATGCAATAGCAGGACGAGGAGTAGGAATACTGGGCACAAAAAATACCATGTTAGGAAAATGCAACCTGTATTACTAGTAGGCCAAAGATGACATATATACATGTATAAGAGGATGCCAAAAGGCAAGAATACAAAAGACCAAAATACCATCATCAATATAACTCTAACAGTCTGGAACTCTGGATTAGGCGTGGTTTCAAGAACACAGTGGCCATGCGGCCAGCACCATGGCTCCAAATGGCGCACCGCAACGTTGAGACCACATTGGAACATCAGGGTTGGGTGACGCACGCATAGGCAATGGTACCGGGGTTACCATCCAGTGTTGTCAGGGGTGCTGGCTGGAGAAGAACAGAGCAAAGATCAACCTTTTTTGCTTGCCTCCAAAGAGTGTCGGTGAATATTTTTCTCATAGTATCTTGAAAAAGGCTTTCATCCCATTTTACAAATAAAGCTATCATCACGTTCATATAACAAGTTCAAGTGCAAGGATATAAAATAGTTTTCTTAGCACAATACGCCTAAAAAAAGTATACAATTTTTTTAGAAAAAAGACCACCAAGTGGCTACACACTCGAAGATACATGGACGTTGATGAAAACCTGGAGAAGAGGGAGCGGGTCATCATCAGCCCCAACCATAGAAGTTAGGGAATAAAGCGGCACCGATAAGATATGTTGCATAAATGTATGTGTGTCACCGAGAAAGATAGCCAGATCCAAGAAAAGGCAACACCGTGCATCCTGTCACAAGTAAGCAGCATTCGTTTCTGGTTCTTTCATATGTTTCGAGACATTAGAGCATCTACAATCAGACATTGCAAATCTGGCCCCTCAAACGTCCGCGAACGCATCCGCGGACACTGACCGGACGCGCCTTATTTTTTTGCCTTCCATATTCGTGTCCCTCATATCCGAACCCTCATTTTCATACAATCCATGCAACGCTACGTAAACCTGGGCATGGGAAGCCCGGCCCAAAAAACCCGGGCCGGGCCGGGCCGGGTTCGGGCTTGCAAATTAAGCCCGCGCAGTAGTTCGGGCCGGGCTCGGGCTCACAAAAATCGGCGTTTTACACTGAGGCCCGGCCCGGCCCGACCCGGAAATCGTCTTTTTAGTTCATTCGAGCCGGGCTCGGGTCTGCATATTCGTTTTTTTGGCCGGACCGGGCTCGGGCTTGGGATTACCAGTTCGGGCTTTCTAAAGCCCGGCCCGGGGTATGCCCAGGTTTAACGCTACGTACTAGTAGATGAAACACAGTTCATCGGATCGGATTGCATCGCCGAACAAAAAGAGCAGTTCATCGGCAAATCCTAACTGCGACTAACTTCCGAACGCAGGATTTTAGCGACAGGTGCGGACGATCACGTGTATACTTCTCTGCTCGATTTCACATCTCGGTGCAATCTCGCATGCTGCGTTGCCCTGCAATCTCGCACACACATCTCTTTTGTTTGCATGGAGCGCACGTATTGAACCCAATTAACAATCCATCCATGTAGGTAAGAAGAAAAGACGATCGTGAGCAAAGATTTCATTAGAAACGGAACTTCAAAATGTTTTGTAGCTCAAACCATTGGTCCGATTGAAAAACCGTTTTCACATAAAAGATTCGTCGCGGCGAGACCTCCGAAACTAGATCCCATGTTGGTATGTTTCGATGACTTTTTTTAGGTCAAAAGTTATCAGACCTAGGCTAAATAAGTTATCACCTATGTGGTACGCCAGTTACCATCCTGTTTACATGGAAATTACCGGGACATAAAAATGGCTCCTCCAACATTCTCTCCACATGCAAATGCGGTAGAGTACACGAAACCTGATGTCATTGTAAATTCTTGCTATTTCAAAAATGTAAAATGTTTTATAGCTCAAACTGTCATTTTTGATTGAAAAATCGTTTTCACATAAAAAATCCATCGCGATGAGAACTTCGAAACTAGATCTCATGTTGACATGTTTTGATCACTTTTTTGTTCAAAAGTTACTGTAAAGTTATCATTTATGTTATATGTATATTAACATGTTATTTATGCAGAAGTGACCGGAGACGTGTTTTCAACGACTTCTTTCCCCCGGGTCAAATTTACCGTGGTATTTATACCTAAGTTATCAGCCCCGGATGCATACATTACCGTGCTATTTGCACAGAAGTAACCAGGGTATGTTTCAATAACTTTTTATTCGGGTCTAAAGTTATCGCGTTGTTTATACCTAAGTTATCAGGTCTATGATGTGTGAGTTACCATGCTATTGACAAAAAAGTTACCGGAGGTATATTTCATCAACAACCCCCCACCCCTCACCACCGTCGCCAAAGTTATCAGGACTGGGGCACATAAGTTATCAGGTCTGCCATGTGTGAGTTATCATATTATTCACACAAAAGTTACCAATGGCATATTTCATCAACCACCCTCCCCCCACCCGGTCACCAAATTTACCAAGACTGGGGTACATTAGTTATCAGGTGTACGATGTGTGAGTTACCGTGTTATTCACATAAAAGTTACCGGGGTATATTTCATCACCCCTCCCTCGTGAAAAGTACCAGGACCGGGGTGCATAAGTTATCGGGTCTCCGATGTGTGAGTTACCATGCTATTCACACGAAAGTTACCGACGGATATTTGATCACCCCCCCCCCCCCCATGCCAAAGTTATCAGGACCGAGGTACATAAATTATCAGGTCTGTTGAAAGATCGTGGATGTCGCCTAGAGGGGGGGGGGGTGAATAGGCGCTTTAAAATAATTACGGTTTAGGCTTGAACAAATGCGGAATAAACCTAGCGGTTAATTTGTCAAGCACAAAACCTAAAACGACTAGGCTCACCTATGTGCACCAACAACTTATGCTAAGCAAGATAAACAACTAAGTGATAGCAAGATATATAACTAGAAACAATATGGCTATCACAAAGTAAAGTGCATAAGTAAAGGGCTCGGGTAAGAGATAACCGAGGCACGCGGAGACGACGATGTATCCCGAAGTTCACACCCTTGCGGATGCTAATCTCCGTTAGAGCGGTGTGGAGGCACAATGCTCCCCAACAATGCCACTAGGGCCACCGTATTCTCCTCACGCCCTCGCACAATGCAAGGTGCCGTGATTCCACTAAGGGACCCTTGAGGGCGGTCACCGAACCCGTACAAATGGGACCCTTGAGGGCGGTCACCGAACCCGTACACTTTGGCAACCCTTGGGGGCGGTCACCGGTACCCGTCAAATTGCTCGGGGCGATCTCCACAACCTAATTAGAGACCCCGACGCTTGCCCGGAGCTTTACACCACAATGATTGAGCTCCGAGGCACCACCAAGCCGTCTAGGGTGCCAAGGCACCCAAGAGGAACAAGCTCTAGGGTGCTCAAACACCCAAGAGTAATAAGCTTCTCAACTACTAACTTCCACGTATCACCGTGGAGAACTCAAACCGATGCAACTAATGCAATGGCAAGGGCACACGGAGTGCCCAAGTCCTCCTCTCTCAAATCCCACCAAAGCAACAAAAGCTATGGAGGAAAATGAGAGGAAGAACGAAGAAGAACACGAAGAACTCCAAGAACTAGATCCAAGGGGTTCCCCTCACTTAGAGGAGAAAGTGATTGGTGGAAATGTGGATCTAGATCTCCTCTCTCTTTTCCCCCAAAAACTAGCAAGAAACCATGGAGGGATTGAGAGTTAGCAAAGCTCTAGAAGGTCAACAATGGGAGGAGAGAGAGCTGCAATGGATAAGATAACCGTTGGGGAAGAAGACCCCTTTTATAGGGCCACCCCAAATCCAACCGTTACCTGTCTCAGCCCGCACAGAGCGGTACTACCGCTCCACAGAGCGGTACTACCGCTCGGGCGGTAGTAATTCAAAAAGCAGCAGGCAACAACAAGAAACTGGAGCGGTAGTGCTGCACCAAGCGGTACTACCGCTCAACTTAAGCGGTACTACCGCTTAAGCTTTCGCAGGACAGAGGAAACAGAGGAAGTGGGGTAGCACTGGAACGGCAGTACCGCAACAAGCGGTACTACCGCTCCACTACCGCCCCACTACCGCTTAGGGAAAAATAACACCAGAAGAAAACACGGTAGTGCAGCGGTAGTAGGGGCGGTAGTACCGTGTCAAGCGGTACTACCGCTCCACTACCGCTTTACTACCGCTAAACGAAAAAGAATGCCAGTAGAAATCACGGTAGTGCAACGGTAGTAGGGGCGGTAGTACCGTGTCAAGCGGTACTACCGTGGTCCCGAGCGGTACTACCGCTTTGGTGACAGGTAAACTGCCCAGACAAACAATAAACCCTGAACTGCCATAACTTCTGCAAATGAGCTCCGAATTGAGCAAACTCAAGCTTGTTGGATAGAGGACGACAAATACTATCCAACAGCGACTGGTTATATTAAGAAGTGGCAGTAGAGAAAATACCAATGATATAGAGATGAGAAACCTCTATGAATGAAGAACCGGCATAAACTCCAACATCAAAAACATCATAGAAGATGCATATATGAACTCCGTTTTCGATGACCTCGAGCTTGTCATGAAGATGACCAAAAGCTCAAAGACTCACAAAGAGAAATACCAAACACAAACCAAGAAATATGATGCAAGGATGCAATGGTTTGAGCTCTCTACGAAGATATGATAAAGCTACTCACTTGAGAGCCCCCTTGATAGTACGGCTATCGATCCTATAACCCGGTCTCCCAACTACTACCATGAGACCGGTAAAATAGAAAACCTATCAAGGGCAAACCTTTGCCTTGCGCAAAGTCCACTTGAGCTAGATGATGACGATCTTGACCTCCTCAAGTTGGACCACCTTTCTTGATTGCGCCGGCTCGATGAAGACTAGCTGATTGCTCCCCCATACTCCACTATGGGTGAGCCGCTCTTCGGCACATCTTCACAAGTCCATTATCACTTGAACTTGCACGCCGCATCTTGATGACGATCACCACTTGATGTCATCCTCCATGGGTTGAATGAGATCTTCCTCTTGACGCAAGCCCATGAAAACATACCTAACCCCACATAGAACTCTCACATAGAACATGGGTTAGTACACAAAGCGTAATGGACAATGCTTACCATACCATGAGATCACTTGATCTCGCTTGGTACATCTTCTACGCTTTGTGTGTTGATCAACTTGAATCACTCTTCGTATTTAGTCTTGATCAACATGACCAATCTTTGGATAAATCCTTGAATAGCACCTTGGTCAACACATATTCTTCTTCAAATCACCTTGAGACCAACAAATGGTCTACAAGCAAATCCTATGGACAAACCCTTCAAATATAACTCAAGGCAACCATTAGTCCATAGAGATTGTCATCAATTACCAAAACCAAACATGGGGGCAGCACATGTTCTTTCATCTGTGATGTGTGAGTTGTCAGGGTGTTTGTATGTAAGTTATCAGGTCCGTGATGCGTTAATGACCATGTTATTCACACAACATTATTGGGAGATGTTTCAACGAAAAAAATCAGGTCCAAATAATCACGGTGTTTGTACGTGGGTTATCAACTATGTTGTGCATGTATTATATGCTATTTACACAGAAAATACTGGTGGTATATTTTTGAACAACTTTTTCCCCCGGGTCAAAAAAGTTGTCG
This sequence comes from Elymus sibiricus, assembly GCA_039707655.1. Classification (NCBI taxonomy): domain Eukaryota; kingdom Viridiplantae; phylum Streptophyta; class Magnoliopsida; order Poales; family Poaceae; genus Elymus; species Elymus sibiricus. The sequence goes on from CM077675.1 coordinate 138,678,899, forward strand.
TGATGTTTGTATGTCAGTTTCCAGTTCGGCTGTGCGTATATTACCAAGTTATCTACACAGAAGATATCAGATTTTTTAACAAAAAAGAAATTTTGATAATAGTTACCGCGGTGTTTGTACATAAGTTATCAGGTCTACGGTGTGTTTATTACCATGTTATTTACACATAGGTTATCGGGCTATGTTTCATTAACTCCCCCTCCTCGTGTCAAAGTTAGCATGATGGTGGTATAAGAAAGATCTGAACACTGTTGAGAACAACTAATGGTGAGTGAGTTGGCTAGCTCCATGCACCTCATTCCAAGAGGTTGTTTCTTTGATCCTCCTTCCTGCACCTTTATTTTTCTCGACCCGACGACGATGTGATTGTTCAGATTTTTTGCAAAATTGAGGTGGTTCGGATTTTAGCTTGTCGATTATCATAAGTATAGCATAAACTTAGCCACTTAATTGATGTGTCTTGTCCAAACTGTCAATAACCAACAAAAGTTGAGTTGGTTATAAGAGGTGCTAGTATGTGCGTTGCCTCACCATGCCCATGCAAATAGTAGTTTTCTAGTAGAGTTAAAAAACTGCAGCTTGATATGCAAGGGAAGGTGCTGTATGCATTGGAGACAGGAACTGGCTCATGTGCAGGATGCTACAGTACACTCTACAGTGAAAATGCAGAAGGCATGGCAGGGTGCACTGTAGCACTCGTACTGTGCCCAAGCCATCTGCAACTTGCTAGAGAAACAACAGCAGGAATCGGTCAACAGCGGAAAACACATGGTGCACGAGCGAGAAAGACCTACTGCCCTGCCCTACCACGTCAATCGGGGGACTAGTCGCCAGCGCTAACTAATCGCGATTTTAAGCACGCCGTCGGATGAGCAAACAACGGATATCAGGACGTGCGGATCTGTGGCAGAATTCCTGCCGACTGGAGGTTAGCTTTCACTACTTAAACATACTTAATATAAACAAAACAGGAAAGAACGGAGGAAATCACCATTTCCTCACCGGCCCCTTTCCCTTTCGGCCGTCCACGCGGCTGTGCCCCTCCTCCATGTAGGCGCCGGCGTGCGGTGGAGCGTCGTCGTCGTCGTCATCGAAGCCGGAGGTGGTGGAGGCATCACTGCCGTCCACGTCGGAGCTGCACCGCATGCCGGTCAGCCCGCGGAGCAGGCGTTCCTACTCCTCCGCGTGGCGGGCTGCTTTCGCCTTCGCCGCCGTCTCTTTCGCTGCCTCGCGCTTCGATAACTGGATGGCCAGTCAGAGCGCGTCGGCATTCTTGCGGCGGAGGCGGCGCGCATCCGTCTCCACCGACGTCAGTGAGCGACGAAGGACACCCGCGAGGAGCGCGTCCTCGGGGTCGACCGACGCGGTCGAGGTCGAACGCCGCGCGGCCAGCGCCTCCTCCCTCTCCCTCGCCCGCTGCTGCACGCGCCTCGGACCCCGGCGTCCTCGTGCGCCCCGTCCCCACCGCAGGCATGAGGACCCAGCGGTGGCCGGGCACCGCTTTCGGAGCAGAAGGTGGTGGAGGTGGGCGGCGTACCTGACCTGGAGCGGACCGGCCGGAGCGGGAGCGACCGGAGCTGCGCGCTTTGCGGGAAGGGCCTGCGACGTCGCCGGCGCTCCGTCGGCGTGCGACGGGCCCGGAGGATGCAGATCCACCGCCGCCGGGGCCGCCTTGGTCCTGCAGCGACCGGCTCAACGCGATGCGGAGGGCCACCTCCTCCACATCGATGTTTGATCCGTCGGAGCTGCTTCCGTCGCTGACCATCGGATCGGAGGGTGGGGGATTGGAAGTGGAGTGGACGGAGAGTGAACTGCCGGATGTCTAGGATTTCCGGATTGGGGTGTTCAGTGAGGTCGATGGTGGGCCGGGCTGACGTGGCAGTGGGGTCGGTGGTGGGCCGGGCTTGTTAGGCAGGCGTGCCAGGGCGCGCCCGGTCTCCCCCATATCCGCCCCATATTTGGGCTGGATATAAGGGGTGCCAGTCAGCCCGGCCGTTTGAGGCCCGTTTAGGGCGTCCGTCTGGGTCGATTTTTCCTGCCCAGGCGTTTGAGACGGTGATACGTCTCCAACGTATCTATAATTTTTGATTGTTCCATGTTGTTATATTATAATTCTTGAATGTTTTACAATCATTTTATAGCAACTTTATATAATTTTTTGGGACTAACCTATTGACATAGTGCCAAGTGCCAGTTGTTGTTTTTTGCATTTTTCTACTTCGTAGAATATCAGTACCAAACGGATTCCAATTGCGACGAAACTTTTTGGAGATTTTTTTGGACCAGAAGACAACCAGTGAGACAAAGAAGCACCCGGGAGGAGGCCCGTGGGGCCCAGAAGACACCAGGGCGCGCCAGAGGCCCCCGGCGCGCCTTGGTGGGTTGTGGTGACCTTGGGAGCCCCCTCCACCGCCTCTGAGCTCTATAAATACCCAAATATTCCAGAAACCCTAGGGGAGTCGACGAAAAATACTTTCAGCTGCCGCAAGTTTCAGAACCGCGAGATCCAATCTAACACCATCACGGAGGGGTTCATCATCCTCATTGGTGCCTCTCCGATGATGCGTGAGTAGTCCACCATAGATCTACGGGTCCGTAGGCAGTAGCTAGATGGCTTTCTCTCTCTCTTTTGATTCTCAATACAATGGTCTCTTGGAGATCTATTTGATGTAATGACTTTTTGCGGTGTGTTTGTTGGGATCCGATGAATTTTGAGTTCATGATTAGTTTCTATCCATGAATATTATTTGAGTCTTCTTAGATATTTTATATGCATGATTAATTATAGCCTCATATTTCTTCTTCGAATCTTTGGTTTAGTCAGGCCAACTAGATCAATTTTTCTTGCCATGGGAACAGGTGCTTTGTGATGGGTTCAATCTTGCGTTGTCCTCTCCCAGTGACAGAAGGGGCAGCGAGGCATGCATGTATCATTGCTATTAAGGATAACAATATGGGGCCTATTCCTACATGAATAGATCTTGTCTACATCATGTCATCATTCTTATTGCATTACTCCGTTTCTCCATGAACTTAATACACTAGATGCATGCTGGATAGCGGTCGATGTGTGGAGTAATAGTAGTAGATGCAGAATCGTTTCGGTCTACTAATCTTGGACGTGATGCCTATATAATGATCATCGCCTTGGATATCGTCATGATTATTTGATCTTCTATCAATTGCCCAACAATAATTTGTTTACCCACCATGTGCTATACTCATGAGAGAAGCCACTAGTGAAACCTACGGCCCCCGAGTCTACTTTTCCAACATATTGCTTTCCGATCTATCTTTTGCCGCTTTTGTTTTCAGATCTATTATTCAAAAAATCCAAAAATACCTTGCTGCACTTTTTATTTGCTTCTTTTATTTTGTGTTCTTGTGCAATCTATCTATCCAATCTACTACAATCTAATCTATCTTTTTACCGTGGAGAGATTGACAACCTCTCTTACGCGTCGGATTGCAAGTATTTGTTCTTTGTGTGCAGGTACCGTTTACATAGTGTTGCGTGGTTCTCCTACTAGTTCGATAACCTTGGTTTTATAACTGAGGGAAATACTTACCGTAGCTGTGCTGCATCATCCCTTCCTCTTTGGGAAAATACCGACCCAGTCTCAAGCCACGTCAAAGGAATTTCTGGCACCGTTGCCGGGGAGGAGGTACGGAAGTAGTCTCCCGTCAACTTGCCAATTTCTGGCGCCGTTGCCGGGGAGACATCATCAACATCCATCAGGTTTCGAATCACAAATATCATCTCCTTGCAATTTACATTATTTGCTATTTGCCTCTCGTTTTCCTCTCCCCCACTTCACCAAATTTGCCGTTTTATTCGCCCTCTTTTTTCGTTTGCCTTTTTCTCATCAGATCTTTTTGTTTGCTTGTCATCATGAGTGATTTTGGTATGGCAGAAACAGATGATTGCAGGACTCCTAATGGACGTTCTGGTAATCTGGATGCTAAAACTTTTGTTTTGGGGCAAGGGAACGTTATAGGAAAAGAAACTATCCAAGAATTTTTCAATTGTGTTGGAAATTTGACTCTCGATGATGCTCCTATACTTAAAAGAACTAAAACTTATGCGGAAGCTATTTCAGCGCTAGTTCTGAAACTCGAAAATAGGTTTATTCGTACCCATCCTACCTTGCAAAGATTATTTAATGAGCTACCCATTATAAAGGATCCTAAAGCTAAAAGGTTAGCCACCCTTGTTCTTATGAATGAATTTGATCACATAGTACGAGAAGCTAGGGAGATTTTGGGTATGAGCCATGAAAAAACGGTAATAGGAGAGATCCTTTACAATAGTGACTACATGTTGAGACATCTTCTTGGAAATAATCAATTTTTTTATGAGAACCTTAAAAAGGAAATCCCCGTTTTAGGTATGATCCAACAAGTTTTCAATGATGTTAATCAACAATATTCTTGGATTGTGGCCGGGAATCAAAGAGGGTACGTAGATGGACAACTTGATAGTGTTAAGATTTCTATGGATAATGTGTTTCAAGTTATATTTGCAAAACCTCTTGACAAAAATACCTCTATGAAAACTAAAGATGACAATACTTGAATCTATGCATTATGCCTAGCTAGGGGCGTAAAACGATAGCGCTTGTTGGGAGGCAATCCAATGAATAAATTTATTTTCATCTTTTTCTTTCTGTTTTTGAATGTTGACACAATTATGCTACTCTTATGATTGTTTCTTTATGTTTTAATTAGTGTTTGTGCCAAGTAAAGCCTTTAGGATGATTCACAAGATGAGTAGAAACAATGCTGAATCTGAAACAGAAACTTTGACTCCAGTGCAGGAATTTTAATTTTTTACCGGAGCGTGATAATGAGCTGAAATTTTAACACAGTATTTCTATAAACATTCTTTACGTTTTCCTAATTTTTCAGAAAATTTTTAGAGTTACATAAGTATGGTTAGAGTACAGATTACTACAGATTGTTCTGTTTTTGACAAAATCTGTTTTCGTTGCATTGTGTGCTTGTTTTGCTGAATCTATGGTTTGTATTGAAGGGTATAAGCCATGGTAAAGTTAGAATACAGTAGATATAATGCAATAATAAAATATGAATGGGTTTGCAACAGTACTTAGAGTGGTGATTTGCTTTATTATACTAACGGATCTCACGAAGGTTTTGTTGAGTTTTGTGTGATTGAAGTTTTCAAGTTTTGAGTGAGATCACGATGGATGAAGGAATAAGGTGTGAAAAGAGCCTAAGCTTGGGGATGCTACAACACCCCCAAGATAATATCCAAGGAGAAAAAAAACTAATCTTGGGAATGCCCCGAGTGGCATCCCCTCTTTCTTCTAACGACCATCGGTATTTTACTTGGAGCTATATTTTTATTCGTCCCATATCATGAGTTTTGCTTGAAGCGTCTTGTATTATTTGAGTCTTTGCTTGATTTGCTTTTTAGTTTGTCACTAGTATCCTTGCTGGACACACCTATTTAAGAGAGCCACAATTATGCTATGATTTGTTAGAAATGCTCTATATGCTTCACTTAAATTTTTTGAGCTATGGAATTGCTCTAGTGCTTCACTTATATCTTTTTGAGCACGGTGTGCTTTAAATTTTTGAAGAAATACTCTTATGCGTCACTTAGATTAATTTGAGAGTTATTAAATTTTGAAGAAATTCTCTCATGCTTCACTTATACTATTTTGAGAGATGAAAATTTTATGCTCATGTTCTTCACTTAAATTTATTTGAGCTTGTCAAAAGCAATGGCAATATATGAAACTAGTACCAAAGTGATAGATATTCAAGAGGGATATAATAAAAACTTTCATGAAGATCATTGGACAAATTAAACTTGATTCCTTGTAATAGTTTTGAGACAAGATGATAGTGATATGTGAGTCATGTTGGTGAGTAATTATGCTTTAGTAAGAATATTGGTGTTAAGGTTTGTGATTCCCTATGCAAGCACGAAAGTAAATAGTTATGCAATGAAATTATATCCTACTTATGGTGCATTATTCGGTGTTAGTTATGCTCAATGCCTGTTTATGTGAATTTTCGTTTCTTGATTGGTTGCTTCTCAATCTATTTGCTAGCCTCCACTTGTACTAAGTAGAAATACTACTTATGCATCCAAAATCCTTAAACCCAGTTTTGCCATATGAGTCCATCATACCTACCTATATGCGGTATTTTCGTGCCGTTCCAAGCAAATTTGTATGTGCCATCTCTAATTTTCAAAATGAATTTCCTTTTTGTGTGCTCGTACCGCTCATGAAACGATAGGGGGTGTCCAAGATTTTTCCATGCTAGATGTGTTATTCTCAAGATGAGTGTTTATTCACTTGTCATTGCACGAGAGTACGGCGGTAATAGGGATGCCCAGTCCCGAAATGAAAAAGAAATTTACTTTATGTTGTTAAATAATAAATTCCTTGGAATGTGTTGGTATGGAAGGCAACCGTGGATACGGCTAGCCATGGATTGTGAAAGAATGGTGGAAAAAGGAATAAACTTTATTTTCTGTTTGGGAATCGCCTATGATGTATCTAGCATGGAAAGTATTGAGAACTACTTGGTCGTTTTCGTTGACAGGAAAGGCATACCACCCAAAATATTTTTCTCTCTCAATTTAAGCTTTGAGCTCTGGCACCTCTACAAATCCCTACTTCACTCTGCGAAGGGCCTATCTATTTACTTTATGCAATTTTTATTTTTAATTTGAGTCTCCATCTTCTCTTACAAAGCACCAACTAGGGGGCACTACGATCATACTTGTGCATTGGGTGTGGCTAATATTTGAGTGTGTTTCATGAATGGATCAATGATTGAGCATGATGGGCTAGGGATAACTTTCTTTAGTGTTAATATTTTGAAAGACATGGTTGCTTGTTGGTATGCTTGTGTATTAAAGTCTTTATGTCAAAACTAGACTATTGCTTTGAACCATCTAAAACTCCAAATGTCCATGCTACAAAAGATAATAATATGTGATGAACATGTTAGGCAGCATTCCACATCAAAAATTCTGTTTTTATCATTTACCTACTCGAGAACGAGTAGGAATTAAGCCTGGGGATGCTGATACGTCTCCAACGTATCTATAATTTTTGATTGTTCCATGTTATTATATTATCATTCTTGGATGTTTTACAATCATTTTATAGCAACTTTATATCATTTTTTGGGACTAACCTATTGACATAGTGCCAAGTGTCAGTTGCATTTTTTTTGCTTGTTTTTTACTTCGCAGAATATCAGTACCAAACGGACTCCAATTGCGACGAAACTTTTGGAGATTTTTTTTGACCAGAAGACAACCAGTGAGCCAAAGAAGCACCCGGGAGGAGGCCCATGGGGCCCACAAGAAACCATGGCACGCCAGAGGCCCCCGGTGCGCCCTGGTGGGTTGTGGTGCCCTTGGGAGTCCCCTCCACCGCCTCTGAGCTCTATAAATACCCAAATATTCCAAAAACCCTAGGGGGGGCGACAAAAAACTCTTCCAGCCGCCGCAAGTTCCAGAACCAAGAGATTCAATCTAACGCCATCACGGAGGGGTTCATCATCCTCATTGGTGCCTCTCCGATGATGCGTGAGTAGTCCACCATAGACCTACGGGTCCGTAGGCAGTAGCTAGATGGCTTTCTCTCTCTCTCTCTCTTTTGATTCTCAATACAATGGTCTCTTGGAGATCTATTTGATGTAATGACTTTTTGCGGTGTGTTTGTTGGGATCCGATGAATTTTGAGTTCACGATCAGTTTCTATCCATGAATATTATTTGAGTCTTTTTTGATCTCTTATATGCATGATTACTTATAGGCTCGTATTTCTTCTTCGAATCTTTGGTTTAGTTAGGCCAACTAGATCGATTTTTCTTGCCATGGGAAGAGGTGCTTTGTGATGGGTTCGATCTTGCGGTGTCCTCTCCCAGTGACAGAAGTGGCAGCGAGGCACGCATGTATCGTTGCTATTAAGGATAACAATATGGTTTTTATTCCTACATGAATAGATCTTGTCTACATCATGTCATCGTTCTTATTGTATTACTCCGTTTCTCTATAAACTTAATACACTAGATGCATGTTGGATAGCGATCGATGTGTGGAGTAATAGTAGTAGATGCAGAATCGTTTCCGTCTACTAATCTTGGACGTGATGCCTATATAATGATCATCGCCTTGGATATCCTCATGATTATTTGATCTTCTATCAATTGCCCAACAGTAATTTGTTTACCCACCGTGTGCTATACTCATGAGAGAAGCCACTAGTGAAACCTACGGCCCCCGGGTCTACTTTTCTAACATATTGTTACAGATCTATCTTTTGCCTCTTTTGTTTTCAGATCTATTATTCGAGAAAAAACAAAATACCTTGCTGAACTTTTTATTTGCTTCTTTTATTTAATGTTCTTGTGCGATCTATCTATCCAATCTACTACAATCTAATCTATCTTTTTACCGTGGGCAGATTGACAACCTCTCTTATGCTTCGGGTTGCAAGTATTTGTTCTTTGTGTGCAGGTACCGTTTACATAGTGTTGCGTGGTTCTCCTACTGGTTCGATAACCTTGGTTTCATAACTGAGGGAAATACTTACCGTAGCTGTGCTACATCATCCCTTCCTCTTTGGAGAAATACCAACGCAGTCTCAAGCCACGTCAGACAGGTATAAGGGGTCCGGTTGTAGATGCTCTTAGGTCCAACGATATTGACATGGAGTAAATTGCCAAGAACCACCACATTTATAGGTGACTTTAAAAAACACCGTTTGATTAACAATTTAAAAAATAAATACCCTCGATTTTCTGTAGCGTTGTGCTGAAAGCACTAAAAGCTCCATTGAACATGTTTTGACCGATAAATTGATAGTGGGGCCTGGCTATCAGACCCACGTGGCATGAGGTAACGGCTCGCGGAGATGGTTGTTACACAAGTTTCCTTCTAGACCTAGCCGCCGCTGATAACCCAAAAGGTACCCCCTATCTCCCTCCCTTATCCCTCCTCCCGCTAGTACACATGGAAAAAGTACAAAATAAATACATTATACGCTAGCATTGTGCTTCACCCGCTCGTAAAATCAAGGTTGATAAAGTTAAACATTTTAGTGTCCGAGCAACCAATTTGAAACTGATAAGATAATGTCGGTTCCTTATGGTTCACCTGTTAGAGGCGCCATATGTATCTAGAACTGTGTGTAACCTATAATCTAGAACAGAACCACTGGTAACTCATTATCAAGCTTTTCAGTACATGTGAGGTGATGATTATTACATGCTCACTAATAATGAATTTGATAACCTCACAACTGTGGGTTAGTCATACATGTTTTTGTGAGCTGTGTGGATATTAAGAATTCCACGTCATGTTACATCCACACCCTCGCACGTGGAGTTTTATCATGGAAAGCTCCTAAAGCAAAACGATGGCATCATCACTGCTGCAAAATATTTGTGGCATGTTAGAGACTACGAAGAAGGTTCTATGTTGAAAGAATATTATTCCTGAAGTTAAGAGTGGTAGATAACGTCTCTAGACCACTCACTGCGATTATGATCACACAATACTCTATGCAAGTAACAATAAGTCATTTGGTGTAGCCAAAACCGTTGACAATATGTTTCGTGTTATGAAAGACAAAGTCCAAGATCAAACATACGTTTGATTTATATAAGTTTTTGCGGTTCCACCTATTAAAGACTTACCACCCATTTTTATGGTCATGTTGCCGGCATGGGTTTAGAAAGCCTTATGATCTTGGAATTAGGACCATTAAAGAAACCAACTCCTATAAAGTATTAAGTTTTCCATTTCAAGAGAATAATGTACTATAAGTGTTGAGGTTCGGTGGCATTTCATTAGCCATTGTAACACTTCACGTAGGTATATTATTTCTATTGAAAGTGGGTTTATGATATTTTTGACCTTACAATCAAGGGGTGGTGTTGGAATCTGATCTCAAATCATAACAAACTGAGAGAAAGGGGGAGCTTTTATCCCACATTTGTGCTAAATCGGAGGCACACAAAGGCAACTTTTAGTGTAGACTCTTGTCCCATTAGCACCATGCATATAAAGAGGATATCATGCCCCTTGGGCACATACACATGTATGGCTAAACAACCAGACTCCTAGCTACTGACCCTTAAAGTGTACTACTGGGAATCAGAAGGCAACTACCACCGCCGGCCACCACAAGGCAGTGTTCATGCAGCTCCTGGACGTGTTGCTGCCCTTGGACGTATATATCACCATGGATCCACCTTTCATCACGCCCGCACCACGCAGGCGAGATACTATGGCTTTGCCTCGGATGGCGACACTCATCTCGGGTACACAAGCTTTCACCCAGGTGTTCTGATCACGAGCTTGGGGCTAAGGATGTTTAAACCTAAAGGTTTTATCTATCTTTGTCTTGTAATCCTTACTCTGAGCATGCACGGACATCCTTTAAAACCCCTCCCCAAGTTGGCTTGTGCCCTTGTGTGCTGGTTCCTGAGCATTCATTGCTATCAACCCGTGGTTGGTGACATGATATTTCCGTTGTCCGTTGTTTGCATCGTCTGCATTGGTTCATAACACAAGTCAAAAGACTTTGAATAATACTGGCATGCACTTGCCAAGAACTAATGTGTTGCATGAGTAAATCTAAAGAAACAATGGTATTTTATAGCATTCTTGGGCGCTACTAATTTCCCATGGGTTAACCCTATGATTTTCCAAGGTAAAAGAGCACCCAACCCATTCAAAAAAAAAGGGAAAGATTTACCAACACATTTTCTTCCTGATTTCGTAGCTAGCTAAGCCATTTCTCAGCACAACAACTTTGAGCTTTGACATCCCAAAGAAAACCTCGATAGCATGTAATATATGGAAAATTACTCCAAAAGTCCAAATCACTAAGCATAGCTGCAACTTGGATGGTCCACATTCAAACAGTTCATGTTCGGGGGAGAAAAACCAACTCACAGTAAATGCAGCAAGCACATCATACAAAAGCTAAAATAAATTATTAAAAAAATTGAAATTTGAAAAATGTTCATGAATTTTAACAAATTTGTTCACAAACTTAAAAGTTGTACGTGAAAATTTTAAAATAAAAAAGGAAAAGAAATAAAACATTAAAATACAAAAAATTCGATGAAAAAACCAAAAAAAACTCCAAAAACACAGAAAATAAAAAAACAGCTCAAGCTTCGCAAAACCATTGGAAGAAGATCCCCAAAACTGCTCACGAGCGCTCTCGCGCTAATAGGCCGACCCATTGGAGGAGCTACATGGGCAATTCAATAAAAATAATAATAGTATGAAATGAAAAATGAATAAAATAAAAAGAGAAAATATAAAATATAAAGCAAAAATAAATAAAAAGGAAAACATAATTAACAAATAAACCAAAGAAAATGCTAATGAGGAAATAAAAATGAAAAATAAAAACCAAACAATGGAAAATATGAAAACATAAATAAAAATATAAAACTAAAAAATAATAGACAAAAGAAACAGAAAAAGAAACGTCATACTAACCATCCATCCCGGGAGCTAACTGCAAAACAAAACCGGTCTAAGGAACCAGCGTACAAAATTTATAGAGAAAAATCAACAGTGCATTGAGTGGGCTGGCCTCCTCAAAGTGATGCAGGCGAGTAATACGTATTGGTGTTTCTCAAAAAAAAAAAGGTAATACATATTGGTCAGTATGAGCGATATTTAGCAATTATGCGTGTTTCTGGACTATGCCTCATCCAGTACAAGGGATGGTTGTTGGCTTGTAGCTGCTAGTTTTGCAAAGGGAAAATTTTGCTTTTGCCACTCTACATTTTGTCAATTTTCCTTATGCCACTCTAGATTTTGACATTTTACTTTTGCCACTCTTAGCTTTTGACAATTATCACAATTGCCATTCAGTGACAAAAGCAAAATAGTTTTATTTCACTTTTGTCACTCTTAGCTTTTGACAATTATCACAATTGTGACTCTGAATTTTTTGTTTTTGCCGCTCGACAGGACCTGCAACGTAGCATAGCAGGCCTTGGGCCTTCTATTTCTTCCAGTCAAAGGTGCACACGTGTGTGAAATTCGCTTTCTTCTGCTGCCGCTTACCGATCTGAGCCTGGCCCAGTTGTTACCGGGAGCAACTAGTTAGCGAGCACCCCCTCACAAGCGTTCCAGCGATCACTCCCACGCGCCGCCACTTGGCGCATTCTCAGTCGCCGCCACGTGTCGCGCTATGAGCGTTCCCTTCGGATTTTGTTTTTTTTATTTTTTCGCACGCGTTTTTGCCTTTTTTGAGTGGTTTTTTTCCGGATTTTTTTGGTGTTCCGGTTTTTCACCGGTCTTTCGTAGCTTTTGGACGAAAAAAAAATTCAATTTTTTTTTGCGATTTTTTTTACGCGAAAAAACAATGTTTTTGTTTTTTTTTGCGAGAGGCACGGTTTTGCTTCCGCAAGAGGCACGGCCGTGCCTCTCGGAAAGGGAAAAAAACGCGTTTTCTGTTTTTTTTTGCGAGAGACACGGTTTTGCCTTCGCGAGGCACGGCCGTGCCTCTCGGAAAGGGAAAAGAACGCATTTTCTGCTCTTTTTTTTTTTCCGTGAAAGGCACGGTTTTGCTTCCGCGAGAGGCACGGTTTTGCTATCGTGAGAGGCACGGCCGTGCCTCTCCCGAAAGGAAAAAAAAACGTGTTTTCTGCTCTCTTTTTTTCCGCGAGAGGCATGGTTTTGTTTCCGCGAGAGGCACGACCCGTGCCTCTCTGAAAGGAAAAAAAACGCGTTTTCTGTTTTTTTTTTCTATCGTGTGAGGCACGGTTTTTTCGTCCGGTTTTTTTCGTGAAAAAAAAGTTCGTCAAAACCTATCAACATGGGATCTAGTTTTGAGGACCTCGACGCGAGAAAGCTAACGGTGAAAATGGTTCGAGATTTGGACGCACGGTTTAGGAGATAAAACATTTTGAAAATACGGATATACGAAAAAAAGAAAAACTCTCAGGTTGCGACAAGTGGCACGCATGCAGTGCGCCACTTGTCGCAACCTTGGGAGGTGGAAGTAATCGTCGAAAGGTGTAATCGCTAATTTCGGTCGTTACCTCGACCAAAAAGGTTCGATAGCGATCTCGACCGGGGTTTCGCCTCTGGCTTTATATAGAATCGAGACGAGTGTCCGCCGCCGGTATCTTACGACAAGCCACGAATCCATCGCACGACCACAGTAGATCGCTGGCAAAGAGGGATCCACCAGGCAAGGGCGACGCGCAACCGAGCCGAACGGCCCGGCCAGAACCGAACCAAACCAAACACATGTCGGCGGAGGCGGCGGCCACCGGCGATGAGGTTCCACCGACGGGAAAAAGGAAGCTGGCGGAGTTCGAAAAGAAGCCGCGCTGGCACTGGGCGGACCCACTCCCGAAGCCCTGTACCACGACGGAAGACGCAGAGCTGCGGAGGAGAATCAAGACGGCGCTGCTGGGCTTCCCGGAGTCTGGGGCGTTGAGCGCGGAGCAGCTGGAGCTGGCGACTGACCGGATCATGAAGGAGTCCAAGCCCGAGACCAAGTCTGTGGCGGCCCCAGGCATGGTCCGGTTCTCGAATGAGGAGACCCGTATCTGGCTGTCCACGATGAAGACCCCCACCGTCGATGATGTCCTCGGCGTTGAAGCTGGCGGGGTGTTCCCGCCGGGTTGGATCCACCAGAGAGCTATATTATTGGATGAGCAATGCCAGCGGAAGACGAAGGGTGGAGAAATAATCTTGGTGGACAAGATCCGCATCGATTTGATCACCAAGGGCTACGCTGAGTTCCGGGAAGAGTACGTGAGCCCCGACTCGGACCCGGACGACGAATGCTACGAATCTGAGGAGGAGGTGACTTCTGTCTTCCGGAAGGAGTAAAGGAAAGACGTTGTGCCGTTGTTCTGAGAACATTTGGCTCGATGGATCCAACCAAGGGGGGCCGTTGTGTGAACCCTATTACTATATACGCACAAGTTATTTAACTATCTATCTAAGTCACTGGTACTTTCTATATCGATCTATCTATCTATCTACTCTCTTCATCCCATAATATAAGAGCGTTTTTGACACGTGTCACGTGTCAAAAACGCTCTTATATTATGGGACGGTGGGAGTATGTTTTATATGTTTGTCATTGATCCAAACTAGTACTCCCTCCATAAAAAATATATAAATGTGTTTAGATCACTAGGGAATATATGTTTTCATATGTTGTTACTTCAAAGAAACCATTTGTTTAAGTATAAAGAGGCTGCCAAGGTCTTTAACCCATTAAGAGCATCTCTAACAGATCCGCAAAAACGGCTATCCGAAAAAATAACTGTCAATTTAGCGGACGAAGGTGTTTTTTCCATCTCAAATAGGTCCCTCAAAATTGGCCATCCGGTAAAAAAAAAGTGGGATGCTGCATACTCTGGGCGTTTCCGCCATGTCTACGGGATTCGGCCCTCTTTTTGCCGGTTCCCCAATCACTGCCCCGAAGGAAAATTTTGCCCGCTTCCGTTCCCGCCTCACGCGCCGTCGCTGCCGCCACATCTCCCCTCGTGTCTTGCTGCCCCCGGCCGCCCCGCGCCGTGCAGTAGCTCTGTCGTCCCCCGCTGCACCTATTCCACCAAGTTTGGAGGTCGGGCTGCCGATTTCTCTCGGGCGGGCGAGCCACCGCCGCTGGCGCCATGGATCCGCCCCGGAGCTTGTCACGCGGCGTTGTAACGGCCAGATCCGGATGGCTTCGATGACGGTGAGCCTCGGAATCGCCCAAAGGACAACCACGCCTCGGATTTGGGCCGCGGTGAAGAAGAGGATTGGGTGATTTTCTTCTGGCGGTGTCGGAGAAAAAAGGGCGGCTCACTTGATTCTGGCTGGTGGAATAGCATCCGGCCGGGGGAAGGTAAGTTCAATGCCTGAAGACTTGATGTTCAATTTCGACTGGCGAGATTTCAAAAAAATCACCAGCGTGCATTTTTTTTGTTAGATGGATTGGACTCCGTCGTCATCTTCGGATGATGATTTCGACATACAGGAGATGATTTTGGACAACGACATCGACAACCTATTGTTGTTGCATCTCGTGGACAAATTTGAAAGGGGCCCGAAGAAAAAGTGTCATGTTGAGAGGGCATTTTTAACGAAGCACAAGAAGCATGCCGAAAGGATATTGAAAGGGCATTTGGAAAACCTTTATCAAGCTTTGCAATATATGCAAGGCAATGATTATTACATGACCACTAATAATGAGCTTGATAACCTCATAATAATGGGTTAGTCATACATTGTTTTGGCGAGGTGTGTGAACATTAAGAATTCCACGTCATGTTACATTTGCACCCTCGCACGAGAAGTTTTATCGTGAAAAAACTCCTAAAGGACAACCATTGCATCATATGTGATGTAAACTATTTGTGCATGTTAGAGGCTATCGAGAAGGTTGTATGTCAAAAGAATATTATCCCCGAAGTTAAGCGTGGTAGACAACATCTCTATACCATTCACTACGATTATGATCACGTGGTCCTCTATGCAAGTGACAAGTCATTCGGTGTAGCCAAAACCGTTCACAGTATGTTCTATGTCGTGAAAGATATAGTCCGGGATCAAACATATAATGTTTGATTTATATAAGTTTTTGCTATTTTGCTTATTAAAGACTTACCACCCATTTTTATGGTTATTTTTCGGTATGGGTTTAGAAAGCCTAATGAACTTGGAAATGAGGACCGTTAAACAAACTAACTCCCATAAATTATTATCCTTTCCATTTCGAGACAGAATGATGCACAATAAGTACCGAGGTTCGGTGGCGTTTCATTAGCCATTGTAATATTTTACTTTGGTATGACTTCTATTGGGAGCGTGCTTATAATATTTTGACCATCTGATTTCAGGTAGTACCAGACCGAAAGAAAAGGGGGGTCTTTTCCCCCACGTTGTGCTATGGTCGTAGGCACACAAAAGCAATTTTTCATTTAGATCGATGTCCCCTTAGCACCACACATATAATGCCCCTGGGCACATACACATGTGTGGGCTAAACAGCCACACTTCTAACTACCCATCCTAAAAGTGTGCTAGAGGGGATCAGAACGCCACTACCACCGTCGGCCACCATAAGGCAGTGCTGAGGCGGCTCCTGGACGTGTTGCTGCCCGTGCACGTCTATATCTCCGTGGATTCACCTTTCATGACACCTGCACCACGCAGACGACAGACTATACGCTTTGCCTCGGATGGCTATGCCAATCTCAGGTACACACGCTTCCACTTAGGTGTTCTGATCAGGAGATTGGGGCTAAGGATGTTTAAACCTAAAGATTTTATCTATCAGTACCCTTCCATCCTTACTCCGATCACGCCCGACCATCCTTTAGAACCCCTCTCCATGTTGTCTCGTGTCCCATGTGTTGTTTCATGAACATTTGTTGGCGTCAACCGGTGCTTCATGACAGTATATACATTTGTCAATCAAAGAAGAAATATTGCTGTGTGTTGTTTGCATCGTGTGCATTGGTTCTTTACTATTCACGCGAATCGAAAGACTTTGAATAATATTGGCTTGAACCTGCCAAGAACCAATTTGTTCGCACGAGTAAAACTAAAGCAACAATGATATTTATATCATCTGTGAGCACTGCTAATTTCACATGGGTTAACCCTATAGTTTTCGAACATAAAAGTGCACCCGGCCAATGCAAAACAAGGGAGAGATTTACCAACACATTTTCATCCTCATCTTACAGCTAGCTAAGCCATTTCTCACCACAACAACTTTTGAGCTTTGACAAGACAGTCAACCCATAGAAAACCTCAATAGTGTGCAATATATGGAAAATAATCCAAAAGTCCAAATGGCTAATCATAGCTACAATTTAGGTGGTCTATGTTCAAACAGTTCATGTCCGGAAGAGCAAAACCAACTTGCGGTAAATGCATCAATCATATCATACAAAACTAGTCAGTTATTACAAAACCACATATTCGGAAAATGTTCACAAATTCAGGAAAAATTGTTCACAGGCTACAAAATTGTACATGAAATTTAAACAAAAAGAAATCAAAAGTGAAATAAACATGAAAAAATACATGAAAAACTAAAAAACTAAGAAAAAGAAAATACGCAAATAAAAACCAACCAGAAGACCGACACCAAAACAAAAATATATAAAAAACCAGCTAAAGCTTCCCAAAACCGCTCATGAGGGCTTCTCAAGCTAATGGGCCTGCCCATCGGAGGGACTGTATGGACAATTCAATAAAAATAAAAATATAACTAGTAATCTTTACCCTCGCGCTAGGGTTTCTCTCCCCTCGGCGGCGACTTGATCGCCACCGTAGGGTTTCATCTACCCTCCCTCCATCTTCGCCGGCCATCTACGTCCGGACCGCGAGGGGCGCTCCTCGCAGCGCTGCCGGGTCTTGGCGGTCTGGTTTCGGTGTGGAGGCTGCTAGGGTTTCGTTCGGCACCCGATTGAATCTCATCTCGGGTCAGGGAACCAAGATGTCTACAAGAGCTTCGAGTTCCAGAGCAGCGACGGACTTGGAGGCGATGATGAGCGAGTTGGGCCTCGAGGAGGAGGACATGGATGACGTGGTGGTTGAGAAGGAAGAACCGCTGCCGCCGTCGGCGACTCGTTGGATGGCCATAGCGCGTGTCCACACAGAGAAGAAGTACAACCCGTATGGTTTCTTCAAGACTATGCGAGCAGCGTGGGATCTAGCCTAGCCAGTACAGATCCGCCCGCTCGAAGAGAACCTTTACACTCTGCAATTCGCATGCCTAGGCGACTGGGAACGCGCCATGGATGAAGGCCCCTGGAACTACAAGGGCAACGCGGTGATCTTGGCTGAATACGACGGCTTGACAAAACCATCCCTTATCAAACTTGATACAATGGAGATTTGGATGCAGGTGCATGATCTCCCGGAGGGATTCTATCCTCTCATCAAACCCCTGGCACGGAAAGTGGGTGAATTCATATATGCAGAGCCCAAATCCCAGGATTTTGAGGGGAATTTTTTCAGAGTTAGAGTTGGCATCAATGAGTTCAAGCCCCTTAAGAATGTTGTTAGCCTGGTACAAGAGGGGAAGCGTCAGATCTTCAAGGTGAAGTACGAGAGGCTTCCGGACTAGTGTGCGGTGTGCGGCCATCTAGGGCACCAATACAAGGAACATGGCGATGGAATCCACGCCAAAACAGCTCTCGTCTTCAAGGAGTTGCGCGCAGAGTGGTTCAGAGGTGCAGGACCCGGACCAGGGCAGAACCGCTTCGGTGGTAGGGGCAGCCGTGGAGGCCACGGTAGAGGCACTAGTCGGACTGGGCAGGGTGGTAGAGGCACAGCGCCTGGCGAATACTCTGAATCTGTGGATGAACGGGACGAGGCAATGATGGATGCTGAAGGCAACCGCAAACGCTCTTAGGTGGACAGTGAGGCAAAACTTCAAGCGGCACACCCTCAGGCGCAGGTGGTGCCTGCAGGCGAAAACACTATGTCAGGGGCGGCCCAGCTTCTGCTAACCGCACCCCCACTTCCCATCAGCCCGAGCTCCAAGCAAGACCTGAAGCGCACAAAGACTGGAACTGTTTCAGAAAAGGTGCCAAAGAGTGTGACAGCAAGCAAGAACCAAGACCCAAAAACGGCGTCCTCCAACTTGGAGGGTCGCCGGGCGCAATGAATACCATTTGTTGGAACTGTCGTGGCGCGGGCAACGTTGCGACAGTCAACGAACTTCGCGAGCTAGCGAAGAAATTTGCCCCCCTATTCTCTGTATCGTAGAAACACAAATAGAAAGAGGTAGGGTAGAAGCACTTGCTGGAACGTTGGGTTACGATAATTGTTATGCAATAGACAGCTAGGGTAGAAGCGGAGGAATAGGAATATTCTGGAATAATCTAATAAAAATTGATATTTTGGGTTACTCGGTTTATCACATTGACTGCTCAGTTCTTGACCCTGGTAAAGATCCGTGGAGGCTGACATGTGTGTACGGTGAAGCACAAACACATCTTCGGCATCAGACGTGGGCTAAAAAACATAAGTTCTTTGAGCACTCTGCCATGGCTTTGCATGGGTGATTTTAACGAAGTGTTACGTCCGGGTGAACACGAAGGAGTAGGCCAACGCAGCAATGCACAAATACAGGGTTTTAGAGATACAATTGACATTTGCATGTTAATGGACTTAGGCTACAAGGGCCGCTTCTGGACCTTTGAGAAGAAGGTGGCGGGTGGAACATTTACACGAGTCAGATTGGACAGGGCCCTGGGATCGGCTGAGTGGAGTGCACAATTCCCGCGAGCCAGCCTATCTCATCTTACAACGGCGAACTCAGATCACTGCCCCATTTTTCTGGAGATAAATGATCATCAGAGGGAGCCTCGCAATCGAGTTTTCAGGTACGAAACAATGTGGGAAACGCACGAAAATTGGCGGGATACTATACTGGAGAGGTGGGCCTCCAGACACCCGGGAAATACAGTTGAGCAGATCCGACAAAAGTTGACAAATTTAGCTACCGACTTATCAAGATGGAATATTGATACTTTTGGTAGTGTGCGCAAGGAGATAAAGACTCTCAAACTTGAACTGGAGCGACTGCGGGGAGAGCCAGGAAGGGCAGGACCATCACATGCCGAGATTAAGATCAATGATAAACTGGTAGAGCTCTATCACAGAGAGGAATTGATGTGGCGACAAAGGTCTAGAATTGAAGGGCTGGCTGCTGGGGACAAAAACACAAAATTTTTCCATCTTAGAGCGAGTATTCGGAGGAAGAAGAATATGGTGAAGGCTTTGGCGAACTCCCTCGGCGCCCTCATCGATGATCCGGGTGATCTCAAGGAGATGGTGAACGACTTCTATCAGAACCTCTACACTTCAGAGGGAGTGACTGGAGTTGATGATGTACTGGTGCACGTACCACAGAAAGTAACAGCGGGGATGAATGACATTTTATGTGCACCATACACAAGTGAAGAGGTAAAAGTTGCTCTCTTCCAAATGTTCCCAACAAAGGCACCCGGCCCGGATGGCTTCCCGGCACACTTTTACCAACAACACTGGTCTTTGTGTGGGGAAGAGATAACTAGAGTTGTCCTCAGAATTGTCAGGGGAGAAGAGAGTGCGGAGAGTATAAATGACACGGTCTTGGTCTTAATACCAAAGGTAATGAATCCAACTCAACTCTCTCAGTTTAGACCTATAAGCTTATGCAATGTTCTATCCAAGATTGCCTCGAAGGTTGTTGCGAACAGGCTTAAATAGATCTTACCAGATATTATTTCTGAAGAGCAGTCATCATTTGTTCCTGGGAGGCTCATAACTGACAACATTATTTGTGCCTATGAGTGTCTGCACTTTATGAAGAGGTCCAAGGCAAAAACAAATAGCTCTTGTGCTCTAAAACTTCATATGATGAAGGCATACGACCGTGTGGAATGGACGTATCTGAAGGCTATCATGGTAAAGCTTGGCTTTGCTCCTGCCTGGGTTAACATTGTGATGAACATGATTACTTATGTATCCTTCTCAGTTCTTTTTAATGAAGAGAAATTAGATCAGTTCAAACCTTCAAGAGGTATTCGACAGGGAGATCCTATTTCCCCTTACTTGTTCTTGATTGCAGCGGAGGGCCTTTCGTGCCTTTTAAAATCCAGTTCTCAGTCATCGGTACTTGGCGGAATCAAGGTGGCACCCACAGCTCCAGCTGTTAACCACCTTTTGTTTGCAGATGACAACCTGCTATTTTTCAAGGCAAGTGTAGAGGGTGCAGATGCGGTATCAAACATGTTGAATATTTATTGCGGAGCTTCTGGACAGAGGGTAAACAATGAGAAGTCTTCTATATTTTTTAGTAGAGGCTGCCCTCAGGTGGTTTGGGACAGTGTTAAACATGCTGTGAATGTACACAAAGAGTCTTTGAGCGATAAATATCTGGGTATGCCAACTGACGTGGGACATTCAAAGAATGGAACTTTCAGATACTTGCGAGATCGTGTGTGGGAAAAGATTAAAGGGTGGATGGAGAAGCTACTTTCAGCTGCAGGAAAGGAAGTACTCATCAAATCTGGTGCCCAAGCAATCCCAGTTTACTCGATGGCCTGTTTCAGACTGCCCAGAGGCTTATGCGAGAGTGTCACATCCATTATTAGGCAATTCTGGTGGGGTAGCAAACAGGGACGACGGAAACCAGCATGGGTTTCATGGGAGATAATGACTAGACCAAAGCATATGGGAGGTTTGGGATTCCGAGACCTCGAGATCTTTAACCTTGCACTCCTGGCCAGACAAGCGTGGAGGCTCTTGAATAACCCTGATACACTTAGCTCTATGATCCTGAAAGCAGCATACTTCCCGGACTGTGGTATTCTACAGGCAGAGTTGGGCTCACATCCATCTCAAATATGGCGTGCTATCTTGGACGGGAGGGACATAATGAAACAGGGTGTGATCCGGAGGATAGGGACTGGAGAAGACACACTTATATGGGAGCATAATTGGATCCCGAGGCAGGATATACTTCGACCTATCACTTCACTAGTGGCTGATCCACCGACACGGGTGCATGAATTGATTGAGCAATCCACCTCTTCTTGGAAGAAGGAACTAGTCAGAACAGTTTTTATACCCATTGATGCTGAAGCAATTCTCAAAATACCTTTGTGTACAAGAAGAGTGGATGATTTCTGGGCATGGAGCGAGGAGAATCGGGGAAACTTCACTGTGCGCTCAGCCTATAGGATGATTCAAAACACCAAGCTAACACGGGAAAATCGGTTGTATCAAACGGGGGGGCCATCTAGTACTGTTGAGAGCAATGGTTGGTCTTCTTTGTGGCGCACCCAGGTTCCAAGTAAAATTCGAGTTTTCCTCTGGCGTCTAGCGAGGGAATCAATCCCTACTAATGATCTCCTCCATCATCGCAACATGGCTGACTCGCCCACGTGCCGGCTGTGTGGCGCGGCTGACTCGTGGCGACACGCACTGCTTGAGTGCACCATGGCGAGGAGCGTTTGGGCTTTAGCGTCTGAGTCGCTGGTTGAACATATGAGCAGAGACGCTAATCTAAATGCAAGGAGATGGTTGTTTAATATGCAAAGCTTGCTAACCCACGCTGAGTTTACTCGGCTGGGCATCACTCTTTGGGCGATCTGGAGTTCGAGAAGGAAAGTGATACATGAGGATATACACACTAGTGCAGAATCGGCCTATAGTGCCGGTTCGTAAGGGCCTTTAGTGCCGGTTCTCCAACCGGCACTAAAGGGTGGGGACTAAAGCCCCCCCTTTAGTCCCGGTTCAACACGGCCCGACACTAAAGGCCCACCACGTGGCACCTGCCGGCGCCGTGGGCCGGGGGACCTTTAGTCCCGGTTGGTAACACCAACCGGGACTAAAAGTATTTAATTCTTTTAATTTTGGTTTATTTTTCCTTTTAATCCTTTAGGGGTTTATGAATTAATTATGGTTTATTTTTCCTTTTAATTTTGTGTTTTCCATTTAATTATTTTTCATTTCAAACATATATTACGCTACTACATACTGTACACGTTGTGCATATATATATAAATAGAATTTCTCGTAGAACCGATCATATATATATATATCATCGAATTTCTCGTACGACGACCATTCACATACATATATATATATATACAATTTCTCCTACAATTTGCGGATCATTACATATGCAGGCATTACTGCTTCTTGTAATGGTATTCTCCTTTGGGATCTATGACCTGGTCGAACAGAAATCCAGCTATTTCCTCTTGAATTGCTCGTACGCGAGCCGTTGGTAGGAGCTGGCCCCGCATCTCCGTCAGCTATAAGAATGATTGAAATTACCTGTCGACCATCCCCCCTCACGGTTGCGTATTCAGATGGATTGTTATATAGTGAGTCCAGTACTTCAACTTTTCCCTTGTCAACTTCAATGAGTAACAAGATCGAGTGGTAACTGCATGCGCACATGTTTTGTATAATTAAGCGGGCATGTGCATAACTCATCAACTACACTTATTAACATCTAGTAAGCAAAAAATAGAATTTGTAGTACAAGATATAGTAACACTCACCCGAAGTTGTAAGGAAGTACTATTTCTGGTTGGGTGTTTAGTCGCTTCAAAAACTCTAGCAGGAATCTCTGTGTGTCTTTTCTCGACCATTCAGTTGTCCATATCTTTTGATTAATCGTATTTGGGTCAATGAACCCAATGCCATAGCGTCCAACTTTTTTCATTTCATACATCTTCATTCTGCATAATACCACAGAAAAGAATATAGTGAGGATAATTACAGGTAATGAACGAGAGCACAGCTAGCTAGAGACTTAAATTACAGAAAGAAATCACTTACAGACAATAGCAACTGACGATAGGTTTGTCGAGTGCGTCTTGATTGAATAACTAAAACAACTCTTCATAATCAACCCACAAATCTTTTCCATGGAAGTAATGCTTTTTCTTGACTTTCACCATGAGGGACTCTTGATTGGTATTTGCTGTTTCTTGCATGTACCACGTATGCAAATTGTACATTCTCGTTGGTAGAAGCTTGACATCGTCAGGCTTGACCAGAGGTTTGCCGCGGACATATTGCCATTTTACTTCCTCCTCTTTAAGCCCGGGGATTTCGTCAAGGCCTAGGAGTTGTTCAACAGTGACACCGGCCTCTTTAGCCTGCCTTTTATGATCGTCGGTTATTACCAGCCGATCGGCGGTACTCACAGGTGTTTGTACAATGAGCGGGGGGGGGGGGTCGATTGCACTGCCTGTTCTCCCAGCTGGGAACAGTTTTCCCGCTTTTTTGCCAACTGCTTGGCTTGAGCTCGAGCTCGACTCCTTTTGTTGTGCAACATGTGACTTCTTGATAGACTGCACATAGTCGCAGTCCTTATGCTTGACAGCCGGTCGAGCCATATCAATAAAGTGTTGTGAGACATGCTTAGGTACTTTCTCCTTTGGCGGCGGGGGCGGTTTCGGTCCAAAATGGGCCTTCAATTGGGCATTCACTACGGTGTTGAGTTTCTTCTCAGTCAGGTGGTAAGACAACTTCGGAAGAGGCTTGAGGCTTGGACCATATTTGAATTTCTTGCTTGTTGTACCGCTAGCCGTCGTAGCTGCGGCCTCTCTCTTCCGCTGTTGCTTAGGCGACGGAGCACGCTGAGTCAGCGGAGATGGCAGACGCGGTGCCGGACTTGGAGGAGGAGGAGTCGGCTGACGTCGTGCCGGACTTGGAGGAGGAGTCGGCTGACGCGGTGCCAGACTTGGAGGAGGAGGAGTTGGCTGACGCCATGCCGGACTTGGAGGAGGAGGAGTTGGCTGACGCCGTGCCGGACTTGGAGGAGGAGTCGGCTGACGCGGTGCCGGACTTGGAGGAGGAGTCGACTGACGCAGCGGCGGACTTGGAGGAGGAGGAATCGGTGGCCTTGGAAAGACGATGCAATCCTTTTTCCATAGAATGATACGATGTATGGCCTCTCCCAGTGTTCTCTCCTCGTCACCTCCAAGAATGTCAAGTTGTAGCTCGTGATATCCTGACATCACTTCATCAACCCCGACACGAGCATAGCCAGCTGGAATGGGATTGCAATGGAAGGTTGCTTCAGGGGGATTTGCTAAAGCATAGCCGTCCGTCACCTTCATGGATAAGTTCTTCACTTTCATGTGTAGCTCACAGTTAGTCCTGTCTTTGATATCATCCACAGGGTAGCTAGCTAGCAGTGCATCATCGATATCGGCCGGGGCGGAACCCACGCTGCTTCTCGGAATAGATGGGACGGTGCTATCCAATGCTGGATCGATCTGCTCATGCTGCCACTGAGACGCCCTTTCCTGGCTGAGTGAGTCGATCTGCTCCTGCTGCCGCCTGAAAGCGCGTTCCAACTCCAGGTGCTTTGATTCTAGGCCTTCAAGGCGGAGTGCTTCCTCCTTCTTCTTCTGCTCCTCCTGCTTCTTCTTTCTCGCACGGCTTCTGTAGTCGTCGTTCCAATCCGCAAACCCCTCAAACCACGGAACAACGCCTTTGCCTCGTGTTCTTCCCGGGTGTTCAGGATTCTTCAAGGCGCGCGTAAGCTCGTCGTTCTCTCTGTTGGGCGTGAACACCCCCGTTCGAGCTTCTTCTATTGCAAGAAGTATTTCGTCTGTCGCTTCTTTAAGACTTGCCTTCACCTTAATCAGCCATGTCTCTGGGTCCAACTTCCCCCCATGCGCATAAAACCATGTCCTGCACCTGGGGGACCATTTCAATGTAACTGGAGTGACCCCTGCACTAATCATCTCTTGCTCAGATTGATCCCACTTAGGCAGGGCCACCTGGTAGCCACCTGGCCCCAGAGTATGGTGCCACTTCTTTTTCGCAGCATTAATCTTGTTTTTTCTCGACCGTTCCTTAGCGTGTTCCGATTCCTTGAACTTCACGAAAGCGTCTCAGTGATCTTTTGCCTTCACCAGTGCTCCCTTGAATTCTGGAGTCTTCTTTTTTTTGCTTTGACGTACGCAGTCCATGTATTTTTCTTGAAGGTGTTGAATGCGATCGCCATCTTTTTAAGAGCATAGTTTCTGACTTTCTTCAGATCTGCATCTGTCAAATTATCTGGTAGGGTGAAATGCCGCATGAGCAATTCCCAAAGCACATCTTTTGCTCTTTCGTCGACAAAAGTAACTCCTGCTCGATCTCCCTTTGCTGGCTTTTTCCATTGTTGAACGGAGATCGGGATTTGGTCCCTGACAATAACTCCGCATTGATTCTTGAACTTGGTCGCATTTTTCCTAGGTTCAAGCGGTTCGCCATTTGATGTATTGATGGAATCGATGTTGAACTTTATGCCAGACTCCAACTTTCTGGCCGGGCCTCGAACTACCCTGTCGCTTGTAGAAGATTTGCTCGATCCGGAGGCCTAAAAGAAGAAAGATCGATTCGTTAATACATACAAATCAATTAAGACATGTAATGATCACCGGATGGCTTATATAATAAATATACCTCGCCGGTCTTTGTTATTTGAAGAACATTTTCTTCGTCAACATCGTTGTCGCCTTCATCTATTCGTTCGTCTTCATCAAATATCATACAACCCTCACCGGAATTGTTTAGATATTGCGAGCCGTCATCTTCAGGTTCATGCTCTGGGCTCGGGGAGCGTATGATGTCGAACAGAGCCTCTTCTCCTTCTCTGCCGGTATTGTCCATAGCTTTTATTTAACTAATCCAGAAGAAAGATAAAACAATTTAGTATTCAAATTAGAATGCATGCAATCAATAAGGAAAAACTGAATCATAGTACATAATATGCATCTTGAATAATTCATATAATATGCATCATCGAATATAATCTCGAATAAATCGTCTCGAATATTATCGAATATTATCGAATATAATCTCGAATACATCACGAGTATTATCACTAATACATCTCGAATAGTATCATATATATAACATCACTAGCTAGTACAGATCGAATATTATCGAAGAATCTAGTTCACTCGCGGTTCCTGAGGCGCGGGCGGTGGACACCCAAAGAGAAGGAACCATCATAGGATCATAGCTCGGGTGAGATCCCTGAAGAACCTGCCAGGTATTGGAGAACCTGACGTCCAACGCATCCATGTAGCGACGGACGTGCTCGTCCTCCTCCCTGACACGGCGACGTACCACCTCCGGCGGGGCCGGCTGCCTCCGCACCGAAAGTGGCCCACGCGAACGCCACCAAAGAAGCTCCGGGTCGACGACGGGACCCGGGGCCGGGTTCCTCACCAAGCTGTGCGCCCCTGAAGGTAGCACCTCCCAGTGCCAGCCCGGCGGAGCCCAGTCCCGAACGTTGCCCCTCTGAAGCAGGACATCGTCGCGAACGAGTTGACGACGAGGATGCGGGCCGGGCATCATTGTCGCCGAGAAGAAATTCTATGCAAATTTAACATTTTTTAAATGCTTGATTGTGATTTCTTATATTTATATATCTAACATTCATCTAACATTTCTATAACTAAAAGTATAAAAAACTAAAAAACATTCATCTAACATTTATATATCTAACATTCATCTAACATTTCTATAACTAAAAGTATAAAAAACTAAAAAACATTTCCATAACTTTTTTATATCTAACATTTATCTAGCTATAACTAAAAGTATAAAAAACTAAAAAACATTCATCTAACATTTATATATCTAACATTTCATCTAACATTTATATATCTAACATTTCATCTAACATTTCTATAACTAAAAGTATAAAAAAACTAGAAAACAAAAAAACAGAAAATAAGAATGTGCATGTGTGTGTGTGTGTGTGTGTGTGTGTTCATGAATGTGTGTGTGTGCGGGCTCGATGGGAGGGGCGGCCATGGCGGCAGGGGCTCACAGCGGGGCGACGGCCGGCGAGGCGAGGCGAGTCGTCGGCGACGGCGACTCTGACGGCGACGGCGACGGCGATGGCGACGGCGCACGAGGTCGAGGATCGGGCGGCGCGACGGCGGCGTGCGGGGATCGGCGAGGAGGCACGGGCGGCGTCGGGGAGGAGGCGTGGGCGGCCGGCGTCGGGGGCGGCGGCGACGATCTCCGACGTCGGGGGAGGCGACGGCGTTGCGCAGCAGCCTGGCGGCGTCCTCGTTCGGCGTCGTCGAGAGAATGGCGATGAATCGATCTGAAATTTTGCAAACTGCCGCTTATATACAACGACCTTTAGTCGCGGTTGGAGCCACCAACCGCGACTAAAGGTCATTTTTCGCCAGTCGAAGCGGCGGGAAGCGCAGACCTTTAGTCGCGGTTGGTGGCTCCAACCGCGACTAAAGGGTGCCTTTAGTCGCGGTTGGAGCCACCAACCGCGACTAAAGGCTGGTGCTCGCGCAGGCGCTGTGCACGGCACAAGTTTAGTCCCACCTCGCCCAGCGAGGGGCACCCGCACCAGCTTATAAGCCCCGCCGCGGCATCTCCCTCGAGCTCCTCTCTAAGAAGGCCTTTGTGGGCCTATTGAACCTGTGCCGCCCTGTTGGGCCTACTGGGCCTTGCGGGCCTGCATCCTGGCCCAATTAGAGGTTGGGTTTCTAGTCGTATGCAGGCCGTGGCAGCCTAGTAGGCGGGCTTTTTTTTATTTACTTTTCTGTTTTTTTATTTCTTATTTTCTTTTGTTTCTGAGTTTTTTTTGCTTTATTTAGAGTTAATGAGTGAATCTTTTTGCGTTAGGTCAAAAAAATTATAAAATTTCTGTTAGTGGCAGTAGTTTTCAAATTTGAATAGTTTAAATTCGAATTATTTGAAATTTGTGTGAATCACTAGTTTGTGAATAACTTTACTTTAAAAATAGAGTTTGCAGTGATTCTTTTTTATGCTGTTTAATATTAGTGTGTTTTATCGTTATATTCAATTTGGTAATTCTTAGGTTATTTAAAAAAAGAAATGCCTTTGTAACAGACGAGTTTTCGTCTGAAACCCTCATACTTCGAAAGAGATTGTACATTTTGTACACGAAGTGCATGCAGTTTTTGCCGTAACCCTCTCAACTTTTTAGCACATGCTATGTGGGTGAAATGATGATACCATGCCAACTTTCAACCTTTTCAGAGTTCATTTATAGTGCTTTTCAATTTCAGGGTCATTTAGCTCAAAAAAATCAGTAAATGCATGAAAAATAGCAAATGAAGTCAGAAAGGGTTGAAAATTGATGACGTGGCTTCGAATGGTGCATACTGAACGCACAAAAAGTCTGGAGTTGAAATAAGTTTAAAAAAATGAAATGCCTTTGTAACAGACGAGTTTTCGTCTGAAACCCTAATACTTCGAAAGAGAGTGTCCATTTTGTACACGAAGTGCATCCAGTTTTTGCCGTAACCCTCTCAACTTTTTATCACATGCTATGTGGGTGAAATGATGATACCATGCCAACTTTCAACCTTTTCAGAGTTCATTTGTAGTGCTTTTCATTTTCAGGGTCATTTAGCTCAAAAAAATCAGTAAATGCATGAAAAATAGCAAATCAAGTCAGAAAGGGTTGAAAATGGATGACGTGGCTTCGAATGGTGAATACTGAACGCACAAAAAGTCTGGAGTTGAAATAAGTTTAAAAAATGAAATGCCTTTGTAACAGACGAGTTTTCGTCTGAAACCCTGATACTTCGAAAGAGATTGTCCATTTTGTACACGAAGTGCATCCAGTTTTTGCCGTAACCCTCTCAACATTTTTGCACATGCTATGTGGGTGAAATGATGATACCATGCCAACTTTCAACCTTTTCAGAGTTCATTTGTAGTGCTTTTCAATTTCAGGGTCATTTAGCTCAAAAAAATCAGTAAATGCATGAAAAATAGCAAATGAAGTCAGAAAGGGTTGAAAATTGATGACGTGGCTTCGAATGGTGCATACTGAACGCACAAAAAGTCTGGAGTTGAAATAATTTTAAAAAAATGAAATGCCTTTGTAACAGACAAGTTTTCGTCTGAAACACTGATACTTCGAAAGAGATTGTCCATTTTGTACACGAAGTGCATCCATTTTTTGCCGTAACCCTCTCAACTTTTTAGCACATGCTATGTGGGTGAAATGATGATACCATGACAACTTTCAACCTTTTCAGAGTTCATTTGTAGTGCTTTTCAATTTCAGGGTCATTTAGCTCAAAAAAATCAGTAAATGCATGAAAAATAGCAAATGAAGTCAGAAAGGGTTGAAAATTGATGATGTGGCTTTAGACATAATATTTCTTCGCATTTCAAATGCCAAAACACATAAGTACACTACTATTACAAAGATTCCCTCCGATTTGTCCGAAGTGGGACTTTCCAGATATATAAGTCCGGAAACTAACTAGAGAAGCCGGTCACATCCCAGAGTGGGATCTTTGGGTATAAAACTTTTTCTTCGCGTGTGTCCCTTTGCGTCGTAACCATGGACAATCTTCATCGTTTAACTTGATGCTCGGGCCAACATTCACTGTGAAACGAGCAATTTCATGAAACTTTTCATAATCTTCTGACATGTCTGTCTTGTCCTCCACTCCCACGATGTTTCTTTTCCCTGAAAGAACTATGTGGCGCTTTGGCTCATCGTATGATGTATTCGCTTCTTTATCTTTTCTTTTTCTCGGCTTGGTAGACATGTCCTTCACATAGAAAACCTGCGCCACATCATTGGCTAGGACGAATGGTTCGTCTGCATACCCAAGTTTGTTGAGATCCACTGTTGTCATTCCATACTGTGGGTCTTCCTTTACCCCGCCTCCTGTCAGATTGACCCATTTGCACCGAAACAAAGGGACCTTCAAACCAAGTCCATAGTCAAGTTCCCATATCTCCTCTATGTAACCATAATATGTGTCCTTTGGCCTATTGGTGTTTGCTGCATCAAAGCGGACACCACTGTTTTGGTTGGCGCTCTTTTTATCTTGGGCGATCGTGTAAAATGTATTCCCATTTATCTCGTACCCTTTGAAAGCCAATATAGTCGAAGATGGTAACTTGGACAGCAAGTACAGGTCATCTGCAACAGTGTCGTCATGCATGAGACGTGTCTGCAACCAACCGGCGAAAGTCACCGTTTGTTCATGTGTGATCCAGTCGTCAGACTGCTCCGGGTGTTTGGAGCGTAGAATATTCTTGTGTTGCTCGATATACGGAGCCACCAAGGCAGAACTTTGTAGAACCGTGTAGTGTGCTTGCGCCAAAGAATGCCCATCCTGGCATATTACTGAATTCTTTCCTAGCGTGCCTTTACCACCCAGTCTGCCCTCATGCCGCGATTCAGGAACACCAATCGGCTTAATGTCAGGAATAAAGTCAACACAAAACTCAATGACCTCCTCTGTTTCCTGGCCCTTGGAGATGCTTCCTTCTGGCCTAGCACGATTATGAACATATTTCTTTAAGACTCCCATGAACCTCTCAAAGCGGAACATATTGTGTAGAAATACAGGACCCAGAATGGCAATCTCCTCGACTAGGTGAACTAGGACGTGCGTCATGATATTGAAGAAGGATGGTAGGAAACCAACTCGAAACTGACAAGACATTGCACCAAATCATTCTCTAACCTTGGTAGGATTTCTGGATCGATTACCTTCTGAGAGATTGCATTGAGGAATGCACATAGCTTCACAATGGCTAATCGAACGTTTTCCGGTAGAAGCCCCCTCAATGCAACCGGAAGCAGTTGCGTCATAATCACGTGGCAGTCATGAAACTTTAGGTTCTGGAACTTTTTCTCTGCCATATTTATTATCCCCTTTATATTCGACGAGAAGCCAGACGGGACCTTCATACTGAGCAGGCATTCGAAGAAGATTTCCTTCTCTTCTTTGGTAAGAGCGTAGCTGGCATGACCCTGAAACTGCTTTGGATCCATGCCGTCTTCACCGTGCATACGTTGCTGGTCCTCCCGTGCCTCCGGTGTATCTTTTGTCTTCCCATACACGCCCAAGAAGCCTAGCAGGTTCACGCAAAGATTCTTCGTCACGTGCATCACGTCGATTGCAGAGCGGACCTCTATGTCTTTCCAATAGGGTAGGTCCCAAAATATAGATTTCTTCTTCCACATGGGTGCGCGTCCGTCAGCGTCATTCGGAACAGATTGTCCGCCAGGACCCTTTCCAAAGATTACTTTTTAATCCTTGACCATATCAAGTATATCATCACCAGTACGGTGGCGAGGCTTCTTCCGGTGATCTGCCTCACCTTTGAAATGCTTGCCTTTCTTTCTTACGGGATGCCTGCTCTGAAGAAATCGATGATGCCCCAGGTACACATTCTTCTGACATTTATCCAAATATATACTGTCGGTCTCATCTAAACAGTGCGTGCATGCGTGGTATCCCTTGTTTGTCTGTCCTGAAAGGTTACTGAGAGCAGGCCAATCATTGATGGTTACAAACAACAACGCTCGCCGGTCAAATTCCTGCTGTTTGTGCTCATCCCACACACGTACACCTTCTATACTCCACAGCTCTAAAAGTTCTTCAACTAATGGCCTTAGGTACACATCAATGTCGTTGCCGGGTTGCTTGGGGCCTTGGATGAGCACTGGCATCATAATGAACTTCCGCTTCATGCACAACCAAGGAGGAAGGTTATAGATACATAGAGTCACAGGCCATGTGCTATGATTGCTGTTCTGCTCCCCAAAAGGACTAATGCCATCTGCACTTAAACCAAACCATACGTTCCTTGCGTCCTTTGCAAACTCCTTCCACTTTCTCTCGATTTTTCTCCACTGCAATCCGTCAGCGGGTACTCTCAACTTCCCGTCTTTCTTACGGTCTTCTTTGTGACATCGCATCAACTTGGCATGCTCTTTGTTTTGGAACAAACGTTTCAACCGTGGTATTATTGGAGCATACCACATCACCTTGGCAGGAATCTTCTTCCTGGGGCGCTCGCCCTCAACATCACCAGGGTCATCGTGGCCGATCTTATAGCGCAATGCACAACATACCGGGCATGTATTCAAATCCTCGTACTCACCGCGGTAGAGGATGCAGTCATTAGGGCATGCATGTATCTTCTGCACCTCTAATCCTAGAGGGCAGACAACCTTCTTTGCTTCGTACGTACTGTCGGGAAATTCGTTGTCCTTTGGTAGCTTCTTCTTTAACATTATCAGCAACTTTTCAAATGCCTTGTCAGATACACCATTCTCTGCCTTCCATTGCAGCAATTCCAGTGTGGTACCCAGCTTTTTCTTGTCATCTTCGCAATTTGGGTACAACAATTTCTTGTGATCCTCTAACATGTGCTGCAACTTTAGCTTCTCCTTTTCACTTGCGCAGTTTCTCTTTGCATCGGCAATGGCCCGACCAAGATCATCAGCGGGCTCATCTGATGCCTCTTCTTCAGCTCCTTCCCGCATTGCCGGCTCAGCTTCTTCCCCCATTGTTGTACCATCGTATTCATGGAACCCATGGCCAGGATAGCTGTCGTCATCCTCTTCTTCTTCATTCTCTTCCATTAGGACCCCTCTTTCTCCGTGCTTGGTCCAACAGTTATAGCCGGACATGAAACCGGACTCAAACAGGTGGACGTGAATGGTTCTTGAGTTAGAGTAATTTTGATCATTCTTACAGCTAGCACATGGACAATACATAAAACCATCCGCTCGCTTGTTTGCCTCAGTCGCAACCAGAAAAGTATGCACGCCATTAATGAACTGGGGAGAGCATCGGTCATCGTACATCCATTTCCGGCTCATCTTCATTACACAACACCGAAAAGACCAAATTAATACAAGTTCATACATAAAGTTCATACACACTTGTTCTCATAAAACAACATACAAACTCTCTAGCTAAAGCATTTAAATGCAACAACAAATGCGATCAAGATCGCAACTAAGGTAACAATTGATCCAACAGCATAGTGATACCAAGCCTCACTATCAATGGCATATTTTTTAAATTTTCTAATCTTCAAGCGCATTGCATCCATCTTGATCTTGTGATCATCGACGACATCGGCAACATACAACTCCAGTTTCATCTTCTCTTCTTCAACTCTTTTCAATTTTTCTTTCAAATACTCGTTTTCTTTTTCAACTAAATTTAACTTCTTGACAAGAATATCTATGTCGGTTGCAATTTCCGGTTCACATACCTCCTAGATAAAAATATCTATGTCAACTCGATGGGCATAATTGTCATAAACACGAAATGCAACAAATAGTTATAAAAGAGAGTATATACCACATCCGAATCATAAACCGGACGAGGGCCGACGGGGACGGATATCAAAACCATGCCACTATGTATAACAAACAACCATATAGGTAAGAAAACTATACAAGTAACTATCTAAATCTTACAAACATGATTTTTTTTATAAAAAGGATAAGAACAAGAGGCTCACCAAGGTGGTGCCGGCGACGGGACGGTGCGGGCGATCGACGGTGGTTAGGACGGGGACAGGAAGGCACTAAGTAAACCACACCTACACATGCAAAGTAAGAAATTAATTTGAGCTCAAATTGCATATAAATCAAATAAACTACCACATATAAATACTCCCAAACTAAAACCCACAAATCACTATACTTATAGAGCATTGCAAGAGCTAATCTAGCAATGAGAGATGAAAGGACAAAGTTGCTAACCTTTGTGAACACTTGGATGGATGGGGTGCCTCCAAATCTTGACAAATTTTGGCAAAAATGGAGGTGAGCTCGAGCAAGGGGAAGAACAAAGGAGAGGAAGAAGGGGAAAAACAGGGAGGAGTGTGCTCGGGCTGGCCGAAGGGTTCATGTAGGGGATCTTTAGTCCTGGTTCGTGACACAAACCGGGACTAAAGGTGAGCCTATAGTCCCGGTTCGTGCCACGAACCGGGACTAAAGGTGATCGTGGGGCCCCAGGCTGACACCAGCCTGCCACCACCCCTTTAGTCCTGGTTCGTGTTACGAACCGGGACTAGAGGTCCGGAACGAACCAGGACTAATGATGCCCGTCCCGAACCGGGACTAATGGTCACATTAGTGCCGGTTCAAAACCAGACCGGGACTAATGCTTTGGACAAAAGGTCTGTTTTCTACTAGTGACACCAGACTCCTTTTGCGACCAATGCATTTGTGAACTCTTTCATCAACGAGCTGCAGTTGTTGACGAAGCCACGAGGCGAGCAAGCGGCTGTCCAGGCAAGGCCGACCCGTTGGATAGCTCCACCTGAGAACTTGGTCAAAATAAACGTGGATGCTGCACTTCTGAGAAACAGGTCTGGTGGCACTGTCGCAACAGTCTGCAGGGGCCGCGATGGATTGTTCATGGGCGCTTCCACTGTCACCTTCATCGGAACTAATGATCCCACAACACTAGAAGCTCTTGCAGTACGGGAAGCTCTTGCGTTGGCAGACGACCTATATGAGCGCAGGATCCTTGTAGCTTCTGATTGCAAGATCGTCATTGATGATATCAAGCATAAGAGTGCGGCTAGCTATGGAGCTATAATCCGAGAGATAATAGACCGTTCTAGTTCTTTCTTAGTTTGCTCTTTTAGCCATGAGTTTAGGAGCTCGAATACCGAGGCTCACAATTTAGCGAAGCATGCTCTATCACTTGGGGTTGGCCGCCGTGTGTGGTTAGGCAATCCGGGTGAACTTTCTTTCGTCCCTGTAAACATTGTGACGAGTTAAATAAAAGCTTCGCGAGATTGTCTTAGAAAAAAATATTAAGTAAATAATAAGAAACTGTATTTGTAAATTCCGAACGTTCGGATCTTTGCAATAGATCCGAACAAGGCTGCAGCGCTCCACCTCCCTGTCTCCCGCTTTTCATTTTCTCAAAAAAACCAGCCGCAGTGGGATTTGAACCTTGCACCTGTTGCATGCATTCTACTCCCGCTAACCACCCCATCTAACTCTATTCTATGATTAAATGTACGTTACATTTTCTTTTATTGTACTACTGTTCCTTTGCATCTACGGGAAAAAAACTAAAAAACAAATTTCATGTGTGTGTTACGCCTTGGCTCGAACCCGACTCTCTCGTGACTAAGCTCAGGCCCATTAACCAACTCACCTAAATTACTTTTGTCTTTTTAGTGAAAAAACTTACCTTTGCAACATAGGAAAACCAAGAGAGCATATATAAAATCTATTACTCATGGTGTTTTTTTGCACATTTCTGTAGTGTATCATTCACATGATAAAGATAATTTAGTGTACGTCACGAACACCCCTTTGTGAAAACCCTGTGATAAGTATGTAGTTAACTAATAGCTTACGCTACATTATAACCAATGCCAACTTTTTGGTTACACAACTGCATTGTCCACACCACATAGTTGGTTGCTAGTTATATTTTTTGTTGGTTATTAATTGTATGTACACGCACATTGATCCATGAAATAAAAGTTCTTGAAACATACCCGGTAACTTTCATGTAAATAGTATGGTAACTTATACACCGCATACCTGATAACTTGGGTACAAACACCACCGTAGTTTTGACCTGGAGAAATAGTTAGTGAAACACACCCCGGTAAATTCTCTGTAAATAGCATGGTAATATATGCACCTCAAACCTGATAATTCAGGTACAAACACCACAATAACTTTTGCTCGGGGAAAAAAAGTTATTGAAAACATACCCTAGGCACTTTTGTGTAATTTGATGGTAATATACACATCACGGACCTGGTAACTAAGTACAAACACCATATTGAACCGAAGAAAAAATAGTTGTTAAAACCATATCCCTGATAACCTATGTGGAAATAGCTTGGTAAAACATGCATCGTAGACCTGATAACTCAGGTACAAACATCGTGGTAATTTTTTTAACCCAGAGGAAAAATTGTTGAAAACATACCCAGATAATTTCTATGTAACTAACATGGTTATATACGAATCACAGACCTGACTTACCAACAAACTACATGGCAACTTTTGACCAGGGCAAAAAAATTGTTCAAACAACGTGGTACCTTTGACCTCGGGGGAGGAAGTTGTTTGAAAACATACTCTTGATAATTTATGTGTAAATAGCATGGTAATATACGAACCGCGGGCATGGTAAGTCACGCACAAACACCACGGTAACTTTGACCCAGGAAAATTTTGTTGAAAAATATACCCCCGATAACTTATGTGTAAATAGCATGATAATATACGCACAATAGAGGTGATAACTCACATACAAACACAACGGTAACTTCTTGACCCAGGAAAAGATTATTGGAAAATATACTCATGTAACTTCTGTGTAAATAACATGATGCACAACAGGGCTGATAACTCACATACAAACACCGCGGTAACCTTTTTACCCGGCGAAAAAATTGTTAAAAACATATCCCCGATAACTTTCTATCGAAATAGCATGATGATAACTCCTGTACAAATACCACGATAACTTTTGACCTGAGGAAAAAAATGTTAAAAATAAATAACCCGGTAATTTCCGTGTAAATAGCATGGTAGTATACACACATCAAAGCTGATAACTTACTTAGTTCATGTGTGGTAACTTCTGCTCCAAAAAAAGGTCGTCGGAACATACAAACATGGGATCTAGTTTTGAAGATCTCGTCGCGACGAATCTTTTATGTGAAAACAGTTTTTCGATCGGAGTGACGGTTTGACCTACAAAACATTTTGAATTTTAATTTTAGATGAAATCTTTGCTGACATAAGCTATTTTGTTTTTTCTGCATGCATACACAAATTAGAGAGAGGAGTGGATCGCTTGGGCTAAATCGCATTCGTTTTCTGGCCGCGCTGCTCGCTTTCTACCCGCACTGCTATTGTTTCTTTTTTCATCTAGAATCGTTTGGATGTATTGCTATATACCAAACGTTTGGAATGTATCACAATCCAATAAGAAATGAAAAAAGGAAGAAAATTAATATAGAAAATTAAAAGAGTTCTAGTGCTATAACTTATAACTCACATACTAGTTTGTTGCTCTTTGACACTTTGCCACCCATGGGGTGTGTATGATTGCCCTAGGGTGATGTGTAATCTTAGCCATGTATGTAACTTTTATGTCTGGTGGCTGATAATAGAAAATGGGAGCCTTTCCCACTGCCAATTGATGTTAAAAAAAATGAGAAAATAAAAAATGTGAAGTAAAAATAAAATAAAAAGGGAAACACGATAAGTAAATAAATAAATTGAAGAAATTGTAAATGAAAAAGAAAATGAAACAATGAAAAACAGAAATGAAAGAAGAATAGAGAAAAATAGGAAACAGAAATAGAAACAAAAAAAACACGATGTACTAATCGTCCATCCTGGGAGCTAACTGCAAAAGAAAAACTAGAGAGCAACTAGCCAATTGTTCCCATGGGGCCTCGCACAAGGGTCATTTTTGTGGTCTGGGAGGGTGAAGTGGTGCGTCCAGTCGTCACCATGTGTTGCGTGCTGGGCTATCCCTATGGATTTTAGTTTTTTTATGCATGTGTTTTCGGATTTTAGATGCTTAGTTTTTTGGATTTTGCGCGGTTTTCCCTAGGAAAAATTGTTTTTAAAGCTTATATGTGCTTCTCGGAGAGAAAAAAGTGTTATGGTTGTGTTTCTCGTGAAAGCACATATTTTGCTTCCGTGAGAAGCATAACATGCATGTGCTTCCGCTATAAGCACATCTTATGTTTTTATGCTTACATGAGAAGTAAATTTGTAGTTCTACAAAAAGCACAGATTTACGTCTACAAGAAAAAAAAAATGCTTCAGAAATACTATTTCAGAAACAAAATAGTTTTCCGGGCAAATATGTACTCCCAATAAGTACTTCACCCGTTTCTTTTTTACTTCACATATAAGGTAAAAGTTTGATCAAATTTATATAAAAAGCATCAACATCTACAATACTAGAGATATACAATATGAAAGTTCATTCAATCATGCATTTAATGATATCGATTTATATTGGGAATATTAATATTTTCCTATAAG
This sequence comes from Elymus sibiricus, assembly GCA_039707655.1. Lineage (NCBI taxonomy): Eukaryota > Viridiplantae > Streptophyta > Magnoliopsida > Poales > Poaceae > Elymus > Elymus sibiricus. The sequence goes on from CM077675.1 coordinate 138,717,238, forward strand.
TTTAGGCAAATTTCACTACGTTTGACTTAACACAAATATTACACGCAAACTAAAAAGAAACAAAGGTAGTAGTAACTTGTGCTTCTAAACTGTATAACTCGCGCTTCCGTAAGGGATGTGCTTCACGCAAAAGCACAAATGTGCTTCAAATTTATGGAAAAAGCACAATTGGTCCTACATGCGAGAAGTACAACCATGCTTCACGCGAAAACCGAAAAAAATGATGAGATTGCCTATCATGGGTAGGGTCACCAGCCTGACATCTATGGCCCACCTGTGGTCCCTCATTATCATTAAAGCCTCTGTGCCAAAGATGCATTCGGATGCATATGAAGATCCACTCGGACGCATCAAGTCACTCGGGCGTCCATGGTGCATTCGGTCAGATGGGAGTTCAGACGACTCAGAAGATGCAGCGTCCGTGGAACTTGAAGAGACGCTCATTATGTCATTAATTCTGCGTTACCAGTAACGCTTCACTTATTCAGCCGTTCCTGTAACGTTACATTGATTATCATTAATAACCCTAATGATGGCGCTCGGCCGGTGGTGGCGCACTCTATATAAGCCACCCCCGGGCGCCACAGGAAGGGTTCCGACCTCTTGTAATCTATTTCTTCCCATAAGCAAACACAAGGCCTCCGGGCTCGAGACGTAGGGCTTTTACCACTTCCGAGTGGGGCCTGAACTCGTACACCTCTGAGTGAAACATATGTGCCATAGCTAGGCTTCGCCCCTCCGTTCGTACCCCTGGTACTATTGTCAGGCTAATTCCCTCGACAGTTGGCGCCCACCGTGGGGTTGCGCGTCTAGCGAATTCCGGCACAGGTGGAATTTTCAATCTCTCGATCATCATGATGATACTCGGCGGCAAGTTCCTCTTCGGTTCCCTCAGCTTCATCGCCGACGATTCGGCATGGCTGCAGGAAGCGCCGCTGGACACCGATGCGTTGCCCGCCCGAGGTGCAACGCATTTCAGCGCGACGACGTTTGGAGTTCTTCTCTGACAACCATCTACACCGTACCAATCGGCATTCCCATCCCCCGCTGCGGCTCGACGCAAGCGCTCGAGGCGCTCGCGGCTGCAGCGTTGGATCAAGTACGCCGCGGCACTCCAGGCTGCGGTTGGGCAGGTGGCCGTGCTCAACGCCGATGAGTCCGTCCACACCCTTTTCCCTACCTCGGATGACGAATCATCTTGTTCATCCGAGCGCGAGAGCAGCGGGGACGCTGCGGAGGTCCTGATGGCCAGCCCGACCCGAGGTGCCCCTCCTCCCGGGTATTCCGCGGGAGATACCCGCGATCGAGACGGTGACCGCAACAACACTGGCTCCGACGGCTACGTCCCCCGACCCCTCACTCGGGAGCAGCGGAGGAAATCAGGCGCAAGAACGATCAGGTTCTTCTCACTCCCATCGCGGGAACTACCCCGGACGAGTTGGCCCTGGAGGCTGCGCGCCAGGCCACCCTAGCCGAACGTGAGCGACTCGAGCGACTCCAATAGTCACTCGACGAGCGCGCGGCAAGGGAACGACCCAGTTCCAGCCACAGTCGCCTTCAGCTTTTTCCAGAAGATCGACCATACACCATCCTGGTGATGCATACGCCGCTGCTGAACTTAGCAGTGTACACTCGGATCGCCGACTCAATCCAGCCGTCCGACTCAGTGGCCGGCGAGGGCACTCGGCAGATCCAGGCCCTGCTGAAAACTGCTCTTCAGCAAAACTCTGAGGTATCACAGTCACACCAACGAATTCATAGCAAGTCCATTCACGCAGACATGGTCCAGTCTGCCCATAGTCCTCTCATGCCAAGGAAAGACCGGCGATCTCCTCCTCTTCCGAGAGGTCCGCACGGAGGACGCTGGCGCGACGATCGCGACGTCAGTCGGACGCCCCCTCCGAGGGGCAGTTCATACAACCAATGTCCCTATGACGGCGGTCGACCTATCATAAGGGACCGTGAGTGAAGCCCTGTCCGGCACAGAGGTTACGGGGACAATGACCAGAGACCATCGCAGTTCAACGCCAGGTCCATCATCACTCAGCAAGTGGTTGATCGGAACAGAGACAACAGAGACCGAGTGAGTGGTTGGGGTATTTCCGGACTCGTGTGCTTTAGCAGATACATCCGGGAGGCTGAAATACCATCCAATTACCGGTTAGCGACTGGAATCAGCAAGTTCAACGGCGAATCCAAGCCGGAGACTTGGCTTGAGGATTATCGAGTGGCTGTCCAGATCGGCGGCGGCAACGATTTCGTTGCGATGAAGCACCTTCCGCTCATGTTGGAAGGATTTGCGCGAGCGTGGATGAATCAATTGCCCGCCAATTGTATTTACTGTTGGGAAGATTTGTCCCGAGTGTTTGTCAAGACATTCGAAGGCACGTATAAGCGCCCGGGTGGATTGACAGAACTACAACACTGCGTTCAGAAGAGCAACGAGTCTCTCTGTGAGTACATCCAGCGCTGGACCACGCTGCACAACACCGTGGAAAATGTAACCGAGCATCAGGCCGTGTGCGCCTTTAAGGCAGACACTCAGTATCGGGAACTGATATTGAAATTCGGCCGAGCTGGGGATCTGTCCCTCAGTCGGGCCATGGAGATCGCGAATAAGTACGCCAATGGCAAGGAAGAAGACCGCCTCCGTAGCGGCCAAGGACGAGCTGGCAACGCCCCTCAATCGGGGGGGGGGGGGGCAATGCTGGAAAAAATCAGAAGCGAAAGGCTGATGCCTCCGGCAAGGCAGAGGTGGCAGCCG